>OY755217.1:8669095-9312928 GCA_963576765.1 Draba incana
GTGGCGTGGCTCGGATCTAAATGTTTCTACGTATTATGTATATAAATATACATGTAATTTGGACGATTATGTTATTTTTCCGTGATGCGTATTGTGGAATGTATCAAGCCGTTGAACGGTTGCGCCGTGATTTCGTTATGTCCTGAGCCATTGAACGGTTGTTCCGTGATAATTGGCTGCGCCGTGATTTAGAAACATCGAATGGTTGCGCCGTGATTTTCTTATGTCCCGAGCCATTGAACGGTTGCGCCATGATAACTTGTTGTGTCGAGATAATCGGTTGTGCCGTGATTTTGAAACGTCGAACGGTTGCGCCAAAATTTTGAAATATCGAACAGTTGCGTCGTGAACCGATAATTAATGTATCTCTCTAATCGTTGGTCCGAGTGACTTCAAACTTGTTTTGGATAAAAGTTGACTTGATTATCTATCTCCTACCGAAATTTCAGCTCGGTATGTTTCCAAATCCGCATGTACCAAACCGATCTCTACGACTTAATTACAACAAATTCAGATTGACATTTCTTCGGTAAATTGAACTTATCATGCTAACCACAAATTAGAATGACATGATTCCAACTCCATTTGATAGCTAATCCGAATTTTTATCATTTCTAAAAATTTCAGCTCGTAATGTCTTTATCCATGGCCGTGCCGAGCCGATTACTACGGCTCGGGTATGGCAAATTTAGATTGATATATCTTCGGTAAATCGGGTATATCTTGATAAACGCAACTCCAAATGATGGGATTTTACTTCCGTTGGAAAGCTGACTCAAAAATATTTCTTTTCACTATAGACCCGAGCTGTTTAGTGTATTCCCAATTCCGTAATGATATGTATAACTCAAGGGCTCGGTTTCCAAAGCTCTTGTATGGTTGGTCCACCCTCTGCTCGGTAACATCGGTTAAGCAAGTTTGAGGGACGATAAAGTTGAATCTAAACCGCAAGAGTGTTGAAGTTGAACCAGAGTGATGAGGATGTTAAAGTTGAAATCGAGCCGCGGGATGTTGAACCGAAATCGAGCCACATGGATGTTGAAGTGAAAACAAGCAGTGAAGATGTTGAATTGAAATTGATATGCGGGGATGTTGTACTTGAATTCATGTCGTATGAGAATGTTTCATTTTAACCAGAGCCGCGGAGAGGCGTGAAAGTTTATAGTTGACTTCTGAGCTGCGAGAGTGTTGATTCTGAGCTTCGAGAGACCCGTGAAAATTTGGAGTTAACCCGAGCCATGGTATGTTATGCCTATCCGCGGAAGACCTGTGAAAATTTAACCCGAGCCGCGGAAGATCCGTGAAAAGTTGGAGTTAACCCTTAGTTGCAAGATGTTATGATGATCCGCGGCTCGTCTGATCTGCTTTGTTATTTATCAGTTGATCTGCAAGTGGCACCCGAGCCACGGAGGCGTAAGTGAAATCTGAGCCGTGAATGCATAAGTGAAATCTGAGCCGTGAAGGCATAAGTGAAATTTGAACCGTGAAGGCTAAGCCGAGAGCCATTCTTTTGTTTAAGACCAATGATTCGCTTTTTGGGTTTTTTGATAAATATTCCCTGGTTCACAGACGAGTTACCTTAAACAAGTCCGCTCCACGATGAACATGCTATCGCGTTACGTCCAACAGTTTGGATTTGTTGGGTTTAGGAGGATCATGTTGGTTTACGGCCGTGTTACCATAAATACGACCGCTCCGATGAACACTCTTTAGCGATGTAACTAACGATTTGTTTGTTGGGTTTGGAATGAACTGTTCGGTTTACAAACAGGTCCCCATGAACGAGTCTCCTCCGATAATGAATATGAAAATTTATATAGCGCGCTTTTAATCCGCTAGGATGTAGTAGTTTAGATCCTTTGAAGGATGTAGTAGTTCATTACTGTGGCCAGCAGCAACGAGAGTGATATATCCGTTTAGGTAGGACTTTAGATGATCCGTAAAGGATGAAAGTTATATGTTCATTTAGGTGGGACTTTGAATGATCCTTGAGGATGTCTATCATCAGTTTTGTTGAAGATTAGTGATTCGTAAGGTAAGTAAGAACTTTGCCTTTCTAATTTTGTTGATTTCGACTAAGCGATAAAATGTTGAAAAGATGGGAGTATATGAGTATATGTACCTACTCCCCATTCTTTAAAGGATCGGAGAAGCGATGGAACAACTCGACGATTGGTTAATGGGTGACTCGTAGCACGTGTTAACGAATGCACGGTGACTCGAAGCACGAGCGAATGGATGTGCGGCTAAAAACAAATAGTTAATGGGTGACCGGGTACCGGGTACACAGGTCAAAAAAACTGTTAACGGGTGACAGGGTACACAGCTTACAAAAGCAGTTCACGGGTGATCCGATGCATGGATTGATAGATCGATTCAATTCCTCATCAACAATAAAGCTACGACTCGGATCGCATCGACAATGGTTACATAGCTCGGAACAGAATGAATTAGGAATAAATGAATCGGGCCGAACCAAGTAAAACACTTCAACCACTGATTCGGTTCACAATGAAACGATTCGGATTACGACAATATGGCTCGACGGTTGATCAGTTCGTAGCTGCGGCAAACTAGTTCGGAATGAGTTCAACCAATTGATGACGAGACGACTTTATGGATTGACAGACTGTGCTGATGGGGTAACAGAACGGCGGCGAGTCGGATCCTATGGTCCAATTGAATAGATGGCTCACCCGTGACTTTGTTGTAGAGAACCTATCGCGATTAGCTGGTAGAATTTAACGGTTTGCTGGCAAGAAACGTGGCTCATTTTAAGGAGACAGTATAATTTTTGAGAATGGTCCATTCGCAAGGAATGTGGCTCGTTTCCGTAATTTTTTGGAGAAAACAGTTCGTTTACGTGGCTCGTTTCCTAGGACACAGGTACATGGCTTGGATTATAGTAACAATGGGTCGGAGATCAGGTTGACAGCTAAGAAAAACACTTTCTGGGTCATCGGGTGCAGGGCTTGAAAAAATAGTTCACGAGTGACCCGATACGCAGCTAGGAAAAACAGTTCGTGGATGACCCGATACACAGCTTAGAAAAACAATTCACGGTTGACCCCATACGAAGCTTAGAAAAACAGTATGCGGGTGACCCGGTATGCGGTTTGAATTCAGGCAAGCGACACAAGTGAACGGCGAATCGGGTCGACGGCGTGGAACACGACATACCCGTTGATTTAGTCTTCTCGGCAGAAGTCACCTAGAGAAGGAATGGTGATCTCTAAATGGTTCGAATGCTCCGTACTTGATAGAACACTCGAAGACTCGGCTCGAGAGAAACACCACAGTTCAAACCGTCTGTCGACATGAGGAAAACTAGGAACTCTCCAAAACGATTCGCTTACAAAAAGCGTGGCTCGTTTTAGAAAAGGTACGAGATTCAGGAAACGGTTTGTTCGCAAAGAACGTAGCTCGTTTCTGCAAATCACTAGAGAAAGTAGGTCAATTACAAGAAAAGTGGCACACTTTCTAGAACGCGGATCCACGGCACGACAACACAAATCAATGATAAGACAATAGCTCGCGGTTCAGATATCAACCGACGGTTCACGGTCGTGGCTCGCAGCTCACGGTCTACAGATCGGGATCAATCAATAATTTGCTTTTCGCTGGTCGTGGCCCGCAGTAAGAGATGGCTTGTGGTTTACGGATGGGGATCAACCAATAGTTTGCGGTTCGCAGGACGCGGTTTATGGTTTATAGATCCGGATCAACCGACGGTTCGCGGCTCGCGGTAAGAGACAGCTCGCGATTTATGGATCAGGATCAACCGAGGGTTCGCTGTTTATGGGTCGCGGTACCTAACGAATAGTGGCTCTTGGTTTACGGATCGGGATCAACCAACGGTTCGCAGCTCACGGTAAATTATGGCGCGGGTTTCGATTGCGCATCTAGGTTTTATATTTATAAACCCTAATCTGCAAGTGCACAGTTGACAATTGTAGTACTTAGGGGTCGATCCGCAGGAGACTAAGTGTTACACTATAAATCTATATGATGCAGAATAAGCTAAGCGATTTTATATTTGGTTTTGGGGTTTTTGTAAATGCAAATAAAGTAAAGGGATAGATAAATCAAAACATACAAGATAAAAGAAATCTAAATAACTTATGCAACATGTTCTACACCGGATTTTAAAGATATGCAACTAGTGTTCATGAACTTAGATCACTGCGGTAGATCCATTCCACTTTCGTGGCTCCGAATCCTATGAAACCAACCCTAATAGACTCAGCTTTTGCATGGTTATTACAAGGTGGATTCACGCATTAAAATCGGGATCTAATTATTCACCAAACTCCCTAACTAACTGATTAGGTTGTTAGGACGCTTGGCCCATCGAATACTTTGTCCGGTCGATATCAAAGCTTTTGGAATCGATACCGGCCTATGATCGATCTCTAGGTAGCTAGGCTAGATCAAGCATTAAAGCACGAATAAAGACAAAAAACTAATCTAGAAGCAATTCAATAAAGATGTAAAAGATGCAAGCAAAAGAATTTAAATAACTTTATTTTCAAGTATACAACAACTCTACATGTTATGAAACATGGATCAGCTAGAGAAGTTGATAAAACAGTAGATTCATGATAGATAAGTGCTCGGCATAGGTAGATCTCTCAGCACAAGGCTTGAGAAGAACACCATAGCCTTCATCGCTCTTCTACAAAGGATAAAGATGAAGATCTAAAGAGAATAACGAAAATACATGTTTATTAGTGATTTGTAGTTGCCTAAGGCTGCTCTCCTTCTCTCAAGAGGCTAAAAGCAAGTATATATAGGTGTTGGAGGAGTCTCTAGGTCGGCAAACTTCTAGGGTTTCACTTTGGGCAAAAACGTCTTTTTGTCGATAAGTGACCAAAGGAGGCCACGGCACCGGACAGAGGCACCGGACACGGGAATATGTCCGGGGTCTGGGACAGCTTCATCTCCTTGGTCTTGTCTAGGGTCACGGGCACCGGTCCAACCCGTTGATCGGTGTCTTGACTCCTTTTGCACTTGTTTCTTCTTCGAGGCAGAATGACATGCTTTCAGTAGATTTTGAATAACTTGCACACTTCAACTCCAAATGCTATGATTCCAAATATTTTGGAAAGCTAACTCAAAGGGATATCTTCATGTAAAGTTTCATCTCCGTCCAAGTTGATTTGGTTGAGCGTCAGAGGTGATCTTTTGGGGACATAGAATCTGTCCAACTTGGAGAATCGTGAAATCTTGGCATGGGAGGACAAAGATAGGTTCCTCTGGCCTTGGAAAGTTGTTGTGGGATTAAGAATACTCATTTTTCTCCATTTTTCTCCCCTTTTGATGATTGTACCTAAATGACTCTTAAAAACCAAATATACGAGAAAACTACCTCTTTCGATTGAAAAGCTTATTATATAGTATAGAAAATAAATAAAAACGGATAGTAAAAGTGGTAAAATACCAAGTATATCAACTCCCCCAGACTTACCCTTTGCTTGTCCTCAAGCAAACAAAAGGTTAGTAAGGACGAGGATTTTGAAAACACGGGAACTCACATATTCTTTGGATCTTGTCTCGATCTCTAAACTTGTAATCCATGTAAAGACTAGGTGAGTTCATGGACGCTCTTCATCATCTTCCGTCGTGATACCGAAAGTGTGTCCTAAATTACTGTCCCTGCAAAATCTCAACTTCAAATCAATCGACTCTTTTACTCTCTTAGATTCTCAAAAATCTCCGATCAAGGATATTTACAAGGATACGGGCTAGGTGTTTATGGGAGGCTAAATTTAGTGGTGAGGGTAAAAGTGTTTAGGGTTACCAAAATCTCCGGTTGCGCGACATTATGCAAAATCGCAAGAGAGAATGGATCTATTGAAGTCCACAATTTTTAATCACCTTGTTGTTCGTCTTTTTCTCCCCCAGACTTAGATCTTTCGCCGGGAATCACTGTAAAACTCTTCTACTCATTTCTCCTTTGTGTCGTGGCTTCTCCTTGGGTATTCTTTGGCCTTTGACTCTTTCGAAAACCATTTTCCTTTCCCAAAACACTTTTTTTTTTAGATTGGGGGAAAATGGTCTCATAATGATTATGAGTCAGATAAGGCACGAAATTGTTACCATGATTAAGCATCCAAGGATCGGCCGGATCCTCTCAAACTTTTAGGGATTTCGTTGGTATCCTCCTTTCTTCTAGTGTTGGTCTTCGCATCTTCAAGTGATTGGAAAATTGCGTCGACCCTACTCTCTCCGACGGTTTTACACATATTTGCATAATGCTCAAGTAGACAGAAGTGCATGAGGTCTGAAAGAAAGGTTTAGGTTAAGGGCTTAGGTAGGGTACCAACTAAAAGTGAGCTGGCCATCCATGACAACAAGAGAGTGGTAAAAAGAGGATAAGATGTCATGAATGTGATTCGTTCCTTGATCGAATATCCTTAATAAGAAATAATCAAAAATCATATAAGTAAACCATATTGAGAGTCGAAATCTTATCCATCAAAATAATGCAAGTAGTAATCTCCCTGGACTCCATTCGGTCACTAGGTGTCTGAATTAATTGTCCGAAACAAACCCTGCAATAATGGTCACTTGGTTTTGAAATTGAAACGCGTCGATCCTAGAAAGGTTTCATCATTCCCAACTGATTTTGACTGAATAAAACGGTTTTGAAAACTTTTTGAAAAACATAAATATCCAACACGAACAATCGCGTTAGTAGCAACAATCCCCCCAGACTTAACTTACACCGTCCCAGTGTAAATCAAATCAAATTAAGGGTGAAGTGTTGGAAATAAAAATATAAGGAAAAAGAAATATGAAATGGAGAATAGAACGAAGTTACCGGATAAAAGAAATCTCAAATCTCCCAAAGTTGAATCGGCATGGATGGTGTTTGAAGAAGGATCTTGAAACTCCCCAAAAATTTCGCTAGGCCAAGAAATAGTGCTTCTCAATTTCCCTCACCAATGCATTCCGCCATAACTCAGTTAGTGCATTCCAACAGTGATCGCAATGCCACCACAAACTTTAGTTTGCATCGTGGATGTAGGGGTTGGATTTCACCCCTAAGAGATCGATGTAACGACGAGAACGTTTCTGCAAAAAGGCTTGAAGAAATCATAAACGGGCTTGTAAAAGCCCAATTCAAGATAAGCCCATAATATTATTAAATCCATAATTAAAATGGGCTTAATAATAATATAGGCCGAAAGTCATTTAAATGCTTAATAGGCCTGGCCCAAATATATTATTAGCCCTAGTCTAAAAAGCTATAAATAGCTCATTGTATTCACCAAGAAAGGGGATCAGAATTTTCGCATCAAAAGGAATAAATCTTTCTTAACAGCAAACGCAAGTGTCTTCATTTTCTGCATTGTGATTTACTCAGGAGTCTCGCATTTCCTCTACAACCCTACAAATTCAATTGTCCGAGTTTCGACTCCTACAATTTGGCGCCGACTAAGGGGAACAGCAAGACATTCTTACACAAGAAGATCACAGTGCAAACTACGCAAACAAGGATGTCTGGAGACAACAGTCAACAACTCAGTCCCGAGCAACAACGCATCGCTGAAGAGCAATGCATCGCCAATCAACAGAATCGCAACAACACCAGCAACGGATCGAGAGACGACAACACTGGAACTGGGGAAACGACAAACAACACACTGATTGTTCCTGACACTCCAGCAACAGCAGTCACAGCAGTGACGTCTGAGTTCCTCACTGGTATGAAGACGATGCTAGAGACGCTACTCAAGAAGACAGAGGAGTAAGAAAAGACCAATCAAGAACTACGCATTCTCGCAACAACAAATCGGGTCGGCAACAGAAGAGCAGGTATGTTCAGACAGCCCGCAGCACACATAATTCCGACGTCTCTAGATTTTGCAACTCCAATCAGGCCACCAAGAGGGCAACGTCAATCTCTTCCTCTGCCAACCCCGCAACGCGAGCAAGGCGCGACTGCCCAAACTGAAATTGAGTGGCCGAATGTCACAGCAACTGTGATAAATAATTCGGAGAATCTGAGAGCTGAAAGCAACACAAGGAACATTGCTACTGGAAGAGCAACAATAAACACTGAACGAAGCAACGCCAACGCAGAGCAAGAGCAAGGCTTCGACGACGAAGAAGACGACATGACCTGGTCGGAGCAGTCCGAGTTCGAAGAGGAGCGACATGCAGCCTTCTAGGCTCAGAAGGCTGAGTTGGATGAGATGCGACGTAGCATAGAGCGAGCGGCTGCTGAAATGAGAGACATTCGGTCCAAGCTACACAAGGCAGTCAGCAAGGCACCTGAACTTGATCGAGTACTCGCAGAGGTCCAGAACACCCCTTTCACAAATCGCATCAGGCAAGTCAAGTTCTCCGATCCGGGACGACTCAAAGTGCCTTTCTACGAAGGCAAGACAGATCCATCAGAACACTTAACGACATTTACGATTGCGCTAGGACGAGCTAACTTCAAGGAAGACGAAGAAGACGCCGGGCGCTGTCTTCTCTTCGTGGCGTTTCTTAAGGGTGCAGCTCTTCAATGGTTTTCCAAGCTGGAGAGGGACTCTATTGATAACTTCAAGCAGTTGTCTGCAGCATTCCTGAAGCACTACGCCATCTTCATTGAGCCTGAAACATCGGACGCGGATCTCTGGAATCTACAGCAAGGTCTGAACGAAAATTTAAGGAGTTTCATGGAGCGTTTCAAGATAGTGCTATCTAAGGTGGAAGGCATAAGTAACAAAAATGCGCTCGAGGCACTCAAGAAGTCATTACGGCACGACTCTGAGTTTTGGAGAGAGATGATCTTGAATAAACCCTCAACAATTCAAGACGCTTTGCATCGAGCAACTGACTTCGCAACAGTCGAAGACGAGAAAGACATTTTCGCTCTAGCTCAAGGAAAGACAAAGTCCACACCTCACCCTCCTCCTACTCAGAGTCAACCACACGCTAAGAAGAGTAACAAATCACAAGGATTCGCTCATGAAGAGTTTGAAGGCGCTCACAATTACCAAGTGGAGTCCCAAGGTTACAGTGCAGGAGGAGGTCGAGGCCGCGGTAGCTGGTCAAATACATGGACAAGAGATGAGAACAACTACGACGAAGAAGCATACTGCGAGTACCATAAATACATTGGGCACTCTACAGCAAAGTGTCGTACCTGATATATCATGGTTTTTACCCGATTTTAACCATGATATAACCGGGTTTATATTAGTATTTGTGGTATTTTGTATGTATTTTGCAGTGTTTTGCAGGAAATGGTCATTTAGAGCTTAATGGAAACATTTGGAGCATTTTGGACCATTTTGGAGTTGAAGAGATACAAGTGGAATAGGGACCTTTAAAAGGTCCCTGTCGATCGACAGTTGTACATATGTGTCGATCGACGGAGCATTTTAAAGACGAAGAAAATATCCACAGACGCCCTCGTGTCGATCGACATATTGTTTGTGTCGATCGACGGTGGCTCTGTAAACCTAATTTTACCACTTGTATAAATACTTTTAACTCGTTTTTACTTAAGGGGGGACTGTTTTATCAAGGAGGTAGAGAGAGAAAGAGATATTTTTGGAGAAACTTTGAGAAGATCTACATGTTCTTGAGATCCAAAGACTTCAAACCCTTTTGTATCATCTACTCTTACTTTTTAATGCAATCTTATTCAGTTAATATGATTTCATCATCTATTTCTGAGTAAATCACTTGTTAGGTTTTGGGAATTTCTTGGGTTATGACTAGAAATCATTGAAATTGCATATTTGTTAAGGTTTATCCGTAGGTTCTTCATTTAAACTGTTATTAATGCTTGATTCTTGCTTGATCATCTCGAATCTTGATCTTAGGATTGTTGATTAGCCACGACAGTGGGATTAATAACCAGAACTAGTTTAAATGGGCAAAGTTACTTATTCGCAAAGAAATTTGGTTTAGGGACTTTGTGAACTTATCGAGCTCGTACTAAATGCTTGTTTAGATTCGACGAATTCGCAAAGAAATTTGGGATTCGAGGATCTAAAGATAGATAGCCCTCGTAACGACAGTTAGCTGGCTATATTTTCGTGCTTGAGTTCTAGAACGGCACTTAATTGAACCTTGACAATTGCTATATATTGATTTCGAATCATTACCTAAAGAATTTCCATGACCTAGCTTCCATCTCTTTGAGTACTTAATCAACCCGTCTTTCGTTTACTTGTTTTATAACTGCTTTCATGCTTACAATCGTTTTACTTAGCAAAATCTGAATACTAGGATTGATTGTGTATTCCAATTCCCTGTGGATACGATCCTTAAGTACTACTATGATCTCTTTGTTTGAGAGAGTGGTTCTAGGGTGAATTTGAGCCCGCATCAAATTTTGGCGCCGTTGCCGGGGAGTTGAATTTACCATTCAATTCAAGTTACTAAGATTTTGTCTAAGTCTTTTATTTTTATTTTGATACGTAACTTGCTCTTTTCTCTTTGTGTTTGTGTGTTTCAGGTGTATGCCTAATCGTGTAACCAGGAGCAATCGAAACGAAGAGCTAGTCGATCTCATTCCTAAGATTGGAAAGTTAGAGCGAGCAACGAGAGCGGCCAAGATGATGAACAACAGAGTAATCTTGCTACCCGGTGCAGATGGAGCTATCACGGACCATCAAGGACGAAAGTATAACGCTGAGGGCCAGCGCATTGAGGACGATGGAACCGTGATCGAAGAGGAGCAACAACCAGAGCAACAACAAGACGAGCCAGCTGGGCATGAGCGAACATTGAGAGAGCACTATAGGCCTCAGGAGTTCTACACCAATAGAGCCGCTATTAGACCTCCTTCCTTCCCAAGGAATGACTTCGAGCTAAAGCCGGCCTACTTCTCTTTGGTAGCTCAACACCCGTTCCATGGCCTTCCTTCAGAACACCCTATGGACCATATCGAGATGTTTGAGGACTTAGCGTCCAGCATCAAAGCCAATGGGGTTCCTGAAGACTATCTATTCTGCAAGCTCTTCCCGTATTCACTGAGCGGAGAAGCAGCTTATTGGCTAAAGCAGCTATCTCCCGGTTCTCTAACCACTTGGGAGGACACGAAGAATGCCTTCCTCGTTAACTTCTTTGATGAGACAAGGTCAGAAGATCTTAGGATGAAGATCTCTACTTTCAGGCAAGGACCGACTGAAGCGTTCAAGGATGCCTGGATCAGATTCAAGTCTTACCAAAGAGATTGCCCTCATCACGGTTTTAGCGATGTGCAGTTGTTGGGAATCTTCTTCAGAGGAATCGATTGGAGACATCAAATGTCTTTGGATTCTGCAAGTAGAGGGAACTTCAACACCAACGTTCCAAGTAATGCGTTGAAACTCATCGAGAACATGGCTTCGAGTAGTAGTACGAAGAACATAGACTACGAGAGGAAGCAGCTTGGGAAGAGCACAGATGGAGGTAATATGGCCAAGATGGAAGCCAAGTTAGACTCGATGCATAACTTGCTAGTGGGAAAGAAGCAAGTGCAGTTTGCTCAGGAAGTAGAGACCTTCATTCGAGATGAAGAAGAGAATGAAGAGGACTGCAACTACGTCGGTGGTAATGGATTTCAGGGACAAAGGTTTGGTAACCAACAAGGAAACAGAAACTACGGTGGGAACAACTACGGTGGGAACAATCAAAGATCCACATTCACCGGAAATCAAGCCACACCTAGCTACACCAAACCACAATTCCAGAATACGGATTATCAGAAACCCTATCAGAGCAGCTTCACTAGGAATTATGGTTCTTCTTCTTACCAAACTCCACCTCCTAAGTCGTCGGATAACAAGACGGACTCGATGCTAGAGCAAATTCTGGAGGGTCAACAAAAGATGACGGTGAACTTCAATGGCAAAATCGATGCCTTGTACACCGATTTGAATGGAAAGATTGAGGCTATAAATCTTTATGTGAGGAAACTAGACACTCAAGTCGCTCAAACCGCCGAGAACTCGAGGAGACAAGAAGGATTCCTTCCTTCTAGAACGGATGCTAACCCGAAGCATTCCGTTGCTGCCATCACAACGAGGAGTGGAAAGGTTATCCAAGGGCCTGAGTTGAAGAAAGGACTTGGTAAAGAGAATTTTGATGAATTAGGAGATTTTAATGAGAATGAAATTTTGGCAGAAGGTCATCCGTCGATCGACACACCTGTATGTCGATCGACACAGCCAAACCAAATTTTGGCAGAAGGTCATCCGTCGATCGACACACCTGTATGTCGATCGACACAGCCAAACCAAGTTTTGGCAGAAGGTCCAGTGACGATCGACAAAGGGAAAAATCAGGTCGATACAAGAACATCAGATCCGTGTCGATCGACAGGACCTGAAACCGTCGATCGACAGGAAACCCCCAGAACGGTTTCCCCTTTTAAATCGTTGGATAACCCAGTGGAGAGAGTGTACATACCCAAGGTACCTTACCCGAAGAGTCAGAGGAGATCTAAGCAAGAGCTTGAGGATGCGAGATGCAAGTCCATCATAGACAAGCTAGTGTTGGAACTTCCGTTTGTCGAAGCCGTTAAACTCAGTCATGTGATACGACGGTATGTAAAGAAGATGGTCACCAAGAGCTTGGGTATTGAGGAAGGAGTGGCTATGATTTCTGAACAAGTAAGCGCAGTAATTCAGAACAGGATCCCAGAGAAACTAACGGATCCGGGAAGCTTTGTTTTGGATTGTTATATCTTTAAGGATAGATTTCCGAGGTCTCTCTGTGATCTAGGTTCTGGCGTCAACCTTATGCCACATTCAGTTGCCGTCACTCTAGGGATGACAGATTACCAGTCCACTAGGATTTCTCTTATCCTAGCGGACAGGTCAGTAAGGATTCCAGAAGGAGTATTGGAAGATGTCCCAATCAAAGTTGGAGACTGTTTGATTCCTACTGACTTTGTTGTCCTGCAGTACAACGAGGAACCCAAGGATCCTCTTATCTTGGGTAGGCCCTTCTTGGCCACAGCTGGTGCCTTGATAGACGTCAAGGGAGGAAACATCACCCTCAAAGTGGGAGGTCTCGAGATGAAGTTTGAAATGGACAAGCTTATTAAGAGACCTACCATAGACGGACACACCTTCTATGTTGACACACTCACCGACCTCGCGCAGGAAGTTTTCACTGAGACACATCCCATTGATCCCTTGGAAAGGACTTTGGTAAACTCTGTGCAAGAGGAAGAACAATTTGATGATGATGCGAGGGTTTATGCTAGGATGATGGATGCTAGCAAGGAAAGGGAGCACTCGGTTGCTAGTACTAGTCTGGGGGAGGGAACTTCATCGAAAGCTCCACAAATCAGTGATTGGAGCGAACAAAAAGCTCCAGAGCTCGAGCTCAAGCCACTTCCCGCCGGGCTAAGGTACGCCTTTCTTGGACCTAATTCTACTTACCCCGTGATTGTAAATTCTCTTTTGAACAATCCAGAGCTCGCCTTACTGCTGAGCAAGCTGCGAAAATTTCGCTCAGCTCTCGGGTATTCTCTTAATGATATTGCAGGTATCTCTCCGGACTTGTGTATGCATAGGATTCACCTTGAGGATGAGAGCAAATCATCGGTTGAGCATCAAAGGAGACTTAACCCAAACCTGCAAGAGGTTGTCAAGAAGGAGATCTTGAAACTCCTGGAAGCTGGAATCATCTACCCCATTTCGGATAGTGTTTGGATCAGTCCAGTGCATGTGGTACCAAAGAAAGGAGGTGTCACAGTAGTAAAGAACGAGAAAGATGAGCTAATTCTGATGAGGACTGTAACTGGTCATCGGATGTGCATAGATTATAGGAAGCTCAACGCGGCCACAAGGAAGGACCATTTCCCGTTACCCTTCATCGACCAGATGCTAGAGCATTTAGCAAAGCACCCCTACTACTGTTTCCTCGATGGATATTCTGGGTTCTTCCAAATCCCCATCCATCCAGATGACCAAGAGAAGACTACGTTTACATGTCCTTATGGCACTTTTGCGTATCGCAGAATGCCATTTGGACTTTGTAATGCTCCAGCCACATTTCAACGGTGTATGATTTCTATCTTCACCGACATGATTGAGCAATACATGGAGGTCTTCATGGATGACTTCTCAGTCCACGGTGATTCATTCAAGGATTGCTTGGACAACCTAGAGAAAGTGCTCGCTCGATGCGTGGAGAAGCACTTGGTGCTTAATTGGGAGAAATACCATTTCATGGTGCAAGAGGGAATTGTGCTTGGCCATCGAGTTTCCGCGGATGGTATTGAGGTGGACCGGGCCAAGATTGAAGTGATGATGAGTCTTCAACCGCCAACTACGGTTAGAGAGATTCGTAGTTTCCTTGGCCATGCTGGATTCTACAGGAGGTTCATCAAGGACTTCTCAAAGATTGCTCGACCACTCACCACATTGCTCTGTAAGGACATCAAATTTGATTTTGATGCTGATTGTTTAAATGCTTTTACACAGATTAAACAGGCTTTGGTGAGTGCCCCGATAGTGCAACCTCCCGATTGGGATTTACCTTTCGAGGTAATGTGCGATGCAAGTGATTACGCGGTTGGGGCAGTGTTAGGGAAAAAGAAGGACAAGAAACTTCATGCAATCTACTATGCTAGTAGAACGCTAGACGAGGCTCAAAGGAACTACGCAACTACTGAAAAGGAGTTGTTAGCCGTCGTTTTCGCCTTCGAGAAGTTTCGCTCTTACCTAATTGGAGCCAAGGTTATAGTGCACAAGGATCATTCAGCATTGAAGTACTTAATGCAAAAGAAAGACGCTAAACCGAGGTTGTTAAGGTGGATCCTCCTTCTCCAAGAATTTGACATCGAGGTCAAGGACAAGAAGGGAGTCGAGAATGGTGTAGCGGATCACCTTTCGCGCATTAGGATAGAAGAAAGTGTGCCAATCGATGATTACTTCCCAGAGGAAAGTGTACACTTCATTGAGATTGGATCTCAAAGGGCTACACCGGAAAATCGGCTAAGTGTTGGGGCAGAACATCAGCCGTCGATCGACAAGCCTCTATGTCGATCGACAGGGAGCTCACTGTCCGAAATCTTGAATGAAGATCATGAACTGTCGATCGACATAAACCTTATATGTCGATCGACAGTGGGTGATCAGATAGAAATCCATGAGTCGAACGCGGTCTCAGGGAGCGATAGACCTTGGTTCAGTGACATAGCCAATTACCTTGCTGCAGAGACAGCACCGGATGATCTCAAGGGCTATGAGAAGAAGAAGTTCATGAGAGAACTTCGGAGGTACTTTTGGGATGAGCCATATCTATATCGGCATTGTTCGGATGGGCTTTATCGGAGATGCATTGCGGAAAGCGAAATTCGAGATGTGCTCTATCACTGTCACGGTTCAGAATATGCAGGGCACTTTGCCACGTTTAAGACAGTGTCCAAGGTTCTTCAAGCGGGTTTCTGGTGGCCCTCGATGTTTAAGGATGCAAATGCATTTATACTGCAATGTGATGCCTGCCAGAGGCGAGGAAAGATTAGCAAGCGACATGAGATGCCGCAAAAATTCATCCTCGAGGTTGAAGTGTTTGATTGTTGGGGCATCGATTTCATGGGTCCATTCCCATCCTCTTATGGGAATGAGTACATATTAGTCGCGGTGGACTATGTCTCCAAATGGGTGGAGGCAATTGCTAGTCCGAAGAACAACGCTGCGGTGGTCATTAAGTTGTTTAAGACCATCATCTTCCCGAGATTTGGAGTGCCACGGGTAGTCATTAGTGATGGTGGAACGCATTTCATAAACAAGATATTCTCTAAACTCTTAGAGAAATACGGTGTTCACCATCGCGTGGCGAGTCCTTATCACCCACAGACGAGTGGTCAAGTGGAAGTGTCGAATAGGCAGATCAAGGAAATCCTTGAAAAGACGGTAAGTGTCACGAGGAAGGATTGGTCTACAAAGCTAGACGATGCGCTCTGGGCTTATAGGACTGCTTACAAAACTCCTTTAGGGACCACTCCTTTCCATCTGCTTTATGGAAAAGCATGTCATCTACCGGTGGAACTCGAACATAAGGCAGCGTGGGCGGTAAAGCATTTCAATTTCAACATCAAGCCCGCCGCGGAACGGAGATTGATTCAGTTGAACGAACTGGATGAGATTCGACTTCATGCCTACGAGAACTCCAAGCTGTACAAGGAAAGGACAAAGGCGTACCATGACAAGAAGATAATCTCCAGGAGCTTCGAGCCCAACGACCAGGTATTGCTATACAACTCGCGTTTACAACTTTTTCCTGGTAAATTGCGTTCTCGATGGTCAGGTCTTTTCACGATAAAGGAGGTTAGGCCACATGGAGCTGTGGTGTTAATCGCAAATGATGGAAAAGAGTTCACGGTAAATGGCCAAAGGGTGAAGCATTACTGGGCGGAAGCCAAAATTCCGGGGGGACACATGGTACCCTTGGATGATGCACCCGAAGTCTGAGCTTCAACAGAGTCAAGCTAACGACTAAAAACAAGCGCTAAGTGGGAGGCAACCCATTTGTAAGTAAGTATATACTTTTGTGTTAGTAACTTTTGTGTTTTTTAAATTGGATTTTGAAAAAGGAAAACAAGGCAATGCCCCTATGTCGATCGACAGGAATCTTTAAAATTCCTGTGTCGATCGACACGGGCACCGGACTCCACGAGGTAAGTGATTTAAATCCGATTTTTCTTCTTCTTCCTCATTTCTTCATCTCCATCGATCGACAAAACTCTTTTCGAACCCTAGATTTCCGAAAACTTGACCAAATCAATCAATTTTTAAGCCTAATCCACTTGGATTTTCCTCCTCAATTCGATTCTCACGTTCGTTTTCGCAATCAAACAAGGTATGCTTCACTATTCCCGATTTTCAATCCGATTTCGTGAAGTAAAGAAACGAATTTTGGGGTTAAATTGGTTCGATCCTTGTGTTGGTAATACTTCCTATACACTTTTAGAGTAATTTCGAACCAATTATGTGCATCAATTGTGTTGTTCTTGATAAATAGGGTTTGAAATTTAGAATTTGGGGGTTTTGGAATGTGATTTGAATTTGTGTGAATCGTGTTTGTTTTGTCGAACATTGAGCTTAATAGAGATGCTAGGATTTGTGCTGGGTATGATTTGCTTGAGATTGTGTGTTGAAAATTTATGGATGCTCGTCATATGTAGAACTGCGACAGAAGCTTTGCTGTCGATCGACAGAGACTTGTGTCGATCGACAGGAAAGTGACTGTCCATTTTGTTGGTTCTTTCTAACTTCCTCTGCTTGTTTTCCTTGTGATTTCATTTTGGAGATGGGACGTACGACTGACAAGAGCACTGGCAAACGACCAAGGACCGATGATGGTTCGAGTTCTCAAGCTCCATCTCCACCTACTTATGATATCAGGCGTGGTGCCAAACCGAAATGGCCAAGGGAGGAGTGCACAAGGATTCAGGTTGAGCTTGAGCCTCTTAAGAGGGGAGTAACGTTGAAGTCAGTATTGACAAGTGATGAGATTGAGAAGAGGAAAGAGTCACCCGCTTGGGACGTTTATGACTCCCTCCTCTACAACGAGTGGCTCAGGGTCCCCATAGCGACCACCAAGTTCATTGACAATCTGTCGCTAGGACTTCTGAAAATCGAGGACGAAGTTGAGCAGTTGATTTTGCAGATGGGTTTAACGAAATTGGTGGGCGGGTATACAAGGATGTATCCCGACCTTGTTCGCCAATTCTTTGCAACTGTGAGGTTATCCAGCACTGCAACCACAACAGAGGAGAAGTTAGACCCGAAGCATTTCTTCATGAGCTTCATGTCTAATGGAAGGAGATACAGGATGAATGCTGCAACTGTTTGCAGGACTTTTGAGTTTCCTGAGGTTCCACTTATGGGTTTACCGAAGGACATTGATGGCGGCGTGGAAACGCTATGGAGTAAGATTGGTACGGGTCCCTATCAGGTGGGGAGTTCTGCACAAGCTGATGTGCGTCATCCAGTTGCTCGTTATCTGCTTCGATTGCTTACCACTACCATCATTTGTAAGATGGAGCCGGTAAAGGTTAGGAGTCACGAGTTGGTCTTACTTTCTTACGCTTTAAGGAGCGTCATTCACAATGAGACTTGGGACACTATCACACCGAACATGGGAATGGTGTTGATGGAGTACCTCTACTCGCTCAAGCATACTCCGCTATCTCTTACTAATTTCGGTAAGAAGCAATTACCGGTAGGAAGCATCCTCACTCCAATTTTCACGAGATGCAATGTTTCAACAACCGAGTATGAGGAGGAGAGCAAGCGTGTTTCTGTGGACATGGAGCATATGAAGAATGCTCATTGGATCACACATGAGCATCCTCTACACTGGGTTTTCCCAATTGCGGATGGCCAAAAGAGAAAGGTTGAGATTGGGAGAGTGACGGATTTATTGCGGGTCACTAATGACCCTACACTTATCTCTTTCAATCCACCTGAGGAAGTTCTTAAACCCATGGGTCCTACGAGGAAGCTCACGACACGGGGTGGAGCTAGCTCATCTCAAGCACCGCCGGAGCAGCCTGTACACGAGCATCGCTTCCCGAGTCTCCCATCAGGTTTGATGGATGACGACCCGCGTTTAAGCTGGATCGCCAAAGCTCTAAAGGCGACATGGGATGCAATGTCTTGCAAGTCCGACTGTATCCGTCCCCGCACACCGTCTCCGCGCAACACACCATCTCCAGAGCATCATCATGACGAGGAGGAGGACTAGTTCCCTTCCTCCATTCTACTTTATCTTGTTTTTTTTTTCCCTTTTCAAACCTGTTCAAACTTTTTCAAACTTTAGTTTTTTTTAATTTCGGATTTTTGTTAGAATTTCAAACAAAATGTGAACTCGAATTTCTATTTTAAGGATTGCAGCGTGTTGTTCCATTGATCGTTTGTTGAATATCTGTAGATGCAAGTTTGGAACATCGAACAAATCACTTTTCGAAAAATCTACAAATGTGCAAATTTGGGCAGAAGCTCACCTGTCGATCGACATGTTTTTTTTTTTTTTTTATGTCGATCGACATGAGCACAAATTTGGAATTTTCAGCACCTCAACGGTTAAGGCAGACGCTCATCCGTCGATCGACATGATGTTTCTGTCGATCGACGGGTTCTTCAAAATGGTAAATTTTCTATTTTTTTGATCAAGTTCACGTTTCGTTTGATTTAATTTGCAAATCTCGGGCTTGATAACACTGGGGACAGTGTTGTTTAAGTCTGGGGGAGGGAACTACTAACGTATTTCTTTTTGTTTTGGTTTTGACTCAAAATTGTTTATCGAGTCAAAACTAGTAGAAATTTTTTGTATTGGTTAAGTGGAGTGTCCTTTTCAGCGTGTGACCATTCTCCCAGTTTCAGAGTCAGACTAATGAAAAATCCTAGGATCGACCGGTTGACTAGAGACATCCGCTACTTCCAGTATAATCCGCCAAGTCAGAGCTACTGCACGATTCTCTTTGGGATCGATGTCCATTGAGCTTGACTCCTCATTCGTACCTGATAAATGCAACCCTCTGTTGATAGTAATGGTACTCCTCTCCTCATATATAAAAAGAAATATATATATACATATATAAAATATTACTAGGATTGGGGTGAAATGATAGTTCTCAAGTACAAGATAAGGAGTAAATCCAATGAATCTGTACTCGAGATGATCACCCAGCTCAAAGCAGCAGCCTGAGTCCCCTAAAAAGGATGTTGAAAGACGAGCAATCTCACGAGCCTGTCTCCTCACAAGGAACAATCGTAGTGAGTCACGACCCTGTCTCCTAACAAGGAACAACATTAGTGAAATATGCACTGCTTTGAGTTCAAACAATCACAAAATAATATGTATATATAAATATAGAACAAAATAAGTCTGGGGGAGAGAAAGAAAGAGTACCAAGTGTTGTATAGGTTGATTTATCACGGTACAAGTATGGGAATGAGTCTAGAAGGTTCATGGCATTGAGATCATTGAGGGCAAGCGATGAAGACTAACGGATTATGCTGTGAAGTGGTGAGTGAATTTGGAAAACCGCGTTTGTCTACGGAGAAGTACATGGTGGTCTGATTTTGGTTGGTTCTAAATCATGTGGTACACTAGCTGAAAAGGTATGTTCTGTGTTTTCAACTTTTTCGCATTCTTAGTTTATGATTTTGCTTGAGGACAAGCAAACGCTAAGTCTGGGGGAGTTGATATATCATGGTTTTTACCCGATTTTAACCATGATATAACCGGGTTTATATTAGTATTTGTGGTATTTTGTATGTATTTTGCAGTGTTTTGCAGGAAATGGTCATTTAGAGCTTAATGGAAACATTTGGAGCATTTTGGACCATTTTGGAGTTGAAGAGATACAAGTGGAATAGGGACCTTTAAAAGGTCCCTGTCGATCGACAGTTGTACATATGTGTCGATCGACGGAGCATTTTAAAGACGAAGAAAATATCCACAGACGCCCTCGTGTCGATCGACATATTGTTTGTGTCGATCGACGGTGGCTCTGTAAACCTAATTTTACCACTTGTATAAATACTTTTAACTCGTTTTTACTTAAGGGGGGACTGTTTTATCAAGGAGGTAGAGAGAGAAAGAGATATTTTTGGAGAAACTTTGAGAAGATCTACATGTTCTTGAGATCCAAAGACTTCAAACCCTTTTGTATCATCTACTCTTACTTTTTAATGCAATCTTATTCAGTTAATATGATTTCATCATCTATTTCTGAGTAAATCACTTGTTAGGTTTTGGGAATTTCTTGGGTTATGACTAGAAATCATTGAAATTGCATATTTGTTAAGGTTTATCCGTAGGTTCTTCATTTAAACTGTTATTAATGCTTGATTCTTGCTTGATCATCTCGAATCTTGATCTTAGGATTGTTGATTAGCCACGACAGTGGGATTAATAACCAGAACTAGTTTAAATGGGCAAAGTTACTTATTCGCAAAGAAATTTGGTTTAGGGACTTTGTGAACTTATCGAGCTCGTACTAAATGCTTGTTTAGATTCGACGAATTCGCAAAGAAATTTGGGATTCGAGGATCTAAAGATAGATAGCCCTCGTAACGACAGTTAGCTGGCTATATTTTCGTGCTTGAGTTCTAGAACGGCACTTAATTGAACCTTGACAATTGCTATATATTGATTTCGAATCATTACCTAAAGAATTTCCATGACCTAGCTTCCATCTCTTTGAGTACTTAATCAACCCGTCTTTCGTTTACTTGTTTTATAACTGCTTTCATGCTTACAATCGTTTTACTTAGCAAAATCTGAATACTAGGATTGATTGTGTATTCCAATTCCCTGTGGATACGATCCTTAAGTACTACTATGATCTCTTTGTTTGAGAGAGTGGTTCTAGGGTGAATTTGAGCCCGCATCAGTACCCTTGGCTTGAAACTTGCTGCTGCGTTAGCTGCTGGAAAGCTTAAGGGAAACATTGAAATCAAGGACTTTGAGATGGAAGAAAATGAACAACAACATGCGCAAGATGAACTCCCTACACCCAGAAGGCAAAACGACGAGCAAGCAGCAGACGACACTCGTCCCGAGATACTTATGATAATGGGAGGATCTCCTTACTGCTCAAATACAGTGGCTTCCATCAAAGCGTACCAGCGGAGAGCCGAAGTTAGCAAAAATCTGGCTAAGTCATCTAAGCTGCCGAATAGTATAATTTCCTTTGAAGAAGAAGAGACAGCTGGCATTGACCGCCCCCATAACAACCCTCTAGTACTCAAGCTCATCGTCAAAGACTTCAACGTATCCCAGATCCTCATTGATACAGGGAGCTCTTTAGATATCGTCTTCCGCAAAACGCTCGAGAAAATGAAAGTCAACCTCAGCAACCTCGAAGGACGACCAACTCCAGTAACCGGTTTTTCTGGGACAACTACAACAATGGGAATTATCCAGCTTCCCGTCCAAGCCGGCGGTGTGACCAAAATCGTGAATTTTGCTGTAGCAGATCATCCAGCTATCTACAACATCATCTTAGGGACTCCATGGATAAATTCGATGCGCGCTATGCCATCCACCTACCATCTCTGCCTCAAATTTCCAACCCCAAATGGTGTAAAGACGATTCGGGGAGACCAGAAAGAATCTCGCACTTGCTTCTTGGCTGCGCACAAGCTTAGGAACCCCATTCCAGAGCTTAACAAAAAAACGAAAAAGAAGTCCAAGCTGAACCAGCAACACGAGGACAAGCTATCAAACAATCGCTAAGGAAGCATCACTTGAACTACGAGGCGGCTTGATCCCTGCAAAGGGTACGTAGGCAACTCATCTTAGGATGGGTTTAGCTGCCCCCTCCTTTTAAAGGGGGGGGGGGGGAGTGGGGTACGTATACTCGTATACTCCCATCTCTCTTACTCGACTTTCTCGCAAAAATCAAACAAAGCAAACTTATCTGAAACAGTTTCGCTTGTAATATTTAAGTCTTTACAAAAGCAGACTTCCTTACAATTTGCATTTACATCCTCCGTGGATAAATCCGTCTTAACAAAAGCAGACCTCTATCAAAATAATTTGCATCTACATCCTTCATGGATAAATCTAAGTCTTAATAAAAACAGACATTCAATCTCGCTGCTGGCCACAGCGACGGTCTACTTCAAAAAAAAAAACTTCAGATCTGACTATTACATCCTTAGCAGGATTAAACAGCGCGCTATACAAATGCACAATGTTCATTATAGGAGCGTGTGCATTAGAGGAAAACGTATGCGTAAACCCAAATGTTCATTTCGAAACCCAACAGACAAAAACGTTGGTTCCATCGCTAAAAGTGGTCATTATAGGAGCGGATGTGTTCTCGGGAACACATCTGTAAACCCAAATGTTCACTCTAAACCCAACTCACTGAATTGTGGGTCATAACGCGATAACATGTTCATTACATGAGCAGGTGTGTTAGAGGAAAACACATCTGTAAACCCAAATGTTCATGTCAAAACCCAACTAACATAAGCGTTGGTACCTTCTCTAAACAATATTCACTTCTGGAGCAGACATGTTGAAAGTAACATAGTTGTAAACCGCAGTGTTTTTTACAAAATCCAACTATCTGAAACGTTGGTCTTAACAAAAGAAACATACTTGCTGCTGGAGTAGAACTGTTGATGATAACATTTCTATAAACCAAAGTAGTTGTAAAGAAAAGAATTCATTTCCAGAACAGACAAGTTCGATATGACAAAAACTGCATAGTATATCATTACACCTCTAACGAAGGTTCAGAACAAAGCGAAACAAAGCATGAAAAGGGTAAACACCACCAAGCTGAATAAAACCAAATATATATATAAAAAAGACACTAAGGTATTTTCTCCTCAAGCGTCGTCAACAACCTCCACAACTTGTTCGGCTATAACCTCAGTATCAGAATTTGAAGAATCCCTGTCATTTGACGAACTTGAAGAATTCGAATCCAAATCAATCTCCTCGCGGAGCAAGAGCAGCCGTATCTTGAAGCTTGGCCGCAATGTCCAAACGAGCAGCCTTCAAATTAGCAACTTGATCCTCCGCAGCATGCTTTAACATCTTGAACTCAGCATAAACTCTTTAAAAACTACTAAGTGGACGAGTCTGCGAATGGAAAAGACACCTCATAATCATGGCCAGCTTGTTGAACGAGGAAAGGAACTGCAAAAAAAAAAAAAAAAAACATGTCGTCAAGCTCGAAATAAAAGAAAATACTGCAAATTTGTCAAAAAACTCGGATTCTCCAGCAGTGGAGGGCCACGCTCGAGTAAGTATCTTTTTCGTCGTTTCTCTCCAAGGGAGGAACTCTGGGAAGACAATCCTCGATAAGTGAGACGCCGCTGTAGCACTAGCGTTTTCTTTGCTATCGCCTCGAGAACGTTCGCGACCTGATTCCACAGCATCATCTATGTTCCCAACATCTTCGCGATACTTTGACGGTAATTCAGGATAGCAATCGGTGGCGACAGCGATATCTCACTCAAACTCATGACAAAGCAGCTTAGGCGCATGAGTAGCAATAGTACCAGCTCTAAGGATTGATAATGACGAACTCCATGCTTGATCGGCTGCGTACAGCGATGACTTCAATCTTCACGCTTGATCGGCTGCGTACAGCGATGACTTCGATCTCCATGCTTAATCGGCTGCGCACAGTGACGACGACGATCTCCATGCTCGATCGGCTGCGTACAACGATGACTTTTATCTCCAAGCTTAATCGGCTGCGCACAGCGATATGATCTGGTTCGTTGCATCACCCTCGTGCTAGTGTTAGTCTTTACGTCGGCAGCTCTCCTCTCATGCGCATATACTTTTCTCCCGTTACTCGACATTTCTGGTGAAGAATTCAACAAATGCACTCTAAAACGACGAATAAACGCATCTCTCAGAAACGTTTCTCCTGGCGCTTAGCAAAGGCTCAAAAAACATCTCTCCGGAATCATCTAAATCTGAGACTATTCTCGAGCCGCTTCCATCTATTTGACGATCACACCGCGAATCTCCAGAAGTCATTCTCTTCAATTTATGTCTTATCTGCGATAGACTCCAGAATCCGAGTCAAAACTCAAGACAAAAATGTTGACTTCTTGACTTTCTGTTGACCAGATAAATAGTTGACCAGCTGACTGTTGACCGTTGACCAGAGGCAAATGTTGACTGAAAATAAGGGTTTTCCCAAACGCGTTTTCACCGCAGATCGCCGCCGCTCAGAATAGCGTTTATGCTCTAAATCGCGAGTTTCCGTGTTTTATGCCGCAAATCGCGTTTCCGACTGTTGATTGCGCCACCGGAAGACGGAACCACCACGCGTACCACCGCCACAGATCTCCACTGTGCCGCCAGAGCCGCCACTGTGAAGCTCCAGTTCCGCCGTCAGCTCGAGTTGCAGCTCCTCCTTTGCCGTAGCTCGACGTTGAAGCTCCTTCAATGGTCGATCAACCACCGTAAAGCCATCGCTATCCACGATGAGCCTCTCCTCCACTGACGGTTCCAAGCTCAGATGTGGCTGCGAGTAGACGGCGGCGATATGAAGGTTCAACCCCGAGCTCCTTCTCTGCGACAGTGAAGATACGAAGCTCCCACGACGAGGCTGCCGGAGCTCAAAGCTCTTTCTTCACGACGACGATGTGAAGCTCCTCGGCAAATCGAAGCTCCGTTTGTCGCTACAGAAGCGTACAGCGGCAGCGGCGATTTAGATCTAGCGACGGTGAGCGGGTCACGACGAAGACGGATCTGCGGCAGTGGCGATTGGCGACGGTGACGGTGAGCGGGTCACGACCAAGACGGATCTGCGGCAGTGGCGATTGGCGATGGTGACAGAGAGCGGGTCACGACGAAGACGGATCTGCGGTGGTGACGACTCATATTCCGGTGATGGCACGACGACAGAGGTCAGCTCCGGCGACGATTCCGGCACAGCAGCCGGAGATGGAGGAGAAGAAGAACACAAAAAAAAATATATATTTTTTTTCCAAAAACCCTAAATTCGCACTATAGGACAAAAAAAAAAAAAATTTTTAAAGGTGAAGGGTTTTGGTTTTTACCTCTTTACTGCAAAAAAGTGGACTTGGTAAAAAAAATAGACTCTATAGGGGGCCTATTTATACCAGAAGAATTTCCTGAAATCCCTAGGGTTTTTCAGGAAAATTTTCTGAAACTTCCCTAACGGGCTTTCAAGTCCAATTAAATGAGCCCAATAGTCTTTTAGTCTATTAACCTCATTTTCAACAGCGCAAGCATGTCCAGGAAAACACGATAACATCAACTCAACATGGAATTACTGCAACTTCCAGAAAGCGCTAATTAGACGTCAACGCTTGGCTGCTTCATGGTCCATCGCATCGATCTCAAACTTCAACAACTTATACCTTGGCATCATCTAGCTCGATACTACTAAACTGGGGGGCTAACTGTAGGGGTCAGATTTCACCCCTAGGAGATCGATGTAACAACGAGAACGTTTCTACAAAAAGGCTTGAAGAAATCATAAACGAGCTTGTAGAAGCTCAATTCAAGATAAGCCCATAATATTATTAAATCCATAATTAAAATGGGCTTAATAATAATATGGGCCAAAAGTCATTTAAATGCTTAATGGGCCTGACCCAAATGTATTATTAGCCCTAGTCTAAAAAGCTATAAATAGCTCATTGTATTCACCCAGAAAGGGGATCAGAATTTTCGCATCAAAAGGAATAAAGCTTTCTTAACAGCAAACGCAAGTGTCTACATTTTCAGCATTGTGATTTACTCATGAGTCTCGCATTTCCTCTACAACCCTACAAATTCAATTGTCCGAGTTTCGACTTTTACAGTGGAACCCTTTCCCGAGTTACTTTGGAAATTCTTAGATATTGGTAGTTGAACAGCTGCTGGAAGAAGTAGCAAAATTCTTTCTTCAAACGGTGAAGTAGAGGATTCACAATTTGGTTGATAAGGCTTCCGTGTTTTCTTCTTTCTTTGTTCACATCTCTTGTAGATAGGATCTTATTCTTTGAAAAATCTCTGAATTTGAACCTGTTAAGAGCCAAATATCCTTGCAAAAACACTTGAAATTACTTGTTAAACAAACTTGGACCTAGGTTCCAGAATATCGAAGTAACAAACAAAATTATCCAAGCTTATTCTAAAGGAATTAAGTATTGAAAAGATAAGTGTAAGATGTGTAAATCATTTAAAATCAAACAGTTTATCAAACCAAATTTTTTAAAAGTGCAATGTGAATTTCAAAAAAAATCAAATAAATTTAATTTAAGAAAATCACTATTTAAAAACATTTTTGGTATGAAAATAGTTCATTTATATTTAAAAACCATTTTAAATAATTTAAAAAGAAAAATTTAAAAAACTTACCTCGTGGTTCGAGCCGGTTCGAACCGTGGTCCGTGGCTCGTAGCTTGTTCAGGTCAGACTGGTCCGTCGGGTGGTGATGCGGGATGGTGGGATGCGGGTCCGTGAAAGACTCGGGTCGGGGACGCGGGATGGTGGTGCGGATTGGATGGGATGCGGGATGGGGACGTATGGCACCGGACGCGTACGTGGGTCGGTGCTAGCGTCCGGGGCGTGGTGGATCCGCGGGACGAGGCTGGCGCTGGGGCACGTGCTGCGGGACAAGGCTGCGTGTGCTGCGGGTCGAGGACTGCTCCGAGGCGGATCGTACCGCGGGACGGGGAGCTGGCACGGGACGAGTGGATCCGCGGGATGGGGACGCAGCATCCAAGGCTCGGCACCCACTACAAGAAAACAGGTCGTTAGCCACTCGAATTACCGAGTGGCAAATTAGTCACAAAGATTTGCGACTCATTTGTGACTCTTTTGTGACTAAAGTGTGACTCTTTTTGACGGAGTCACAAATTAGTCGCTCATTTGCGACTCCATCCCGTAGTCGTTAACCAGTCACAATTTGCGACTAATCTGCGACAACGATTGGTATGTTTTGGTGGAGTCGCATAAGAGTAACAAATTTACGACTCCGTAGCGACTGACACCAGAGTCACAAATTAGCGACTCCTTAGTGACACATAACGGAGTCACAAATTAGCCACTTTTAACTGAGTCGCAAAAGAGTCGTTAATTAGCCACTACTTTGCAACGTTTCAGGGTTTCGCGTATTAGTAACAAAGGAGTCGCAAATTAGCCACTATGTTGCGACTCATTACCCACTACATGTATGTTTTTGGGAAATTAAACACCATAATGTAAATATATATAAGTTAATTTTGTATTTACATCTTATTCAAGTAATAAGTGTGTAGTAAATACACAGTAGAAGTAAAAAAAAAGAGTTTCCTAAAATTTTGCATCACAAATGGTTTCTTATCATCATCAAAACCTATATAACTAAACTCTTCTATTTCATTTTTTTGAAAATTATTCTACATTTTTGATTACTAGTGTTTAAATGAATAAAACCAAACAAATAATGAAGAAATAAATTGGAAATTGATTGGAAAGGAATATGGTTTTTGTGGTTGATCCAAATTTTTAGGGTTTAGGGTATAGGCTTTGTAACTGAGTCGCAAATTAGTCGCACATTAGTCACAAATTAGTGACTACTTAGCCACTACTCTGCGACACTGTACGTAATGTGGGTCAGTGTACGAAATGTACGAATTGTGGGCCAATGTACGAAAAGTGTAGTCACAAAACAGTCACCAAATTGCGACTATATTGCTACTGATTTGTGACTAATATATGTGATTTTTTAAAAAAATCATCAAAAACTTTTTGAAATAATTTAGTTTTAGGTTTCTACATAGATTTAACTCCTAGTTACACTAATATATTATCAACTAGTAAATAAATGATTTAGGGTATTGGTGTATGGTTTAAGGTTTAGGATTTAGAATAAATAAAAAGAATAAGTGTTTAAACAAAGGTTTAGTGTTTTCAAAGTTTATGGTTTATAATTTAAGGTTTAGGGTTTCATTTAGAGTGTAGGGTTTGATGATACATATAAAAGATTTGATTATGGGATTCTAATATTTTAGGGATTTGTTTCAATTTTTTCACTATTAATCTCTTAAAAATTATAAAACTACAAAATTAAAATTAGTAGAAATAAAATTTTGTAAACTCATATATATAATTCATTTTTTTGTTGGTGATGTCATATATAATTCATTGTAGATTATATTAAACGTTTGAAAATATGTAACACAAAACATGAGATAATAATATAGATTTTGTACCTAGATTTTGTATATAATAGTTTAGGGTTTGGAATATAGATTTTGTGACTGAAAAATAGTGTCACAAAGTAGTCTTAATTTGTGACTAATTTGTCACTGAAATTGATTTTAGTCATATATTTGTGACTACCTAGCCACTGTTTAGTGACACTTAGTATGATTTTGGCTAATTCAACATTTGATTATAAGTAAAATATTTATTTTACATACTAACATACATGTCAAGTACAAATTACACTTAATCATACATAAACCATGTTTAACCACCAAAAACAAAAAAAACTTTGAGAAAATAAGTTTTCAACTTCATGACTAAGAACAATAAGAAGTACTTTCATAATTACATATGATTATAATGAAATGTAAGTCCAAATCTAATGTTTAACAAAATAAAACTTATTTTGTATTGTTTTGATTGTTATAATCAACTTAAACACTTAGTACATACATTAAAAAGTTATATGAAACTTTTTGATCTAATTTTTTCAAAAAAATAGTTTAGGGTTTAGGGTATAGATTTGTGACTGAAAATAATGTCCCAAAAGAGTCTTAATTTATGACTAATTAGCCACACAATTTCAATTTCATTTCAAAAATTTGGGCTCCACTTTCCAAATTTTCGAAAGTTTTGGCTCCAAACCTACCAAAAAATGGGCTCCAAAACCCATTTACTCTCTTCTAACACATAAAAACCTAAACTTCTACTGATATTTTCTCTCACTCTCTCGACTCTCTCCTTCGGAAACCCTAAATTTTTCTATCCACCGACTCTCTTGGATTCTCAATCTTAACCCCAAAAACCATCTCTTTCTCTCCATAGCCTCTCTCGATCTACTCTCTTACCTATTCTCTTCCTTCTTAAATCGGTTTCAATGACTTGTCCTGGAAAAGCCAATCGAGGGAGAGGTTCTAAAGGAGCTGGTGGTCGGAAAACAAACAACGGTGGAAGAGGAACCCCTCTTCTCAGTCGACTGCGTCTGTCAGTAGATCTTCTGTGCCGACTTAGTTTCCACCACAATCCACTCAACGGCTCCAGTTTGCCATTCCCCAAAACCCTTAACTCCAGATACCTCAGCAACTGCCTCATGCGATCCTTGTTCCTCAAAAATAGCCACCAAATGATGTTGAGGACCCGAGTCTGATACCGAAGAAGAAGAAGACAACGAGGTTGATACTCCCAACCTAGATGATGCAGACTTTGAGTAGCTATTAGATGGCCTCCTTCAAATCCCTGGCCGACAACAATTGCCTCTCTTGTCAGAGCATCCAATACCAGATCGAAAGACTATATGGTAACATCTTCTCTCTGTACAATAGTCTTTCTTTTGGATTTGAGAAATTGAGTTAATTGGTTTTAGGTACAATAGCCTGTTAGGATTTGTGACTGAAATTTTGATATGTATATTAGCTGGAGTGTTCAGAATTTGGTAATAATAGGATATTAGGTGTTATTCGGTAATGGATATTAGAATTTGAGGTAATTTGTTCAACTATTAAGACACGTTTTCATATGCTCTTGCATTGATTATGCTTAAGCTGTTTTTTAGCTAATGTTCGCTCTATAAATCACTGCTCATGGATTGCTATTAAGTAATTCTAGTATATTGAACATTTTGTCTATGGTAGTTGTTTTAGTTTATATATGTGTTCTTCTTTGACCATGTGTTATATGTGTTAGGTTTAATCGGGACAAGGGCAAATTGACTCGAGAAATTGCTGGAATCTTTTGTCGTAAGTTTGATGGGCCTTACTTTAGCTGAAGCGTTACATAATTGGTTTTGTTCATTAACATGTTTTTCTATCATGCTAGGAGGAAGAATATGGCCGTCATGTATCCTTTGGAGAGGTGTTCATGTGTACACACACAAGATCAGACGGATCCTTCCTTGATCACAAGGCAGAACAGGTTACTGCACCTTATGATAAGCAGATTCAGGAAGCAATGTCTATGGATGATCTGTATGGCCCTGAAAATTCTCCTAATTCCTCAGAACAGTCTACTCAGCAAACACTTACCTTGAAAATGAAGAATGACATCTTTGTCAAGGTAATTCCTTTCTCAATCTGTATTATTGTATTTATTTTGCTTTATGGGATAAATTGTAGTGAATCAGTCTGCTTTTCATGGTCTTCATTTTGCTCTATCAAAATGTTCTTTGTGACTCTATTGGTTAGCTTAATAACTTTGTTTGGATATGCTTGAATCATTATGCTTGAATAATGACGTGTATTTGGTGGCTTTTTCTTATTTTGCTTTTTGTTCTCTGGCCAGAAATCATACATCCACATCCATATGGAAATGGTAAGTCATTTATACTTCCTCTTCCATCTATTTCCATCTATTACAATTGGTTTTGTTGAATAACTTGTTTTGTATCATGGTAGGAGGAAGAATATGGTCTTTTTGTATCATATGGAGAGGTGTTCATGCGTACACACAATGACACCTTTCTCAAGGTATTTCTCTCTCTCAATTTCCTTTAAACTGAAACAGTTATTATTTTGCTTCATTGGATAGCTTCTAGTGAATCATTCTGGTTTTGATTGTTTTTAATTTGCTCTATGAAATTTTTGTTTGAATCTGGTTGATAGCTTAATAACTGTTGTTTGGATTTGCTTGACTTTGCTTATTCTTTGAATCTGTTTCGATATGCTTCAATCTTGATGTTCTTTGAATCTGTATGGAATCATTCTGCTTTGGACTTTGAATCTGTATGGAATCTTGATGTTCTTTAATAATGACTAGTACATTTTATTTTTGTGTGAAGCAAGTTCTCCTGCATCTCTTGCAGAGATCCAGGAGGAACTAGCAGTTGCTCGCCATAAAATAGCGGACCAGGAAGACGAGAACATTCGAAGCGAGGCTCGTATCTCTGAGGTGGAGAAGTTTTTAACGTTCATGAAGAACACGGAGTGCACCAGCCGAGCCATTACACCCTAGACTCCTAGTAGACATCATCATCTCCCTTCTTTTAAATGTTTTTTGTGTTAAAACATGAACTTGTGTTATCTTTTATTCCATTTTTGTAGTAGTATGAAACATAAGTTATTGATCTTATATGTGATGTATCTTTTTGTGTTAACAATTTCAATATTCTAATTTTCTTTCTAATTTCATCTTTTTAGATTCAAATTAGTAACAATTTGGTAACAAATTAGTAACAATTTGGTACCACGTAGCAAAGAATTGACTAAACAAGTGACATTTGGTGGCTAATAAGTGACACCATGGAGACTAATTTGTGACCAACTTATATCTTCATAGAGTGACAAAATAGTGGCTATTTCGTTGCTAATTAGCCACTACGTATATTAGTCTCTCATTAGTCACAAATTTGCGACTACGTTTAACACACATATTAGTCGCTGATTAGCGACCCAAAATGATCGTCACAGATGAGTCGCTAATTAGCGACTCATTTGCGACTCGAAAAATTAGCGACTCGACTATTGTCACTCCATTTTTCGAGTCGCTAATTAGTCGCAAATGGCTCATTTGTGACTCTTTTGTGACTCTTCCCGGAGTGACTAACGACCTGTTTTCTTGTAGTGACCGGACAGATTCCCATGTCCGGGGTCTCTGTCCGGGATCTGGGAGCTTCGGATGCTCGACCCGCGGGACGTGTTTCTCTCGGACACCGGACAGATGTCCGTGACCAGTGTCCCGGTCCGGTGTCTGGGACCCGACACACTTCTTTTTTTTTTTTTTTTTAGAAGTTTTAAAACTTCGGTTTTCTTCTCCAAAAATGCATTTTTATAAGTTTTTAAAATCTGAAAAATTCATAAATAGATAGATTAATGCATAACAATGTTTGAAATATGAAAAACCAAAAGAAAAACAAAGATTAAAATCAAAAGAAAAGAAAAGACTCGATATATGGGTTGCTTCCCATAAAGCGCTTGTTTAAAGTCAATTAGCTCGACTCCTTGGGGTTTTTAGACTTGGGAATTGTCTTCCAAAGGCTTGAGGTTGCCTTTAGAGTTTGAACTCCTCCCTTGGTCGTGGTCTTCATCATGTAAATGGAACGGGTACTGAACTGCAATTTCTCTTTTCTCCAGAGGAATGTATCTTGTAACTGTAGCTCGAAAGCCAGGTGGTGCTGCGTAATAGAAGATGTTTCTATCTATCTTTGGAAAGGATAACCGTTGTAAGGGGTAATCCAATATAGCTCCAGCAGTAGCCAAGAATTGTCTTCCAAGGATAAAAGGTGTTGAACAATTGTTCATGTTAGCCACTTCAAAGTCGGTCGGCACAATGCAATCACCGATTCTCACTGGGCAGTTGAATGCTTCACCCAATGAGCGTGTGAAAGCACCATTAGCAAGTGAAATTCTCTTTTTTGAAGGACGAAGTTTGGTTATCTTCATCATTCTCACAAGAGATTCCGACAGAACGTTGACTCCGGCTCCCGAATCGATAAGAGCGGTCTCGAAGATATAATCTTTAATAGAGCAAGGGATATTGAAAGAACCTGGATCAAGAGTTTTAGGAAGGATCCTTAGGTACCAATGGGGATTCCTAACCTTGTTGAATAACTCCTCAATCATAGCTTCGTCTTCCTCGCTTTCTCTAAAGCATAGTTTAAGCGATGGCTCGGTTTTCCAAGCGTCTTCAAAGGAGAGGGTGGGAGGGAGTTCTATAATTAGAGAGTTGAATACCTCTATCATCTCATCACTGATCCAACGTGGTCTTAGGCCGGATCTTTCACTCAAACGTGTCTTCTTCTTTGGCGGTTTTGTTGAAATTCTCGCCGTAAATCTTTGGTTGTAGGGTTTGGCCATTAGGAAAGGTCTTGGATCTTCTTCTTCCTCTTGATCAGAGATGGAAGATTCTTCTTCAAGTGGTGTTAAGGTGCAGCAATGGGCCATGGGGGTCGGCTCTACTTCGTTTGTTTCCTAACGGCTTGGTTCCTCCAAGGGTTCCAATCGGTCACTTATCTTCTCAAGTGTCTTGGACGTTTCATCTTCTTTCTTCTTGAGGGAAGAGTACTTCCACATGAGGTGTTTGAACTTCTTATCAAGAGAGTCTTGAAGGTCTTTGATAGCTTGAGTATGTTGCTTTTGTCCTTCCGACAAGACAAGGCTTGTAGAATACAAGTCTCAATGATCGTCTTTAGCCTTGTCCAAAGCTTTTGTGGCCTTGTGAGCTTTGATTGCTATGACGCCTAGGCCAGTAGAGATCTCCTCAACGTGGTCATTAGTGCTCTTGATCTCTCCTTCAAATCTCTCCCAAAGACCATTAAAGCTTCGCTCGAAACTATGGATTTTTCTGGCGTTGCTTTGAAGGTCTAAGGCATGTTGTTTTTGAACTTCTTCAAGGTGGATCAAGCGTGTCTCCAAGTCTTGGACCTTGTTGGTAAAGGTGGTGAGCTTCTCTTCAAGGGACGAGTTGATGGTTTCAACCCAAGCTTCGGTATCTCGAACGATATTGTGGATATCATCCGCGAGCCGGTACAAGGCTTCAAGCTTGTCTTCTTGTTGAGTTGAACAGGGGCGGCCGTGGGGTGGTGGAGGCTGATTCGGTGGCACATGGTGGTGAGAGGTACGTCCGTGAGTCTCCCAAGGTGTTTGTTGTTGATACGAACCATGGTTGTACCAATTGTTGTAAGGAAAAGGTTGTTGATGGAATTCATGGGGCATGGGGATGTAATCTCCATTAGAACTCCTTCTTGTTGCCATTCTCCTAGGGTTTTTGGTGTTATGTTCCATTGATAAATCCCCGAAACACACTTAAATAGAAAACAAAAAAAAAAGAAATTAGCAAAAAGGAAAAAAAACGAAAAAGGAAAAACAAGACTTAGGCTTATTCTTTATCAAAAATCTATAGGTAAGCGAACAAAGTCCCCGGCAACGGCGCCAAAAACTTGATGGCGCAGGTTTTGGTTGCGCATCTAGGTTTTAAATTTATAAACCCTAATCTGCAAGTGCACAGTTGACAATTGTAGTACTTAGGGGTCGATCCACAGGAGACTAAGTGGTACGCTATAAATCTATATGATGCAGAATAAGCTAAGCGATTTTATATTTGGTTTTGGGGTTTTTGTAAATGCAAATAAAGTAAAGGGATAGATAAATCAAAACATACAAGATAAAAGAAATCTAAATAACTTATGCAACATGTTCTACACCGGATTTTAAAGATATGCAACTAGTGTTCATGAACTTAGATCACTGCGGTAGATCCATTCCACTTTCGTGGCTCCGAATCCTATGAAACCAATCCTAATAGACTCAGCTTTCGCATGGTTATTACTAGGGGTGGACAAAATATCCGAAACCGAAAAACCAAACCGAACCCGATCCGAAATTACCCGAACCGAACCGAATCCGATTTTGTAATATACCCGAATGGGTTTTATATTTCTAAAACCGAAAAACCGAACCCGAACCCGAACCGAACGGTTATCCGAATTACACGAAACATATAATTAAGTACATATATTTAGATATAAAACTATATATGTTCATATAGTTTAAGAAATTTTGATAATTTTGTTAATATTTTTTGGGTCAATTAGACAATTATGAGTTTATTTGGCTACAATAATCAATTTAATTAGATACATTATTTAAAATTTTCAATTTTGTTATTTAATTTTTGGATAATTTGAGTTAAAAAAATATAAACCGAACAAAATTTGGAAAAAACATTACGTGATTATGAATATTTCGGGTAACCGAATCCGAAACCGAAACCGACACTAACCGAACCGAAACCGAACCGAAATTTATAAATATCCGAATGGGTATTATATTTCTAAAACCGAAAACCCGATAACCGAACTGAAACCCGAACGGTTACCCGAAAGCCCACCCCTAGTTATTACAAGGTGGATTCACGCATTTAAATCGGGATATAATTGTTCACCAAACTCCCTAACTAACTGATTAGGTTGTTAGGACGCTTGGCCCATCGAATACTTGGTCCGGTCGATATCAAAGCTTTTGGAATCGATACCGGCCTATGATCGATCTCTAGGTAGCTAGGCTAGATCAAGCATTAAAGCACGAATAAAGACAGAAAACTAATCTAGAAGCAATTCAATAAAGATGTAAAAGATGCAAGCAAAAGAATTTAAATAACTTTATTATCAAGTATACAACAACTCTACATGTTATGAAACATGGAGCAGCTAGAGAAGTTGATAAAATAGTAGATTCGTGATAGATAAGTGCTCGGCATAGGTAGATCTCTCAGCACAAGGCTTGAGAAGAACACCATAGCCTTCATCGCTCTTCTACAAAGGATAAAGATGAAGATCTAAAGAGAATAACGAAAATACATGTTTATTAGTGATTTGTAGGTGCCTAAGGCTGCTCTCCTTCTCCCAAGAGGCTAAAAGCAAGTATATATAGGTGTTGGAGGAGTCTCTAGGTCGGCAAACTTCTAGGGTTTCACTTTGGGCAAAAACGTCTTTTTGTCGATAAGTGACCAAAGGAGGCCACGGCACCGGACAGAGGCACCGGACACGGGAATGTATCCGGGGTCTGGGACATCTTCATCTCCTTGGTCTTGTCTAGGGTCACGGGCACCGGTCCAACCCGTTGATCGGTGTCTTGACTCCTTTTGCACTTGTTTCTTCTTCGAGGCAAAATGACATGCCTATGATTCTAAATAACTTGCACACTTCAACTCCAAATGCTATGATTCCAAATATTCTGGAAAGCTAACTCAAAGGGCTATCTCCATGTAAAGTTTCATCTCCGTCCAAGTTGATTTGGTTGAGCGCCAGAGGTGATCTTTCTGGGACATAGAATCTGTCCAACTTGGAGAATCGTGAAATCTTGGCATGGGAGGACAAAGATAGGTTCCTTTGGCCTTGGAAAGTTGTTGTGGGATTAAGAATACTCATTTTGCTCCATTTTGCTCCCCTTTTGATGATTGTACGTAAATGACTCTTAAAAACCAAATATACGAGAAAACTACCTCTTTCGATTGAAAAACTTATTATATAGTATAGAAAATAAATAAAAATGGATAGTAAAAGTGGTAAAATACCACGTATATCAGTAAACAAATTAGAGCTTGTCTTCCGCCAGAAGATTCGGGTTGGATGGTGCCGCCGCAGATCGGAGCTTGCGGTCACGGATAGACGGCTCGGGAATGATGGCTCGCCGATCGACGGCTCGCGGGTCAATAGTTCGGGACTGACAAATCATGGATTACCTTTGCTGGTCCACGACGGAAAACCCGTCTAGAACACCCGAAGACCTCGACTCAAGAGAGATGCCGCGGTTCGAATCACTTGTCGACATGAGGAAGATGAGTTAATCTCCAAAACGGTTCGCTTATAAGAAGCATGGCTCATTTGGAAAGAATGTGGAGATCGGGAAACGGTTCGTTTGCAAGAAAACATAAAAACATGGCTCGTTTCCGAAGAAAACGGTTCATTTCCAAAGAACGTGGCTCATTTCCAAAAATCTCCAAAGAAAGCGGTTTCTCGGACTTGACGGCTCGCGGATTGCTATAATCTGTCTCGGTGCTACAAAATCACGACACTATGAAATCACGAGCCAATTCAACGGCTCGGGGACATGTGAATCATGTTGATGGCTTAGGTCACGGCTCGGGTGAGAAAAACGGTAACAGTTCGGGTCTCGGCTTGGGTTATGAATCGGTTCGAGCAAGTGGATTGAATTGAGAACTAGGCAATCGCCGAAACACGGATCCAAGGCTCAGCCGATAAAACTCCAATCGATGGCTTGCAGATCGGAAGTTGAACATGGTTCAAGATTCAACTGATAAGTCACGATCCACGGCTCGGTTCACAAAATAAAAGCAAGCGGCACAGATCAGTACGACAGCTTGGCGATAAATGGATCGGACTGAATTTGAATCGGAGGAGCAACCGAACAACAGTGGTGACCCGGATCTAAAAGACAGATCGAACGACTCGGGGATCGGACTCCGACGGCGCACCAATCCTTGATCTCATAACTGTAGATCGGGAAATCCATTGCCGTTTGATCAGTAGAACTTGACAGAACGACGAGACACGACAAAGCTCTAAACGGTGGCGGCGGTGAATTTTGGGATTTGTTGGAGAAGGAAATTGTGATGAGAACTCTCCCCTTCTCCTCCCTTATATAGGAGAAACGGTGCTACCGTCCGTCGTGTTTCGTTGAGTAGTGTTGTTGCTGGTCCTAGACATGTTTTCAGGCTTGCTCGTGCGGTTTCTTCGTGTATGAAGCTTTGATGTCCCCTTCTTCTAGCGCCAAATTGTGGGGGCTGGATTCCTACAATTGAATTTGTCGGGTTCGTGGAAGAGCTGCAAAACTTCTTGTTAGAAAACAAGAACAATTAAGAAGAAATAGTTTATTAGCTGTGTAGCTGTAAAAAGAGTACAAGGGTCTCTGTTATGAATTTTTGTGATCTCTTCTAATGAGGGCGATACAACAATATAAATAGTGTTCTAAGTCGGCTAGGGTTTTTGCTTGAGTGCACTCCTTAGGTCGTCCGGCCCATCGGCTGTTCGGCCCACGTGTGATTCGGCTCGGCCCAATTATATGGGTTGCCCTGAATTGGGCATGGTAAGTTGAGGTCCACTATCTTTAAGTCGGTTCATCCGGTTTTTTCGGTATCACCGGTGGTTTACGGGTCTTTTGACCGGCTGATGGATCCTAGGCTCTCCAGTATCTAGATTAAGTCATTTTCTTCTGTTGATCTTTAAGGGGTGAGAACCAACCCCTACATAAGCCATGGTCGCGCATTCACCTTGGCTTTTGGATTGAGATTCGATTAGGACAAAAATGAACAAGAACCCAACCTCTAGCAAGACCGAAAAGCTACTGGTTCTCCTTCTTTATCACCTAGAACTCACTACCAGGGTTTTCCCTACACCGGATTAGGGTTTCTGAAAAACATGAGCGACATGCTGACTTCGAATGAACATTTAGAAAGGAGCTTATCTCAGAATCAAGATCAGAAACCTAATCTGGAAACTAGACAGAGTGATCTTTCCAGTGGTATCTAGATCCTCTCCTGACTGCTTCTGGATTGCCAGTAAAACGCTCCCCAAGTGGACTGCTCGTAACGCGGATCTGCACAGATTGGTCACAGGAAAACAACCATAACTCATAAGATACAGATCGAAACGATAATCCACTTTATCTTATAGCCAGGTCAGAGAGTGGAAAACTTACCCACAAAGTTTTACATTGATCGGATCTGGTTTGATTATCCGTTTCTCTGGTCCACCGAAACTGGTCAGCTCTGTCATCTCATTCCTTTCAATCTCAATGCACAAATCACCCAAACCTTTTTTTTTCTCTTTCAACACGAAAATATGACCTCTAAACCCAGGAAAAGAGGTTGACCCATTATAAATATCATCTTAGGGTTTTCCCTTAACCCAAATCAAGCAAACCGACGATTAAAAAAAAAAAAATCAATCCGGTTCAATTTAATTGGTTCACGGGCTTTACAATCTGGTTGGTGTTAAAGGATACATGGTTTGGTTACCTGAAGAGGGTATATGCACAACAAGCAGAAATGTTGTGTTTCATGAGCATGAAATGTTTAAGGATACTATAGTAAAGTCTAAGGATAAACCTAAAGAGAAGACTACTAAGAAGATTGCTTTTAGCAATGATCTGATAAAAGGACCAACACCAAGTGTTTCATCAGAAGATGAGTCATCAAATCAAGGTGGACTTTCTTCATCATCATCAGAGGATACTAATGAGAGAAGTCTTGCTACATCTGGAAAACAATCTTCAGAAGCTAGCAAAGCTACAAGGAGTTCCAGTCCTAGCTCAAAATCAGATAAAGAAGTATCTGACGAAGAAGAAATTGAAGAGGATCTAACTGAAGAAGAACCTAATCTAGAGGATTACGTTTTGGCTAGAGACAGAGTTGTCGGAAAGAGTAGAAAGCCTCCTTCTATGTATGATGATTCTGACTTGGTTGCATATGCCTTATCCGCTGCTGATGAGATTAGAGTTGAAGAGCCTAAGACATATGCAGAAGTTATGAGGAGCAAGAAAAGAAAATTCTGGAATGGTGCTTGTGATGAGGAAATAAACTCTCTAATCAGGACTAAAACCTATGTTTTGGTTGAGAGGCCTAAGGATCAAAAGGTAGTTGATTGTAAATGGGTTTTCAGACTTAAACCTGGTATACCTGGAGTAGAAGACCAAAGATACAAGGCTAGGCTAGTTGCTAAAGGGTTTTCTCAAACTGAGGGGGTTGACTAAAATGAGATCTTCTCTCCAGCTGTAAAATATATCTCTACAAGACTCATGTTGTCACTAGTGGTTAACTTTGACTATGAGCTTGAGCTGATGGAAGTAAAGACTGCTTTTCTTCATCGAAGTCTTTAAGAAAGAATCTTCATGAATCAACTAGAAGGCTACATCAAGAAGGGAAAAGAGGATAAGGTTTGTCTATTAAATAAATCTCTCTATGGTTTAAAACAATCACCTAGGATGTGCAATCAAAGGTTTAATGGGTTTATGAAGACATAGAAGTTTCACAGAAGTGAATCAGACCCTTGTGTCTATATTAGGGATGTTGGTACAGGTCAGGCTATCTACTTGATACTCTATGTGGATGATATGTTAATTGCATCTGGCAATGTAACAGTAATTAAAGGTCTGAAGGAGAAATCAAACAGGGAGTTTGAAATGAAGGATATTGGTAAGGCTTATAGGATTCTAGGTATGGATATCATTAGGGACAGAGAGAAAGGAACTCTCATACTGTCATAGGAAAAGTATCTGGAAAAGGTTCTTAAATATTTTGGAATGATTGATGCAAATACAGTTCTTACTCCTACTACATCTCAGAGGTAGTTAAAACGTCTACATGAAGATGAAATAAAAGAAGAAGCAAAGCATATGGAAAGGATTCTTTATGTTAGTGTTGTTGGTAGCTTAATGTGTGCTATGATCGGTTCAAGACCTGATCTAGCATATGCAGTTGGTTTAATTAGCAGATTTATGTCATATCCTAGTAGAGAACATTGGAATGCTATAAAATGGGTTTTGAGATATGTTAAGGGCACACTTCAGAGGTGTTTAACATTCAATAAAAATTTAGAAATTAAAGTTGAAGGTTTTTCTGATTTAGATTATGTAGCAGATTTGGATAAAAGAAGATCTATAATAGGCTATGCATTTCAAGTTGGTGGTAATACAGTTTTTGGAAATCAGGATTACAAGAAGTTGTAGCTCTTTCAACTACTGAAGCAAAGTATATGTCTATGTCTACAGCAGCGAAGAAAGCAATATGGTTTAAAGGGATATGCACATAAATGGGTTTTGGTCAAGAAAAGATGATAATGAATTGTGATTCTCAGAGTGCAATTGCATTAGCTAAAAACCCAGTTCATCATGAGAGGACTAAGCATGTGGATACAAAGTTTGACCATATTCGACATTTGGTTGACATGGGAACTATTGTTCTAAACAAGATTGACACTATAGTTAATCCAGCGGATTTCCTAAATAAGTCATTACCTGGTCAGAAGTATCAGCTCTGTTGTGAGCTGCTCAATCTCCACTGATTCTGACATCGGCTCCGGTAACTCCATGTAAGTTTTCTTAACCTCAACAAATAAGATTTAAAACTGATGTTAGTTGTTGAGTTTTTTCACGTAAACAGAAATAAAACAGAAAATTTATTGAAGGAGAAGAGGATGGAGTTACCTTATCGGAGCAGGAGGAGGTTCTTGAAGAGATATGTTCCAGGTGGAGTGATTATGCATGTAAACAGCAGAATAGTTACAGTAGATGTTAGAATAAGCAAATGATTCTAAGATGAGGAAGCTAAAGAGTCATATGTGTTACTTTTTGGAGTTTTGGAAGTGGAAAGGTTGATCTGAAGAGTTTCTCTGACGAAATCTGACAAGAAACATCACTGGTTGGTGAATCTTTAACAAACAGATGAAGAAGTGAAGAGTCAGATTAAGATTAAAGCTAGAAGGTGAAGAGTTTACCTGAAGAAGCTTTGAAGAGTCGCCAGAAGTCGTCTAAGCTTGGTCTCAGGTGTATCAGATACATGCAGAGACAAAGAAGAAGTCAAGTCAAATTTTTGGATTTGAAGCAGACGAAGAGTCATCAGAAGGAACAAGGTTTTACTTCAAAGATCTTCAAAAACAAAGAATTCTCAAGGAATAAGAATTACCTAGAGATGATCGGCGATCTGGTTCTCGGCGGAGAATCACCGGAGGAGACGACCGCAGTAATGAGTCGTTCTTCATTCTTCGAGAGAGAGAGTGTTTAGGGTTTCGGATGCGGCTGAGTAGGTTTAGTCTGAAAGTCAAAATGTGGTGTTTTGTTAAGTTTGACTCAAAATAAACTATAACAGGCTTATCGTTTTTGGCATGTTACGCATCAGAAGGAAAAAAGAGGAGATTGGGCCAAGCCTATGAGCTGATTATCATTGAGTCGGCAAAGAGGAAGTTAAAATGCATAGTTTAGGTCTTCTTCAAGCTTAAGCTGAATCAACAAGTTTGTTACAGAGAGAAAAACAAAGCCTAGAGAGAAAAAGAAAGAAATCGAAGCAGAGTTCATCATCGTTTTTAGCTCTTCTTCATCGGAAACTTTCTCTCTAACCTTTCTCTGTAATCATCGTTGTATTCTTCCTTTAAATCTCCTTGTAACTCTAAACATCTTGTACTCTCTTTCTCGTTAGTGAAGTTTTGAGAGGATTGGCTCTCGACGAGATGTACCAGTACGGCTGGGAACTTGTATAAGTCTATGTGTTAATTTCAATTCTGCAAACAAAGCAAATCAGAATTAGATTGGATCATCGGAGATTGATCAGAATTGAATCGAAGAATTATATCGGAATCAGAGAAATACAAACCTTATTTCTCAACACATTTTTGTGGATCAATAGAAATATTTCTTTTTTGTTGTAATTTGAAATAGTGCTTGTTTTTTGTTGTAAGCAGCCACCACTGGAGAAGGTGATGCAGCCGCCGCCCAATCCGAGAAGCCACCTCCGTGTCTAGAGAGAATAAAGGATGTCCTGTCCCATTTTCATGGAGGAAAGAAACGGGCAGGAAGGATTGATCGGATCAGAGCAAAACTTCGATGGTAAGTTCTCCTCTCTCTCATCTCGATGTGAGCGGAATTTTGTTTGTTAATCGGATGTGTATTTTGAGAGTTATAAATGTTTTCCCGAGGCGCATCTGCGAGCAGTGCACTTTGAGGACGTTTTCCCATCGATCCTGAAGGAGTCATGAGACGTTCTGCATAGCATTGGATAGGTCTCAATGTCAGCTTTCCAATTGGCTTGCGAAGTCGGCATGTCGTTTTCATTTCAGAAACCCTAAGGGAAACCCTAATTGGTTCAGGTTGGATAAACCGACTGGTCCGGATGGACTAGATCGGTTTAGTTAACTGGATCGAATTGAGTCGGTTTAGTTAACCGGGTTAGTTTGGTTCGGTTTAGTTAACCAAATTGGATTGATTCGGTTTAGCTAACCGGATCGGATTGGTTTGGTTTAGCTAACCGTTGTTCTGCTAAACTGAATGGGTTGGTTTAAGGTAGCTGATATACTAGTATTTTGGTCTCTTTTACTTATTGTTTTCTGTTTGTTTTCGGTTCTTTCTAGTTCTTTTTGTGTCTTTTCAGGTTCTAGGAGGCTCTCAAGCATGGATTGGAGCCATTGGGGGTCATTGGAGCAAAAGGAACGAATCTGGAGAAAAGATGGCGTTTTTCATAACCGAGCACCTGCTCGGTTCGGAGCGAGCACCTGCTCACCCGAAGACTCAAAGATCTGAAGCCCCTGAAATCCGGACCGACCGGTCTGGATGAGAAGACCGACCGGTCCGGCCTTGAAGATTTGAAGGCCAAGACTCGCGAAAGAAAGGGGACCGACCGGTCCGGTCTCCAGATTCGTTTTTAACCTATTTTTAGGTATAAATAAACGGGGCCGCCTCTGAAAAGGGGATCCAAAAATAGTATGAAACACTTCTTTTTACAGTTTTCTTTTGACGCTTTTTGGGAGATCTCTTTGGAGACTTTTATCAAGTGTTTTTCATTCCCTTGGATTTGCTAGTAATTTTTGGAGAATCATTCCACAACATCTATTGAGAAGAATTCTAAATCCCTTATCTCTTTTATTATCATTATGAATTCTCTCTCGGTGATTGCTGAGTTTTTATTCCCCATGTTCGAGTAGTCCATTAGCTAGATTAGGGGATTTCAATGGTGATTTAGGATTGATTTGTGACTGAGCCAAATAGGATTGATAATCATTCGTCTTCATCAATTGGGATTCATAACGCTTAGATTAGCCTGTACACCTAATCTATGATTTCAAGTTTAACTTATTCACGACAGTGCTCTAGGTTGCTAGATAAACCATTGGTGAGCAATTGGTGTGTAACCAACGACAGTTGATTGTTACCATCGATTGTGAACAAATTGAACCAATTCATTAATGCTTGTCTGCATCATTACTAAATCCAAACGACAGTTTAGGCATTTAGGTTGTAGACAAAGATATTGATGCATCACGACAGTGGGGCAATATTACTTTTATGTTTGAGTTCTAGACCGTACTTAAGTTAATTCCTGAATAGTTGCTCAGTCCTTAGTCCAAAATCACCGGTGATTGACCTTGATCTAGTGCTTTTCTTTATTGAATTTACATCGTTAAATTTGCTGTTTCGTTCTTTTGTTTCATCTCAACCAAACCATATTTTATCTTAGCTTTAATTTAAAATCCATAATTTCATAGTGTAACCTTGGTCCCTGTGGATTCGATACCTATTATACTACTACAATTGTCTGTGCACTTGCGGATTTATTTTGGGTTAAAACTTATTACACATCAGTAGCCATCTTTCCTAAAGTAGGAAGTTTCCAGAAATAGAAAATTTCTAAAAAAGGAAATTTTCCCGGTTTAATAAGTAGTGAGTTTAGTTTATCTTCAGTTCAGTTCTGAGTTGGTTTGTATTGGTTTGGCTTGGGTTGCAGTGTGATTTATCAAGCAGAGATTCAGCGGTGCTGACTTCTAAGGTGCATCTGGATAAGGTCTAAGGACAGCCGATAGGCTAAGGTGAGGAACAAGTTTCGTAATCCCTTGGGTTCATACTTGCAGGTCTAGTATGTGGACTTGCTTAGGCTGGTTCTGGAATCTTGAATGATATTGCTAGAGCTTGGTTCTTAGGGTGATTATGTGTTGCATATAGAATCGCTAGGTGGCTTGGTATCTTGGATGATTTGGTTGTCGGGTCGTACCAGTCTGGCTAATGGACGATATATATGATATATACTGAGGTGTTAAATCCTCGGCTATATGGTTATATCGTGGTGGATAGATCCCTAGGTGTATCTATTGAGGTGTCAGATCCTCGGCTATATATATATGTGTGTGGTGATGGTCCGGGTTGCACTAAAGGCGGCATAAGCCAACTGATGGTGTGATTCGGTTAGGAACAAGTTGTGGTAATTATTATTCTGTATAATAGTTATGGGCTTTATTTGTTTATATGCTTGCTTGTGAATATGTTCTTGATGGATTGTGTGGCATTAGCCCGCCCTCAATGAGTAATTCTCCTCCGAATTACTCACCCCTCTCTACTATTTGTCTTACATGTATAAGTGATATGCATTGATGAGTCGGGTCGGATCGGATCGGAATAGTTGGTGCAGATAAATACCCCGGGATGAGGATGTTACACTGAAGATAGATTCTTTCACCACAGTACTGCCAAAAGCGATCATTTCATTTTGAGAAAACTGTGTAAAGGGATACTCGTATTTGATTTCAATAACCTTTTATTTGCATAGCAAACCATGTAAACATTTCAAAATCAACCTTGATCTTTTATAGGACATGAAGTTCATCAGCTTAATTCTATCTTTACCATTTGTTTCAAGTAGTTGACAAGTTCTAATTATAGTACTACCAATACCCTAGTTTTACACATGCACTATAATTAAACTAAATATTGTATTCAGTTCGTATAAAGTAAACATATACCGCATGTGAAGTTCCAAATCTTTTTTTTTTTTTTTTTTGAAACATGGATTGAAGTTCCAAATCTTGATACCCCCATGAGAGTCCTATTCACCGTCGTGAATGGTGACCCATTGGATATCGTACGATGGCATCAGGGAATATATGGTTCTCGCTTCTCCACCTCCTGTAGTGTTTCTCCGCCGATCCTTCCAGTGGAACCTCACTGACGTATGTTCCCGACGTTGCCATTACTCTATCTAGCCTTAAAGCTTCTACTTGTTATTTGTTTTGTGTTGGTTGATGAATAATTCTTGTCGTTGCTTTGGTTTATATAGTGAAGGTGATGCAGTGTATAATTAATAAGAAAATTATATCTCACTCTCTTTTATTAATAACAACTAGATTAAACCCCTCGCGATGCGAGGATTATTTAATTTATAGTAAAAACACTAAATAGTTATGGTTAAAAAATGTTTGAGTGAAAAACATATTATATTCTTAATTCAATCCCTAACATAGATAATGCAGTAATTAAAGTTATAGGTTCATATGCCATTTGAAAAATTATAGTCTTATATTTCATATAATTTGAAGAATTTGAAAATCAATAAAGTATACATGTTTGATATATGTAAATATGGTTTAAATTATTAAACTATTTGATATAACAATTAAATCATTCTTACATGTTTTGACGATCCTTCTTTAATGCTATTTTCGTAAACTTTAAACATGTAAAAACACACCACTAACCAAATTTTCTGTATCTTTGTTTTTTTTTTCCTTGATCTATTTCTACTTCTATCCATAGTCAATTATTTTGCGCTCCCAATAGATATAACATATGTTAAACCTATATATAACGGTAGAAACATGTTCGTTTCTATTTTTAGTTATATAGTTTCCTATTTTCCATTTCTTAATTTTTTTTTATGTTAATTTTTTCTTTATTATAAATTACTTTCAACTAAATATTTTATATAACTATTCGTATATAGGTTATGTACAATTTGTAAAATTACTTTATGCTTGTTTTTTCCATTTTAACTTTCTCCCTTTTGGGTAATTAATAATTTTGATGTTGAAAAACTTACATATTTAAATAATTGACATGTGTCATAATCTAATCGACTACTTAACACGTGTCGCGATCTCGTGAGTTACAATTATGCGAACTCTCCTTTATATAATAAGATATTATATTAATTTGGAACAAATTAAATTTTGGGAAAACCAAAATTATAAAAACAAAACAAAACAAAATCACACAAAAACGACAAAACAAAACACTTACTTATTAGTAACACAGTATATCTGTGTCACCACACAATTTTCAAAACAAAACACATAAAATTCATAGAGTTAATTAGTAACATTCATAGAGTTTGAAATCCATCTTAAGACGCAAATACTTATCCCCTTGAAATGTATCCGTCGCTAAAGTCGCGATCCCACGAGCCATGAAGAAGTCACCGGTCCCACCAACGACCGATAGATCTCTTGTCGGCTCCATAATCAAATCTGCACCCATTATGTTCAACGTTCCTTTGTGTTCCGTTGAGTTGAAAACCAACGTGTAACCAAACCAAGCATTGAAGTTTGACTTGTTGTCATAGAAATAGAAGCCTTGTGCACGAGCCAATGGTTTTGAGAGGTAGTTCTTGTCCATTGTTATGGGGTCATCAAAGATCACAAACTTACCGAATCTGAAGTTTCCTAATCCGGAAGGGCCCACGATGGCAGCTGAGGTTGCGTTTTCTACACTGTCGTTGTCGTAGAGGATGTCATGGAAGTAGAAGGAAAAATGTTTGCAGGGTTTTTTCTCATCATATATTTTCCGGGCCGAAAAACCGGTATCAGACAAGAGTAAAATTAATAAGAAGAATGTGAAGAGGACTTTGAAGAGTTGTTTCTCTACTAGAGATGCCATGGTATGCTAGAGACTAGTGAGTTGTGTAAGATGAGGATAACTGAAGCCCCCCATTTATATAGAAGCAGTATTCACATAATGCAACTACAAGATATATTTGGATAAAATAAATGGTTTGATGTTTTGTCGATTTTTATAGATGGAATTAATGCAAGAAAATAAGGGTTTAAAGGTCATGTAAAGAGAACAAAACGTGGTTGGTGATAACTAAGCAACGGGTTAATTTCACTTTCTTTAAACATTTATGATTTAATACTATTAAATCGATTGGTGATCACTAGAGCTATCAAAATGGGTCAAAACCCGCTGGTTGAACCCAACCCAACCCATCCCATCACGGGGCGAGTATGGGATCAACATTGTAAGCTAAAAAAAAACAGGTCACATGGGTTGACCCATAGTGGGCAGCCCACTAAATTATTATATATACATACATAAATTAATATATATTTATATTGATTTTTATTACTTTGAATCAATGCATTTATAGTTAAACATTAATTTGTTTTCTTAATAGGTGTGAAAACTCTGAAAAAGCAATAATTTAGAGACATAGAAAGTATATGATAAGAAGTAGTAAAATATGATATATACCAAGTAACATGTGTGAGATTGGACAAGTCTTCAAAATATCGGCAAAATACCATGCCATAAGGTTATCAAATCGACGTTTATACTCACTCATAAAGTCAAATTAGCAGTAAGATCCCGTCATCGAGTCACCATCGACGTTTATACCCGGTACTGAGGTCTTCAAGTAGTAATGAGACAAAAAATCGTGATTGCGAGACTCATAAGTGATTCATAACTGCGAAGTAAATAAACAACTCGCTGTTGTGAGAAGTCAAATCAAAGGGAATGTTAATCACAAGGGTGATTAAAGGGTTGGCTGTCTATTTCACCCTCTACTCATGCCACTAAACGTAAATCACCCTAGACTTTTTACTTCTCGATTTTACAACCTAAACTTTCTATACCCTTTGTAAAACAACATTAACTACTAATCTCTTCGAAATTCAAAATTTAAATTTGGTTAAGCGCCTTAACCATTCATTAAACCACTAATTGCGTTATTAAAAAATCACGTTCCCATAGCCATTGACCCGAGTCCTTTTATATTTCTTCTCAGCCAAACCCGACAAAAATCTTCACGCAAACTTCCAAAATCGATTTGGGGAAAAATCAAAATTAGAGTTCTTAGGAATTTTGAAGAGGAAGTTCGAATCGAGAGTGTCTAAATGTCTGCGGATAGCGATATGTCAGATGAGGCGAAGGAGAAGTTGAATCTGAAGCCCAATGTTGAAGAGGAAGTTCGAATCGAGAGTGAAGAACAAGTCGGAATCGAGACTGACGACAAATAAACTGGCGAGAAAAGGACAACCGAAACAAATGTAGAAAGAAAGAAGACCGCATATGATATGTGGTTTAAAGAGAGTGATCCCGATTCTGTAGATTATGTAGAAGGTTGTTGTAGTGAGGACAATGAAGAAATTGATGATGGGTCAGAGGGAACCAATGATAAAGAAGACAAATTCGACAACGAGTATACGAAGCTAGAATCTGACGACGAATAGCTGATCATCTTCATAAACTTTGATTTCTCCGACTCTATCTTCTTGATTAATCTCCACTTCTCCTTGCTCAATATAGAACCCTAATTTCCCCCCTAAATCGATTTTTCCCCAAATTGACTTTTTCTGTCTAATTTTAGTGTCAGAAGAAATATAAAACGAGTCGAGTCGGGTCGGGTCAATGGAACTGGGCAAACATTATTTTTAATAACTCAATTAGTGTTTGATGAACCAATTAGTGGTTTAATGAACTAATTTGTGGTTAATGAATGTTTAAATATAACCAATTTTAAATGTTGAATTCCGAAGAGATTAGTAGTTCAAGTTGTATTACAAAGACTTTAGAAAGTTTAGTGAAACAACCAACTCCTTTTTTTAAAAACAATTAAATAAATAATTATCCCGAATTTAATATTACCATAAATACTAAACGCTCAATGGCTTATTCAACAATTACCAATACTCAGCGGAAAACCAACAACTCAATCAAACCAAATAATTCCAATAAAACGATTTAATTCAAATAAACCAAATTCCAATCCCAATAAACCAATCTAGCAACTCTAGTAACCTATACACCAGGTTCTACTAGACAATAAAGCACATTGAAACTCATAAATTAAACATCATATCATCCTCTTACTACGCCATGATTCCGCGATCACACATTCCTTTTACCTGCAATACATGAAACAAAGAGTTGCGTAAGTATTATCATAATTACTTAGTGAGACGGTCCTCCGTCTACAGGCTAAGTACATCTAAACCAAAAAAACCTACAATGATCACACAACAACCAAACGATACAATTCAAACATCAACTTCCAAAACCGTACTAGTGTCGATCGACACTGCCACTAGGTGTCGATCGTCACTCAGACAATAACGGTGTCGATTGACACTACCTCTCGGTGTCGATCGATACGAAATTCACAAGGGTCTCGATCGACACTACCACTAGGTGTCGATCGACACTTCGGTCGCAGAAACCGCTGAACAAGTCTCTTCTCGCATGGCTCGTTGTCGCGATCTCCGAAGACTGAACCTGCACCAAAACACACTAAAGAACACAATACAACAACAATTATGCAGGATTCACAATCCATCATGCAAATCATCATGAAAGCACAATAAACAAGCATCAAAACTAGCAAAAGGGCCTCGATGAGCCTACGGTCGCGCACTCACTTTGGCTATATGATGAAAATGGAATGAGACAGCGAAGAACAACAAAAATCAGAGATCAAACCCACTAATTCGAGTCTCTAACACCACAACTCACTGGAACAATCAAAACTACGCTCTAAAAACCTCTAAAGAACCTTTTCTATGAACCTAATCACTCTATTTCACAAGGAAATCACAAAAACTCTTTTCTCTATGATTTTCTGCCTCTGACCCACGAAAATCGAGGCTGCACGACTTATAAACGAACCCCTAGGGTTCCTCAACTCGTACCAGTCAAACCGAACTATCAAAATTGAACCAAAACCGGTCAGACAACCTTGGTATCGATCGACACCCCTTACCAAAATCAACATTTTGGTTTCGGGATATTACATTTAGGTTGTAAAATTGAGAGGTGAAAAGTCTTGGATAATTTATGTCCCACTACTAGATCCACTCCGCATGATCACCAAACACAATCTTTGTTTCGATTTTTTTTTTAATTTGCATAGTTTAATATAATTCTTGTGTATTTAGTTAATTCATCACATAATACTAATCATAATCAAATTCAATTCATATTATAATTTTTTTGAATGAGAATTAAATAAACTTATGGATTTGTCACTAATTAACCGTATCCTAGTCATCATATAACCGTAACCGTATTTAACCGTAACCGTAATAACCGTAACCGTTTAACCGTATATTAAATGGTTAAGGTTAAGGTTAACATAAATTCGTAACCGTAACCGGTGGTTAATAAACCGTAACCCTAATAACCGTAACCGTGGTCATGTCTACCCATGTGGCTAAATCGATCCACCCACTCTTGTATGAGCCAAAAAAATAAACAACTTTTCTTGTAATTATTGTCACTTTTCTTTCTTCGGTTGCATGTTACAAAAGGTTGTTTGCATAAAAAAGAGAGTAGTAGTTGCCACATGAGAAACATTAAACTATATAAAAATACCCTCCTTTAGAAGATTTTGGAATATATCCAACACAAATGGGATTTTTAATAATTATTTTAACCATTTATTTAGAGATGTTCAGCATTTAAATAATGAAAAACTTACTTATTTAAATATTTGACATTTAGAATCTAATCGACTACTTAACACTTGTCAAAATTTCCTGGTTACAATTTTGCGCATCCTCTTTTATATAATAAGATAAGATGATTATCAAAATGATAATTAGAGGTGAATAAAATCTCTTTTTGACACATTAAGTATTATCATAATTACAGGAGAATAAAATCTCTATTTGACGGAATAATTATTGATCTTAATTAGAGGAGAATAAAATCTCTTTTTACAGATTAATTATTGATATTAATTAGAGGAGAATAAAATCTCTTTTTGACAGATTAGTTATTGATCATAGTTAGAGGATAATAAAATCTCTTTTCACAGAATAAGTATTATCTTATGTGGCTAAAACCACCTAACTCTCTATGAGCCGGAGCCAAAAAAGAAAAAGAAAAATAGAAAAACCCATTGGCCTTTTGTGGAATACAGATGTTTTGCATCAACAGGAGGATAGAAAAGGAGAGAAAGAGTGTGTGGGGTTAAGCAATGGAGAAAAGAGCAGAGCAGCGAAGAATAGTGTTGGTTCCAGTTCCATTACAAGGATATATAACTCCAATAATGCAACTCAGTCGAGCCCTTAACTCGAATGGCTTCTCAATTACAGTTGTTTAGGGTGAATTCGATCAAGTGTTTTGAGAGATCCAGAAAATTGACCATATCAAGACTATGGAAATTATGAATAATCAAAAAAAAAATTAAAATAATATCGAAAAATACGAAATTCACTAGTATCTCGAGGGAATTATATATATGTCATCCTTCAAAAGTTTTTCAATTTTACTAAAAAAGGCAAAATTCATTAAAATAAAAAAATTTCTCTCCCCCACGAAAAATCTGACTCTTCTTTCTCTTTATCTAAAAAATGGCGGAGATGAAGTTGAAGAAAAAGAAGAAGAATCTCTCTCTCTCACATTCGGGTCTAGATTTTGATTGAATTTCATCATTTTTTTATTATAGATCTAGGTTTTGATTCTATCAAATCTAGTTGAGTTTTGATTCGATTTGGCTACAAATTTTAGTTATTGATTCGATTTGGGCTACATATCTTAGTTTTTGATTCGATTTGGGCTAAAAATCTGGGGTTTGTTTCGTTTTGGTTGATTTTGTTCTTAAGTTTGGTAAAAAAAAATATGGGTTGGTTTTTAAAGCAGATTATAAGAGTTTTCAAAGCAGATTATATCTGCTTTAATTATTGTCTACAGTTTTAATTTTTTCTAAAGTATTATTTGTTTACCAATCATGTTGTAGCTTTAATTCTTCAAATCACAATTTACAACTTTTTTTAACCAATCATGCTTTAGCTCTAGTTTTCTAAGTTACAGCCCAAGTTGTTTTTAAAACACTTCCGTTCACAATTACATAAAAAATCCTACAGTCTTATATATTGAGCTTTAAGTATTGTTGTGTTTAAGAAATCGCACATGTATTTAATTATTTTGAAAAAAAAACGTTAGACTTTTTTATTATGGTTGTTTAGTTAAAAAATCATAAAAGATATCGGAATAATATATATGGAAGGATCCCAAAATAATATCGAAATGAATCTATGGTATAGGTGAAATTAAATTTATTTTGAATTATTTTGTCAATCACTCAAGTATTTGTTTTATATTTTAGATATATTTACTGTAAGTATTTAATTTTAGAATGAAACTTTTAATTTTTAATGTAAATTATGTCATCTAAATAACTAATTTAAAGTTTTATTATTTATTGCATTGAAAATAACATACTTTTACACGTTACTTTTGAATTTACTTAAGCGTTTTGTTTGATTAATTTTATATGTTATAAGCAATAAATTTTCTAAATTATAAAAAAATTATATGCATAAACTAATTTAATTAAAATTACATCACATATTGTATACTTACCAATTATATTTTATTTTATAATAATTACAGCAAAAAACTTATAGCTTTAGCATCTAAATATACAACAAAAAAAAAAAATACAGCTACAGCCAAAACATTTAGAGCAATAATTCTACAGTAATTATTTTACAACTACAGCCGAATCAATATCCCCCATAGTAATACTAGATTAAGGCCCTCGCGATGCGAAAATTATTTGATTTATAGTAAATAGTTATGCTTAAAGAATGTTTTGGGGAAAAACATATTATCTTCATAATTCAAACCCTAACTTAAATAATGTAGTGACTAAAGTTATAAGTTCATAAGTAATTTGAAAAAGTATGGTCTCATATCTCATATATTTTGAAGAATTTGGATATCAATAAAGTAGGTACACTTGATATATGTAAATATGGTTTCAATCATTAAACTATTTGATATAATAACTAAATCATTCTTACATGTTTGACAATCCTTTTTTTATGTAATTTTGTAAAATTTAAACATGTAAAAACATACTACAAACCAATTATTTTTATCTTTGCTTTCTCCTTGATCTAGTTCTCCTTTTGTCCATGGTAATTTATTTTGTGTTCCCCATAGATATACACATGTTAAACCTCTACTGATATATAACGATAGAAATATGATCGTTTCTATTTTAAACTATATAGTTTGCTATTTTCCTTTTTCTAGTTTTATTTTTTGTTAAATTTCTTTTTATTAGAAATCATTTAACAATTCACATAGAGGTTTTGTGCAATTTGTAAAATTACTTTATGCTTGTTTTTCCATTTTAATTTCTTCCCTTTTCGGTAATTAACAATTTTGATATTGAAAAATTTATATATTTAAATAATTGACATGTGTTATAATCTAATCGACTACTTAACACGTGTCGCGATCTCATGAATTACAATTTTGCGAACCCTCCTTTATATAATAAGACTAGAATAAGACACTCGCGATGCGAGGTGTAACACCCGCATTTTTTTTTTTTAATAATTCTCAAGATCATCAAGTACAACACATTAACCAGCGGAAGACAATAAACCATTAAACCAATAACCGAATAACTCAATTCAATTCCAGCATTCTCACTACAATTCTATTCCATTCTAACAACCTAATCAACAGTCTTAACAAATCAGAAACCATAACATAAGACATCCTAATCATCCTCTTCCTCTGCCATGATTCCGCGATCGAACTTTCTTATACCTGCAACACAATTGGGAAAAACGAGTTGCATGAGTATTATCACAAATACTCAGTGAGGTGGTCATCCCGTCTACTGGATACATAGTAAGGGAAAATAGATTATCAATTACTACGCGATCAATCAACAATTAACAATATATCATCCATCAACATTCAACCAGTATTATCCAATTACCAATACTCAAATCCAGCAAGGCAATAATCAATTAACGATAAAAAAAACTTATCAAACAAGAACAACAACCAAAAATCAGCATTCCAGAAACTGGTGTCGATCGACACTCCACCTTGGTGTCGATCGACACCACAATTCAATACTCAGAAATTCAACTTGGTGTCGATCGACACTACCTCTAGGTGTCGATCGACACCCCATTCTCATAACACAAAAATCACGTTTTCAAAAGTGGGTGTCGATCGACACTACCTCTAGGTGTCGATTGACACCTCTCGCAGAAACCTAACCCGAGTCAAATCCTCTCGAGACTCGATTTCGTTTCATCGTACGAGATTACTCACGGCTCAAACCACACAGAACACAAGAACAATCACATAAACAATCCAAACATCTCAATCAACAACCGATATCCTAACAATCTAATTCCCATATCCACGATCACGCACTCACCTCGGTTTTGGATCGGAAACAGAGAAAATGACGACGAACGAGCAAAGAAAGACGAACAACGATGAACAGGGACTCTTCTCCACTGGAAATTGCCGAGAGACACACCACACACGATCCCACGAACCTCTCCACGAATCAACGACGAAGAACACGAAGAATGGTTTGAGAACCCTTCGGATCACTCGATTTTTCTCTCAAAATCTTTTCCTCTTTTGACCAGCTCTCCCCACTGCCCTAAAACACGACGGCTCGTGTTTATCACTACAAGAAAACATGCAGATTTCCGACGGACATTTTTTTTCCGTCGGAATTCCGTCTGGTAACTCCTACGGAGTCCCGACGGGTTCTCGAGAAAAACCAAATCCGTCTCTATTCCGTCGGTTTTTCCTGACGAACAAAAAAGCTGTCGGGAAAAACCGACGGAATAGAGACGGATTTGTTTTCTGTCGCAAAATGGCGACACCACATCGACGGAAATCGGACGGAAGTAAAAATTTCCGATGTCGGCGACGTCTGAGTGATCGGACTTATTTCCGACGGCTTATATCTGTCGGAAACTAGGACGGTATTCCGACGGTATTCCGACGGTTTACGATGTCGGCAAAGTTTGAGTGGTTGAGATATCGTCTGCGGTGGCCGATGGGATGTGGCAGGGTCATATGTCGGACATATTGACGGAATTCCGACGGTGGCTTGACGGAAATCTATTATACATAAGTTTGCAGAACGGTTCATTCAATTCCATCAGAACTAAATTTCGACAAACAAAAAAAATATAAAGATGAGTTCATATTTTCGGGCATGGATGGACGAGCCAATGACGAAAGAGGGCTCGGACTTATTAAGGGACGAGTACGCTCAAGGATTATGGGAGTTCATGAATTTACCCAGTAATGTAGAAGCAGCAAAAAAAGGTCAGGATATTAAATGTCCTTGTTCTAATTGCTGTAATAGAATTAGTGTTGCCGTTCATAATGTTTGGAATCACTTATATAGATATGGTTTTAGACCGGGATATAAGGTTTGGTATTTACATGGAGAAAGGAATTATGAATATGGTAGTACTAGTAGCAATCAACCTTATTTTCCTGATAGCGTAGGGGAACCTACAACGGAAGTAGATGTTGGGGTAAGTACGGTTGCGATGGTTAATGATGCGTATAGAGAGAATAATATGCAGTCGGGTGGGTATGAGGGTGATAGGGGTGAAGAGCCTAATTTAGAATCTCGAAGGTTTTTCGAGTTGTTAGACGCATCAAAGCAACCACTATACAGCGGTTGTAGGGATGGCCATTCACCGTTATCGTCTGCTACTAGGATGATGAACATAAAGACTGATTACAATTTGTCCGAAGAATGTGTGGATGCTGTCGCCGAGTTCGTGAAAGATATTGTGCCAGAAGATAATCAGGCCCCCGGATCATACTACGAGATACAAAAACTTGTTGCCGGTCTTGGTTTGCCCTACCAGGTTATAGATGTCTGCATCGACAACTGTATGATATACTGGAGAGAAGACGAGAACCGAAATAAATGTAAATTTTGCCGCAAACCCCGTTTTCAGGATACAAGTGGCAGGGTGAAGATTCCATTCAAACGGATGTGGTATTTACCCTTAACGGAGAGGTTGAAGAGGCTGTACGAATCAAACCGCACAGCATCGGCTATGAGATGGCATGCAGAGCATAGTCAAGATGGAGATATCACGCATCCTTCTAACGCGGAAGCGTGGAAACACTTTCAATCAATGTATCCAGATTTTGCCGGTGAACGACGAAATGTATACATAGGCTTATCCACTGATGGTTTCAACCCGTTTGGCAAGCATGGAAGGAAATATTCATTGTGGCCGGTCATCGTGACACCTTACAATTTGCCTCCATCTTTGTGCATGCGGCGCGAGTTCCTGTTTCTCTCAATTCTAGTTCCCGGGCCAGAGCATCCAAGACGGTCGCTCGATATATTCCTCCAACCATTGATTTGTGAGTTGCATATGTTATGGGAGCATGGTGTTCTGGCTTATGATGTTTCAGTGAAGCAGAATTTCACCATGCGTGCGGTTCTTATGTGGACCATAAGCGATTTTCCGGCATACGGTATGTTATCTGGATGGTCAACGCATGGACGATTGGCAAGTCCTTATTGCCAAGACAATACTGCAGCTTTCCAATTGCAGCACGGCAGGAAGACTTCATGGTTTGATTGCCATAGGTGTTTTTTGCCGCCCAATCATCCATATCGTAAGTCTAAACGACATTTCAAGACGGAGGTACGAGTGTTTCATGGTCCACCTCCTGAGATAGATGGTCATAGCATATTGGAACAATTATGAGATTTTGGTGCAGAGCGAACTCCTGAATGTGGGGGGTAATGGTCATTACCCAGTCGACGGTTGTGAGGAATATCACAATTGGCACAAGAAGAGTATTTTTTGGGATTTACCGTACTGGAAAGACCATCTACTGCGGCATAATATAGATGTCATGCATGTGGAAAAGAATTTCTTTGACAACATCATGAACACCGTATTAAACGTCCCAGGAAAGACCAAAGACAATTGGAAGTCTAGAATCGACTTGCCATCGATTTGTACGAGGCCATCTCTTCATGTTTTGAACGGTAGATTGCCTTTGCCTGCGTACCGGTTAGACGCTAGGAAGAAAGAAGTATTTTTTGAATGGTTCAAAAATTTTGTAAAATTTCCAGACGGCTATGCATCTAACCTAGGTAACTGCGTGGATTCGACGGAAGGGATGTTTATAGGAATGAAGAGTCATGATTGTCATGTCGTGATGCAGCGTCTTCTTCCATTTGTATTTGCATATCTTCTTCCAGAACCTATCCACCAAGCAATAGGAGGTATATTTGTTACTCCCATTAGTCTATGTCTATCATTATATTACTATATATGTACTAACTTGTTTAATTTTATTTTATAGGAGTTGGTGCATTCTTCCGAGATTTATGTTCACGAACGCTTACCGTCCACGGGATACGTAACTTGGAGGCCAATATCCTAGTACTCCTTTGTAATATTGAGAAGATATTTCCACCATCTTTTTTTGACGTTATGGAACATCTCCCAATTCACCTCCCACGAGAAGCAGCCTTAGGGGGCCCTGTTCAATACCGATGGATGTATCCGTTCGAGCATTACATGTTCCACCTCAAGAAAAAGGTCAAAAATTTGAGCAAAGTTGAGGGATCTATTGTCGCACAAAGCCTAAACGAGGAAGTCTCACAATTTGCCGAATGTTATTTTCCACGGGAAGTTAGTACTAAGGCAAGACGCCCTGCCCGACATGATGATGGAGGTGAGAAAGCAGTCTATGACGTGGTTGTTCCTGAGTTGTTTGCCCAAGTTGGTCGAGCAAGTGGAAAATGAAAGAAACGCACACTATCTGCACAGGAGGTCACACATCTTCATACGTATATCCTCAGAAACTGTGACGAAATATTGGAGTACGAAAGGTATCTCAGTTATTAAACTAAATGTCTGGAATTATTTGCCTTCATCAACTAACGACTGTTATGTTACAGGATATACATGTCTCTCGCACGTGCTTACCATTATGGTAAGACAGATGTCGAACTTGCTGTATTGAAAGATGAAGAATTTGCGGACTGGTTGAAATGTTATGTAAGTTAATATAATTAATTACGCTTACTTTTGCATATATGTTTGCACGTTCATTTTTTACTTATTAGATATTACGAATATCATTTTTAGGTTTCCGATAGTAGATCAACTGATCAATCAGTCCCGACATGGTTAGTGGAGGTTTTTTATGGTTTACGCAGCACGGCGATTTCATATCCCAAGTTTTGCACTAGGGGATATTCGTTCAGGATCCATGAGGAAGGACATCAAAGATCAACTTCGGACTATGGTATTTCGGCGCAATCCGGTGATACCATGTACTATGGGATTTTAAAAGAAATCTTGGAAATCCGCTATCCTGGAATGGTGAACTTGAGGTGCATTGTGTTTATGTGCGATTGGTATGATCCATCCAATGGTCGAGGGGTTCGAGTCGACCAGCTTGGTGTTATTTCGATAAATTCAAGCCGCAGATTGCAATATTATGATCCAATTATCCTTGCGTCTCAAGCAGACCAGGTATCAATATTTACACTAATATGTTTACCTATGTACTCATACTTAAGGTTTCTTGTTCATGTATAATAACAATATCCACTAATTATTAATATGTTTGCTACATTCCATATCCTCGAGTTGCCTACCGTACAGATCCGTGGGTCACAGTAACTCCAATAAACCCCAGAGGCAAAATCTATGGCGTTCCAGAACAAGATGCTCTACAACCATCGAGAAGTGTACAAATGTCACCTATTGAGGAGATGAATAACATTGACCTTGTCGTTGATGTCACTTATGTCGGGGATGATCTAGTGCATTCGGACGAAGAGGAAACACGGGGAGAATTTGACGACGATTCAGACTCAATCCCCAGTGATGGTTCCACCGGAGATTCAGAATAAATATTAGTTGTGCTTATTCATGTTAGTCTCTCACATTTGTGCATGTGTTCCTTATAACATTTTACATTTCATAAACAAAACCGATTGTGGACGAAAATCTGAGTATTGCAACTCCAATAAAACATTACATTTAATGAAACATAAATTTTTAACACAATCTTAAACAAGTACATTAAGGAATTGCAAATTTTTAACACCTAACAATTATGGTACAAGTCCAGAATAACCTCCCCAAAGGACTATCAGATGTCTGTTTCCACTCCGAACTTACCATTTGTTAAAACCATTTCATGATGTTCTTTCCCTTTTTTTTCTTTCTTGGAGAATCTACAAATCCGTCGCACAATTCGCTTTTTATTGCATCAACGTCTACATTTATGTTTGGCTTTTCTGGGCTTTGGGCGAATTGGAAGTCATAGTAATGATCCGTTGTTGGAGATTCTAAAAAACCATCGCACAAATCTCTTTTGATTGCATCAACATCTAAATTTAAGTTTGGCTGTTCCGGGCTTTGCGCAAATTCAAAGTCATACGACTGATCCTTACCTACGTTTAAAGTACTTGCACCGTAAGTATCTGACTTTTCCACCAAGTCACATGGTGGTTCACCTTCGGTATCCCGCTCTTGATGAAGACATTGTGGCTGCCTATCGTAAATGTTGTGGATGTTTGGCGCGAACTGGCTGTCAGGCACTACTGTTGCTGTGGAATCTTCTTCATCGATTGGTGAGCACGTATCAAATTCCCATGAGTAAGTGGGAATTTGCTGAGTGAATTCGTCGCATAGGGATTCGGATTCCCACGAGTATTTTGGAACAATGAAAAAATTAGCCACGCCTTTTGTGTTTGAGTCTTCATTAGGAGAGTTGGAAGACATTTTTTTTATAATTTGAAGCTGTACAACATAAAAAACTCGATAGGGAGTATTTATAGAAGACGTTATATGTCTAAACCGTCGATATTCCATCATATACAGTGGCCGTTACCGCCGGAATACTGACGGAATTCAGACAGCACGATGTCGGCAACGTATGATTGGTAAGTGGGTATGGACGGATTTCCGACGCATTAAATCTGTCGTAAGTAATGATGAATTTTCGACGGTATTTATACGGAATCAGATGTCGGCAAAGTATGATTGGTCAGTGGGTATGAACGGATTTCCGACGCATTAAATCTGTCGTAAGTAATGATGAATTTCCGACGGTATTTATACGGAATCAGATGTCGGCAAAGTATGATTGGTCAGTGGGTATGGACGGATTTCCGACGCATTAAATCTGTCGTAAGTAATGACGAATTTCCGACGGTATTCATACGGAATCAGATGTCGGCAAAGTTTGATTGGTCAGTGGTTATGGACGGATTTCCGACGCACTACATCTGTCAGTAGTAATGAAGAATTTCCGACGGTATTCAAACGGAATCAGATGTCGGCAAAGTTTAAGTGGTTATCTAACCGGTCGCGCGCAGTGCCCGATGGGATGGGTGGGGTGATGGGTGGGGTGATATGTCGGATATTTTCACGGAATTCCGACGGATTACCGACGGACATAAGTAAGTTTTATATAAGCATCCCGGCTCTGCATTCATTCATAAAAAATTTGAACCCATACTCATAACATAAAATATTCTATTGCGTAATGGCTAATAATGATCTATGGAATTACTATATGCAAAACCGAGCCCCTGGTCAAAACACTCGCAACACACATCGTGTTCCATCAAGCCCTCCTTACGATAACTTAAATGTTATTGATGGTGAACCGACAATTTCACTCCATCAACTCAACAATCGCAGAACCAAACGCCCGTAATACCGGGACCTGGCCAAGTCGTACGGCAAGGATTGTTTCGCAAGAGGGCTCATGATGCAAAGGTGCTGCAAGGTGAAAGTTCTCAAACACGCCCAACACAAGATTTTATTTCTGAGGTGATTAACGAGGCACCACAAGCCGACCATGATTTTAGTAGTCCGCGGTGGACTTCTACTATCGATTACATAATCCGGGAAGGTATATATATATATATATATATATATATATATATATATATATTTAATTATCATTTTTACTTTTTCAAAAATGAATTAATGTACGTAGGTGACTAATACAAAATCTATCATTCATAAATGTAGGTTCTTATCATAATAGGACCACACCATTCTGGACCCAGGTTGCAGAAATTCAATCCCCGCGTTCACAATTTGTGAAAATAAAAAAGGTTTAGGTTTCCGTCCAATTTTATTAACATTAATTTATAGACACATTTTATCTGAGAAGCTAGTATTTATATTTTATTTAATTTTCAGATTGTTGCTATGCTCTCTTCTTTCTCCCCCAATGACCAGGGAGATCTGCTTGTAACCTTAAAAGATCCTTCGGGAAAAATCGAGGGAACCATGCACCATAACATCTTAAAAAATGACGAGTACAGACTCATGACTGGTGTAGGTGCGGTATTCATCTTGAAGAATGTTACCATTTGCCGATTTGATAGGACCCCAAAGTACCTAAATATCACAGAGCGGAACATTGTTAAGGTAGTTACACCATACGTTTATAATGATTTTTGGGAATGGTTTTAACTATATTCAGTTACGAATCAGATAATCGGTGCTAATTCGATGATTGCCGAATACCACCCAACGGAAATATGCACCATGGAGGAGGAAGATGAAGAAACTACTGGGTACGAATATGAAACAGTGCCAGACTCCGATGAAGAATAAATAATTTAAACCTCTAAAGCTTTATGTTGCAGTAATAATAAATAATGTCCTACTATTTATTGTACGATTTTATAATGTTGTCATGTTTTTTATTTCCTATTATGGAATGAGAAATAGAGATGTTAAATATGTGTAATACGTTTCGAAGCCGTACTAAAATATTTATGTTTCTTGACTGCGAGGGTCAAATTAACATTTTAGCGACATATAATTTTGACAAAGCTTAAATTTAATTTTTAAAAACCTTATAATCAACTTTCAAACCATATGATATACTTTTATATCAAACAACTTTATATTTTTATAAACTTTATAATCAACTTTAAATTTGTAGATAATATTTAAAAGGATGAAGGAAAGAAACCGTCGGAATCCCGTCTTAATTAGAAGACGGAATTCCGACGGTTTGGGTTATATTATTTGTAAATTTTTTCCCCAAATTTAAAATCATAAAAACCCCCAAACCGTCGGAATTCCGTCTTATATGAAAGACGGAATTCCGACGGTTTGGAGTTATATTATTTGTAAATTGTTTCCCCAAATTTAAAATCATAAAAACCCCAAACCGTCGGAATTCCGTCTTATATGAAAGACGGAATTCCGACGGTTTCTTTCCTTAATCCTTTTAAATATTATCTACATATTTAAAGTTGATTATAAAGTTTTTATAATTTTAAAGTTGTTTGATTTAAAAGTATATCATATGGTTTGAAAGTTGATTATAAGGTTTTTTAAAATTAAATTTATTTTAAATTTTATATATTTAAAGTATATATAATTCTTTATAAAAATATATATAATTAATTATAAAAACCTTGTAATAAACTTTACACCTTAATCATATACTTTAAATTCAAAAACAAATTCCCAACACCGTCGGAATTCCGTCTTACAATTAAGACGATATTCCGACGGTTTCGGATTTTTTATTCTTTGTAATTGTAGCAAGAAATGTAGTTTAATTAAAACCCCCAAAACCGTCGGAATTCCGTCTTAAATGTAAGACGGAAATCCGACGGTTTTGGGATGTTTTTGATTATAAAGTTTAAAAGTTCATTATAAGGTTTATAATCACATTATTTGTAATTTTAAAGTTCATTATAAGTTTTAAAGTTATAATTTTAAAGTTATAATCACATAATTTTAGTTTTAAAGTTGATTTTAAAGTTTTAAAGTTCATTATAAGTTGTAAAGTTAATCACCCTAATCACATAATTTTAAAATCACATATTCCTTTAAATTCCATTTTCCAAAACTCTTGAAATAAAAAACTCAAATAATGTTTGATAGAAAAAATGTTTTTGTAAGAGAAAATATATAAAAAATTTTACAACAAAATATTTTAAAAGAATAACCGTCGGAATTCCGTCTTAATTGTAAGACGGAAATCCGACGGTAACCCTAATTTGCCCAGCCGCCAAAAGACTTCGTAATCTTCGTCAAAGCGGGAAAACCGTCGGAGGTACCGTCGGAATTTTTTATTACCGTCGGACAGCCGTCTGATTTCCGTCGGACCCCCTTTTATATCCACAGTCTTCGTCTTCCCCGATCTCAGATCAAAAAATGAAATTTTTCTTCAAACCGCCGAGTCTCCGCCGTTGCTTCTCCGATTGGTCGCCGAATCTTCTCCTCCGTCGTTAAGCATCTGCATCTTTCACCAAAACCAAATCAATGTAAGTTTTCCATACTTTATTAGAAATTTTCAAAAAGTGTTCTTCATGATTTTATTCGGATCCGAAATTTGTTCGTGGATTAGTTATGAATTTGTTCGTGGATTAGTTAATCGGATCCGAAATTTGTTAGTGGATTAGTAACAAAAAATTGTTCATGAGAATGGTTAAGAAATTTTTCATTAGGAATTGTAGATTATTTTTAAAATTTTATAAAAATATTGTTAATAATTTTTTTAAACGAATTATGAATTAACAAATTAAGTAAATAAAAATTTTAGGGTTTATGAGGATGTTATAAATTTATTAGATTAGGTTTCAAATAAATTTGCAAAATTTTTGAAATTTGATAATTTTTGGAGTTTACTAATTTTAAGAATTAGATTTTCATTTGTGTTATGTGAGTTTTAGGGATTTATTATGATTTAATATGTAATTAATATATAAATTGTAATTTTCTAAATATTTTATATAGAATATTTGAAGGTAATCTATTTAAATCCGTATAATTTAAAATTTTTATCACATTAATAAAAGACTTTAAACCTTAATAATTTTAACATTATATAAAAATAAGTAAATTTAAAACTTTAAATCCTCTAAATTTAAAATTTGATAAATTTAAAATGTATAACGTCGAACAATTTTTCTATTAATTTAAAATGTTAAATCCTCTAAATTTATATATATCATATATATATATACAAAATTTTATGAAAATGTATTAAAATCCTTACAATTTTAAATAACATTAATAAAACAATTTAAACTTTTACAAATGTAAATTTATACATATCAATTTCCCAACAAAACCTAATTCCATAAACTTCGATTTCTTAATAAACAATATTTTAAAAAAACCCCAACTTAATTCAATGACATAAAACCCCAACTTAATTCAATGACATAAAACCAATAAATTACATAAAACCCTAATCTCCAATATCCTTAAAAACCATAATCTAAAATTTTCAATTAACTAAATTCCAAAATCTGCAACTCACAAAATCTTATACATTCCAATTTTCATAAATCCCAAAAAATCTAAATCTTCAAAATATGGAAATCGTAGGGCAAATTATGGGGATTTTCCTAACTCTAGACGTGGTGCGAGTTCTAGTAGGGGAGGTCGGTCTCCGAGTCAGACCGAGTTCCCCGAGGAGACCCCATTCCCCGAGGAGACCCCATTCCCGTCTCAGCCCATGCCTACAGCCCACTCAGCCCCCAGCTCGTTGACCATCGACCAGGTTGTGGCGCAACCTGGGCGTGATAGGTTGACGCGTCTGGATCCAGACTTGCCACCTAACACGACGTGGTAAGTCTTATTTTAATATGTTGTGGATTTAATAATTTTACATAAATATTTAATAAACAATTTAATAGGTTCCAATTCTCACAAAACGATATTATGAGTTCCATCAACGAAATGATGAACTCCATGCTCAATAAACCTTACCCCACATACAACGACATGCCTCCAGAGGACCAGGACACTTGGTTCCGACAATTTGCGGTAAGAGTTTATTTTATTTGTTTCAAATGTATTTCCTATATGACGCTTAATTTAATTACTAATGCGGGAATGTTTTTTTTTTTGCAGCAAGATTTTACATGGGACCCAGTCCTCACATCCAGGGTCCGAAAGGAGTTCGACAAAAAGGCAAAGAGGAAGTTCTCGTTGAAGATGAACGAGTGGAAAGACAAGTGGTACAAAGAGGGGAAGGTGGCAAAGGTTTTCAAATATAAATCCGCTGAGATGTGGACTGGACTTCTTTGACACTGGGAGTTAGAGGCAACCAAGACGGACTCCGAGAAACACTCGACTAACCGCAACAGCGACCGGAAAGGGAAGGGAAAAGCGACCCACAACCTCGGTGCAATTAGCAAGGCTTCAGCTGCTCTGAAAATAGTAAGTAATTAAATATTTCATAAAATTTTTGAATTCTGTAACGTAATTGTATATGGTAACAGATGGAGGAGACCGGTGTCTATCCTTCCAACCTCGATATGGTCAAGTTTTCGCACACCAACAAGAAGACCGGTGAAATTGAAGACCCGATTGCTCGTGAAATCGTGGAAGCTGTGCAGAGGCGGGAGGAGGAGCTCCTCCAATCGCAACCGATCGTGGAAGGAACTCCGGTGCCAACCGAAGTTCCAGTCGAGATGACCAACCAGTTCACCTTCGAGGTTAGTAACCGTCTCACATTTAATGGAATTTAAACATTACTTTTAATACAAGTTATGACATTTGAAAAAAAAAAAAATTTGTAGGCGACACCCAAGACCAGAGGCCGTGTTTACGGCCTCCCTGAGGAGAGTAGCTCGTCTGTTTCGTCGGTTCGATATGCTCGTCATAGGAGGTTGGAGGCGGAAAACCGAGAGCTGCACGACCGGCTTAGGGCAGTGGAGGAAGCGAGAGCGAGAGATAAGGAGGAGGCCGATGCAAAATTCAAAGCGATGGAAGAGAAGATGACCAACTTCTTCAGAACCGGGAGGCCGGAATAGGCCTTTTAGAGTTTTAAATTTGATTGTAAAACTTTAAAACACATTTTAATTTTATTAGTTTGTAATTTTAAATTTTAATATATTTTATTTTTAATAGTTTTTATTTTTCATTATTAAAAATATTAATATATTATATTATTAAATTAAATAATTTTTATTTAAAAAAAAAAAAAAAATTAAACCGTCGGAATTCCGTCTGTTATATCCAGAAAACGAAACCCGTCGGAATTCCGTCTGTTATGGCCGGAAAACTGAACCCGTCGGAATTCCGTCTGTTATGGCCGGAAAACGGTAACCGTCGGAATTCCGTCTTTCATCGCCGGAAAACGGAATCCGTCGGAATTCCGTCTTTCATTGCCGGAAAACCAACCACCGTCGGAATTCCGTCTTTCACCGCCGGAAAAACAAAACCCGTCGGAATTCCGTCTCCTTTGGGTCTCCGACATAAATCCGTCGGGAAGCCGTCGCAAACAAGCGACGGATTCCCGACAGTTTTTGTTTTTCCGACGTGATAGAAACGACGGCATGTTCCCGTCGGAAACCGTCGGAATACGTCCTTTTCCGACAGCTTACAGACGGTTTTGGCCGTCGGAAAAGGCCCTGTTTTCTTGTAGTGTATATACGCACAACTAGGGCTTCCCAAATCTCAAACCGACCAAGCCGCGACAACCGAGCGATTTATTTTAAAAAATAACCAAACCGCAGAACTTGGTGTCGATCGACACCCACCCTTGGTGTCGATCGACACCCCCTTTCCAAAATCAGAATTTTGGTTTTGGGATGTTACAATTCTCCCCCACTACAAATGGATTCGACCTCGAATCCGAACTCACTGGTCACCAAGACCCCAACTTCATGACGCACTGCCGTCTATCCTGTCTATCTCAGACTATACTCCTGACTCAATCATGATCATTCACCCGCGAGACCATCGCCCGCACCTCTCGGACCGTTAATCCCATCTCAAACCTTGACCCAACCTGGTCAGGATCACTGACAATTACCATTCGTCTCCACATCGTCTACCAAAGACTAACTCCTGACCCCAACCCGGTCAGCAATACCCGAGATCATTACTCTTGATCTCCGAGGCTCATAACCCGTCTCACTAAGGTTAACATCTCCGTCCAAAACCTGACCAAATTCGCCTGGATCGTGTCACTTGATTGGTCGCGCAACAATCAAACAAGAACATGCACGACCAAAAATGCCACATTCATTACCAGGGTCATCTGACTTGAATTTCTAAACGTAATATCAACCCTAGCTTTGACTTCCACAAACATCTCTAACCACAACCAGACAAACCTCGTCCCGCTGGAGAAATCCTTATCTCCCAATCGCCATTCAGGACTAATCCTCATACTCTGGAGAAATATCCATCTCGTACAATCACACTCAGGGAAATCTTCATCCCTCTGGAGAAATCCTTATCTCCTAATCCTACTCAAGAACAGTCCCAATACTCTGGAGAATTACTCATCCCCCAAAACTATACTCAGGGAAATCCTCATCCCAATATGCATACAGGGAAATCCTCATCCCTCTGGAGAAATCCTCATCTCCCAAACAAGTATACCGAGAAATCCTCATCCCTCTGGAGAAATACTCATCTCCTAAACAAGTATACCGGGAAACCCTCATCCCTCTGGAGAAATCCTCATCTCCTAAACAAGTATATCGGGAAATCCTCATCCCTCTGGAGAAATACTCATCTCCTAAACAACTATACTGGGAAATCCTCATCCCTCTGGAGAAATTCTCATCTCCTAAAAACCGCACTCAGGGAATTCATCATCCCTCATACATCCGACCAAACCTCCGGTCACACCACAACATACCTCCGAGATCACAACCAGCAAGTCTAAATGCAGTACGCATGCATTTCCTCAATCTCGGAATCACATCCTCACCCCATTCCCAGGTCAACTCTAAACAACCCAATCGCCCAGGGTGTTCTCTAGGGTTTCTCATAAACTCTGACTTTCGACCCTACTCAACTCACACAGAACTCCGCAACGATACAATCGCAAATAAATAAGAAATACTCATCTTATAAAATTTAAATATCAAAACCGTTCAAACCCCAAACGGAAATTACAAAAATCCAGAACAACATAGCCAAAGCCCAAATCCTGAAAGTAAACCAAACTGAAACAAAAGAAAACCAGCTCAATCCTCAACCTGCTCACTCAGGTCCTCCGCAATCCTTGTGCGACATTACTCTGTACCCCAGGCTGCACCGCCTCAGGCTGAAACACTGTCACTGATGACTGCTGCATCTTAGGACACTTCGGCCTGATATGCCCTGACTTTCCGCAATGGTAACACACTCGTCTGTCTCCAGCCTCGTCCTTCCTAGGACACATCTCTAGCTATTGGTACATGCTCCAGCCGCAGAAGCACGAGTTTTTCAGAGAAAAAACTCGAGACGAAAAGGTGATTTGGGTGTTTGAGTGTGAATCGAGGGGATTTGTGATCCGTTCTTCATCGTTCTTGGTTTAGGAGACTCGTGTAGTCATTTGTGCGGGATTGTGTGTTATCTCGGTGAATTTCAGCGATGAAGAGTGTTGTTCATCGCTGTTCCTTGCCGTTCTTTGTGTTCTTCGCGTTTATTCCCTTTTCCTTCACGAAATTGAGGTGAGTGCACGACCGTAGGCTCAGATAGACCGGGATTTGAATGAATGATTGATTTAGGTGTTTAGCTAGTGAATCACGGTTGATTTTGTGTCATTCGTGTGATGGAATCGTGATTAATTGTTGATTGTTGTGTTTTGTACTTGGTTTGTTGATCTGTTCCTCGTGTGAAAAACAAGGGTGTCGATCGACACCTAGTGGTAGTGTCGATCGACACCAAGGCGAAACGACGCCGATATTGTTGAAGTGTCGATCGACACCTAGTGGTAGTGTCGATCGACACCGGTTGATTTTGTTGTTAAACTTTTTAAATTAATTGTTTATTTGAATGTTGGTTTATTCGTACTTAGCTTGTTGACGGGAAGACCATCTTACTAAGTATTTATTAAATACTTACGCAACTCTTATAACCATGTGTTGCAGGTAACAAAAATACGTGATCGCGGAATCAAGGCCGGAGAAGAGGATGATATGAATGATTAGGTTGTTTAGTTGGTCTAGTGTACCTGGTGTTTAGGTTGTTAGTGTTTCCTTTGGAATATTTGATTTATGGAAATGAATTGTTTGGATAATTTGTTTAATATCATTATTGGATTATTTTTATGAGAATTTCCGCAACTGTCATAAATAGCCGTAGAGAATTATCATTTATGGGAATGTCTAATTCGGGTTATTTAATAATAAAAAAAAGTGTTGGTTGTTTCATTTTGGTATCAGAGCTTAGACCTCTTTAGGACATTGAAATTGGATGAATTGACACTATGTGGTTTAATTGTTTATTAGTGGTGAGTCAATTAATAGTCTTAGATTATCCTCTTCGGCCTTTAAAGAGATTATGCGGTAAGTTATGTTTTATTTTTTTGTGACTTCTAGTGTGCTTATCTTCTGTCATGTGTTGCAGAGAGATGGCTCCAGGTACTAGAGGTCGTGGCAGAGTGGGTGTCCGTGGTGGCAGAGCAGCTGCCCGTGGCGGCAGAGCTGCAGTACGTGGAGGTCGGGGTCGTGGTTTAGGACCCAAGACAGAGTCGTTTGGCAGCATGGCTGTGTCCCAGACTCATCATGTTGGATCTACGAGTGACGCTAGTGCTCATGTCAGTGTGACTGTTGGTGCCGGGATGGGTGCTGGGAGAGGCGCTGGTGGTGGAGTGGGCCCGGGTGGGGGTGCTGCTCTAGCTCAGGGTTGTGATGATGTTATTGTGGGACTTTTGACGCAGCTGTTGGAGCGGTTTCTGGCGGCAGGTCCGGTACCGGCTCCTAGAGGACTTCCGGTGGTGGAGACGCAGCAGAGGGCTGCAGAGGTTGAGCAGCCGAGGGCTGCAGTTGCTGAGCATCCTCCCTATCTCATGATGATGGGACAGATGCAATTGCTGAGCATCCTCCCTATCTCATGATGATGGGACAGATGCAAAATATTGGTAAACCTTTCTTCACAGGCAGAGTTGGGCCAGAGGGGGCCGATGGGTGGCGCTCGAGAGTGGAGCGTAACTTTCGATCGATTCGATGTCCTGCTGAGTACCGAGTTGAGTTGGCAGTTCATTACCTTAGCGAGGATGCGCATAGTTGGTGGAGATCTATTGAGACTCGGAGGACGGTATGGACTTGGGGCAAGTTCGTGGCCGAATTCAATGCCAAGTTCTTTCCTCGAGAGGCGTTGGATTGCCTACAGATGAGATTCATGGAGCTGACTCAGAGAGAGAGTATTGTGCGTGAGGATGATGATGAGTTCAATAGACTTCTGGTTTACGCTGGCCGTAGCATGGACGACGAGCAGACCCTGATGCAGAGGTTCTTGCAAGGGCTTCGTTTGAGTATTAGGACCCAGTGTCATGGTTCTATGTACGCCTCGAGGGCGGAGCTGGTGGAGCTTGCTGCTTCTATTGAGGAGGATAAGCGTGAGCAGGATGGTTCGGTGGTTGTTCCACCTGTGACGGTTCCATCGGTGGCTGCTGCTGCTGTTCAGCCGAGGAGACAGCAGCCGCAGCAGCAGCATTCTCGGATTTCTGGTTCTGGCAACGGCGGCAACCCTGCGGAGGGTCAGAAGAGGAGGTTCAATGAGGTTTCTGGAGGCGGCCAGAGTGGTCGTGGTTGTTTTAGATGCAGGAGCACTGAGCATCGAGTGGCGTGCTGTCCCAAGAGGGAGGAATCTATGGATGCCAAGGTGTGTTTCCATTGCAGGGAGCCGGGGCATATCAGGCCAATGTGTCCCAAGCTTCAGCATATGGCAGTGGCGGCAGTTCAGCTTGTGGCAGTTCAGCTTGTGATAGTGGTTAGGGTTCTCAACACATGTGAATTATGTAGGGACCTTATTAGTGGGAGGTTTCGAGTCCCATGTTCTTTTTGATTCTGGAGCATCAAAATTGCTTCATTACTTCAGAGCATACCGAGAGCAGTGGCATTCAGACCAGTGCTGGTGAACTTTTGGGTCTGGTTAAAGTAGCTGGAGGGGGATTCCTGGCTACTTTCGGCCGAGCGAGCACAGTGGATGTTCAGATTGCCGGGCAGTCGATGCCGACAGATTTGGTGATTAGTCCGGTAAAGGTGTACGACGTGAATCTTGGGATGGATTAGCTGTCGTTTTATGAAGTTCATCTGGACTGTTTTCAAGGCAGAGTCGTTTTTGAGAGAGATACGGAGAGGTTAATGTTTTAGGGGGTGAGACCTACCTCCGGGAGTCTGGTAATCTCGGCTATTCAGGCAGAGCAGATGATAGCACGGGGTTGCGAGGCTTACTTGGATACTATGTCGATGTCGGAGTCTAGTGGTGAGGTTGCTATCGGGGCTGCACGGGATTGTACTCTAAACTTCTTTTTAGAGTGGGATTTAGAGTGGGGTTGAAGATGCCCTTATTGCAGTGTTCTTTCCATACGCAAATGTGACATTTAATACTTAATAGGAGGAAGAAAGTGACATTCACTGCATAAAATGCGTGCTTGTTTTGATTTAGCTTTATGGCATCTTTATCAGTGATACTCATGAGGTTTGTGATACTCCAAATGTATATAGCTAATCAGAGTGTCTACGCGCATGGTTGGTTTGTGTACAATTGTGTAATAAAGTCAATTTATTACCTTTCATTCTCCTGAGAGTAAGTGACATTCCACAAAAAAGCCAATAAATTTTAAAGTATGTGACATTCCACAAAAAAGCCAATAAATTTTAAAGTATATAACTTTCCATTGTGACATCAAAGAGTTAGTTGCCTAGTTGGTATACTATTAAGTAATACTCCATTTTAATAGTCAATACCTTTCCACTATGTTGGACAGCACCACCTAATCCTATAATGATCTTTGAGCAGAAGGAAGAAAAGAGAACATAATCACACAAGAGACCCTTCTTGATTGTGCTAGAATTGGAGATTTTACAATCTTCCTAAGGAGACTATATGTTTGAAGGCCTGATCATCTTTAAATGATCTTCTATTGCGCTGAAGAGTAGGTGACAATTCACAAAATATCTAACAGTTTTTTTTTTGGGGGTTCAATATGGGTCACTTAATTAAACATAGTTTTGAGTATAAACAAATTTGCCTCTTTGGATGTTTCTCCTAGGCTGCAAAAAGTCCCATTAATTAAGCTCCTATTCACGTCTTGATGGACCATAAACACCATTGTAACAACTAGTCCGTTTCTAGATTCCTTGTCTTGCACAATTGCTGCCGCATCAATCATGATATTATGGTTACGTATCACCACCCCTATTATAAGACCATAAGTTTAGTCGTATTGCAATTTTGATAGTTTTTTTTTTTTTTTTTTGAAAAATCTTTTGGAAGTACTATGTTATTAATATGAAATGATCAGAAGTTTATGTTGGGTGGCCACTGTATAACTTGTAACAAAGATTCACCATAAAATCGCAAAAGAATAGTATTACAATTGGAAAAAATGAATAACATAACAATTTGGATCCAATTTTAAATTGTTAATTTTAATTACTTTTTATTTGAATAAAACACACATGTACTTTGTAAATTTGCATGATCAAGCTTGATCTAACATTCAATGTTTCTCAAGTACGTAAAACATGAATTTGAGCATCTCTACTCTGCCTTCAAGTACTTGACAAGTTCATCCAATGCATTGTATGAAGAGCCTCCACTTCTCACAGAGGCTTTGATCTTCTCTTTTAACACAAGGGCTCTCTCCCTCATGCCCACACCTTTTTCATCAACAATCAACATCTTCACAGCTCTCTCCACCACTCCTCTTTCCACCTCACCTTCCACTTTAAACCCTATTCTCCAAACACTTTCTACATACATTGCGTTTAACTTCTGCTCGCCTTGAAAAGGTCTGCAAATCATTGGGACTCCCGGTCTATCCGACCATAGGCTCGGATAGACCGGGATTTGAATGAATGATTGATTTAGGTGTTTAGCTAGTGAATCACGGTTGATTTTGTGTGTTTCGTGTGATGGAATCGTGTTTAATTGTTGATTGTTGTGTTTTGTATTTGGTTTGTTGATCTGTTCCTTGTGTGAAGAACAAGGGTGTCGATCGACACCTAGTGGTAGTGTCGATCGACACCAAGGCGAAACGACGCCGATATTGTTGAAGTGTCGATCGACACCTAGTGGTAGTGTCGATCGACACCCGTTGATTTTGATATTTAACTTTTTAAATTATTTTTTTTTTTGAAAGTTGGTTTATTCGTACTTAGCATGTTGATGGGAAGATCGTCTCACTAAGTATTTATTAAATTTAGGCAACTCTTATTACCATGTGTTGCAGGTAACACAAATGCGTGATCGCGGAATCAAGGCCGGAGAAGAGGATGATAGGAATATTTAGGTTGTTTAGTTGGTCTAGTGTACCTGGTGTTTAGGTTGCTAGTGTTTCCTTTGGAATATTTGATTTATGGAATTGAATTGTTTGGATAATTGGTTTAATATCCTTATTGGATTATTTTTATGAGAATTTTCGCAACTGTCATAAATAGCCGTAGAGAATTAGCATTTATGGGAATGTCTAATTTGGGTTATTTAATAATAAAAAAAAAGTGTTAGTTGTTTCATATTTTTTTTTGCATTCAACGTTTTTACGGATTGTACTATTACCTTTTTATATATAATTACCTAATTTTATATATGTACTACTTTGATTATTTTCCATTTTGCAAACATTGAAAAAAATATATTTTTTATGAGACCAACACCGGTCTTACCATTGGAGACAGATTTATTAACAATCTTTTATTGAGTCTCAAGTAATAAACTAATATTAAAACTAACAATAAAATATGTTTTATGAGATCATAAAAGTCTCACCAATGTGCATGCTTTACGTCCTCAATAGCTCTAGACAATCCAAATTAATAAAGACAATAGCTCTAGACAATCCAAATTATTAAATGATTCTATATTATATTTGTATGGTGGCTTGTTCTTAGACCATCTCCAACCCTTAATTCTATTTTTCACTCTAAACTAGAGTAACTCTATTTTAGAGTAGGGATTTTTCCAACCCATTACTCTATTTTTTATTCTAAAAGAATATTCTTAATATATTCTTTTTCAAATTTAGTCCTTGACATATTAACATTATACAATTTACCCAATTATTTTATAATTAACAATAATTCACTAATCACTATAATATTTTTATTGAAATGTTATTATAGAAATAAAATAACACTACACAATAGAAAAAGACAAAATAATATAATCTAAGCATTAGTATTAACGGAATTTTCTCACAAATGATCAACTAGAGCAATTGAAGAAGACAAGTGCACAAAGACAACACCATTTGGAGATTCAAGACAAGAATTACGCCTTGAAAGAACTTAAAAATAAAATAAAATTTTGCGTCAAGACTTGAGCTCCATTCATGCTCCGAATATTCGTATGTATTTTGAGACTGAAAAAGCACGGATTTTTTAAAAATGGGCCGAGCAACAACAACATCAACAAGTTATAAATGTGGTTGCTCTATTTTGGTGTAAAATTTACAGTGGGGTTGAGATGATTATACTCTAAACTTCTTTTTAGAGTGGGGTTGGAGATGCCCTTATTGCAGTGTTCTTTCCATACGCAAATGTGACATTTAATACTTAATGGGAGGAAGAAAGTGACATTAACCGCATAAAATGCGTGCTTGTTTTGATTTAGCTTTATGGCATCTTTATCAGTGATACTCACGAGGTTTGTGATACTCCAAATGTATATAGCTAATCAGAGTGTCTACGCGCATGGTTGGTTTGTGTACAATTGTGTAATAAAGTCAATTTATTACCTTTCATTCTCTTGAGAGTAAGTGACATTCCACAAAAAAAGCCAATAAATTTTAAAGATGATTGTACTCTAAACTTTTTTTTAGAGTGGGATTTAGAGTGGGGTTGGAGATGCCCTAATTGCAGTGTTCTTTCCATACGCAAATGTGACATTTAATACTTAATAGGAGGAAGAAAGTGACATTAACTGCATAAAATGCGTGCTTGTTTTGTTTTAGCTTTATGGCATCTTAATCAGTGATACTCATGAGGTTTGAGATGCTCCAAATGTATATAGCTAATCAGAGTGTCTACGTGCATGGTTGGTTTGTGTACAATTATGTAATAAAGTCAATTTATTACCTTCCATTCTCTTGGGAGTAAGTGACATTCCACAAAAAGCCAATAATTTTTAGTCAATAACTTTCCATTGTGACATCAAAGAGTTAGTTGCCTAGTTGGTATACTATTAAGTAATACTCCATTTTAATAGTCAATACCTTTCCACTATGTTGGACAGCACCACCTAATCCTATAATGATCTTTGAGCAGAAGGAAGAAAAGAGAACATAATCACACAAGAGACCCTTCTTGATTGTGCTAGAATTGGAGATTTTACAATCTTCTTAAGGAGACTACATGTTTGAAGGCCTGATCATCTTTAAATGATCTTCTATTGCGCTGAAGAGTAGGTGACAATTCACAAAATATCTAATAGTTTTTTTTTTTGGGGGTTCAATATGGGTCACTTAATTAAACATAGTTTTGAGTATAAACAAATTTGCCTCTTTGGATGTTTCTCCTAGGCTGCAAAAAGTCCCATTAATTAAGCTCCTATTCACGTCTTGATGGACCATAAACACCATTGTAACAACTAGTCCGTTTGTAGATTCCTTGTCTTGCACAATTGCTGCCGCATCAATCATGATATTATGGTTACGTATCACCACCCCTATTATAAGACCATAAGTTTAGTCGTATTGCAATTTTATAGTTTTTTTTTTTTTTTTGAAAAATCTTTTGGAAGTACTATGTTATTAATATGAAATGATCAGAAGTTTATGTTGGGTGGCCACTGTATAACTTGTAACAAAGATTCACCATATAATCGCAAAAGAATAGTATTACAATTGGAAAAAAAGAATAACATAACAATTTGGATCCAATTTTAAATTGTTAGTTTTAATTACTTTTTATTTGAATAAAACACACATGTACTTTGTAAATTTGCATGATCAAGCTTGATCTAACATTCAATGTTTCTCAAGTACGTAAAGCATGAATTTGAGCATCTCTACTCTGCCTTCAAGTACTTGACAAGTTCATCCAATGCATTGTATGAGGAGCCTCCACTTCTCACAGAGGCTTTGATCTTCTCTTTTAACACAAGGGCTCTCTCCCTCATGCCCACACCTTTTTCATCAACAATCAACCTCTTCACAGCTCTCTCCACCACTCCTCTTTCCACCTCACCTTCCACTTTAAACCCTATTCTCCAAACACTTTCTACATACATTGCGTTTAACTCCTGCTCGCTTTGGAAAGGTCTGCAAATCATTGGGACTCCTCCCACAATGCTCTCGAGCGTCGAGTTCCATCCACAATGGGTCCAAAAGCCTCCCACTGCAGGATGTCCTAGTACTTCAATCTGCGGTGCACATTTCACAACGTATCCTATTTCTGAGACCATCTTTCTCACTTCTTCTGGTAGTAACTCTATTCCTTCTGAGCCAAGGATAGAGCCTGGTCGGATGACCCATAAAAAGGGTTGGTTGCTATTACACAACCCCCAAGCCATCTCCAAAACCTCCTTGGTTTCCATTAGAGCTACTGTACCCACGCTGATGTATATGACCGACCTCGGCTTCTGCTTGTTTAGCCATTCAATGCAGCTCTTGTCCTCTTCCAATAAACTAGAAGTTTCTGACGATGTAATGTGAAGAGGGCCTAATGGGTACACCGCAATCCCGAGTTCATGCTGCATCCGTGTTATAGATGAGCTCTCTAGACAGGTCGCCGTGTTGATGATAATAGCAAAAGCTGTTCTTTTGTTGGCTTTTTCCTTACAAAGCTCGAAAAATCGCTCTAGTGGCTCCATACCTGAAGTTGGTAGGTCTTTGTATCTTACTGGATGCAAATTTTCCACTACTTTGTCTTGCACTTTATGATCTGAAAAGTAAAAAACAAAACCATATTGTTTTAGTGAAACGAATGCTTTCAAGATTGAATAATATTTTTACATTCATTAAAAAAACAAATAGTTTTGAGATGGGTTATTAAGCTGGTGTTAGCACCTTCCATGTCGACCAAAAACTTCTCGGCATTGAGTTTGCTTAGAACACAATGGGAAACTTGATTTGTAGCACTTATAGTGCCAAACATGACACTGGGAATGTCAAACTCCTTAGCTGCAGCTCCACAGGAGTACATGAGCTCGTCGTAAATGATACATGCAATGTCATTGCCTTGTTGGATAAGCAACTCGCCTATGCAATCCTTAAAGCTTGCTTCACTGGTTTTGTTGAGCATCAGGACAAACTCGGTTGGTCCGAGTCTCTCGTACTCAGACCCTGGTAAGCTTTCTGGTATGGTTACAAATTGAAAATCAGAAGAGTGTTGAGTGGAAGAGCTTACTCGATTGAATTCTCCTTGAACAACTACTGTAATTGAGAAGCCTTTCAAGGTAAGGGCTTTTCCAAGTTGCATTATTGGAATTACATGACCTTGCCCTGGAGCTGGAACTAAGACTATCCTTCTCTTCATATCCTTTTTCACCATTGCTTAACCTCTCCTTTTTTTTTTCTCTCCTTAATTCCTTTCAGGTCCCCAAATGCAATATAGCCACTCAAAAGTGCTACGTGCATGGTTGATGGTTCTCCAATATTTGTGCAATTATTGGATTAAATGGTTTAGTTGGTATCAAGAAAACAGGGTTTTTACGACTGCAATATTCGTAGCAATTTAGTCGCTAAATCAAGATTTACGACTATTTTACGACTACTTAGTGTAGTTGTAAATCCATAGTCGGTGATTGAAGTAGTCGTAAATATAGTCGCTAATTTACGACTATATTTACGACTATTTTATGTAGTCGTAACGTAGTCGTAACATAGAAGCTTAAATTTACGACTAGCTTACGACAAATTTACGATTAATTCGCATGAATACAGGTGGTTTTGTTGGAGTCGTAGTATAGTCGTAAAAATTAGCGACTATTTTACGACTACTTTCCCGACTGACTTACGACTAATTTACGACCAATATGGTCTATAAATGTTTTGTTATGGAAAATAAGCGACTAATATGGGACTATGTTACGATTATGTGACGACGGATATACGACAATTTGGCGACTAATATAATGAGGGAGAATAATGTATTGTATCCTATTCTTGGCTGCCTGCATTTTGTTTTGTTTCTCATGTCAACAAAATATATAAAATCCTAATGGAATTAAAACAAAGATCAGAGCACTAGAAATATAACACAAAAGAGTAAAAATTACATAGATTACCATTCTTACAAGTCTTAACACCAAATAAAAGACATAGAGTTTGTACACACATTCATACTTGTTCATGATAGTTAAGAAGTTGAGAGGGATAGATAAGAAACCTAAGAAGCAGAATCATGTGGAGTTGAAGGACGAGTTGTTGGTGGAGAGGTTGATAGAGGCCTTGTTGTGCTTTGTTCACCTGAACGACTCGCCAAAAAATCCAGAAACAAGGGATCAGTTTCGCGCAGATACTCTTCCACCAAGGAGAAGGTCTTCAGCTTGCCCTTATGCTCAGCAACCACTTTGGAATGCTCTTCTTCACGCTTTTTACTATCCTTAGCTTGCTGCTCGATTAGACGTTGAGCCTCCTTCAGTTTCTCCTCTAATGTCAGAAACTTTGAAGAGTCTCCTTGTTGGTTACGAGTTACACCATTCTCCAGATTGATGCTGCCAATTCCATAAGGAATACCTTTTGAATCCTTCTGAGTGGCCTGTCAAAACAAAAGAAAACAGTGAATAAAGAGCATTACTAATTTGAATTAAAAGACCATATAGTCTAGAAGATATGTTACTTAACCTGAAGAAATATGGCATTACATTCATCTTCTGTGAGGTCCCGAGGTCGTGAAGCACAGTCTGAAACACATGAAGTCTCTTTCTGGATGTCAGCCAACTTCTTTTCCTTTTCCTGCTCATAAGTAAGAACGATTTTCTCCGCCTTCCGATCAACAAAAGTACCATCTGGTTTTGTATGCGTTTGCACGAAAACCTCACCAATACTTACTGGTCTTCCCAATTCTTGTTCCTGCATTGTTACAAAAGAAACAAATATTATGAAAAAATTAAAGTTAATAAAATACAGAAATGAAATCTTACAATGACTTACCATTTTTGCTTTTCTTTCTTGAAACGATGTTGGCCCTGATAAGTGGATGCTAGGGCCGAGACCATTACGGTCAGACATACGACATTTGGAATAAGTGAGACTCTTTTGTTGTGCTTCTTCAGTATTCCAGTATTCAATCATTGTGTCCCAGAGAGTTTTCTTGATCCATTTAGGGCGTTCTCGACTAACCCTAACGTTGCTTACCATGTCTTTCAGCCGCCGTCCGCAAATAGTTTCAAAATGTTCCTGAACTGTCCCTGTTATCAAGGGATCCCAAGTGTGGGTTTTCTACAAAACAAAGAGCGTAAACTGATGTTAGTAATAAAAATATAAGTAAGCCTATATGTTAAGAAGGCTAGAGGACAGAAAACTTTACCGCAAACTCGAGGAATAACATTTCTTTCTTATCCTGAGGCACACATGACCAGCTATAGTAGGGACCATTGAATTTGTTTGTACAAATTTTAGTAATCTTCCTAACCAGACGTGATTTAACATCACGAGTAAACCTGCAAATGAAAACCCTTTGTGTATGAAACTGAAAAGACAGAAAGCACTACTTTTAAACCAAAACTGAAATCACTCCAATCAAATTGCACAGAGCAAAGCAAAACAAAGTTGGTTTCAATCAAAACTAAGTTGCAGCTATGCTAATGTAAATTTAAAGTATAGTACTTAATAACTTTAAGCTACTGGGTCAAATTAAGCTACACATTTCAACATTTGCTCTGCTTACAATGCTAATTCAAAGTAAAGTACTTAACTAGCAAACAAAGTCAAATCCCTAAACAAAGTCAATATCTATTATTAGTATAGACATCAAAACAACACATGTGACTCATGACATAATCTACACAATAAATCATTAATAAAAACAACATTCAGGACCACACTCATACACATAGAGCAGTTAAAATAAGAGAAAGACAAGACAATTGGAGATTGTTTTCAATCTTAACCCACAGCTTCCTCTGCTCTACGTATATTTCCATAATCACATACTTCAATGAATCTAACCACATAACAAGAAAAGAAGAAATGTAGACTCACACACAAACTTCAACACAGAGCAAACTCAAATCTACAAACCAAAATTTAGACTGAAACCAATCCAAAACAAAGCACCAAATCCAATCAAATCAACAAATTGCGAAAACCACAATCCAGAAACCAGTAAAGGAGCAAACTTTAGAATGAAACCAATACAAAGCTAAGCACCAAGTCCAATCAAATCAACAAATTACAAAACCCCCAATTCAAAACAAGCTATTGTCTTAAAGCTGAAGAAGAGGAAGAGTCATACCATTGCGTATTTGGCATAGGTGTGGGAGAGAGAACCGTGACAAAACTATCACGGCCTGGCATCCTTAACAGAGCATTTAGCTCCCTCAGTGAGTCCTCCTGAAGCCCTACCACAGCATCTTCGTCATCCTCATTGACGAAGTTGTTCCCTTGAGAAGATGGTTGACTCTGCGCCGGCTGAAAGTTACATTGGGAAGGTGAATGGGTCGGTTGGACAATCGGATTGTTTTGAACTTCTTGACTTCCAAGGTCTTGACGTTGGTGATTACCTGAACTCTGGAAAAGTGTAAGGGGCGGTGGAAAGTCCCGGAAATTTGGTGCTGCGGGAGTTGAAGGTTGGGGTAAACGACGGACTGGCTCTTGGGTTGACTGATTTGGAGGATTTGGAGCCGCTGGCGTAAAATCGTACTGAGTAGGAAGCGAATTAGGTCTTTTCGCTGCTGCAGCTCTCTGAGAAACGTTGGGAGCAGCTGTTCTCTTTCGTCCCTTCTGCTTTGTTCCGGCCATTTTTGGTTGATTCGAAGAGAAATCGAAGAGAAATCGAAGAAGATGAAGGAGATTTAAGTTTATGCGGGTTAATCGAAGAAGATGAAGAGAAGAGAAGAAGAGAAGAGGAAGGCGATTTTTAGGGTTTGTGGAAGAGAAGAGAGAAAGGCGATTGTCGTGTAGGTTTAGGAATAATTGGGCTGGGCTTGAAATTAATTTGGGTTTGGGTTAATATGAGAATTAATAAGTGTTTAAGTAATTTAATTATATGCAAATTTCACTAACTTAAACAATTTAACTTACTTAATCAACAAATTGTAACTTAAAAATTGTAATTATTCAAAATGAATAAACTTATTAACCTAAATTTTGTCTCAAATTAAAATTATCCATTACATCGGAATTTGTGGAGCAGCTTCTAATTCATCATCCGAAGACGATAAATTACACTGGAATTCATCCTCTGGTTCTGCATCTCCGACATCATAATCGAGATCTATTGGATTTACTCCCTCTCCCACATTTTCGAGTTCGAGATCTTCAATTGTAATCCCTAATACACCATCATCATTTTCGGTTTGCAAAAGCGCCGGTTGATTGGTCGCATATCCTACTTCAATGTTTTGCCTCGGGTTGACTTTCACAACATTGAGCCACGCTTTCTTCGGTCTCTTTATGTATGGGTATGGAATATAACAAACTTGACCTGCTTGCGAGGCTTTTTGCAATATAAACATCTACAAGTTAATAAATGATGACATATGTGTGTGTATATATGTATGTAAATAAATATGTACCTAGAATAAATGGTTCGTATTTATTGTACTGTCTCGATGAAAGAACATCTACAACGCCACCATTGCTCCTCCTAGTGCCTCTACCGATAACAGGGTCATACCACTGACACTTAAAAAGTGTGATTCTCAAATTGGCCATCCCCTCATACTGAAGTTCCATGATATCAGTTAAGATCCCATGAAAATCCGCTGCATCAGACCCATCCGTGTAATTTTCACCTTTGACACATATCCCATAGTTACATGTCTTTCCTCTAAAGCCATGATTTTACGTATGAAACAAATAGCCTCTTGTAAAATACATTGAACAATCAAACCAACACGTCTTTCTTCCATTCGGTAGATAAAAAGACTTTGTATCTTCCATGCAAACTGGACAAGATAATTTACCATGAGTTGTCCATCCTGATAACATGCCATACGCTGGAAAGTCGCTTATCGTCCACATAAGCACTGCTTTTAAATTAAAATTTTGCTTCAAAGACACATCGTACGCATCTACTCCAGTAGACCACAACTCTTTTAACTCCGCAATAAGTGGTTGGAGAAAGACATCAAGACTAGCTCGCGGATGATTTGGCCCAGAATTCAAAATTGTAAGAAACAAGTACTCTTCATTCATGCACATACCAGGGGGTAGATTGTATGGAGTTAAGATCACAGGCCACAACGAATGATTGCGAGTCATGCCAAATGGATTGAACCCATCAGTACATAATCCAAGATATACGTTACGGGGTTCTTCGGCAAACAGGGGATTTTGAGCTTTAAAATATCTCCACTCCGCCGCATCAGAAGGATGACTCATTTCTCCCTCGTTTGCGTGATGCTCGACATGCCATCTCATTGCCGCTGCAGTCTTGTAGCTCTGATACATTCTCTTCAATCTGTCAGCAACGGGTAGATACCACATACGACTATATGGTACTTTTGTTCTGCGTCGGGCGTCTTTAGGCTTCCATCTTTGTGCACCACAAAAGAGACATTTATCTTCCTTCTCGTCTTCTTTCCAGAAGAGCATACAATTGTTAATACAAACATCAATGGTATGATATGGGAGGCCTAAATTTCGCATCAATTTTTCTGTCTCGTAATGTGAACTAGTAGACCGGTTTCCTTCTGGTAAATAATCTGTCAGTATTCCGCAAACAGAATCCACTAAGTTTTCACTCATATTATATTCAGCCTTATTCTGCATGACTCGAGCAGCTAAGGATAACTGCGAGTGACCTTCACGACACCATCATATAATGGATTTTTTGCACTATCTAACAAGTCGTAGAATTTTTTTGAATGGTTATATACCGGTTCTTCTACGGCCTGATAACTATCATCCTGAAAATTAACATCCTGATAATTAACATCCGGATGATAGTTATCACCAAAATTCACATTTACCCGAAATGCGTCATTCACCATATCCACACATCTATCTTCTACTACATTACCAATTTCTTCTCCCCTATCTACATACGTCGGACCATTGTAACTCGTTCCTAAATTAATATTGACTTCTTCTCCATGCATATACCAAACATAATAATCAGGCATAAATCCTTTGCTAAGTAGATGATTCCAAATTTTTCTCCCCGGGAGAAATACTTCGTTTTTGCAAACATTACAAGGACAGTAAAACTTACCGAGATTATCTTGTGTTAGGGGCTGACTATTAGCGAATGTTATGAACTGTTCTACCCCCAATTGGAATTCTTCCGAAAAATTTCCAGTAACTTCATCAAATCTCTTGTACATCCACTCTCGAGAATTACAATAATTTGAATTGCCCGACATTATTTTTTTTGAAAACGTTTTTTTTTTTAGGAGAAGATGTTGGTGGGATGAAGATAACAAATGGGGAGTATATATAGGCTCATTTTGGCGACTACATTGGCGACTAATCCAAGTAGTCGCCAAAAACCAGTACACCTACCCCGACATGAAAACCATGTGTTTTTTCTCCTCGTACGTTACGACTATTTTTACGACTATTATACGACTCGCCTTTTTAGTCGTATATTAGTCGCCGATTTAGCGACTATTTTACGACCCGCCGTTTTACTTCTCGACTATTTTCCTCGTGTGACATTTAGTCATAAATTAGTCGCTAATATACGACCATTTTTACGACTACTTTATGTAGTCGCATTTTACCGACTAATATACGACTAATTGTATGTAGACGTAACATAGACGCTTAAAATAGCTAATTAGTCGCCAAATATACGACTACAGATTTAGTCGCCAAATGTAGTCGTAAAAAGACTGTTTTCTTGTAGTGTATACAATTAAGTAATAACTTTTAATGTCAATAACTTTCCATTGTGTTTGAGAGAGAGGCACCACCTAATCTCAATGATCTTTCACCGGAACGAAGAAATTAACACTCCAACGAAAGGAAACGTTTTGGTTGAAAAATAAAAGCAATCTCGGTCCATATAAATTAATGTGCTTGTTGGAAGTTGTAGCAGTTATAAGAGTTTCTGAATGGTTTTGGATTTTGGTGTAACAATTAACTTAATGCAGATACGGTTGCTAGATATGTCCCATAGGAGATTATGTTATACACATGTTTCATGCCCTAATGAAAATGGCGTTAATAAATTGTGCTGTCGAGAGTAAGTGACATCAGGAGTGACATTAATTCCACAAAACGCCAATAGTAATTTTGTTTGTTTGTGTGTCACAGAGAATTGGTTTTAGCCACATAAGGTAATATTAATCTATCACAAAGATCTTTTGGTCTCCTCTAATTTTGTTTGTTCTGTTTGTTTATGATTCTCTAGCACATGTAGCAACAAGCACGCCTTTGCTTGGCAGAGAAGACCTTTACAATTGCAAAATCAATGGTTCTGGAAGCTGAGATTCATTATTGGATTATAAGGAACAACCTTGTCTTAGATCAGTTGGCTCATCATTGTTAGAGGCTGTGAAATAGTTTTTTTTTTGGCTGGCGTATTATATGATTGTGTATTATTGGTTGGTCCACAGTTAGGTATTAGGCTTTTTTCTATTTCATGACAAGTCAATTAGAGTGGGTTATGTAGGAGGAGCTAAAAATGAAATATTTTGGAATTGGAACTTCATGATCATACATATTACATAAGACCATGTTCAATGGAGACCCTCATCAAGAGGGTCTTAAACCATTTTTAGTTAAATTTTAATTACTTTTTAGTTTTAAGATACCCCTTCTTATGTTTTGATTATAGACCATCCAATGGAGACGCTTAATTTGGGTGTCTAAAAAAAGAAAGTTTTAATCAATATCAGATTAAGGTAATGTTGCTTTCATCAATATCAGATTCATACACATAAAACCATTTATCTTAAGTTAACAATTTCCATTTCACATTCAAATGATTTACAAACCCTAAATTACATGTATACCGTAGGATTTACTAACCTCAAGAACAGGTGCTCTTCTCTAATCTTCTCCTTGTCCTCTCCATGAAGCTGAAACACAATTAGACAGTAATTTCATAAACCAAACATACACAAAGTTGAAACACAATTAAAGACAATAATTAAACATACACAAAGTTGAAACACAATTAAAGACAGTAATTTCATAAACCAAGCATTCATGAAACTGAAACACAAATTGACCAATGAAACTAATTCATTCATTTAAAATACAGAAACTTCTTACAATAGTTCTTAAGGAAACACATAAACAGAAAATGAAAAGGATAGACGAAATGAAACAACAACATAAATTGGAAACAAACGAAATCAGGACTTTGACAATATGTCAACAAACGAAATAAGACACCACCATAAGACACACTTGTGTCTGCATTGAATATGCTCTAAAAGATGTAATTTCATGGATCTGGGACATTGTTTTTGATAGAGGATAACCGTGAGTTCACGATAATGTCACTCTGTTTCTTGTAGCTGCTTCAATTTTGCAATAGGATCATCGAATTTCTCATCAAATCTTTCCGTTGAATGTTTTTTGATGTTCAGATCGCCACTCGCTGATGTAGTTCCCCGATAGACGGTGATTAATTTGATCGCTTCCAACATATCATATATGTTTTTGTCGATCCTCGCGTTCCGCATAGATATGGTTTCTTTTAGTGCCCTAGATCTCGTTTCTTCCATTGATTCCGGAGAATCGGATTGGGCTCTGATACCTTTGATAGAGCATAACCGTGAGTTCACGATAATCCGATAGAGACAAGAATCAATGTTCCTAAAACACATATTCTATACTAACCAGCAGAGAATCTACGATTGTAGAAGAGATTCTCAAACTAGGGTTTAGCTTGTGTAATGAAAGAGATAGAGATAGATAAGTTTTTTTTAAAAGTTCTGAATTAATTGTAAAAACTAAAAAGTGACTTGCAACCTCTTTATATAGTTTATGAATAAAACTAAACCCATAAAAAACCCTAATAATAATAATAATGTAATATTTCCTATATCAGTTTTGGTGCCATTTACGTAAGGGACTTTGGATCTTTGATGAACTCCTACTCGAGGAGTAAGAGCTGATTAAATACTCCATAGGGTTGTATAGACAATTTCGAACTGTACTTTTGGTGTTTGCAGAGATTTTCAAGAAAACTTCAATTTTTTGTTGTTGTGGCCTCTAAACAAGGAATGCTAAAAGCTTGGAACTTTCCTCTGTTTCCAATAACCTTTTATTTGCACAAAAGCATCTAATTACAAAACTAAATTAATACATGAATTTCATTACCTTCAGTCAGTCTTTAACAAGTTTTGCATGAAAGTGAGCATCTCTACTCAGTTTTTATGTACTTGACAAGCTCATCCAATGCCTTGTATGAAGAGCCTCCACTTCTCACAGAGGATTTGATCTTCTCTTTCAAAACAAGGGCTCTCTCCCTCATTCCTGCACCTTCTTCATCGGCGATCAACCTCTCCACAGCTCTTTGAACCTCTTCTCTTTCCCCTTCACTTACCACTTGAAACCCTATTCTCCAAACACTTTCTATATACAATGCGTTTAACTTCTGCTCGCCTTGAAAAGTCCTACAAATCATTGGGACTCCTTGCACAATGCTCTCGAGCGTCGAGTTCCATCCACAGTGGCTCCAGAAGCCTCCCACTGAAGGATGTCTAAGTACTTCTATTTGAGGTGCCCATTTCACAATGTATCCTCTTTCTAAGACTATCTTACTCACTTCCTCTAGCAATGACTCCGAGCCAGGGACAGACCCTGGTCGGATGACCCATAAGAAAGGTTGGTTGCTATTACACAATCCCCAAGCCATCTCCAACACTTCCTTGGTTCTCAAGTGAGCCTTGCTTCCCAAGCTTATGTATATGACTGACCTCGGTTTCTGTTTGTTCAGCCATTCAATGCAGTTTTTATCCTCTTCCAGTAAACTAGAACCGGACGCCGAAGCTATAATGTGAAGAGGTCCTAACGGGTATACCGGAATCTCCAATTCTTGTTGTAGCCATGACAAAGAAGGGCTCTCTAGACAGCTCACAGTGTTGATGATAACACCGGAAGCTGTTCTTTTGTTAACTACTTCTCTACAAACCTTCAAAAGTGGCTCTAATGGCCCAAATCCCCAAGTTGGTAGGTCTTTGTATCTTAAAGGAAGCAACTCTTCCACCAACTTTTCTTGCATTTCAGGATCTGCAAAGTAATAAGTAAGGAAAAACTTGTATTTGAGTAAAATGATTTGTTTCCAAATGGGTTATTCAGCTACTATAAAGCACCTTTAATGTCGATTGGGAACTTCTCGGCATCGAGTTTGCTTAAAACACATTGAGAAACTTGAACTGTAGCACTGCAAGTAGTGAATATGACACATGGAAGCTTGAACTCCTTAGCCGCAGCTTCACAGAAGTACATGAGCTTGTCGTAGATGATACAAGCAATATCATTGTCATGCTGCAGCAACAACTGAGCTATACAGTCCTTGAAGCTTGCCTCGCTGGTTTCATTAAGCTTCATCATAAACTCGACTGATCCGAGTTTTTTAGCTTCAGAATTAGGTAAGCTTTCAGGTATGGTGACAAAGTGAAAACCAGGAAAATGTTGAGAAGAAGAAAAAGAGCTAATTCGATCAGACTCTCCGTGAACAAGTGTAATTGAGAAGCCCTTCAAGTTAAGGGCTTTACCGAGTTGCATAAACGGAGTTACATGTCCTTGTGCTGGAGTTGGTACTAGCACAATCCTCCTCTTCTCTGCCATTTTGTCCATTCCTGATCTTTCTCTGTTTCTCCCCTATTCTCTGTTTTACAAGGAATTATTGGAAAAATTTCAAGAATCTTCCAAAAGAGACAAATTCAACTCAAGCTACAAAATATTGGCCTAATAGGAACAATCCCACCTGAATATTAATCCACAGATCAGAGTATAGGATTAAAAGTCAACCTAATTTCTGAAATGAGATAATCTTGAAACGAATCAAGAACACTTTTGTTTCAAACAAACACACAAACGAATTATTAATTGCAAAATCAAGAGAGATAAAATTCAGACACAAACCAATATGATCATCAAAGTGAAATATAACCTAGGAACAAATCCATGGAGAATCTAGAAGAAGAGTACTCCTCCCAAAATGATCTCAGATTTTGAGAGATGGAGACTCGCAATTTAAGACAGAAGACCTTATCCTAAGACTTTTTAATACTTTGTTTGATCTTTGTTTCATAGAGTCCTCATGAAGTGTACAAATTCATCTAGTGAGTTGTGTGAAGAACCTCCACTTCTAACAGAAGCTCTCAGTTTCTCCTTCAAACTGACCGCTCTCTTCCTCATCTCCTCTCCTTCTTCGTCCACCATTATCCTCTTCATAGCTCTCTCAACCACTCCTCTGTTTAGCTCACCCTCCACTTGAATCCCAATTCTCCAAACACACTCCAAATACCTCGCATTCACCTTTTGGTCAATCGAAAAAGGCCTACATATCATCGGAACTCCCTCCCCCATACTTTCTAGCGTCGAGTTCCATCCACAATGACTCCAAAACCACCCTACTGCAGGATGAGCTAATACTTCCTTCTGCGGAGCCCATTTCACAATGTAACCTCGCTCTGAAACCATCTTACTAAACTCTTCAGACAAGGACTCTATCCATTCCGAACCACGTATTGAACCTGGTCGGATCGCCCACAAGAAGAACTGGTTGCTAGTAGCCAATCCTGAAGCCATTTCCATCACCTCATTGATTTCCATCAATGCTAAGCTTCCCAAGCTTATGAATATAACCGAATTTTCCTTTCGTTTGTCCAACCATTCTATACAGCTTTTGTTCTCTTCAAGCAGACTTGTGGGAGCTGAGGCCACCATGTGAAGAGGGCCTATAGGATACACCGGGATCTCTAGTCGTTGCAGCCAGGACAGAGATGAGCTCTCTAGACAGCTCGCCGTGTTGATTATCACTGAGGAAGCTGTCTTTTTGTCAGATGTATTCTTATACACCTCAAGTATGCTTTCTAATGGTGCAAATTGTGAAGTGGGAAAGTCTTTGTGTCTAAGTGGATGAAATTCTGGTACAAGCTCGTCTCGTCGAACATTAGGTTCTACAAAAGGGTCAAAAATATTTAATGTTACAAGATTAGGGACACTACAGAAAACTAGAACTATATAGTACCTTTAAGGGGATCCAAAATTCCATTTGCGTAGAGTTTGTTGAAGACAGAGCGGCAAACAAAAGCCGTGGCACTCGAGGTGCTGAAAATAATGTTGGGAAGGTTAAACTCTTTAGCTGCCGCCTCGGCGAAGTACATGAACTCGTCGTAGATGACACATGCTATCTCGTTACCGTGTTGCAGCAACAACTGACCCAAACAGTCCTTGAAGGTCACCTGACACTCTTTGTTGAGCTTAAGCACAAACAACATTGGCCCAAGATTCTTGAAATCAGACTTTAGTAAGCTTTCTTGAATGGTGACAAACTCAAAATCAGCAAAGTCATTTGAAGGGCTTAAGTGATTGAACTTGGTTTGAGTAATTGTGATTGAGAAACCCTTCACTTGAAGGGCTTTTGCAAGTTGCATCATTGGAGTTATGTGTCCTTGTAATGGAAGTGGAACCAACACTATCCTTCTCTTCTCTGCTCTTTTCTCCATTGCTCTCTCTCTTCCCTTTTCTTCTCCCAATGTGGAAGAACGCTAAATAAAGTGATCCAATAATTATTAAAATCCCATAAGCAATGGAAAGTGTCAAAAATATTCCAATGGAGACAATTGTTTATATGCGAACAGCTGCTTTTTTTTTCCTTAGCAGTACGTTCGATTGTGTTGGAGAGCCATGTGCACGATAATGAAGCATGTGACATTCAAGGGAAAGCCAAGCCTAATTGTTTTTTTTTTTTTTTTTCTGGCTCACATGGAAGTTGTTGGTTTTAGCGAATAAGTTATATTTCTGTTTGACATTTAAACAGTCATTGATCTGTCAAAGTAAGCTTTATTCTTAACGAATATTTTTTGTTAGATTTTTGTATATATGAATCTCTGCACGTAAGACACTGCATACCAACCTTATGCGTTAGACCATTATTTTAATATTTTTCCTTCTATTTAGGTAACTAATTGAATATTAAATCACTGAAAAAATTGAGCCAATGAAAAAGTAACATTTGGCCACAAAGTCTCTACAAAAACAGAAAAAACCTCTCTCAGTATAGAGACGGAAGAAACGGATCAGACCAATTAATTGGTTTTTGAATTATTATTTTTTCTTTTTTAGCTTAAGAGACTCTACAATATACAGCGTTGCTCATGCTCTAACTTCGTTCTTATTGGTGGAGCCATGAGCCATCTTTGGACAAAATCCTAATCTCAATGATCTTTCACCGGAACGAAGAAATTAACACTACAACGAAAGGAAACGTTTTGGTTGAAAAATAAAAGCAATCTTGGTCCATATAAATTAATGTGCTTGTTGGAAGTTGTAGCAGTTATAAGAGTTTCTGAATGGTTTTGGATTTTGGTGTAACAATTAACTTAATGCAGATACAGTTGCTAGATATGTCCCATAGGAGATTATGTTATACACATGTTTCATGCCCTAATGAAATTGGCGTTAATAAATTGTGCTGTCGAGAGTAAGTGACATCAGGAGTGACATTAATTTCACAAAACGCCAATAGTAATTTTGTTTGTTTGTGTGTCACAGAGAATTGGTTTTAGCCACATAAGGTAATATTAATCTATCACAAAGATCTTTTGGTCTCCTCTAATTTTGTTTGTTCTGTTTGTTTATGATTCTCTAGCACATGTAGCAACAAGCACGCCTTTGCTTGGCAGAGAAGACCTTTACAATTGCAAAATCAATGGTTCTGGAAGCTGAGATTCATTATTGGATTATAAGGAACAACCTTGTCTTAGATCAGTTGGCTCATCATTGTTAGAGGCTGTGAAATAGTTTTTTTTTTGGCTGGCGTATTATATGATTGTGTATTATTGGTTGGTCCACAGTTAGGTATTAGGCTTTTTTCTATTTCATGACAAGTCAATTAGAGTGGGTTATGTAGGAGGAGCTAAAAATGAAATATTTTGGAATTGGAACTTCATGATCATACATATTACATAAGACCATGTTCAATGGAGACCCTCATCAAGAGGGTCTTAAACCATTTTTAGTTAAATTTTAATTACTTTTTAGTTTTAAGATACCCCTTCTTATGTTTTGATTATAGACCATCCAATGGAGACGCTTAATTTGGGTGTCTAAAAAAAAAAAGTTTTAATCAATATCAGATTAAGGTAATGTTGCTTTCATCAATATCAGATTCATACACATAAAACCATTTATCTTAAGTTAACAATTTCCATTTCACATTCAAATGATTTACAAACCCTAAATTACATGTATACCGTAGGATTTACTAACCTCAAGAACAGGTGCTCTTCTCTAATCTTCTCCTTGTCCTCTCCATGAAGCTGAAACACAATTAGACAGTAATTTCATAAACCAAACATACACAAAGTTGAAACACAATTAAAGACAATAATTAAACATACACAAAGTTGAAACACAATTAAAGACAGTAATTTCATAAACCAAGCATTCATGAAACTGAAACACAAATTGACCAATGAAACTAATTCATTCATTTAAAATACTGAAACTTCTTACAATAGTTCTTAAGGAAACACATAAACAGAAAATGAAAAGGATAGACTAAATGGAACAACAACATAAATTGGAAACAAACGAAATCAGGACTTTGACAATATGTCAGCAATTACTAATTACAAAACCCATATTAGATCAAATCCATAATCCGAAATTCAAGCAAAACAATCCATTAAAACAATCTGAAATCCATACAAGCAAACAATGCTAAATTCTATTAGACCAATTACCAATTACAAGAACCTAATTTCAAAATCATAATACAACCCTAAAATCCATTAAATCAAATCCCAGTAGGAGAAGAACCCTAATTTCGAGCACAAGAACCATCATTTTAAAAATCTCAATTCCCAAATAAGAAAACTCTTTATTCCAGCACAAAAACCCTAATTACAACTATCAGAAATCCCAAAATTCGAAGATCCTTAAATTGGACAACAAAAACCCAAATTGCAATTTTCTCTAATCTGATTAACATAACCTTTCATAACGATCTATCAAAAGCTGAGAGAATTCGTCGATTATGGGCATGAACCTTTCATAACGAAGGATCGATGATGATAAACCGATCGAAATTCCGATGAGGGAATTTCTGATTGATTTTCTTAATCGAAACCGCCGATTCTGAGCTACATACTTTCCAAGCTGAGAATCCACCAATTATCAGCCTATTTTCGACTGAATTCTCCTCTCAAATCGGAAATTACAGAAGATTAGACGGAGAAATTAACAATGGCCTTCGGAGAAAAACCAGAGAGAGAGAGAGATGAAGATCTGATTTCTTAACACGCTTTTTTCCCAATGTTTAATTTTCACTAACCAATCAAAAACGCCACGTCTGCGGATTCTATATGATTAAAAAGATCCTATATTAGACACAGATCTAATTTTAAGATCTGTTTTTATCAACTTTAATTGTTTTTTAATCATAAGACACCACCATAAGACACCACCATAAGACACACTTGTGTCTGCATTGAATATGCTTAAAGGATGTAATTTCATGGATCTGGGACAGTGTTTTTGATAGTGGATAACCGTGAGTTCACGATAATGTCACTCTGGTTTGAATCATCTCGAATCTACCATGATACTCAGCAATACCATCTGTTTCTTGTAGCTGCTTCAATTCTGCAATAGGATCATCGAATTTCTCATCAAATCTTTCCGTTGAATGTCTTTTGATGTTCAGGCTGATGTAGTTCCCCGATAGACGGTGATTAATGTGATGACTTCCAACATATCAGATACTCCCTCCGTTTCACGAAGATAGATTTTTTGAGTTTTTCACACATATTAAGAAAAACAATTATTTTAAGTGCATTGATTTCTACCATAAACAGTTTTCAAGACATTTCAACCAATAGTATTTGAAACTTTTTCTTAAAAACTACAATCTTTTAAGGAAATCTATTTTCATGAAACAAACTAAAAAACTCAAAAAAATCTATCTTCGTGAAACGGAGGGAGTATGTTTTTGTCGATCCTCGCGTTCCGCATAGATATGGTTTCTTTTAGTGCCCTAGATCTCGTTTCTTCCATTGATTCGGATTGGGCTCTGATACCTTTGATAGAGGATAACCGTGAGTTCACGGTAATTCGATAGAGACAAAGAATCAATGTTCTAAAACACATATTCTATACTAACCAGCAGAGAAACTATGATTGTAGAAGAGATTCTCAAACGAAAGAGACAAAGAGATAGATTGGTTTTTCTTAAAAATTCTGAATTAATTGTAAAAACTAAAAAGTGACTTACAACCTCTTAATATAGTTTATGAATAAAACTAAATCCATAAAAAACCCTAATAATAATAATGTAATATTTCCTATATCAGTTTTGGTGCCATTTACGTAAGGGACTTTGGATCTTTGATGAACTCCTACTCGAGGAGTAAGAGCTGATTAAATACTCCATAGGGTTGTATAGACAATTTCGAACTGTACTTTTGGTGTTTGCAGAGATTTTCAAGAAAACTTCAATTTTTTGTTGTTGTGGCCTCTAAACAAGGAATGCTAATTCATACCAAAAAAAAAACACAAGGAATGCAAAAAGCTTGGAACTTTCCTCTGTTTCCAATAACCTTTTATTTGCACAAAAGCATCTAATTACAAAACTAAATTAATACATGAATTTCATTACCTTCAGTCAGTCTTTAACAAGTTTTGCATGAAAGTGAGTATCTCTACTCAGTTTTTAAGTACTTGACAAGCTCATCCAATGAATTGTATGAAGAGCCTCCACTTCTCACAGAGGATTTGATCTTCTCTTTCAAAACAAGGGCTCTCTCCCTCATTCCTGCACCTTCTTCATCGGCGATCAACCTCTCCACAGCTCTTTGAACGTCTTCTCTTTCCCCTTGATGTGTAAAGTTTTAACCCAAAATAAATCCCCAAGAACACAGACAATTGCAATAGTATAATGGGTATCGAATCCACAGAGACCAAGGTTACACTATGAAATTGTGAGATTTTAATTTAAAGCTAAGACAAAATATTGTTGGTAGTTTTTGTAACAAGCAGCAGCAAAATGATTAAACGATGTAAAATTCAATAAAAACAAGCACTAGATCAAGGTAATTCGCCGGTGACTTCGGATTCAAGACTGAGCAACTATTCAGGAACTAATTTAAATTCGGTCTAGAACTCAAACATAACAATATTATCGCCCCACTATCATGATGTATCAATAACTTCGTCTAACAACCTAAATACCTAAACTATCGTTTGGACTTAGCGATGTTGACGAGCATTAAAGTTCAAATTGTTCACAATTAATGGTAACAATCAACTGTCGTTGGTTACACACCAATTGCTCACCAATGGTTTATCTAGCAACCTAGAGCACTGTCGTGAATAAGTTTAACCTAGAATCATAGATTAGGTGATCAAATTAATCTAAGCATTATGAATCCCTATTGGCGAAGACATATGATATTTCAATCCTATTTGTGCTCAGCCACTAACATCCTAAATCACCATTGAAAACCTTAATCTAGCTAATAGACTACTCAAGCATGGTGAAATCAAATACAACAAAGCTATAAAGAGAATTCATGATATTATTGAAAGAGATTAGGGTTTAGAATTCTTCTCAAACAAAGTTGTAGAATGATCCAGCAAGGACATGAAACAAATCGGAACAACAAAAGTGGTGAAGGCCCGATCCAATCTCCAAAACAATGAAGAACAAAATGAAAAGAGTCTAAAAACTTAGAAAAAAGAACGTGAATGTGTTTTTGTCTTTGAACGTGAGTCTCCCCCCTTTTCCCAGGCGGCTAACTCTTATTTATAAACTTTATTTTGAATCTAGGTAAAAATCAGAGCCTCTGGCGAGCAGGTGGGGCGAGCAGGTGCTCGGGTACGAAAATCGCCTTTTTGCTCCAAATTCATCTCGTTTGCTCTAACAAGCCCCAGTAACTCCAATCCACGCTCCAGAGCCTCCTAGAACTTGAGAAAACACAAAAAGAACTAGAAAGACTCGAAAAACAATAGAAAACAGTAAGTAAAATAGGCTAAAATCCTAATATATCAACTCCCCTGGACATAGACCTTTGTTTGTCCTCAAACAAAACAAAATCAAGAACAAAAGAGTGCCTGAAAATCGCATGGAACTCAATCGCTTGTTGGAAATTTTTTTTGACTTCATACTTTCGTCACCGGGCCTTAGAACATGTACCATAATTAGCCATGGGGTTCATAACCTAACCTTAGTCACTCACAACTCAGCAAAACTTCGGGATCCCCAATATCATCTCTTACATAAGTTAATGAAAATGAAAGTACAGTGATCTTACCCAAGGGAATCGGAACAAGGGGTGCCGACTTCTTCAATCCAAGACCCTATCCCGTATACTCTTTTTTTCTCAACTCTTTTCCTCTCTCAAAACAACCAAATATTTTTTTTTTTTTTTTAAGATGACGAATCTCCATGAGGTCGCAAAGGAGATACGGGTTTACGCATCATCCCTTGGTTCACTTCAAAACTTTTAGTTTTTTATGGGACGAATCTCATGAGGTCACAAATGAGATACGGGTTTACGCATCATCCCCTGGTTCACTTCGAAACTTTTAGTTTCCCTTACAACATGCTTTCCGCGAGGTCACAAAAGAGACACGGGTTTACGCATCATCCCTTGGGTCACTTGGGCATGTTGCTTTGATTAGACCGAGAGGAGAGTTAGAGAGGAAAGAGTGTACTTGTTGGAGAGTTGCGGTGTCTTATATGGTTCGAAAAAGTCTTGCCCAATGAACATCAAACCCCTGAGAAAGAAATTAAAAGTCAAGATTAAATACCAAATAAAAATTTGAGATGATATCGGATCAACCTAATTTACAATAAGTGTGAGCTTTGAGGAAATTTTAATCCACCCATAACCTTTCCGAAACAGAACCTTGGCCAAGCTGTGAGTCATACAAGTAATCCCTAGTCCGAAAATAAATCCAATAGATCAAGTTCACAATTCCCGAAAACTTCTTATTGACTCGATAAAACTCAAAAACAGACTCAATAAAAAACCGAAAATAAATTCTAAAAATAAACCAAGCAGCAGCACCTGATTCACCAAAATACTAAGACACTTGGGACTGACACAACAACAAGACTCGAAAAAAATCGAAAATAAAATGGATAAATAACCGCTCCCCCGGACTTAAATCACACCGTCTCCGGTGTGAAAAAGTTCAAGAGATTGGCAACGCAATGAAATAAAAATAAACACGGATAGTACAATGATGGTAGTAGGGTTGGAAAAGATATCACCGAGTAGAAGCCTCGTCGCCATCGTCGCCACTCGTCCTCCGCTTCTTCCTTCTCAACGGCTGACTCGAGCTTAAGGTTGAGTTTGAAGGAACGGGCTGAGCGTCCCTTGCTGCTGTGGCGTGACAGCATCCTTTGGAGAGCGTTTGCATGATCCTCTGCATGAGGCTGTTGTTCTTCTTTGTGGACTGAATCATCCACCTCCTGTATTCGGCACCCACAGCATCATTAGAGATGGGTGGAAGATTAAACTCACCTGGGGAAGCGGTTTCGTGGGTTTTATAGGTGGGAGATTAGGGCGAGCAGGTTTAAACGAGTGGAGGAGGAGCTTGCTCGGTTTCTGCGAAAAGAGAAAAGGAAAATGTGTTAGTGGGATAGGGAAAAGGAAAACCTTGTTTTTACCTTTTGTTTTTGTTGAGCAGGTGCTCGTGCCTAATTTCTGGGGTGCTCTGCGAGAGATTTATGTATTTTTTTTTTTTTTTTGAACATAAGTACTGAAAACAAAAATAAAATGCCAGTAATAAAAGGAAATTAAAATCGAATTATGTACAAGAAACCTTACCGATGGGTTGCCTCCCATCGAGCGCTTGTTTTAAGTCGTCAGCTTGACTTTGTAGACCATTTAAGCTCGAGGAGGGTCACTGAAGGTGACAGATCTACCTTCTCCAATGCATGTGTCAGGAAGATATGACTTGAGCCGCTGACCATTCACTACGAACTCACCTCCTGTAGTGTCCAACAACACTATGGCTCCATGTGGTCTTACCTCCTTGATTGTGAATAGACCAGACCATCTTGACTTCAGCTTACCTGGAAACAACATGAGGTGTAACGACCGAAGTCCAAAGTATCGATAATCTTTGGAGGTGTCGATCGACACCCTAGGATAGTGTCGATCGACACCAATTCGTGAATCGCATATCGGTTTGCTAAAACTGCGATTTTCACGCGGTTTGGTTATGGGAAAAACCATAAGCTCGTTCTTTTATTCTTTTGGGGATCGTGAGCCGTCGTTCTCAGGGAGAAAATCAGAGAGAGAGATCGTGTGAGAAGAGTTATCGAGAGAGAAATCGATAGTGTTGAGGAGTTGTTCGAGGTTTGGGTTTCCTTTGTCCGTTCGTGCTCGTAGATCGTTCGTGGACATTTTCCTGGTGGTTTCAGTGTGAGAATCGGAGAGTCGAGGCTGTGATCAGTAGGGTTCGTGATCCTCTTCTTCGTTCTTTTCCCTTCGAATCACCGAGGTGAGTGCGTGATTGTGATGGTTGCCGTAGATTAGCGATGATTGCGTTTGTGTGTTGTTTTATGTGAAATATGGTTATTGATTGATGATCTGTTGATGATTTGTTCGTGTTGATACTGTGTGTTTGATCAGAAAGTGTTAAAGTGATGATTCCGAGCAGAGTCATGAGAGGAGAGACTTGGCTCTGGTTTCTGTAACGAGGTGTCGATCGACACCTAGAGGTTGTGTCGATCGACACCACGATAAGAAATGATACTCGTTGTCTGTGAGTGTCGATCGACACCTAGAGGCAGTGTCGATCGACACTCGGTGCAGTTTCCTGTACGTGAGTATCAGGTGTCGATCGACACCATCGTGGTGTGTCGATCGACACCAGGTTGAAAAATTAAGAAACTATATAAATTCTTAACGAACGTCTGGAATTTTGATTTAAATGTGTATTTATCTGTAAATTGTTAATCTATGTTAATCTGTTGCGGGATGACCGCTTCACTGAGTATTTATGATAATACTCACGCAACTCCCGATTTCTTTTGAGTTGCAGGTAAAGGAAAGATGTGATCGTGGAATCGAGGCGAGGACGGGGGATGATAGGATGTCTTTTATTTTATGTTGCTGGATTTTTAGTAGCCTGTTAGGTTGCTAGTGATTATGGTATTTGTTAGACTTGATATTTCCTGAATTTCGTATTTGCTGGATTATTGGTTATTTATTTAATTGGAATTGCTTGGGATTATTTATTGTTTATGTTTCCGCGTGTTGTTCACCCTCAGTTATTATGGTTATTTATTTAATTCAAAAAAAATAAAATGCGGGTGTTACATTTTGGTATCAGAGCCTATACGGTTTTAGGACGTAGATTGTGTGATCTGAGACTATGTGATTTACTGTGTTAGTATAGAGTCTTAGATCATCCTCCCGAGCCTCCAGTGTGATTCCACTGTATGTTGTGTTTTTATTTCTGTGTGACTTCTAGTAGCTTAGCCTGTGTTTTTGGGAAATGCAGCGCAATATGGTTCCTGGAGCTAGAAGTCGTGGCAGAGCTGGTGCCCGGGGTGGCAGAGTTGGTGGCCGTGGAAACCGAGGTCGTGGTCGCGGACCTGTGGTTGAGTCGTCCAGTAGTGTGGCTGCGAGTGCTACGCAGACGTCGGATACTCCTACGCATCTTACGGGATCTGTGAGTGAGACCAGTGTGAGTGCTGTGGGTGCCGGGAGAGGTGCCGGGTTGGCTGGTGGAGGAGTAGGCCCAGGTGTGGGTGCGGCTCCGGCTCAGGATCGATTGGATCGTATGGAGGGTTTTCTGGCGCAGTTGATGGAGCGGTTTCCGGCGGCGGCTCCGGTTCCGGCTCCTATAGTGCCTCCTGTGGCGGGGGTGCAGCCGAGGGCTGCAATGGCTGAGGTGCGTCCGACTTATCTAGAGATGATGGGTCAGATGCGACAGATGAGTACTGCTTTCTTCGCGGGCGGTGTTGGGCCTGAGGAGGTAGATGAGTGGCGCATGCGCATGGAGCGTAACTTCCGTTCGGTTCGATGTCCGGAGGAGTATCGTGTTGAGATAGCTATCCACTATCTGGCTGGGGATGCTCATTTATGGTGGAGAGCGATTGAGGCTAGGAGGCCTGGTGCTGTTTGGACCTGGGGACAGTTCGTGGCTGAGTTCAACGCCAAGTACTTTCCTCAGGGGGCTTTAGATCGTCTCGGGATGAGGTTCGTGGAGCTGGTTCAGGGTGATCGTACTGTGCGCGAGTATGATGCCGAGTTTAGCAGGTTACTTGTCTATGCGGATCGTGGCATGGAGGACAAGCGGATGCAGATTCAGAGGTTCCTAAGGGGACTCTGCGCTGATTTGAGGATTCGCTGCAGGGTTTCGGAGTACGCCTCAAGGGCAAAGCTGGTTGATATGGCTGCGGGCATTGAGGAGGATCTGAGAGGTCAGTTAGCTGTAGCCGTTCCAGCGGCCGTTCCCGTTTCAGTTGTTCCTGCTGTTCAGCCGAGGAGACAGCAGCAGCAGCAGAGTGGTTCCGGTTTTGGTTCCGGCAGAGGCGACAAGCCTGCGCAGGGCCAGAAACGGAAATGGGATGGTGCTTCCAGGTCCAGCCAGAGGAGCGGAGCATGTTATGGATGCGGGAGTCTAGAGCATCATTTGTCGAGTTGCCCCCGTAAGGGCGATCAGCAGTTGCAGCCGCAGCCGCAGCAGCAGCCGCAGTCCCAGCTGCAGTCGCAGCAGCGGGATTTCTATGTGACTTCTAGTAGCTTAGCCTGTGTTTTTGAGAAATGCAGCGCAGTATGGTTCCTGGAGCTAGAGGTCGTGGCAGAGCTGGTGCCCGGGGTGGCAGAGTTGGTGGCCATGGAGGCCGAGGTCGTGGTCGCGGACCAGTGGTTGAGTCGTCCAGTAGTGTGGCTGCAAGTGCTACGCAGACATCGGATACTCTTACGCATCTTACGGGATCTGTGAGTGAGACCAGTGTGAGTGCTTTGGGTTCCGGGAGAGGTGTCGGGTTGGCTGGTGGAGGAGTGGGCCCAGGTGTGGGTGCTGCTCCGGCTCAGGATCGATTGGATCGTATGGAGGGTTTTCTGGCGCAGTTGAAGGAGCGGTTTCCGGCGGCGGCTCCGGTTCCGGCTCCTATAGTGCCTCCTGTGGCGGGGGTGCAGCCGAGGGCTGCAATGGCTGAGGTGCGTCCGACTTATCTAGAGATGATGGGTCAGATGCGACAGATGAGTACTGCTTTCTTCGCGGGCGGTGTTGGGCCTGAGGAGGCAGATGAGTGGCGCATGCGCATGGAGCGCAACTTCCGTTTGGTTCGATGTCCGGAGGATTATCGTGTTGAGATAGCTATCCACTATCTGGCTGGGGATGCTCATTTATGGTGGAGAGCGATTGAGGCTAGGAGGCCTGGTGCTGTTTGGACCTGGGGACAGTTCGTGGCTGAGTTCAACGCCAAGTACTTTCCTCAGGAGGCTTTAGATCGTCTCGGGATGAGGTTCGTAGATTAGCGATGATTGCGTTTGTGTGTTGTTTTATGTGAAATATGGTTATTGATTGATGATCAGTTGATGATTTGTTCGTGTTGATATTGTGTGTTTGATCGGAAAGTGTTAAAGTGATGATTCCGAGCCGAGTCATGAGAGGAGAGACTCGGCTCTGGTTTCCGTAATGAGGTGTCGATCGACACCTAGAGGCTGTGTCGATCGACACCACGATAAGAAATTATACTCGTTGTCTGTGAGTGTCGATCGACACCTAGAGGCAGTGTTGATCGACACTCGGTGCAGTTTTCTGTACGTGAGTATCAGGTGTCGATCGACACCATCGTGGTGTGTCGATCGATACCAGGTTGAAAAATTAAGAAATTTTATAAATTTTTAACGAACGTCTGGAATTTTGATTTAAATGTGTATTTATCTGTAAATTGTTAATCTATGTTAATCTGTTGCGGGATGACCACTTCACTGAGTATTTATGATAATACTCACGCAACTCCCGGTTTCTTTTGAGTTGGAGGTAAAGGAAATATGTGATCGTGGAATCGAGGCGAGGACGGGGGATGATAGGATGTCTTTTATTTTATGTTGCTGGATTTTTAGTAGCCTGTTAGGTTGCTAGTGATTATGGTATTTGTTAGACTTGATATTTCCTGAATTTGGTATTTGCTGGATTATTGGTTATTTATTTAATTGGAATTGCTTAGGATTATTTATTGTTTATGTTTCCGCGTGTTGTTCACCCTGAGTTATTATGGTTATTTATTTAATTAAAAAAAAATGCGGGTGTTACATGAGGCGAGAATTAAATAACAATACTTGATCATTAGGAGCAAAACTCCTGGAGATAATCCTCTTGTCGTGGTAAGCTTTTGTCCGTTCCTTGTAGATTCGCGAGTCTTCATAGGTGAGATGCCTAATCTCCTCCAACTCATGCATCTGCATGGATCTCCTCTCAAATGTGCTAAGGACGTTGAAGTTGAGCATCTTAACAGCCCAGGCCGCTTTGTACTCCAGCTCCACCGGAAGATGGCACGCCTTCCCATACACCAAATGAAAAGGCGTTGTCTCCAACAGAGTCTTATACGCGGTTCTATACACCCACAAAGCGTCATCTAACTTCCTTGACCAGTCCTTACGTGTGACACTCACTGTCTTTTGTAGGATACTTTTTATCTCCCTATTGGAGATCTCAACCTGACCACTTGTTTGAGGGTGATAAGGAGAAGCTACCTTATGAAGTGTGAACCTCCATCACTTATCACCACTCTCGGGACTCCAAACCTCGGAAATATCATAGATGTGAACATCTTGATAACCACTCTAGCATCATTAGTCGGGCTAGCCAGCGCTTCAACCCACTTGGAGACATAGTCAACAACCACTATAAAGTACTTATTTCCATAGGAGGATGGAAAAGGTCCCATGAAGTCAATACCCCATACATCGAAAACCTCCACTTCCAGAATAAAGTTCTGAGGCATCTCATTACGCTTGCTGATGTTCCCTTGCCTCTGACAGGCGTCACATCTAGATACAAATCTATTCGCATCTCGAAACATCGTCGGCCACCAAAAACTGACTTGTAACACCTTTGAAACTGTCTTGAATGTGGCAAAATGCCCAGCATAAGACGAACCGTGACAATGGTATAAAATCCCAGGGATCTCTGCCTCTGACACGCATCTCCTATAAAGTCCATCTGAACACTGCTTGTATAAATACGGCTCATCCCAAAATACTGCTTAACATCGCGAAAAAACTTCTTCCTTTTGCTTCCCGTTAGGTTATCAGGAACCTTATTAGCAGCCAAGAAGTTAGCAAACTCACCAAACCATGGGAAGCTCGAATATTGAGCACTCTGAACCATTCCGCAAAAGATTTCCCGAGCAGGTGCTCGGTCTGTCAAAACGGGTGCTCGGTCGGGTGCTCAGAAATTCTCACAGATACTAATCGAATAGATATGCTTATCTGGTAGACTATCCTCCATAGGTGTCTCATCTTTTATCTGTAACCTACTCAAGTGATCTGCAACTCTGTTTTCGGACCCTTTCTTATCTTTAATCTCTAGATCGAACTCTTGTAGTAACAAAATCCATCTCATCAACCTGGGTTTCGCATCCTTCTTGATCAGCAAATACTTCAATGCGGCATGATCGGTGTGAACAATTACCTTAGACCCGACGAGGTACGATCTGAACTTCTCAAAAGCGAAAACAATCGCTAACAACTCCTTCTCGGTAGTAGCATATCGACATTGAGCATCATCCATCGTCCGACTAGCATAATATATCACATGGAGCTTCTTGTCTTTCCTCTGACCCAGAACAGCTCCCACAGCAAAATCACTCGCATCAGTCATAACTTCAAACGGTAGATCCCAATCTGGCGGCTGTACTATCGGTGCACTTACCAAGGCGCCCTTAATGGTATGAAACGCCGCCAAACAGTCACTGTCAAAGTCAAACTTCACCTCCTTACACAGCAATCTAGTAAGGGGTCTAGCAATCTTGGAGAAATCCTTGATGAACCGACGGTAGAACCCAGCATGTCCCAGAAAACTGCGGATTCCCTTAACGGTAGTAGGCGGTTGTAAACTCATCATAACATCTATCTTAGCCTTGTCAACTTCAATCCCTTTCTCTGATATTTTGTGCCCCAGCACTATCCCATCTCGAACCATGAAGTGACACTTCTCCCAGTTGAGAACAAGATGCTTTTCCTCGTACCTTTGCAACACCCTGCACAAGTTAGACAAACACACAGAAAAAGAACCCCCATACACAGAAAAATCATCCATAAAAACCTCCATTATATCCTCAATAAGGTCAGTAAATATAGACATCATACAACGTTGAAACATTGCTGGGGCGTTACACAAACCGAACGGCATGCGGCGGTACGCGAAAGTGCCATAAGGACATGTGAACGTCGTCTTCTCTTGATCGTCCGGGTGGATAGGGATCTGAAAGAAACCTGAATAACCATCTAAGAAACAGTAATAAGGATGGTTAGCTAGACGCTCTAGCATCTGATCGATAAATGGTAAAGGAAAATGATCCTTGCGAGTAGCAGCATCCAATTTCCGATAATCTATACACATCCTATGTCCGGTTACTGTCCTAGTCGGTATCAGTTCGTTCCTATCATTTCTAATCACTGTGATACCTCCTTTCTTAGGCACAACATGCACAGGACTGACCCACTTACTGTCAGAGATCGCATAAATTACATCAGCCTCTAGAAGTTTCATTATCTCTTTCTTGACGACATCTTTGAGATTCGGGTTTAACCGTCTCTGATGCTCGACAAAAGTCATTGATTCATCTTCTAGGTATATTCTGTGCATGCATAAGTCAGGAGATATTCCAGTAATATCATCAAGTGAATATCCTAGAGCCTTCCTATACTTTCTCAATTCGCATAAAAGCAAGGTAATCTCTACATTGTTCAATTCTGCATTCACTATAACGGGGTACGTGGAGTTAAAACCGAGAAATGCGTACCTGAGCCCTACTGGGAGGGTCTTCAACTCAAGCTTTGGAGCTTTCAACTCACTCCAAGAACCACAAACAATAGAATTTTTGGGAGCAGGTGCTCGCTGCTCCGCCTCGGGTGCTCGTTGACCCTCAGTTTTTGTGCCTTCTCCCAGACTCAGAAATTCATCTCCCTTCTCCACTCTGATGTTAGAATCCAGAAACTTAGCAAATCCTTGGGTGTCTTCACTCAGAAAACCGTGTTCACCCTCGGCTTTTGTCAATGCGACTTCGAGCGGATCACTTGCTAAAATCTCTTCAACCACATCTTCTGACATCTCTGATCCATCGTGGATAACAAATGTTTGTCCATCTATCATCGGTTTCTTGAAAAGTTTGCTCATCTTAAACCGAACTACCATGTCTCCTAGACGGAGGTCCACTATGCCTTCTTCGACATCAATGATAGTACGTGCCGTGCGTAAGAAAGTTCTGCCCAAAATCAACGGATCCTTTGGTTCTTCATCAAGCTCCAGAACCATAAAATTAGCTGGGATTAAAGTATCCCCAATTCGGACGTGCAAATCTTCAATCACCAGAAGCTTTGTAGAGATCCGCAAAAACCAACGAAATCTTAGTGGGTTTGAACTTGGTGAAGCCCAAACGCTTAGCCACAGAATATTGCATCAAATTGACGCTGGAGCCTAAGTCACATAATGAACATGCAAACGTGCAAGGCCCTATCTTCACGGAAATCACAAACCTTCCCGGATCACCTTTCTTTGTCAACACCTTACTCTGAAGTATGGCGATACACTCCTTAGAAACCATCATCACACTTTCCTCTTCAACAATCTTACCACCAACCAATTCCTTCATGTACCTCTTGAGTGATGGTATCATTTGCACGGCATCAACCAAAGGGAGCTTCACCATCAAATCCTTTAGCATCTCCTTACACTTAGCATCCTCCAAATCTTTCCTAGATTTCTTAGGAGGTACTGGGTAAGGCACTCTTGGTACATAAACTCGCTCAGGCGAAGTTTCTGGAATTTTCGTCGGAGCACCCTGTACGAACAGGTGCTTGGCAGCATATGTGGGGTGCTCGGAAATTTTTTTCTCAACATCGATTGGAACAGAACCTTGAGGTGTCCCTGAGCTTGAGCCAATCTCCTTATGCTTATCTCTCTCAGAAAAATCACTCTCTTGAGCCTCGTGCTCGGTAATCTTCTCCTTAGCCTTCACGTGAGAGCTTGTGATTGTAGGCGGTACCAACTTCCTTCCACTCCTCAACTCAACAGCATTTACTTGATATCCTTTCTGGGATTTACCTCACCATGTCCTGGAAGAGTTCCAGCTTGTCTCTGAATAGCTTCGGTTGTTTGAGCTACTTGTGTATCCAATTTCTTCACGTACGCGGTAACAGCCTCGTACTTCGCATTTAGATCCTTGTACATGTGATCTACCTTGGCATTAATCTCAGTGGACGCCTTCTGTTGGTTAACCATCAGGTCCTGCATGAGACTTTTCAATTCATCCTGAGATGTAGGCGCGGAAGTAGCTTGTTGTGGCGCAGCGAATTGGGTGTTTTGTTGTTGGTTCCCTCCTCGGAAACGATTCTGATTCTGGTTAGGGATGAACTGCTTCCCCTGAGTGTTGCTGGAGTAAACCTTCTGAAATCCCTGAATTTGTGGGTTCTGATTCATACCTCCTTGTTGCGGATAGACTTGGTCTTGCGGGTTCTCGACATTAGTGCTTCGGTAGGAGAGGTTAGGGTGGTTCCGATAATTGGGGTTGAACCCACGGTTCTGGAAATCCTTGACCACTCACAAAGTTAACCTCCTGTATTCCAGCATCTTCATCATCTTCAAACTCTTGAGAAATAGGGGCAGCCCCATTCTCTTCCACAAATTTTACCGGTCTTTGACTCTCGCATAGAAGTAAATTCACCTTCGCCGTCAGCTCATCAATCTTCTGAGTGTCCACACTATTGACTTTCCTGGACCTATCATACTCAGGAGCCTTGTTGTTAGAGCTTGAAGCAAGGTTCTCAATCAGCTCAAAAGCACCATCTCTAGTCTTGGTCATAAAGTCTCCATTACTCGCAGCATTTAGGGCATTCCGATAATCCCATTCAACTCCATCATAAAATATCCCCAGAATCTGTTCATCTTTAAAACCATGATGAGGACACTCCCTACGGTACTCCTTCAGTCTCTCCCAAGCTTCACCAGATTGTTGTTGAAAAGACGAAATCTTGTTTCTCAAAGATGCCGTCTTGGACTTAGTGTAGAAATGGTCCAAAAAAGCGGCCCTAACATCATCCCATGTTCTCAAAGAACCAGCTGGTAATGAATTCAACCACCTAAGAGCTTTGTCCGAAAGTGAAAACGGGAACAGCTTGCATTTCAAGAACTCACTCGGTACCCCATTAGACCCCGTAGTGCTGCAGATTTCTTCGAAGTTCTCGATGTGATCCATCGATATCTCAGCTGGTAACCCATGGAATAAATGTTGTTTCACCAATGAGATCATCTGTGGCTTGATCTCAAAATCTTGCCTCTGAATTGTTGGAGAAACAATAGCCGAACGGTTTTGATAAAATGCATGGGGATTATCCGAATCCCCTATACCTGGCTATACATGCGGAGCTTGTGGTTGATTTCTTTGCAACTGAACAATCTGATCCCTTAACAACTGTAACTGAACATTCATCTCTTCCTGATCAGCCATAAGGACCGGAGTAGCTGTGATTCTTCGTTGACGGTTTTGACGTTCAAGGCGAGCTAACTCTTCGTTCGTGACACTGATTAATTCTCCGGTGCAATTTCTTCTCGTTCTTCTACTGGTCATGCACCTGACACATAGCAGAAACAAATAAAACCAAAATTAGAAAAATTCTTAGACTATAAATAAAATCAAATATCAAAGGTAACGCAATTGGTCCCCGGCAACGGCGCCAAAAACTTGATGTGTAAAGTTTTAACCCAAAATAAATCCACAAGTGCACAGACAATTGCAATAGTATAATGGGTATCGAATCCACAGAGACCAAGGTTACACTATGAAATTATGAGATTTTAATTTAAAGCTAAGACAAAATATTGTTGGTAGTTTTTGTAACAAGCAACAGCAAAATGATTAAACGATGTAAAATTCAATAAAAACAAGCACTAGATCAAGGTAATTCGCCGGTGACTTCGGATTCAAGACTGAGCAACTATTCAGGAACTAATTTAAATTTGGTCTAGAACTCAAACATAACAATATTATCGCCCCACTGTCGTGATGTATCAATAACTTCGTCTAACAACCTAAATACCTAAACTATCGTTTGGACTTAGCGATGTTGACGAGCATTAACGAGCTGGTTCAAATTGTTCACAATTAATGGTAACAATCAACTGTCGTTGGTTACACACCAATTGCTCACCAATGGTTTATCTAGCAACCTAGAGCACTGTCGTGAATAAGTTTAACCTAGAATCATAGATTAGGTGATCAAATTAATCTAAGCATTATGAATCCCTATTGGCGAAGACATATGATATTCCAATCCTATTTGTGCTCAGCCACTAACATCCTAAATCACCATTGAAAACCTTAATCTAGCTAATAGACTACTCAAGCATGGTGAAATCAAATACAACAAAGCTATAAAGAGAATTCATGATATTATTGAAAGAGATTAGGGTTTAGAATTCTTCTCAAACAAAGTTGTAGAATGATCCAGCAAGGAGATGAAACAAATCGGAACAACAAAAGTGGTGAAGGTCCGATCCAATCTCCAAAACAATGAAGAACAAAATGAAAAGAGTCTAAAAACTTAGAAAAAAGAACGTGAATGTGTTTTTGTCTTTGAACGTGAGTCTCCCCCCTTTTCCCAGGCGGCTGACTCTTATTTATAAACTTTATTTTGAATCTAGGTAAAAATCGGAGCCTCTGGCGAGCAGGTGGGGCGAGCAGGTGCTCGGGTACGAAAATCGCCTTTTTGCTCCAAATTCATCTCGTTTGCTCCAACAAGCCCCAGTAACTCCAATCCACGCTCCAGAGCCTCCTAGAACCTGAGAAAACACAAAAAGAACTAGAAAGACTCGAAAAACAATAGAAAACAGTAAGTAAAATAAGCTAAAATCCTAATATATCACCCCTTCACCTTCCACTTGAAACCATATTCTCCAAACACTTTCTATATACAATGCGTTTAACTTCTGCTCGCCTTGAAAAGGCCTACAAATCATTGGGACCCCTTGCACAATGCTCTCGAGCGTCGAGTTCCATCCACAGTGGCTCCAGAAGCCTCCCACTAAAGGATGTCCAAGTACTTCTATTTGAGGTGCCCATTTCACAATGTATCTTCTTTCTAAGACTATCTTACTCACTTCCTCTAGCAATGACTCCGAGCCAAAGACAAACCCCGGTCGGATGACCCATAAGAAAGGTTGGTTGCTATTACACAATCCCCAAGCCATCTCCAACACTTCCATGGTTCTCAAGTGAGCCTTGCTTCCCAAGCTTATGTATATGACTGACCTCGGTATCTGTTTGTTCAGCCATTCAATGCAGTTTTTATCCTCTTCCAGTAAACTAGAACCGGACACCGAAGCTATAATGTGAAGAGGTCCTAACGGGTATACCGGAATCCCCAATTCTTGTTCTAGCCATGACAAAGAAGGGCTCTCTAGACAGCTCACAGTGTTGATGATACCGGAAGCTGTTCTTTTGTTAACTACTTCTCTACAAACCTTCAAAAGTGGCTCTAATGGCCCAAATCCCCAACTTGGTAGGTCTTTGTATCTTAAAGGAAGCAACTCTTCCACCAACTTTTCTTGCATTTCAGGATCTGCAAAGTAATAAGTAAGGAAAAACTTGTATTTGAGTAAAATGATTTGTTTCCAAATGGGTTATTCAGCTACTATTAAGCACCTTTAATGTCGATTGGGAACTTCTCGGCATCGAGTTTGCTTAAAACACATTGAGAAACTTGAACTGTAGCACTGCAAGTAGTGAATATGACACATGGAAGATTGAACTCCTTAGCCGCAGCTTCACAGAAGTACATGAGCTTGTCGTAGATGATACAAGCAATATCATTGTCATGATGCATCAACAACTGAGCTATACAGTCCTTGAAGCTTGCCTCGCTGGTTTCGTTAAGCTTCATCATAAACTCGACTGATCCGAGTTTTTTAGCTTCAGACTTAGGTAAGCTTTCAGGTATGGTGACAAAGTGAAAACCAGGAAAATGTTGAGAAGAAGAAGAAGAGCTAATTCGATCAGACTCTCCGTGAACAAGTGTAATTGAGAAGCCCTTCAAGTTAAGGGCTTTACCGAGTTGCATAAATGGAGTTACATGTCCTTGTGCTGGAGTTGGTACTAGCACAATCCTCCTCTTCTCTGCCATTTTCTCCATTCCTGATCTTTCTCTGTTTCTCCCCTATTCTCTGTTTTCCAAGGAATTATTGGAAACATTTCTTCCAAAAGAGACAAATTCAACTCAAGCTACAAAATATTGGCCTAATAGGAACAATCCCACCTGAATATTAATCCAGAGATCAGAGTATAGGATTAAAAGTCAACCTAATTTCTGAATCAAGAACACTTTTGTTTCTAACAAACACACTAACAAATTATTAATTGCAAAATCAAGAGAGATAAAATTCAGACACAAACCAATATGATCATCAAAGTGCTATCTAACCGAGGAACAAATCCATGGAGAAGCTAGAAGAAGAGTGCTCCTCCCAAAATGATCTCAGATTTTGAGAGATGGAGACTCTCAATTTAAGACAGAAGACCTTATCCTAAGACTTTTTTTAATCTTTGTTTGATCTTTGTTTCATAGAGTCCTCATGAAGTGTGCAAATTCATCTAGTGAGTTGTGTGAAGAACCTCCACTTCTAACAGAAGCTCTCAGTTTCTCCTTCAAACTGATCGCTCTCTTCCTCATCTCCTCTCCTTTTTCCTCCACCATTAACCTCTTCACAGCTCTCTCAACCACTCCTCTATTCAGCTCACCCTCCACTTGGATCCCAATTCTCCAAACACACTCCAAGTACCTCGCATTCACCTTTTGATCGGTTGAAAAAGGCCTACCGATCATTGGAACTCCTTCCCCGATGCTTTCTAGGAGCCCATTTCACAATGTAGCCTCTCTCTGAAACCATCTTACTAAACTCTTCAGACAAAGACTCTATCCATTCCGAACCACATATTGAACCTGGTCGGATCGCCAACAAGAAGTACTAGTTGCTAGTAGCCAATCCTGAAGCCATTTCCATCACCTCATTGATTTCCATCAATGCTAAGCTTACGAATATAACCGAATTTTCCTTTTGTTTGTTCAACCATTCCATACAGCTTTTATTTTCTTCAAGCAGACTTGTCGGAGCTGAGGTCACCATGTGAAGAGGGCCTATAGGATACACCGGGATATCTAGTCGTTGTAGCCACAACAGAGATGAGCTCTCTAGACAGGTCGCCGTGTTGATTATCACAGAGGAAGCTGTCTTTTTGTCAGATGTATTCTTGTACACCTCAAGTATGCTTTCTAATGGTGCAGAATGTGAAGTGGGAAAGTCTTTGTATCTAAGTGGATGAAACTCTGGCACTAGCTCGTCTCCTCGACCACTTGGTTCTGCAAAAGGGCCAAAAAATCTTTAATGTTACAAGGGTAGTGACACTACCAAAAACTAGATCTATATAGTACCTTTAAGGGGATCCAAAATTCCATTTGCGTAGAGTTTGTTGAAGACAGAGCGGCAAACAAAAGCTGTGGCACTCTGTAAAGAAACCTCCCTTGATAGTGCTTAGCACTAGCCTAAAACCGTACAACCCTGAGAAACCCGAAATAAACAATTGATCCTCTAAGTATGATGAAGAAATATGGAAGGACTTTTAGAGAATACTTGAAAAACTCTTAGAGAAAATTAGAGAACTTATGAATTGGAACACTCTTTCTTTGAACTTATTTTTTATTCACTTGTTCAACTTTCTTATGTCTTGTATGTTACAAATAAAAGAGGTGAGGAGGTATTTATAGCCTCCCAAAGATCTCTCCCTAAATCTCTAGATTATTCTACTAACCTCCTTACTTACTAAATATTCTATAAGTTTCTAGAGTTCTCTACAATCTCTAGATTACTACCTTACTATCTTACAACTATCTAGATATCTCTACAATTATCTAGATTATTCTACATTCTTATCTAGATAATTAACTAAAAGAATTCTCTAGAATCTCAAAGGAGGTGGTGAGATTATATGATGTTTCTAGAGATTTCTAAACTCTTTATTAAGCTAAACCAAAATCAAGTTTAATTTCAATACACTCGAGGTGCTCAAAACAACGTTGGGAGGGTTAAACTCTTTAGCTGCCGCCTCAGCGAAGTAGAAGAACTCATCGTAGATGACACATGTTATCTCGTTACCGTGTTGCAACAACAACTGACCCAAACAGTCCTGGAAGGTCACCTGACACTCTTTGTTAAGCTTAAGCACAAACAATATTGGCCCAAGATTCTTGAAATCAGACTTTGGTAAGCTTTCTTGAATGGTGACAAACTGAAAATCAGCAAAGTCATTTGAAGGGCTTAAGTGATTGAACTTGGTTTGAGCAATTGTGATTGAGAAACCCTTGACTTGAAGGGCTTTTGCAAGTTGCATCATTGAAGTTATATGTCCTTGAGCTGAAGCTGGAACCAACACTACCCTTCTCCTTGCTGGTTTTTACTCCATTTTCGAAAATAGTTTGATCAGCTTCTTGTCTGATTAACCATGTTTTGTGACTTTGGTTTACTTTAGTTTCTGGAACCAAGAAACTAAGTATATTTCTCATATAAACATTGGATTATCATTCTTGTGGACATTGATGCATCAGTACATAGTTTTGTTGGCTCTCTACATCACCATTAAATCTTGTGGTAGGTGCGTCTGTCTTATCTTGTTAGAGAGTGACCAAAGACAAAGTAAAGATGTTTTCTCTCTTGTTTTCTTTGGCTTCATATCAAAAGATGTTTCCAATGAGACAAATTGTGTTTTTACTGATACGTCAATTCTATCTTGAGCAAACTGCCAAATACATACTCAAATTTTGATTTGAATTGTCTTTGAGAGGAACATGAACTTTTTGCATTATTAATGAAGTTTCATGACTTAATAAAAGCTTGGATTATGTTTCCTCTGTTTCCAATAATTTTTTTTTAGTTACCTCCATGAATTGGTTTAGCAAGTTTGATATAGATACTGGATAATTGTGTTCATGGTCATGTAAGGTATCTTATATGTCCTTTGTAAAAATTTATTTGCAATATCTTTTTATGTTACATAAAATTCATCAGTCGTCCAATGCATTGTGTGAGGAGCCTCCACTTCTCACAGAGGCTTTGATCTTCTCCTTCAGAACAAGTGCTTTCTCCCTCATGGTTTCGCCTTCTTCATCAACAATCAACCTCTTCACAGCTCTCTCGACCCCTCCTCGTTTCACTTCACCTTCAAGCTGAATCCCTATTCTCCAAACGCTTTCTATATACTTTGCATTTAATTTCTGCTCACCGTTAGAAGGCCTGCAAATCATTGGAACTCCTTCCGCAATGCTCTTCAGCGTCGAGTTCCATCCACAGTGTCTCCAGAATCCTCCCACTGCAGGATGCCCAAGTACTTCATTCTGCGGTGCCCATTTCACAATGTATCCTCTTTCTGAGACCATCTTACTCACTTCCTCTGGCAATGCCTCTATTCCTTCTGAGCCAAGGACAGAGCCTGGTCAGATGACCCATAAGAAAGATTGGTTGCTATCACACAATCCCCAAGCCATCTCCAAAACTTCCTTGGTTTCCATGACAGCTATGCTTCCCAAGCTTATGTATATGACCGACCTCGGTCTCTGCTTGTCCAGCCATTCAATGCAGCTCCTGTCTTGTACCAGTAAACTAGAATTTTCTGAAGCTGTAATGTGAAGAGGGCCTAATGGGTACACTGGAATTCCGAGATCCTTTTCCAGCCATGATAGAGACGAGCTCTCTAGACAGGTGACCGTGTTGATGATAACACCAGAAGCTGTTCTTTTGTTGACTGCTTCCCTACAGAGCTCCAAAAATGGCTCTAACGGCCCAAATCCCCGAGTCGGTAGGTCTTTGTAACTTAATGGATGCAAATTGTCCACTACCTTGTCTTGCATTTCAGGATCTGCAAAGTAAAATGTTCAGTCAAAAGACGGATTGCATAATGGATAATAGGCTAGTTTTAGGTACCTTCCATCTCGATCAAGAACTTTTCGGCATTGAGTTTGCTTAAAACATTGATGCAAACTTTATGTGCAGCACTTGTAGTGCTGAAGATAATACTTGGAATGTTGAATTCCTTAGCTGCAGCTCCACAAAAGTACATGAGATCATCGTAGATGATACCTGCAATATCATTACCTTGTTGCATAAGCAACTGTGCTATAGAGTTCTTGAAGCTTGCCTCGCTGGTTTTGTTGAGCTTCATCAGGAACTCGTCCGGTCCGAAACTCTCGAGTTGAGACACTGGTATGCTTTCTGCTATGGTGACAAACTGAAAACCAGGGAATCGTTGCGGAGAGCTTACTTGATCAAATGCTCCCTGAGCAACTGTAATTGAGAAGCCCTTCAAGTTAAGGGCTTGACCGAGTTGCATCATTGGAGTTATATGTCCTTGTAATGGAAGTGGAACCATCACGATCCTTCTCTTCTCTGCTCTTTTCTCCATTGCTTAACCTCTCTATCTTTGTTCCTTTTTCTTCTTTCAATGCATAAGAACGCTAAATCAGTGGTTAAATCAGGTAAACAAGTATACATCGTCACAATATTCCAAAGTCTAAAATAAAAGTTAGATGCCAACAACTTCCTTTAATTTTTTCTTACCAGTAACCTTCCCTTGTGTTGGAAAGCCTTGTGCACGCTAATGAAGCATGTTATATTCTAAGAAAAGCCAAGGTGTAATTTTTGTTTTCTGGCTCACATGGTGTTTGTGGTTTTTAGTGGATAATTTATGTTTCCAATGACATTTTAACAGTCATTGGTCTGTCAAAATAAGCTTTATCCTCAACCAATTTTGTTTGTTCTACTTGTATATGATTCTCTGCTCATAAGATATTACATACCAACCTTAATTATGCGTAGATTACTTTGCTGTGATTGTTGGGGGCCTCTTTTGACATTTCCTCAGAATTAAGCGACAAGCCTTCCCGGCTCTCCCTTGAAGATCTAACACACTGAAACCATAACCATTGCATCAAATGGAACAGCCTTTGTCCGAGATCAGTTGAGCCGAAATGGTTGTAGGCTGCGAGAATAAGGGTGGAAGACCGTTAATTATTTTTGGTTGGTATTACAGGCAAGTATTTTGTACAATAACGTGGTTGGTAGTACCTGTTAGGCAAATCAATAAGCAGGAAAAGACACTTAAGCCAGAGAAACCAGCAGTATGGAAAAGACGTCCGGGCGGTTAGTATGAACCTCTTTCGAGGTTTGCACTACCCAGAATCAGATGCGGCTATCGATGGCTTACTGGAATCACGATAAGAGGCAGACACTTTAGCCCTTTCTCAAAAAAAAAATATATTTGGTCTCCTGCAATTGTCCAAAGCTTTATTATGCAATGTTTTTAGCCACAGCTCAAAAACACCACAAACATTATTTTGAATCACAAACAATTAGAAGACGATTATATCCAAAAATCGATCTGGAATCATCAGCTTCGTTGCTGGTCCTAGGAGATTCAAATTCAGCTGCATCAAACTGGGCATGGCCTCTTCTCCGAACTGCAACTCATCTAATTTGTTTATGGTCAATTCAAGCTTCCTCAGCCGACCAAAACCTTGTGCGCTAATGCTCATCTTTACTCGCGAGCAGTCACAATCTTTCAGGATTAGATCTTCCAGTCTCATCAAATTCTGCAAAGAAGGCATGGGATCTTCCTCAAGGCTTGATCCCTGAAGCCTAAAAGACTCAAGACTGGGAAAGATCAAATCCATGTCTCTGGGAAGTTTCTTTATGTCACAATGAAGTGTCAACTCGGCTAGGACTTGGAACCTAACTGCTTCTTCCGATTCCGAAGATAACTTGAAGTCCTTCACCTCCAACTTGAGGACACGAAGATTTTTCAGTTTGGAGAAGGAATCCAAGTCCAAAGGAAATGATTTCTGGTGTTCCCACAAGGAGTATTGGTCATAGATCTCCAAGTCCCGAAGATTGATTAGTGACTCATGTTTGAGTTTGCTCCAGCTGTATGAGGAGATAGACCTCAAGGTCTGAAGGTTAACTGCATCGCCTATTAGCAATTCTCCCACAAATTTGCCGATTACATGCCTGAGTGATGTCTGCTTACTTAGATCGGTCCTTCCCTTGAAATCGAAGGGGTGCTTACCCCCAGCATCTAGTGTTTGTAAGAGGCGTAAATTGGAGATGAAAGCTGGTAAATTGTCCAGACCAGTACCAGCGATTCCAAGGTACCTCAAGTGGATTAACTCCCCGATCACATCTGGTAAACTCAAGTGGATATATCCTTTACTAAAAAACATAAGCCCTCCGATATTAAGCACCCGAAGTAACTTCAGATTCAAGGTAAAGGTTTCAACATAACACCCTAACTTTCCTGTCTGCTCTCCGAAGAACCAGAAGGATCGCATTCGTTTGTTCACACGTCTGTCACACAGGCTGCCGTTTATAAGATATTGAACCACTGCTCGTCTGCAAGTAGTAGAAGAATGCTGGTCGTTATAAACAGTTATAAAGTTGAGCTCTTTCGCTTTCTTGATAGCCTCATCCCTTACAAGGTCATGGATTTTACAAGACATCACCTTCCATCTTTCTATTTTTTCAGCTGTCACTAAGCTTCTGTCGATCAACTCTTCAATATAACACCGAGCCACGTCTTCCATCCTCATCTCTTCATCCTCTTGTATAAACCCTTCTGCTACAAGTAATCGTATCAACTCCTCTACATTGATCTCATAGTCCTCTGGGAAGACGCTAAAATAAAGAAAGCAAAGTTTCAACTCTTGTCTCATCTCCTTGAAGCTTAGATCAAATACAGTGGAGACATGAATGGAATTATCCTTTAGGCGTCCCCATAATTTGGCACACACGTCATGCCACTCGTTTGTCCTCTTCCGAGACAACAGCCCGGCAAGAACGACAATTGCAAGTGGTAATCCACCACATTTTTGAACCATTTCTTTTCCAGTATTTTGCAGATCTTCATCAACCCATTGCATGTTCTTAAATGCTTTACGGTCAAACAATTGCCAGCTTTCTTCAAACGTCAAGAACCTTAACTTGTGGGCATAGACTCTCTCGTCCACGCCTTCAGCCACGGCTCTGATACGCGTAGTGATGATCACTCTACTTCCTTCATGATTGCACGGTAACGCTCTCTTCAAGCTTTCCCATGCTTCTCGCTCCCATATATCATCTACCACTACTAAATATCTCTTTCCTTCAAGAAGACTGTGAAGATAAACTTCTAACTGTTCCTCCGCATATTCCTTGATCTTTTCCAACTCTTCCGCAGAAGCTAGTTTCAAAGATCTAATGATTCTCATAAGCATATCTCTGGTATTATACTCTTGAGAAACATAAGTCCACGCGCGGTATTTGAATCTTCTATTCACATCGCCAGAGTTATAAAGCTTCCTGGCAAGAGCAGTCTTTCCGAGACCTCCCATACCAAATATGGAGATCATAAATCTCTTGTTCTCTCTATCATCAAGAAGCTTTGCCATAAGAATTTTAGCATCATCTTTCAGACCCACTACAAACTCTTCATGATCAACAGATCGAGCACGTCGAAGCTGCTTCACCCTCAAAACTGAAGTATTCTCTCCTCCTCCTCGAGGTTCATTGATGTTGCCTATGCCATAAGTCTCCCGCTTGCGAGTCACATCCAAGATTCTTCTCTTGAGAGTTTTGATATCATCGAGTATGTGGTACGCATCCTTCTTCTTGCCTATTTTCTTGGTCAATCTTGCCAAGCCTCGCCTTTGTGATCTTTTTTCGGCTTTCAGGTGATAGCTGTCCAAAACATCTTCAATATCGTAAGCTATGTCTAAAACCAGTTTTGTCCACTCTTTTGAGGCTTGATCTTCTCTTTCTCGAGCTTCAACATCCTTGAGATATCCTTGGATGCACGTCAATTCTGTCTTCAGTTCCTCTAGCTCGTCTTTGATTCCAATCAACATCGACGCTTCTTCGATGAGATAGTCTCCCATCTTTCCCACGACAAAACTAATAATCGCATCTACCATCTCAACAGGATTCAAAGGAAAATAGGTACAAGATATGTTTGGTTTCCTTGTGTCTCTGATAGACCCTTAAAGATGTTTTACAAGGAGATAAAAGAGTGGTTCCTGATGCTGCAAGAGAAGATAAGAAAATCAGTTTGTTTGACATTTCAACACTAGTTGCTGACTAGTTTTGATGAGTAAGACCCTAGAAGAAAAGAATAGTCATTGATATTAGTAGGAAAAATGATTTTTAGCTACACGAAGTATTGGCTAATATGTTGCAAATCATCCGAAGTATAGAAATGTCTTCTAAACTACACAAACTATTATGTAACACATGGTGACATACACCAAATATATGTAAACATGTTAAAAACTACAAATTGGTGCTTTTTGAAAAATATTATCAATTTAGGGATCAATCTGTAATTAATTTCATACAAAATAAATACTTAAAAATAGAAATTTAAAAAAACTGAAACACCAAATACAATTACAAAAAATTAAGAAAAAATAATAATGAAAATTTTCGATTAAAAACTAAATTATAGTTTCAGTTTTAAAATATATTAAATTATTTTTGTTAAATTCAAAAATTGTTAAAAATTTGTAACTTAAAAAAGTTCTTAGTTTCTAAAAAAGTAATTGAAAATGTAAGGTATATAGGGATCTAAGTACATGTATTTTAAAACCAATTAAATTTATCAAATAAAAGTTTTTTAAATGCTAGTCGACAAATATATTTAAAATTCTGTTGAATAAATTTCAATAGTTTAGAATAAAACACATAAATGACATATATTACACTTTTGTATGAAAATTGTTTTTGTAACATTGGTTCACAAATAAAAGACTCATTGGCCTAGCCCTTTTTAAAAAAAATTAGACTCGTTTTTTTTTTGACAACAAAAAAATTACACTTTTTGTATGGAAAATTATAACTAGTTTTTTTTTACTCATATCCCAACATTAAACAGCGAATTGCAATGTAATTTTATAAGTTTTATAATGAGAATACTTTTTTTTTTTAAAGGGCTAGGCTAATGAGTCTTTTATTTGTGACCCAATATTACAAAAAAATTCTCATACAAAAGTGTAATATATGTCGTTTATGTATTTTATTCTAAACTAATGAAATTTATTCAACAGAATTTTAAATATATTTGTCGACCAACATTTAAAAAACTTTTATTTGATAAATTTAATTGGTTTTAAAATACATATATTTAGATCCCTATATACCTTACATTTTCAATTACTTTTTAGAAACTAAGAACTTTTTGAAGTTACAAATTTTTAACAATTTTTGAATTTAACAAAAATAATTTAATATATAATAAAACTGAAACTATAATTTAGTTTTTAATCGAAAATTTTCATTATAATTTTTTAAAAAATTTATGTAATTGTTTTGGTGTTTCAATTTGTTTAAATTTATATTTTTAAATATTTATTTTGTATGAAATTAATTATAGATTGATCCCTAAATTGATAATATTTTTCAAAAAGCACCAATTTGTAGTTTTTAACATGTTTTTTTTTTTTTGAATTGAATGTTAAATTATATTCAAACTCAAAGACAACGTTTTACAAAGATTTTTCCTTGCTTCTTAATCTATGGGTTTTCCCACTAGCTTATACGAAGAACTAAAGATTATGGGTTTTTAACATGTTTACATATACTTGGTGTATATCACCATGTGTTACATAATAGTTTGTGTAGTTTTGAAAGCATTTCTATATTTCGGATGGTTTGCAACATATTAGCCAATACTTCGTGTAGCTAAGAATCATTTTTCCATATTATTAAGGGTATTAGTGAACACATTTTATTGCTTGAATAACGAGTTTTTGGGATTTTTATATCTAAACTCTATCAAAATGGTGCGTTTAACTTGTCTAAAAATGCATAAATCGATTGAAGTGACGCTTAAACAAGTTTCAAGCTTTGGAGATCTTACCGGAAAAGTGCAGCAAAATCGATGGAGAATAAGCTTGAAGCTTTCATGCGGTGCAAATCGACAATCGGCATTCTTTGTCGAGATGGTTCTCTAATACAGAGTTGTCTACTTCATTCAAATCTTTATTAGCGTCCTTTTGGTTTTCTATTAAAGCTTCAAGCTTATTCTCCATCTTTATTACCGGAATGTCTAAGTTGTTCTAGCTCTTTCTCAAGTTCTCCTCTAAGACATTCTACAACTTCCTTAATACTTTTCACAACTACCTCCATAACTTCCTTCTTATAAATTACACATACCTCTCTAAGTAACTCCATTTTTCACATCTAAGAGGTAACCAAAGGACAAGAATAGAAACCTTTCCTTGTATTGAGAATCGAATTGTTTGGAATTTCTGCTATATTCCACATCCCCCCTTCTCAGAACCTGAGCTTTAATTTGTAATTCGGAACTTGATCGTCCTACGGGGAGATGCATTTTCGAAGACCTCTTCAGGAACATCAAACCGATCGATCGCCGCACATCAGAAAGTGAAATATCAAGCTCATACTTTCTAAGAACATGCTTATTTTGAACAAACCCACGACGAATCGATTTTAGAGACAATCAAAGGAGGAGGAGGTTACTCCATAGTCTCCTGTGTGACCATCGCCACCGCCGAAGAAGACAGCGGCGACGGCGAATTGCCAAATCACCCAGCTAACTAAAACGCACCGGTTTAGTCCAGATTTTTCTCAAAGGACATTATTTTAATAATATAATAATGTTGAGCAAGTTGTAGTTCCTCCAGTGGATGAGAGTGCAAGAGGTACAAAGATAGTGATTCATCATACTGTGAATGATAATGAAGGAGGTGCAGAGGACAGAGAAGACGTATATGAGAAAGGCGGGAAAGTTGATGATGATGCTGAAAATCATGGAAGTGAGAAAGGCGGAGAAACTGATGATGATAGTCAATGCCGGTCCAATCATTTTGGATGCCCTATGCATATATATAAAAAGTGTCATTTTCGTACGTTTTTCAACATCGTAAAAATAGTAATCTAAATAAAAAAAACACATGAAAACTCCATTAAACCGTTTATAATTCCAAATAGTTAGTAAGAAATAAAAGAAAAACAACAAAATAGAGTTTATTTTTGAAATATTGCTCTCCTTATATTTTTGTCTGCAAAATCATTAATTAAATTCTTGTTGTCGAGTTTTTCAACCATTTCAATAGATGAAAAATCTAAACTATTCAATCTCTCTTGTCACATGGTAGATCCCAAATAATGTTGTTATCAGCTACAACTTCGAATTTTAACTAATAATTTCAAATTAATTTTTTTGAAATGAGTAACTAACATGTTTGTTTAGAGAAGACCATAAACATTAAAAAAAAAATATTTGAAAAACAAAATCTTACGAATATTATTATTGTAGAAAAAGTTTATAATTTTTTTTAATTATAGCTATAACAAAAATTTAACTAAAAAATGTCCTCTAAATTTAGGGCCCTAAGCAGTGGCTTCACTGGCTTGTCCTCTGGGTCGGGCCTGATGATAGTGCAGATGATGATGGTGATATAGCTGATGGTGAAGGTGGTCCTGCAGAACAAGAAGAAGTTGGAGAAGAAGTTATAGAAGAAGGAGGAGAAGATGTTCGATTTAAAACTTTTATGGATGAGGTCCGTGATGGTTTTACTGATGTTCATGACAAGCAAGGAGAAGCTGAAAATGTGGATCATGTACCTGTTGCTAATGATCCTTTTATTGATGAGGAAGAGGTTGAGAGACAATATAGATATGCTGAACATCCTGAACCTGCTATTGAGACAGACGAGGAATGGCACGGTTTCAACAAAAAGGAAAAGGAGATTTCAAGAAAGATTTACCGTAAGGACAAGCCACCTTACTTGTGGTTAATGCAGACATTCAAGAGTGGAGACGAGTTTAAAGATCAGTTGTTGAGATATGTTCTCAAGACAAACTTCGATGTTAAGTTGTGTAGATGGGATCCTGATAAGGCCTGGGCATAATAACCGGACCTGATACCCCAACCCGAATCTGACCTGAAAATAAGGGTTCGGTATGGATACGGTTATCGTCAATTATCTTGTCGGATTACATATGGTTTAGTTTCGGATAACCGAACCCGATCGGGTAATACCCAATACCCGATCCACTATATGAATCTATACACACACATACACGATAATGTACCCTAATCACTAAGCCTAACCCTAAAACACTCATTTCTTCTTTTTCCTTTTCGCATGTGGCTTGCATGATCGAGACTCTTGTGCTTCCAATCTGTAATCAATACACTTTTTGTGAAATCAAAGCAAGGAGAGAAGGATTTAATCCCCAACAAGCCTCAAAGCTGGAAATCCCAGTCATTAACGATTTTGCATCTTCTCCTCCATCGGTGAATTCACAGAGGAGATCTCAGGTAATTCTTCTTCTCCTTTGATGGTTTCTGAAATAGATTAGTTTCTAAGATCGAATTGTAATCGAATTGATTAGTTTATGAATCGATTAGTTTCTGAAATCGAATTGAAATGAAATTGTTTCTCAATCGTTTGTTTATGAAATTGTTTCTGAATCGATTTATTTCTGAAATTGAATTGAAATGAAATTGTATATGAATCGCTTGTTTGTGAAATTGATTTTTGGGTTTCTTAAATTGATTTATGAATCTGTTTTCTTTCTGAAATCCTTTTATGATGTTGGAATAGTATGATGTTAGTTTCTGAATTTGAAATTGAAATCCTTTCTTCCTCAGATTGAAATGGATTGTTTCTGAGATTGAAATCGATTGTTTCTGAAATTGAAATCAATTGTGTCTGAAATTAAATTCCATTTAGATTCTGGAATTTAAATCGATTGTGTTTGAAATTGAAATCCATTTAGTTTCTAAAATTGAAATCCATTTAGATTCTGGAATTAAAATCGATTGTGTTTGAAATTGAAATCCATTTAGTTTCTGGAATTGAAATCCAATTTAGTTTCTGGAATTGAAATCCATTTAGTTTCTTATGCATGATTGTTTCTGATATTGATAAGTTCTGGGTCATTTTTCTGAGATTGTTTCTCAAAATTCAAATTGATGCTTTGTGTTTAAATGCAGATGGATTCTTCTGCGTCTAGAAGTCTTTATGATGGAGACAGAGAAGATGTGTATGATGTTGACAATGAAGAACAAGAACCATTGACACATGATTCGTCTGAAAGGGGCAAAAGGAAACAAACCAATGCTAGTGGTTCTGCTACTGAGGTCCAAATACGGCTAAGGCTCAGAAGTCACTTCCCTCTAGGTCAGGAGTGTGGTTAGTGTTCACAAAATTAGACAACAACCCCAACAAATGTTCATGCAACTAGTGACAGAAGGTTCTTTCTTTTCCAAGCAAATCTGGTACCAAAAATCTCTGGAATCACATGGGAAGCTCCAAAGAGTACAAAGCATTGGAAGATGGTCAAAACTATTCTCAGAGTCAGAAGATGATTAACAAAGATGGACAGCTGCAGAATGCTAAAGTTTCTGAGACTGTTTTCAGAGAAGGTGCAAATGAGATGTTGGTGATTGGAGAGTTGCAATTGGCTTTCATAGAAAAACATGGTATTTAAACACTTCTGCAACAAGGTAATTACTCTTAGATTTTGTTTTATATAACTGTTTTAGTTCTTATATAGATTTCTAACATTATTTTCTTATACATGATATATGTAGGTCAATTTGTACAAACCTCATTCAAGGAGGACAACAACAAGGGACATTGTGAAGATGTATGTTCAGAGGAAAGCAACTCTTAGAGGATTTCACTAACAACCGACATATGGGTTTCTCAAGTCACATGTATTGTATAACTTTTTCATAACACATTGTATTTTCATATGTTAATTATTCAGTTTATTTACTTAGTTTTACTTTCATGTAACAGGCGCAAGTTACATGGTGATAACTGCACACTATATTGACAAATACTAGATGTTGAAGAATATGATCATTGGCTTCAAATATGTGACTGATCACAAAGGTAAAACTATTGCAAACACTCTGAAGCTTGGTGTCAACTCACTGCTTAAGGAGATTGGTGTCGGAGACACAAATGAGTTAGAAGCTTACTTGAGGGACAATGTAGAGAATCCTCAAGTGATGATGGGTATAGAGTTTGATGTTCTCTCTTGGTGGAAAGTCAACAGTGGCAAGTACCTTATTCTTTCAAAGATGGCTAGAGATCTGTTTGCAATGCAAGTCTCCTCCGTTGCATCTGAAAGTGCATTTAGCATAATAGAACCTTACAGAAGTTGTTTAACCCATTATATGGTTGAGGTCTTGATGTGTACAAAACAGTGGATGAAGCAAGACTTCAAGTTTGAATCAAGTGTGCTTACAAATGGTCAAATACTTGCAGAAGTATTCTATGAAGATGAGCTCCAAAGAGGTATGTTTCTTGTCCTTCTTTTTCATATTAATGCCTTATTTGATATGTGTAGTGTACTGATTTTGTACGTGTACTTGTCTATTGTAGAATTTGAAACTCTCAAACTTCAAGCATAAATGGGTAAGTAATCACTGAAACTCTTAAATGACTTTTACTTCTTTCTTTGTCAAGTTGCTGAAAATTTGTGTCCTTTTCTTGCAGGTTCAAGACTGAAGAATGGACAGTGAAGCTTGAAGATTGAAGACTGAACCGGATTGAAAATCATTGTCCTTTTGTTCCATTTACTTGTTGTCTGTTTATTTAGTAGTAAGACTTACTATATTTGGTTGTGTGTTGGATATCCTGTTGGTTTTTTGGCTTTCATGCCTTGGTGTTTCTTCAACATTTGCACTTTTAAACTCATTTTGTGTTTTAGACTTAGTCTTTTGAATCAAAAACGTAGTCTTTTGATCACTTTTGTTTTATTTTTTTGGAGTACCCGACCCAATTATATATTATACCCGATCGGTTTAAATAATTGTAAAAACGGATACCCGACGATCCGAACTATCCGCTTCGAACCCGAACGGGTACCCGAATGCCCAGGCCTAGTGACATTCCAAGAAAAGCCAATAATTTTTTTTTTGTTTTATGGCTCACACGCTAAGGTGTGTTTCATTTGACATTTATTGGTCTGTTAAAATAAGCTTTAGTCTCCATTAAATTTGTTTGTTTCTATTTGTATATGAATCTATGCACATAGATTACTTTGATGTCATTGTTGGATCCATCTTTTGACATTTCCTCAAAAGCAGCAACAAGCCTTCCCTGCTCTACCTAGAAGATCTAACACAAACATTATGCATTGACTCTCCCATCTCACTCACTGCAACCATAACCATTGGATCGAATGGAAGAGCCTTTTTTTTTTTTCTTTTCAATGGAACAGCCTTTGTCCGAGATCACTTGACCCGAAATGGTTACAGGCTGAAGACCATTAATTATTTTTGATTTGGTATTACAAGCAAGTATTTGTATAATTACGTATTGGGTTGGTACGTATACCAATAAAGTATTCCTCATTTTCTTTCTTTTGGCTTTAAAATTCCATAATTCCTTTGTGTTGGAGAGTCACACGCTAATGATCTTTCAACAGAATGAAGAAAGTAACTTTTAGTGGCTCATACACTGTCTTGAAATCAAACTGTTCCAAGTTTATATGTCTCTTCCTTTGTGATAGTTAGTGGTTATACCCACAGAGCTATATAAGGGTCTTATCTGTAAAGAAGATGATCTTGTATATTTCACGAATGAGATTACATGGAGTATTTATATGGATACAAGAGAGAAGACTCTAGGTTAATGTATAAACAGAATGTTCCTAAATTAGATGAATCAAATATTGTGTAATAAAGGAGAATCAATTCATATCTCTTACACGCCCCTGCAAGATGGAGGTGGGGGTGCAACTCCAATCTTGTTTCGTAGTTCTGTAAATCGTTGGCGAGAGAGCGGCTTGGTTAAAGCATCGGCCAATTGGTCCTTTGTGTTGACGTGTGCCACTCGAAGTGCCCCTTTTTGAATCTGACCACGAACAAAATGGTAATCGAGTGCAATATGTTTCATACGTGAGTTAAACACTGGATTCGCACATAGAAACGTAGCACCACCATTGTCGCAATATACAACACGCAGATTGGGGAGAGGGATGCCAAGTTCCGTGAGTATATTGCATATCCACCTTAATTCAGCGGTTGTATTTGCTACAGCTTGATACTTTGCTTCGGTGGAGGACCGAGCAACTCCTTTTTGCTTCTTTGCGCTTCATGAGACAGGATGACTTGCATTATAAATGATGTATGCATTTGTTGAAACATAATCATCGCTGTCGCCAGCCCAATCGGCATCAGAAAATACATGTAAACTAAGCTGATTCTTGGCAGAGAAGAAATTACCATGTTTTCGGGTGCCTGCAAGATAACGGAGCACTCTCTTAGCCGCTTGCCAGTGATCTTCAGTTGGCTTGTGCATGAATTGGGATAGGCGATTCACGGCATAGGCGATGTCTAGTCTCGTAAAAGCTAAATATTGCAGGCTCCCAACCAGTTTCCGGTACTATGTGGGATCGGTTAAAGAGGTGCCCGAGTGAAGAGATAACTTTGGTGATGTGGCCATAGGAGTAGACACCGGTTTCGCATGTTACATATTGTAGCGATGAAGCAGATCCAGAATGTATTTTCGTTGTGACAAATGAAGACCTTGATCTGTGTGATGTGCCTCAAGTCCAAGGAAGTAATTCAGGTCTTCGGGATCTTTTACCGAGAATCGATCCGCTAACAGTGATAAGATCTTAGCGATTCTGGGTTTACTATTGCCGATGATAAGAATATCATCGACGTAGACGAGTAGATAGACGTAGTCGTTACCGCATTGCAAGACAAAGAGAGATGTGTTGGCAGCAAAGTTCTTGAACCCTAAGCCAATTAAAAAAGTTTTCAATTCATCGTACCAAGCACGCGGAGCCTGCTTCAATCCGTAAATGGCTTTGCAAAGTCGACAAACATGATCAGGGTGATCGGAATCGATAAAACCCGGAAGTTGTTCCATGTAGACTTCTTCATTCAATGTTCCTTGAAGGAACGCGTTGTTAACGTCCAATTGTTGTATTGGCCATGCTATAGAGATGGCGAAGTCAAGAATCAATCGAATTGTTGTAGACTTGATCACCGGACTGAAAGTGTCTGTGTAATCACGGTCGTACTCTTGATTGTAGCCTTTTGCAACAAGACGAGCTTTGCATCTGTTATGAAAACCATTAGGTAAGAATTTGTTTTTAAAAATCCACTTACAGCCGATGACGTTGTAATTCGGTCGTCTTGGAGCCAACTCAAGAGTTTGGTTTCTTGCAAAGGCATCAATTTCCTCTGACATGGCACCTCTCCATTTTTTATCTTTCAACGCTTGGTTCACTGTATGAGGTTCAAGGGGAATTGTGGGTAAAAGGCTTATGGTATTGGCGTATTTAGGATTTGGCTTGACAATTTGGTTTTTCCGGCGAGTTGGCATTCGGTGTTGGTTAATTTGGTTTGGTTGGTTTTCAGACACGGTGGGAAAAGAGGAGATTGACAGTGAAGAAAGAGAAGTGTTAGGGATGATATTTGGGTTTGGTGGTAAATGGGCTTCAGGTTGTATGGGTAATGTAATGGGCCGAGTTTCAGGTTGGTTTTGTGGACTAGGAATGGGAGAGTTTTGGGCTGAGTTTGGGCTTGATGAAATTAAAGAAGTAGAGGAGGAAGAGTTACCTGTCTCCGACTGTGCAATTGTCGTAGTAGTTGTGTCGGTGGTGTGAGGTGATTCTGGCGAATCAGTCTCAGATGGCTCCGATAGGTGAGGATCTGAGCTCGTGGGTCTAGGCGGAATGAGCGTATTAAGTTGCAGTGAGAGAGGGATTTTTGTGACGGAAGGATTGGTTGAAGAAGAAGATGATTGTGGTTTCGGTGTTTGTGGAAGAGGGCTTTTGAAAGGGAAGATTATCTCGTCAAATTCACATGACGAGAAGTGTAGATTCTGCCAGTGGTTCGTTGAAGACAGAAATGGGCACTTTGGGTAGATGAGTAGCCGATGAAGACACATGGTGTTGAACGATCTTGAAGCTTGTTTGTGTTATAGTGAAACAACCAGCACTTTTTAAAAAAAAATAATTATCCTGGATTTAGTATTCCCATAAATACTAAATCCTCAACGGCTAATTCTAAATTACGAATAAACAGCGGAAAACAACAATACAATTAAACAAAATAATCCAATAACAATGAAAGTCAAATAAACCAATTCAGACTCAAGTTCCATTCTAGGATTCCAAATAAATAAACTCTAGCAATCTAAACACCAGTTCTTCTAGAATCAACAACAACAAAGAACACTATAATCATCCTCTTCCTACGCCATGATTCCGCGATCACATTTTTTTTTTACTTGCAACACATGGGAAAAAGGGTTGCGTAAGTATTTCATAAATACTTACTGAGCTGGTCATACCGCCTACTTGCGTAACAAGCAGGCTCAGGTAACAACCAAACAATATCATAAAATACCACACCACACAACAAATACTCAACATTGCAATTTAAACACATTTCTGAAATATAACAGACCGTGTCGAGCGACACGAGCATGGTGTCGATCAACACGACCAAAGTTCTCGCGTCGAGCGACACCAACAAGGTGTCGATCGACATGCTACTAGCACTCGTGTCGCTCGACACCCTCCTGGTATCGATCGACACGCCTCTGTATTGCACCAGAATCGCGTTTCTCCTCTCACAGAGCAATTCTGAGCAATACAAGTCGCAAAATTGCACAAAAACGATACAACGCCAATATACACAATTCACAGCAACCATGTCACACAAACAACACGAAAATTCATCACAAAATAATCCAAATCACCTTTAGTGCCTAGAAACAGCGGTCACAACTTACCTCGAGGAGATGAAAGACCAAGCTAAGAACACAAAACAAGCGATTCGAGATCCTTGCAGCCTCTGATCTCACACGCAACACCAAAGAACGCCTCCTCTATCACCAAAGACCCACAATTTAGGGTTTCCCCTAAACCCAAATCAGATTCCCACAAAACAAGACGACACACTGACTTAAAACAATCACAGAGATTGGAGCTTACCTATGAATACAGATCGGAAACCCAATCTGAAAACTAGACCGGAAGGGCTTTTCAACGGTACCTAGCTCGTCTCCTGATTCCTTCCCAACGCTGAAAAATTGCTTCCCAAGATGACTGATTGAATCCCAAAACTGCACAAACCACTCACAGAAAAATCGATCATAACTCTCAATCTACAAATCAAAACGACAATCTGATTTTTTTCTATAGATAGCTAAGAGACAGAAGTACACACCTACCAAAAATTACACTGATCAGGCAGGATATGATCGACCGTTCCTCTTCTCTACCAACGCGGATCAGTTCTGCCCTCTCAAACAATGATTGAGACCTAGAGCAAGACAATCACCTTCTTCTCTCTCTCTCTCAATCACAAAATTCTGATCTCCAAACCATAAAACCAGGCTGCTCTATGACAAAATATCCTTTTAAACAAACTCCTAGGGTTTCCAACCCTAAACCGAGCCAAACCGCGAAATAAAACATTAATTCGGTCGGTTCTGCAGACACTCGTGTCGAGCGACACACACGAGGTGTCGATCGACACACCTCCATCATTCGTGTCAATCGACACACTCCTTTGTGTCGCTCGACACGAGCCCAAAAATTCCCCATTTTGGTTCGCAGATGTTATTGGTGGTGGGTTTAGTTTTACCACTTAATCCAACTTCCTGCAAGTGCACATCAATCACAATTAGCATAGATAAGGGATCTAATTCCACGAGGACTTGTTAATCACACTACGAATTGTAATGAATAAAATAAAGCTAGAACAAAATATGTTGTCGTTTGGGTGATTGTGAATTAACACGGATGCAAGTATTAAATAAACTAAAATCAATAAGAGAAAAGCGTTAGGACTTAGGAAATCGCAGAGAATCATGTAACAATAATGATTGATTTAATCTAGGGACCTTAGGATATACTGCACCATCTAGAACTCATAACACGAAGGTATAGTCATTCCCCTTTCGAGGCTTCGACCACTATATTTCATCACCCTAATAGACTCGGCTTTCGCGTGGTTATTACAAGGTGAAAATATTCAAGAAAAGTATGGGTTATGATATTGTTCACCGAACTCCTTAACTAAACTTTTGGAATGTTAAGACGCTTGGCTCATCAAATACTAGTTCCGGTCAATATAAAAGCTTTTGGAATCTATATCAACCTAAAATCAAATCGCTAAATGCGCGGTAAAGCAATTATGCATAGAGTACAAGTAAAGATGAAGATTCTATTATTATCCCTAAACAATCATCAATCAATTATCGAATTATGAAACTCATTGAAAACCTAAAACCTAACAAGTGAATTACTCAGACTTGGTGCACGAAAAACAGCAAGAGATAGATGAAAACATGATGATAAACTTTATTAAAAGAGTAGGGATGAGAAGATTCTTCTCTATAGCGAAGTACAAAGCGAGATCATCCACCAAAGCTCCTAAAACTTAGATCTATCTTCAAGCTCCTCCAATGGAGGCGTGGCTGCTGTTCTCTATAGGTAGTAAGTGTTTAATATTTCGGCACACCCTAAACAAGAGGCTAAAAACAAGTACTTATAGTGCTAAGGTCTCCTAGGGTTCTCCATGGGCAAAACGGTCTTTTCAGTCAAAATTTCCAAATCTTTATAAGTCCAACCGACCTTCTCTCCAAGGCACGTTATGGGCTTCAAAAAGTCTTCAAATTGGGCTGAGAATGGTCAGGAACATTAGCCTTAAGGTCCATCAACGTTTGACTCTTTTCTGCACCTTCTTCATCTTCGAGGCAGTTTGACATGTCTTCAGTAAATCCAATGTATCTTCTAGCTCACAGCTCCAAATGAGATAATTACAACTTCATTAAAAATCTGACTCAAAGATCTTAAAATATAGTCCTTTTTCATCAAAATCCAACTTGATTTGGTCATCCGTCCGTAGCAAAACTTTTGAATCATTGCTTCTGTCCAAATCGGCAAGGTGTGAAATCTTGAGAATTTTGAGGCTTGGACTAAGTCTTTGGCTTGATAAACTTGCTGTAGCTTAGAATACACCTATTTAGACTCTTTTTCTCCATTTTGATGATTTTCCCTGTTAACACTTTAAAACTACAAATACGAGGAAAAACTACCTCTTTGATGTAAAACCTTATTAAAATACTTAGAAAATGCTTTAAAATAGATTGTAAAATAGGTAAAATATTAGGTATATCAACTCCCCCAGACTTAAACCTTGCTTGTCCTCAAGCCAAATTCAGGAATAGAAAAGAGGTTTGAAAATACGTGAACTTACAATTTCTGATAAACATAGCGTCGATACTGTGATTCGCGATCGGTTCGAGGGCACCCTTTTCATACGCCATCTATGACTTTCGCAGCCTGTTCCATATTTAAATAACAATCCTACCAAGTTTCAACGACACTTTCAATTGACTCTAAGTGTGGAATTTCTCATCAAGAAATCGTTAGGTAAACGGCTAGGTACAAAAAGACTAGTTTAATTGGTGAGGCTAATAAGTGTTTAGGGTTACCATATTCTCCGGGATTGCGCGATATTATGCAAAATCGCAAGAGAGAACGGACCTAATGAAGTCCACAGTCCTAACCACATTGATGCCTTTTTCCTCCAGACTTAGATCTTTTTCCGTAAATCGCCGTTTTCTTTGAAATTGCTCCATTCTCCACACTTCTCCGTGTTGCTCCTTTGGGATGTTTCTTCGGCCTTAGAATCTTTTATTGACACATTTTCCTTTCCCGTTAAAAGGTTTTTATTTTTTTTAGAAGAATTGGGGAAAACGGTCTTCAAGGATGAGTCTAGATAAAGGCACAAATTTTTTACCATTGTTGCTGATCCCAAGTATTCACCATGCTTTCTTGAATTATTTCTTTGTACTCCACCGAATTTTGTAATCGCCGCATCTCTAGTGGTTAGAACTGCGTCGATCCTCTTTCTCTCCGACATTTTTACACATATCTGCATATGGGTCATGAAAAGAAGGCATGAGGTCTGAAAGAAAGGTTTAGGGTAAGGGTGTGGTACCAACTAAAAATGAGCTGGCCGTTCAAGACACGAAGAGTGGTAGAAATGGGAAAAAGTTTCTTGAACGTATGATACGTTTCTAGGTCTAATTCCTTAATGAGAAACAGTAAATGGTTAGTGTAAATAGTGTCAAAATCAGATTAGTATCCACGAGATGGAACCAAAATTTGATGGGGCGAGTCCGGTCATGAAGGTTTCTGAATCGGCTTTCCTGAACTCATCTGGTGATAAATCACTGAATCATAACATCTAAGCATACATTCCTGAAATTGTTTATGCTCCAAAACATAGTGTTTTGACTCAATAAAACTCAAATAAAATCGTTTAGAAAATAAAAACATAAGAAAAACAAAAAGAAAAGACATTAGTACGATGAATCCCCCCAGACTTAATTCACACCGTCCCGGAGTGAAAATAAGTTACAAATGGGAGAGATTAGACTCAATAATAAATAAAGAAAATAAAATAAAATAAGAAAAGGGATAGATAATAGTCGAGATACCTGGCTAGAAAGTAAGCGAAAGTGACTCTGGAGTGTCTGGAACATCGGCGGGAAAGTGTTCTCCGTCAGATCCAAAATCTACTAACTCCGTATCGCTGGAATGGGCATCTAGCTCCAGTGTGGGTTGGCCGTGGGTCTCATTAGCTGTCCACTCGTGGTGATGGTGGCTAATGGCGTCGTCCTCTCCATCTTCGTCGCGATCAAAACCCGAAATAAGTGATAAACTACCATACTCGTAATCAGTAGTATGCTCGGTACGGTTCTTGGTTGATCGCTTGAATAAGTGAGGGATTGTCTTCTTGACCACTCTAACAAGTGTAGAGATTAATTTCCATTGCTTGGAAACCTTAGCTTCAAGAGCTATTCTCTTCTCCGTTTCTTCAAGTAGGTTAGTCTTGAACCATTCGGTGGATTCATGGTTGGTTGAGGAAGTGGAGTGGCGGGCTTGGTGCTGCGTATGGGAGGATGAAGGACAAAAATCAGTGGCTATATGCTCCATTTGCGCCTTCTCCTTGCTTCGCATTAGTGCTTGTGCAACGCCTACAAGGGGACAACCGGGAAGTCGCGGGTACCATTGAGTGTGTGGGGGATTGAAGTAAGGAACTCCATCACTCAAGTCCGGTAAATCCTTGTAGGGGAGAAAAATGCACTTCTCCTCTTCCGAATAAGGTGGCGTGAAAAGATAACCAAATGTAGTAGATTTGTCGTACCATCCGCATATGAAATGTTTCCTTTGAAGCGCGAGAAGATCGAGTTTTTTTTATCTCCAGTCAAGTGACATTCTCCATTTAGATCGAATCCACAAGCCTCTAAAATCACGTTGAATATGCTTCCAAAGTTACACGGCGGGTTCTCCACTAACCTTTCCTTGGTACATTCATACTTAACCGCGACCAATTGTCTTGCTAGTAGAGAACCGAGATTTGCCTTCTCGTGATTCTCCATAAATGGTCCTATGAGCATTGAAAACTCATCAAACTTCACCGTACCATGCTCCTTCCTACTATAGATATGTTGCGCGATGAGTGCATGCACATAACGAATCGCTGGATGCGTGATTTTGGCCGCTTTTGAAATTCCCAGGACAAGTCTCTCATTAGAAACCTCATCCACTCATCGTAGTGCGTGTCTCTAACGGTGTATTTTATTTTCTCCAAGAACTCAAATCCCAAGATGTCACAAATATCCTCAATAGTCAAAGAGAATGATAATTTCCTAACCGTAAACTCCAAAATACCATCTTTAGCTACGATCTTCTTGCCTCTTGGATAAACTAGTGTCACGGTAGCAAGAAAATCTCTTGCTATCTCTTCGTAAGTGGGGCGTGAGAGAGAGACAAACTTCGCTAGGCCTAGTTTTTCAAGATACCATTCCACGTCGCACCGAATTCCGAGTAAATCAAGAGTCTCGAAATCCATGGTCAGCGTGTGAGGCAAGACAAATTGTTTTAAGAGTGTGACGTAGTCTACATTGGCTTGAATTTCGGGTCCAATGGTTTTCATGGAAATGCTCGTCTTCGAGGATCCACCGGTGTTTGACTTAGTCTTCGAATTTCGTGGTTTCTTTGGTGGAGGAACCGGTTTTGGCACGATGGTTTGTGTGACCTCCACAAATCTCATCGGCTCGGTCGTGTCCTCATCATCTTCGTCTCGAAGTTGATAATCCATTTCCTCATCATCTTCTTTCAAAATATCCTTCATTCTTCTTTGTCGATTTCAAAGATTTTCTTGAACGTGAACGACGTGGAGCTTGAGGCTCTCATTCTCCAATGATGACCGGCTGTTCCTTTGGTCTAGGGACCCTAGTAAACCTCCTTGTGATAGCCTTTCCTTCCATTGGGATTACTACAAAAGAAAAATCTCGAAAAGTGTGTTATGGTCTTGAAAATCAAAAATTCCAAAAGAAATGCTTCTAATGAGAATTTTAATATGATAAAAGTATATCAAGACAATAGAAACATCAAAAAATGAAAACCCAAAACCAAATAATTTTTCTCAATTTGAATCATAATTTTCGGATTAATGTCTAATTACTTATGAAATTTGAAAATTTATGCAAATGGAGTTCTAATGTGTCAAATTTCAATGCAATCCTATGTATATATGACAAACCCAATTTAATGAATGCATTATGACCATTAGAAACACCTCAATTCGTACTCAATTGATTGACCCAACAAATCAATTTTTATGAAAAGGTACACAAGGGTGATAAGCATTAATTCCTAATGTCTAAACAAGTTCTCTAATGAATTCTCTAGCAACCTAAACAAATTAATTGCCAATTTTGAGAATTAAGAAATATCCATAAACTTGAAATTTAGACAAATAGAGGGTTAATAAGAAAACATACCTTTGCTTTGGAGATAGTGGATAAGAGAATTGAAATCCAAATCAATTTCTAATCAATTTTAAGTGAACTAAGCAAAAACACCAAAATTTGGTTATTAGGGTTCTTGAGCTTGAACACTTGGAAGAGAAAGATAGGTGATAATGTTTTAATAATATGAGATAAAAGAATCCTAAGAAACCTTTAAAAATCCTATTTTTCTGTAAACTTTGGTTTAATTTCGGTTAAAAAAGGTTTAGAACCGGTTTGGAAAAATTTAAAATAAACCGAATTTTTTTTTTTTTTTTACTTACCCGAACCGGACTTACCGTGAGGCGCGGGTCAGCATCGGTACGTGCCGCAGGACGTGTAGCACGCGGGACGGGATGAGGCGTGGGGCAGGACACTGGTCGGTTCCAGACGCGGGACGCGGGTAGGATTTCTCACGGCACTGGTTGAAATCACGTGACCGGCGCCAGTGTCTGGGGTCTCGGTACCTGCGAGGCATGCGGGTTGCGTCGCACTGGACGGGGACGGTACCCGGGGCGAGCGTCCGGGGCCTTGTGCTTTCGCGGATCAGTACGCGGGATGGCACGAGGCTCGTCGCACCGGTCGGACACGCTGCTCGGGGTGAGCGTTCGGGGCCTGAGGATCTTCGTTCTGTGGGTTAGTCTAGATGCTGGGTGCTTGGCACCGGTCGAGACCACGTGACCGGTGTCTCGGACCGATCCGGCACCATTTTTTTTTTTTTTTTTTTTTCAAAATTCCTACAAATGCCAAAATAAAAATTATTAGTAAAATTTTAAACTTATAAAAACTTAGAAATGAAAATTAAGCATAAATAAAAATTAAAAATGTGGGTTGCCTCCCACAAAGCACTTGTTTAAAGTCAATTAGGTCGACTCCTTTGTCGGTTTTTAGACTTGTGATGATTCCAATAAAGGAATTGTGGTTCCCTTAGCTTCCTTAATCTCTGGGTCCTCGACTTCTTTAGTGATCTTTGACGGATCTCCATCATCAAGATCAATGACAATACTCATGGGGAAAAGCTTCAAAGTGTTCTCAAGCTTCCTTTGAATGGTTTCCACATTATTTGGCTCGTCTTTACTTGGCACAAGTATCTTGATCACCGTGGCTGGCTCATGGATGAATTTGTGCCTATCTTCATCCTTCCTTTTGATCTTAGGGACTTCCATAGTGGTTACTATGGCATTTATACCCTTGGAGACGTTTCTCGGTCTCTCCTTAGGTCGTTTCTCAATGGTCTTAGCGCAGATATCTTCCTTTCTTTCTTGGGGGCTTATTTGCTTAGCATCTCCGGGGTCTTTAGTCGGCTTGGTAACCTTCATTCCCACCGAGTTTGGTACGCTAGTAACATTCATAGCATAGTAGAAGAATTGTTTGTTGATTCTAGTGAGACTAATTCTTCGGTTTGGGAAATCGATGACGGCTACGGTAGTTGCTAAAAATGAAAGACCAAGTATCAATGGCTTCGTTTCCAAAACTTGAAAATCAGTGGGGACGTCTCTTCCTCCAATATTTAGCATTACATTCTTTAGAACTCTAAAGGGTGTAGAAGATGATAAATCCGCATATTCAATGCATACCTTGGATGTTTGGAAACTAGAGAATCCAAGCTCTTTTGCTACCGCTAGAGACATCACATTGACACTAGCTCTTGTGTGACATATGCAATTAAAGAATTCAATTCCATTTATGGAACATGGTATAGAAAACTTTCCCGGATTATCGACTTTTTCTAAGGGAATGCTCACAATTCTTCTTTTGTACGATCTTCTAGACTCATCGAGAAGACGCTCCTCTATTGGTTTCAAAGCCACTACAGCCTTGTCCACAATAGGTCTTGACATGCTCACGAGTTCATCTTCCTTGATAGATACCATGTTAGCGAACGATTCTTCTTTTTCCTTGGGTTGCTTCCGATTTGCCTCGGTAAGTTGTTCTACTTGGATATCCATCTTGGAAAGGTGAGTAGCAAAAGACTCATACTTGGTGTTGAGGTCTTTATAAGCTCCTTCTGTCATTTGAGACAGCTCCTTCTTGGTTTGGCTCACTACTTCTAGCACTTGGTTCTTGAACTCTTCAAGCTTCGAATCCGAGTTAGTCGTGGCTTCGGTTGAAGGAAATACGAATGGTTGCTTGGTTTGGTAAACTCCTTTAGGGTAGAACGGTTGCTTAGGAGGGTATTGAGCTCCTTGGTTGTAGTTTTGCTTCGGATAGACTTGATCTTGAGGGTTCTCAACATTGTTACTACGGTAGGACATGTTTTGGTTCGGCCGGTAATTGTTGTTGTAACCTCGGTTTCAAAAATTTCCTCCTATGTAGTTCACTTCCTCTTGATTCTCCTCTGCTCTATCACCGATAAAATCTAAGTTAGGATCATAGTTAGGCCCCACGACATCTTCTACGGCGTGGACTCCTCGTTGGCTGTTAAGTAGTTGAGACATCATACTCTTGAGCTCGGCGATTTGTGCTGATTCGGACAATGATCGTGTGGTGTTGATGGTCCTATTCTAATCTTGAGATGAGTTAGCATCACTCGCAGCAAGGTTCTCGATCAATTGTTTAGCTTCTGCTACGAGCCTAGTCATGAAATCTCCGTTACTCGCGGCATTCAAAGAGGTTTGGTGCTTGTAGTCAATTCCATTGTAGAAAGTGTTCCAAAAGTTTCCTTCAGTGAAACCGTGGTTAGGGCAGTCCCTAGCATACTCCTTGAAACGTTCTAGAGCCTCGAAGAAAGATTCGGTTGCCCCTTGCTTGAAACTTGAGATCTTGTTCCTTATAGAATTTGATCTTTGCTTGGTGTAGAACTGGTTCAAGAAGGCACCTTTGTATTCGTCCCAAGTAGTGATAGACTGTGGCGGTAGAGACTTCATCCATCTTAGAGCCTTGTCATTTTGAGAAAATGAAAAGAGCTTGCACTTCAAGTAGCCGGGAGGAACTCCGTTGGCTCGAGTTGTACTGCAAATCTCTTCAAATGTGTCGATATGGTCTAAGGGATGCTCGGATGGTAGTCCATGGAATTGATTTTTTTTTACCAAGGCAATGATTTGAGGTTTGATCTCAAATCATTCCTTTGAGGAGGTGGCGGACGAATTGGATTCCTATCCAAGAAGAAAGCGTCGGAGGAATCGATATGTTTGATAGTTTGGTGTTGGCGAAGTTGAATGAGTTGAGCTTGTCTCGGGTTCTTAGCATGTTGGAGATTGAGGTTTCCTTGATGATGAAAGTGTTGAAGTTGTGGCTGGTTCCTCATATCTCTTGGCGGTACGAGATGTTGATCTTCTACGCGAGGTTAGTGTTGAATTCCTTCCGGTGGAAGGTCATCTTCTCCGTCTCGGGAAGGTTGATTGTTTCGGCCTCCTTGGGGCTGGTTTCCGTCGAGATTGGCTCCTTCTAGAGCGGCTTGGGCAGCGAGTGCTCGCTCTTCTTCGGTTTAATTTGGTAAATCGGCCATCTTTTGTTGTCGAAGTCTTCTTAGCGTGCGTTCAAGCTTGTCGATTTCTTGCTCAGGTTCTACTAGACTTTTCTTGTTTGAAAGTCTAGTGCTAGGCATAAACTCCTGAAACACAGGCAAAAAGAACGATGAAACAAAGCGTTAGAAATTGAAATAAGAGAAAATAAAAATGAAATAAAAAAGAAAATAAAAAGAAAAACTGAAAATAAAAGCGTTCTAGACGAGATTTTAATAAAAAATTCGAAGGTGATGTTCTTCCAAGTTCCCGGCAACGGCGCCAAAAACTTGGTGGTGGGTTAAGATTTACCACTTAATTCAACTTCCTGCAAGTGCACATCAATCACAATTAGCATAGATAAGGGATCGAATTCCACGAGGACTTGTTAATCACACTACGAATTGTAATGAATAAAATAAAGCTAGAACAAAATATGTTTTCGTTTGGGTGATTGTGAATTAACACGGATGCAAGTATTAAATAAACTGAAATCAATAAGAGAAAAGCGTTTGGACTTAGGAAATCGCAGAGAATCATGTAACAATAATGATTGATTTAATCTAGGGACCTTAGGATATACCGCACCATCTAGAACTCATAACACGAACGTATAGTCATTCCCCTTTCGAGGCTCCGACCACTATATTTCATCACCCTAATATACTCGGCTTTTGCGTGGTTATTACAAGGTGAAAATATGCAACATTGCAATTTAAACACATTTCTGAAATATAACAGACCGTGTCGAGCGACACGAGCATGGTGTCGCTTGACACCCTCCTGGTATCGATCGACACGCCTCTGTATTGCACCAAAATCGCGTTTCTCCTCTCACAGAGCAATTCTGAGCAATACGAGTCGCAAAATTGCACAAAAACGATACAACACCAATATACATAATCCACAGCAACCATGTCAAACAAACAACACGAAAATTCATCACAAAAACATCCAAATCACCTTTATTGCCTAGAAACAGCGGTCACAACTCACCTCGAGGAGATGAAAGACCAAACTAAGAACACAAAACCAGCGATTCGAGATCCTTGCAGCCTCTGATCTCACACCCAACACCAAAGAACGCCTTCTCTATCACCTAAGACCCACAATTTAGGGTTTCCCCTAAACCCAAATCAAATTCCCATAAAACAGGACAACGCACTGACTTAAAACGATCACAGAGATCGGAGCTTACCTCCGAATACAGATCAGAAACCCAATCTGAAAACTAGACCGGAAGGTTTTTCCAATGGTACCTAGCTCGTCTCCTGATTCCTTCCCAAACGCTGAAAAAACGATTCCCAAGATGACTGATTGAATCCCAAAACTGCACAAACCACTCACAGAAATACGATCATAACTCTTAATCTACCAATCGAAACGACAATCCGATTTTTTTCTATAGATAGCTAAGAGACAGAAGAATACACCTACTAAAAATTACACTGATCAGGCAGGATAAGATCGACCGTTCCTCTTCTCTACCAACGCGGATAAGTTCTGCCCTCTCAAACAATGATTGAAACATAGAGCAAGACAATCACCTTCTTCTTTCTCTCTCAATCACGAAATTCTGATCTCCAAACCATAAAACCAGGCTGCTCCACGACAAAATATCCTTTTAAACAAACTCCTAGGGTTTCCAACCTTAAACCGAGCCAAACCGCAAAATAAAACATTAATTCGGTTGGTTCTGCAGACACTCGTGTCGAGCAACACACACGAGGTGTCGATCGACACACCTCCATCCTTCGTGTCAATCGACACACTCCTTTGTGTTGCTTGACACGAGCCCAAAAATTCCCCATTTTGGTTCGCAGATGTTATTGGTGGTGGGTTAAATTGTACCACTTAATTCAACTTCCTGCATGTGCACAACAATCACAATTAGCATAGATAAGGGATCAAATTCCACGAGGACTTATTAATCACACTACGAATTGTAATGAATAAAATAAAGCTAGAACAAAATATGTTGTCGTTTGGGTGATTGTGAATTAACACGGATGCAAGTATTAAATAAACTGAAATCAATAAGAGAAAAGCATTAGGACTTAGGAAATCGCAGAGAATCATGTAACAATAATGATTGATTTAATCTAGGGACCTTAGGATATACTGCACCATCTAGAACTCATAACACGAAGGTATAGTCATTCACCTTTCGAGGCTCCGACCACTATATTTCATCACCCTAATAGACTCGGCTTTCGCGTGGTTATTACAAGGTGAAAATATGCAAGAAAAGTATGGGTTATGATATTGTTCACCGAACTCCTTAACTAAACTTTTGGAATGTTAAGACGCTTGGCTCATCAAATACTAGTTCCGGTCAATATAAAAGCTTTTGGAATCTATATCAACCTAAAATCAAATCGCTAAATGCGCGGTAAAGCAATTATGCATAGAGTACAAGTAAAGATGAAGATTCTATTATTATCCCTAAACAATCATCAATCAATTATCGAATTATGAAACTCATTGAAAACCTAAAACCTAACAAGTGAATTACACGGACATGGTGCATGAAAAACAGCAAGAGATAGATGAAAACATGATGATAAACTTTATTAAAAGAGTAGGGATAAAAAGATTCTTCTCTATAGCGAAGTACAAAGCTCGATCATCCACCAAAGCTCCTAAAACTTAGATCTATCGTCAAGCTCCTCCAATGGAGGCGTGGCTGCTGTTCTCTATAGGTAAAAGTTTTTAATATTTCGGCACACCCTAAACAAGAGGCTAAAAACAAGTACTTATAGTGCTAAGGTCTCCTAGGGTTCTCCATGGGCAAAACGGTCTTTTCAGTCAAAACTTCCAAATCTTTATAAGTTCAACCGACCTTCTCTCCAAGGCACGTAATGGGCTTCAAAAAGTCTTCAAATTGGGCTGAGAATGGTCAGGAACATTGGACTTAAGGTCCATCAATGTTTGACTCTTTTCTGCATTTTCTTCATCTTCGAGGCAGTTTGACATGTCTTCAGTAAATCCAATGTATCTTCTAGCTCACATCTCCAAATGAGATAACTCTAACTTCATTAAAAATATGACTCAAAGATCTTGAAATATAGCCCATTTTCATCAAAATCCAACTTGATTTGGTCATCCGGCCGTAGCAAAATTTCGGACTCATTGCTTCTGTCCAAATCGGCAAGGTGTGAAATCTTGAGAATTTTGAGGCTTGGACTAAGTCTTTGGCTTGATAAACTTTCTGTAGCTCAGAATACACCTATTTAGACTCTTTTTGATCCATTTTGATGATTTTCCCTGTTAACACTTTAAAACTACAAATACGAGGAAAAACTACCTCTTTGGTGTAAAACCTTATTAAAATACTTTAAAAATGTTTGAAAATAGGTAGTAAAATAGGTAAAATATTAGGTATATCATTTATATATAGGGTCACAACAATGGAAAACAGAGGCAACCATAGACTCGGAGTTTTGTGTAATTGGGAGTAACACCAGACAGCTTTTGGAACAGAGACATTATTGAAAGAACCGGCGTTGGAAGTCGATTGATGAAATAAATTGCGGCAGAGAACGCATATGTCCAGTACGATTTTGGCATTCCAGCATGAGTGAGAAGTGTGAGACCAATTTCGACAATGTGTCAATGTTTTCTCTTAGAATCGCCATTGTGCTCCGGTGTGTGTGGAGGAGAAGTTAGATGTGAGATTCCCGCATCAGAAAGGAATGATTGTAGAGCAATATACTCACCGCCGTTGTCTGTGTATAGTGTGCTGATAAGCTCAAATTAGCCCTAAGCTACTCTCTCAAATTAAGAGATCAATTGCAGTATTTAGGGATCGAAATCCACAGGGAATCAATTGACACAATAGATAAATAAGTTCAGATTATGCTAAGCAGAATTAGGTGAAGAAAGCAATTAAAACGGTTGTAAATCAATTAAAAGAAGGCTAGGCACAGGAAAATCGCAGGTGAATCAGATATGCAGATGATAAATAAAAGATAGGATTATGAAGCACAATTCTTAAACATGAACACAAATATAAAATCAATCAACTTTCGATGCAGAGATTATCTATGTTTAAATCCTAGAAAACCAAATTTCTTTGCGAATCCTAACAATCTAAACAAGCATTAAAGTTCAAGTTCAATTGTTCACAAAACCCTAAACCAAATTTCTTTGCGAAAAGGAATTTTGTTCATCAAAGACTAGATCAGGTAATCAACAAAACTGTCGTTTCTATTAATTATCCTAAGATCAGATTTCAGGTCATGAATCTAAAATCAGCATTAATCACAAGACAAGATGAAGAACTTTCTAAAGATATTAATCCTATGCAATTCAGATCAGATCTAGCAAATCATCAAACACCTTTGAATAACCCTAAACCTAACAAGAGAACTACTCAGACATAATTAGGTCTGGGACTTCGGTTAATCGGTTCGGTTTTTCGGTTTTTTCGGTTTTTAAAAAATCCACCGAAACAAACCGAACTTTTTTTCGGTTCGGTTCGGTTTTTTTCGGTTAACCAAATATAACCGAATATAACCAAAGTTTTCGGTAAATTGGTAAATTTTCAGTTTTTTCGGTTATTTTTGGTTATTTTCGGTTAATTTCGGTTAATTCGGTTCGGTTATTCTCGGTTAATTTGGTCTAAATTGGTTAAAATTGGTTCTAAAAATTAAAAAAAATTAATAAATTAAAAAACTTCGGTTAACCGATCGGTTATCGGGTTCGGTTATTTCGGTTCGGTTAACCGAAATTTTAAAAAAATCATACCGATCGGTTATGAACAGTGAATTGGTTTGGTTTCGGTTCGGTTAACTTTGGTTTGGTTTCGGTTCGGCGGGTTCGGTTCGGTTTTTTTTCCCAGGCCTAGACATAATCATAGAAGCAAACATAATTTTATTAATGATTACCTCTAAGAATCAAGTAAAAGAAAGCATAAGCCTAAACAATGGTTGCGAAAACGTATTTATAAGGTTCCTAAACCGTCATTAACATAAAAATAAACATTTCGAACATTTGGGCTTCGAACGGACTTCTTCGCAATCGGGCTTTTTCCTTGATCGAACAGGGTGTCGATCGACACCCATAGATGGTGTCGATCGACACCAACTTGGATTTTCAATTCTTCGCTTCAATCTTTGCCACTTCGTTCAGCAATGCTCCAAAACTCCTAGTAAACATCATTTATGCTCTAAACGTCTAGTACCTGTAAAGACTCTAAAAACCAACTGGAAAACACCAAAAGACTCTAAACAATGGACTTATATCATGGTCTAAAATGGGTAAAAACCATGATATATCAACTCCCCCAGACTTAGTTTTTTGCTTGTCCCTAAGCAAAACAGTGTACTCACTCCTTTAGGAACCACATACCTTGCAAAGCTAATCCGGTAAAAATTCGATGTGTCCCTAGAAACTTAGCAGTCCTCCAGATTGAATCCAAACCCCTTAGAGAATCTCAGACTTTCAGTCGCAAACCCCTTTAGTTATTTAGGTGCGGTCTCATCGAGGGAATATCGATCTCAAGACTTTTTAGATTCTTTCCCTTACTTAAACACTTTTCTGCACTACTCCTTTTTTTCGTTTCCCTTAGATTATTCTGTCCATTTTCATGGTTTCATAGGATTCAACTCATTACTATTGTTTCTTGTGGAAGACAGGCTCATGAGGATTGCTTATGTAGTCTTAGAATATCTCTTATTACTGTTGTTCATTTTGGGAGACAGGGTCATAAGGTCTACACTACTGTGGTTTCTTGTGGAAGACCGGGTCGTGAGTATCTTTTCACTTTTTATTCTAAGACTTTTTATTTTCTGTTAAGGGAAAACCAAAGGAGCTTATCCTAACCTTGCTAGTTCTGAAAGAGGAATCAAGTCCGCGATTACCAACGCCCAAGACAAGAAATAAGAGTTCATTAGGGGCAGGATCTGCAACGTCTTTCTGGCGTTCTCCAGAAGTATGAACTCGCTCCGTTAAACAGATCCACTTCCAGTTACCCACCTCAGTAAAACCAGCCAACTTGCTGGTGGTGTGGTGTCGATCGACACTGTCAAGGGTGTCGATCGACACCTTGAAATTTTAGCTATGTCGAGCGACATAAACACTTGTGTCGATCGACAGGTGCATATGAAGTTTGTCCAAACGTTTTCTTCTCCTAAAAATCAAAACCAAAAACGAACACCAAACATAAAATTGTAAAAGAAAATAAAATAAAACATAATTATTAAACTCACAAATGGGTTGCCTCCCATTAAGCGCTTGTTTTTAGTCCGTTAGCTTGACTGTCTTGAGGAACTAGATGTCCGGAGGATCTGCACTCTTCCATGGAATGATTCCAGGGAAAATCTTCTGTGTTTTCTGCACCATCTCTTGGATAACTCCATCTCCCTTCTCTTTCAGCTCTTCAGGAATGATGATGCGCATTTTTGCGAAAGGCTTTGAAGTCCTTGTACGTTTCACCTCTTCTTTACATCCCTTAGATGGATCTCTTCTCTTTCCTGTAGAATCATCAACAGAAAAACCAAGCTTTCGAGAAACTCGTTGCTTGCATGAGTGTAGGAGTCGGATTTCACCCCTAAGAGATCGATGTAACGGCGAGAACGATTCTGCAAAAAGGCTTGAAGAAATCATAAACGGGCTTGTAGAAGCCCAATTCAAGATAAGCCCATAATATTATTAAATCCATAATTAAAATAGGCTTAATAATAATATGGGCCAAAAGTCATTTAAATGCTTAATGGGCCTGGCCCAAATGTATTATTAGCCCTAGTCTAAAAAGCTATAAATAAGTCTCCGGCAACCTGTCGGAACGCAGTCGGAAATACGTCTGTCGGAAATCTGTCGGAACAATATTCCGACAGATTTCCGACAGTTTCCGACAACATCTAAACCGACAACGTTCCGACTGAGTTCCGACAGGTGTATTTCCGACTGCGTTCCGACAGGTTTATTTCCGACTGAGTTCCGACAGTGTATTTCCGACAGATTTCCGACTGATTCGTAGAAATTAGTAAAAATAAAAATAAATTTAATTATTATTAATTTAATATAAATTTGAAATTTAAAATTTTAAATTATATAAATTGAAATAAAAATATTTAATTTAAAATAAAAAGTTAAATTGTATTACAAAACGATTGAAACAATTTAAATCTAAGCGGTGGGCGGCGGCGGCGGCCGCCGCGGAAGCAAACCCGAGGAAACTAACTGCGCCATCATCTGTTGCATCGCCTCCCGGTCCTTCTTCGCCTGTTCCCGAAATGGGGGGGGGGGGGGGGGGTGGTGTCGATCGACACTGTCAAGGGTGTCGATCGACACCTTGAAATTTTAGCTATGTCGAGCGACATAAACACTTGTGTCGATCGACAGGTGCATATGAAGTTTGTCCAAACGTTTTCTTCTCCTAAAAATCAAAACCAAAAACGAACACCAAACATAAAATTGTAAAAGAAAATAAAATAAAACACAATTATTAAACTCACAAATGGGTTGCCTCCCATTAAGCGCTTGTTTTTAGTCCGTTAGCTTGACTGTCTTGAGGAACTAGATGTCCGGAGGATCTGCACTCTTCCATGGAATGATTCCAGGGAAAATCTTCTGTGTTTTCTGCACCATCTCTTGGATAACTCCATCTCCCTTCTCTTTCAGCTCTTCAGGAATGATGATGCGCATTTTTGCGAAAGGCTTTGAAGTCCTTGTACGTTTCACCTCTTCTTTACATCCCTTAGATGGATCTCTTCTCTTTCCTGTAGAATCATCAACAGAAAAACCAAGCTTTCGAGAAACTCGTTGCTTGCATGAGTGTAGGAGTCGGATTTCACCCCTAAGAGATCGATGTAACGACGAGAACGATTCTGCAAAAAGGCTTGAAGAAATCATAAACGGGCTTGTAGAAGCCCAATTCAAGATAAGCCCATAATATTATTAAATCCATAATTAAAATGGGCTTAATAATAATATGGGCCAAAAGTCATTTAAATGCTTAATGGGCCTAGCCCAAATGTATTATTAGCCCTAGTCTAAAAAGCTATAAATAAGTCTCCGGCAACCTGTCGGAACGCAGTCGGAAATACGTCTGTCGGAAATCTGTCGGAACAATATTCCGACAGATTTCCGACAGTTTCCGACAACATCTAAACCGACAACGTTCCGACTGAGTTCCGACAGGTGTATTTCCGACTGCGTTCCGACAGGTTTATTTCCGACTGAGTTCCGACAGTGTATTTCCGACAGATTTCCGACTGATTCGTAGAAATTAGTAAAAATAAAAATAAATTTAATTATTATTAATTTAATATAAATTTGTAATTTAAAATTTTAAATTATATAAATTGAAATAAAAATATTTAATTTAAAATAAAAAGTTAAATTGTATTACAAAACGATTGAAACAATTTAAATCTAAGCGGTGGGCGGCGGCGGCGGCGGCCGCGGAAGCAAACCCGAGGAAACTAACTGCGCCATCATCTGTTGCATCGCCTCCCGGTCCTTCTTCGCCTGTTCCCGGTCCGCCGCAGCTTCATCTTGTATCTTCAGGACCGTCGTCTTCAAACTTTCAATTTCGGCCTCCTTTTCCTTCATCTGGGCTCTCAGCTCGGATGACTCGCTGTTGTAACAAGAAGACCCCGATGATGCTGCATCGTCGGGAATACCATAAATCCGCCCTTTGCTCTGCGGAGCAACCTGGGGAAGAAATTTCAATTAATGAAAAAGTCTTGATAAGTATTTTAAATTTTACATACCTTTAAGACGAATTGGTTGATGATCTCGTCCGGGGCTTCGGTGAGGGGAGGGGTTCCTTCCGTTTGTGGCTGAGACAGAATATAGTCTTCTTCCATTATTTGGACGGCATGCTGAATCTCCCGAGCTACCGGATCCTGGACGACGCCATCCTTGTTGGTGTGTGCTGCTACCAGAAGTTCAACGTAGTTGGGGTCCCGACCAAACTCCTTAGCCTGCAGTTGTTAGATATTTATTTCATATAAATGTATAAAACTAAAAAAAAATTAATAAAAATCAAAGAATGGCATAAAAAACATACCATATCTCAAGCCTTTGTCTTCTTGCTGGTAGCTCCGAGGTTGTGGGTGGCTTTACCCTTGCCCTTGCGGTCGCTGTTCCGGTTGCTAGAGTGATATGAAGAAATCGCCTTGGTCTCCTGTAGTTGCCAATAGGCGATGAACCCGTTCCACAATTCCGGCTTCTCAACCATCTCCTTTGGCACCTCACCGTGTAGCCACTTATCCTTCCACTCGAACACCTTGTGCGAGTAGTGCCTTCCTGCGTATGAGTCGAAGTCCCTCCTAACCGTTGCGGTCAAGTGTGGGTCCCACTTAAATTCTTGCTGAAAAAAGAAAAATTAAATTAAAAAAATAATACTTTAAATGAAAGTAAAAATTGTGAAAACAGATGACTTACCGCAAATGTGCGAAACCACAATTCTTGATCCTCCGGTGGCATTTTGCCGTACGTTGGATACGGAAAGCGGAGCAAAGAACATTCCATCTTGTTGAGGGACTTCGAAATCCCGCTTCGAGAATCATCAAACCTAAGAAAAAAAAAATTAACAATATAATTACATTAGTGACAATTAAATTAAATTAGTAAAAAAAAGAAAAAATGTAACAAAACTTACCATGTGTCTCTACCGATCTGGTCTGGATGGAACGTAGGTATCCGCCCTCGTCCAGGAAGACCCACGAAGTCCTCGACGCTAATCTGGGACGGTAGTATGGCGGCTGGTGATATCTCCGGCGTCTGTACAGGTGTAGACGACGGTGATGGTGCAGACGTCGTAGCCGCATCAGGTCTACTCTGACGACGACGACGACGTTCGCCGCTGGCCCCGCCGCCAGATGCTCGGAAACCAATATAATCCCTATATTTATATATAGATTTTAGGGATATAGATTTTAGGGATATAGATTTTAAATTTTAAAATTTTTAAAGTTTTAATTTTTTAATTTTTTTAAAAATGTAAGAGATTTATGTGTTTTTTAAAAAATTTTTAATAAAGAATTGTAACCATTTTTAAATTATAGAATTTTGTAGATAAATCATATTATAAATTTTTATAAATCCTTTAAAATGCTATTTTTAAATTATAGAATTTTTATTTTTAAATTATAAAATTGCTATTTTTAAATTATAGAATTGCTATTTTTAAATTATATAATTGCTAATTTTAAATTATAGAATTGCTATTTTTAAATTATAGAATTGCTATTTAAAAATTTTTAAATTATAGAATTGAGATTTTTAAATTCTTAAAAATCAAATTTTTTATAAATTTGATTAAATCAGTTTATAAAATTGTATAAATCCTTTAAAATGCTAACAATTTTTTATACATCCTTAAAATGCAAACTATTATTTATAAATCCTTAAAAATGTTAATCCTAATTCATAAATTTTTCAACATTACCAAATTTTTTTTTTATAAATCCTTAAATTTTTTATAAATGCTAAGTGTTTATTATAAATCCTAAATTTTTCAACATTACCAAATTCACAAATCAATTCACAAAATCAATTCACAAACCAATTCACAAATCAATTCTCTAATCCTAATTCACAAATCAATTCACAAACCAAAAGGAATTAGGAATTAGAGGTTTTCTTACAAATTTGAAGGAATATCATCCATGACTGGAAGAGAAGAACGAACGCCGGAGAAGAACGCCAGAGAAGAACGACCGGCGGTGAAGAATCGAGGAGAAGAACAAACGCCGGAAATCCGGTGGGAGAGAGAAGAACGAACGGCGATCCGGTGGGAGAAAGAACAAACGCCGGAGACCCGGAAACGTCGGGAGAGAGGATCGGCGGCAGAGGAAAAAGGCAGCGGCGGCGATTTTTGTGGTTTTCTCCGTCGATTTGTGTTCTGAAGAACGAAGGGGATCTGTTTTATTCCCAGAATTTCCGACAGCCTTAAAACTTTCGGAATTCTGTCGGAATCCAAATAATTTAAATGACCGCGTGTAATTGGACCGTCCCATTTCGCGGTATTTATTTTCATTTCGCGGGTAAAATTTGGTATTTCTGTCGGAAATTTGTCGAAAATTTCTGACAGAAATCCGACAGTTTTGTGGTTTTGAGCTTTTTAACGATCCGTTTTCGTAGGTACAAGGTCATAATATGATTGGATCCTGATTTGCAAGATAAAATACTTGGTAATGGTCATTGTTACTTTCAAATTCTAAACAGTTAGTATCCTCGTGTATTTCCCGTAAACATCTATTGTTTAGTATATGTAACATCATGTTCTGTATAACATCGATTAATTGATTTTCTCTCTTATATTTTACCTTTGTTGTTAGAATTGTATGCCGGGAATGTGTCTTATTGAAATTTTAAAATTTGACCTTAAAACCCCAAATCTGTCGGAAATCAGTCGGAAATATATATATATTTCCGACTGATTTCCGACAGAAATAATAATTTTATGAAAAAAAAATTATTATTATTATGTCTGTCGAAAATCAGTCGGAAATATATATATATTTCCGACTGAATTCCGACAGAAATAATAATTTTATGAAAAAAAAATTATTATTATTATGTCTGTCGGAAATCAGTCGGAAATATATATATATTTCCGACTGAATTCCGACAGATTTGGGGTTTTAAGCTTGTTAACGATCCGTTCTCGTTCATACCAATTGATAGCATGATAGGATCATGATTCCGAAGATAAAATACTTGATAATGATCATTGTTACTTTGAAATTCTAAACAGTTGGTTTTTTAGTATTTCCCGTAAACATCTATCGTTTTATATAAGTTACTATATGAAACACTTTTGGTTGAAACATGACAAAATCGCAATTCATGTTCTGTATAACATCGACAAGGTTACTTACTCTCTTATCTTTTACTTTTGTTGTTAGAATTGTATGCCGAGAATGTGTCTTTTCGAAATTCTGAAATTTGACCTTAAAACCCCAAATCTGTCGGAAATCTGTAGGAAATATATATATATTTCCTACAGATTTCCGACAGATTTGTGGAAACACGTGTCGTAATTTAAGGTTTGCCTGATATAAAGCATCTGTCGGAAATCTGTAGGAAATATATATATATTTCCTACAGATTTCCGACAGAAAAACAGATTTTTTAAAAAAAAAATTAGAAAACAATGCATATGAAACCTTTTTATAATACAAACATATAATGTAACTACTCTGAGTCCGATTATGATCCTTCCGAAGGAATTGTGTCTTCGTCTTCATCAAATTCTCCAACTTCTTCTTCTGATTCTGAGTGTACTATATTATCACCAAATTCTGTGAAATCAACAAAAAGGTCCACTGCGGAAGAAATTGGAACTGGATCCATCGGAGTAATACTAGTTGGTTGCATAGCATCGTGCTCAGCAACTCCATATAGTCGCCCTCTTGGATTAATTGGAGTCACTGTAATCCAAGGATCTCTTCGATGTGTTACCCTAGGGTAAGAAATATAGCATACCTGAAACAAACATATTTAGTTTAGGCAATTGCAAAATCATTATTTATCAATAACGCACGTATTATAAAATTTTAAAATCAAACCTGGTCTGCCTGTGATGCTAGGATGAATGGGTCATACTTTTGCAGTCTCTTAGAAGAATTTACTGAAGTGACGCCAAATTGGCTCACTTGTGGATGATTTGGATCATACCACTCACACAAGAAAACAATGCACCTCATGCCCAACAATCCTGGATAGCGTACTTGCAATATTTCTTTGAGAATCCCGTAGTAGACTACATCACCACATGTAGCTGAAATACCGTAATTTGCAGTTGCCCTCGACCTTTCTTCATGAATCCTAAATGCAAATCCCCTAGTGCAATATTTCCCGTATGAAGTTGCTTCGAAGCTTGGGCCAGAAACTATCTCTTGTAACCATGTTGGAAACCTTTCTCCATTCTTCATTCCTTCAGAAACCTGATATAATAATTTACACAAATTAAGTATTAATTAATGCACTAATTTTAAGATATATAAGCGTTTTTTAAAAACTTACGTAATATTGCAGCCAATTTGCAAACTCGGTGTCCTTAGTTTCTCCAAGTTCGTCTTCTGTCATATTCGGATAATAGTGACGTATTGATGCAATGTATATCCTGAAAGCAAACAACAATATATAACATATGAAACCTATATATTACTTAGGTATATAAAAAAAAGAAGTATTTAAATAAGTTCTGTTTTTACCTTTCGTACTCCGCCATCTCCTCACAATTCGTTAGGATATACATATGTAAGTGACTCCACTCATCTTGTGATAGGAAGCGTTTCTTCCTTCTCTCAGTCACTCGGCCAACTTGCGAAAACAACTGAGGGACCAGCGCGTGATACATGACTCTCTCACCTCTATCATCATGACGAGTAGGACGTCTACTCTTCGTACGAACTTCCCGTGGAAGGTAAGATTGCGCAAACTGTGATGCTTCTTCATTGATACTCTGTGCGACAATAGAACCTTCAACTCTCGCCAAATTTTTGACCTTCTTCTTTAGATGGAACATGTACCGCTCAAAAGGATACATCCAACAAAATTGAACGGGACCACCTAGTTCGGCTTCGCGGGGGAGGTGTAGGGGAAGATGTTCCATAACATCAAAAAAAGACGGCGGAAAGATCTTTTCAAGATTGCAAAGGATCACTGGTATATTGGCATCTAATTTGCAGATCCCCTCAACTGTAAGTGTCCTCGTGCATAAATCCCTAAAGAAAGCACCAACAGCTGCAATAGCTTCGTGGACTGTTTGAGGAAGGAGATGGGTAAAAGCAAATGGAAGAAGCCTCTGCATCACTACATGACAATCATGACTCTTAATTCCCATAAACTTTAGGTTTTGCGAGTCTACGCAGTTACCCAGATTAGCTGCATATCCATCAGTGAATTTAACTTCGTCTTTAATCCACCGGAAAAACGCTCTGACCTTTTCTTTTTGCAATCGGTACGGAGGAAAAGGATATGTGCCATCGGGAAGACGTTCAAGATAATCACGGTTGCAAATCATTGAAACATCCATCCTAGACTTCACATTGTCTTTTGTCTTTCCCGGGACGTTTAACACCGTATTCATGATGTTGTCAAAGAAATTCTATTCAACATGCATCACATCGAGGTTGTGCCTTAATAAATGATCCTTCCAATACGGCAAATCCCAAAATATACTCTTCTTGTGCCAGTTATGAGCTTCCCCTACACCACAAAGAGGTTCATGCCCATTACCCCCACAATCAGGAGTCCTATCAGCACCAAAATCTCTCAACTGCTCCAATATAGTACGACCGTCTATCTCATCAATTGGAGCATCAACCACTTGGTTATTTTTCTTAAATAATCTTTTAGACCGACGATAGGGGTGGCCGTCCGGTAGAAACCTTCTATGGCAATCAAACCAACATGGCTTTCTTCCATTCCTCAATTGGAAAGCGTCAGTGTCGTCATGGCAAAACGGGCACGATAATCTTCCATGAGTAGTCCATCCAGATAGCATACCGTATGCTGGGAAATCGCTAATAGTCCACATAAGGACCGCACGCATATGGAAATTCTCCCGCCGTGAAACATCAAACGCTTCGACACCGTGACTCCATAGCATTTGTAACTCATAAATCAATGGCTGGAGGAATACATCAAGTGATCTCTTCGGATGCTCAGGGCCGGGAATTAGAAGGGAGAGGAATAAAAACTCTCGACGCATGCACACACCAGGGGGCAAATTGTACGGTGTTAGGATTACGGGCCACAAAGAATACTGCCTTCCATGCTTCCCAAATGGGTTGAAACCATCTGTACTTAACCCGAGGTACACATTTCTTGGCTCGTATGCAAAATCTGGATTCAACATTTGAAAATGTTTCCACGCTTTTGCATCTGAAGGATGTGTAATCTCTCCATCTTGACGATGCTCTGCATGCCATCTCATTTCTTCTGCCGTTCGCGCAGATTGATATAACCTCTTTAACCTTGCTGTCAATGGTAAGTACCACATACGTTTATATGGAATTGGAACTCTGCCACCAGTATCCTGATACCGTGGTTTACAACAAAATCTACATCTTCTCCGGTCTTCGTCTTCTCTCCAATATAGCATATAGTTGTCGATGCATACGTCTATCACCTGATACGGCATACCAAGACCAGCTACGAGTTTCTGTACATCGTAGTATGATGCAGGTGCCTGATTATCTTCAGGCAAAATATCCCTCACAAAATCTGCTATCGCATCAACACACTCTTCCGCCAAATTGAAGTCCGTCTTAAGGGTCATCAGTCTACTAGCAGTTGATAAAGGTGAATGTCCGTCTCTACACCCATGATATAATGGCTAGTTCCCTGCGTCTAACATTTCCAAAAATCTTCTAGCTTCTTCATTTGGTTCTTCTACTCTATTCTCCCCTATTACGATCGATGGCAAATTCTCTCTAAACGCATCATGAACCATCTCAGCGGTACCTACACCAAAATCTACTTCCGTTCTATGTTCGCCTAAGCTATCCGTTCTATGTTCGCCTAAGCTATCCGCAACATATGGTGCACTGCTACTACTACCAGCATCATAATTAGTTTCTCCATGATAAAACCAAATTTTGTATCCCGGCATAAAACCATCCCTATACAAGTGATGCCAAACTTGTTCTACCTTAAAATTACGCGAATTGCAACAATTTAAACATGGACATTTTATTACCTTTCGATTCCCGACAACCTCCATGAACTCGCATATACCTCGTGCATAACTTTGATTTAATGCTTTCGACTCCGGATCATACATCTCTTCATCCATCCACGATCTATAATATCTAGAAGATGACATCTCACTCTCTTAACAATTTTTTCTAACAAATGTTTATTGGAAGTTGTTGTTGTTGTTGTTGTGAGTGAATGAAGATGTGTGGAATCATATATATAAAAATGCTGACCGTAGGAAATCTGTAGGAAATCTGTCGGAAAGACAACGGATATAATAACGGCTATAATAACGGCTATTTTTCTGACAGATTTCCTACAGACATTTGAGTGTCTGTAGGAAATCTGTCGGAAATTGTTAACGGCAATTTATTTCCGACAGATTTCCGACAAACCGCCGGCATCTCCTCCGGCGTCGACGTCGGCTAGTTACACCGTCCAACATTCCGAGCGATTTCCGACGGTTTTATTGTCTGTCGGAAATAATTCCGACAGATTTCCGACAGAAGTGAAAAATTTTAGTTCCGTTGGTAAGCAGTCGGGAATCTGTCGGAAATTTCTGACAGAATTAAAGTCTGTCGGAAATGCTGTCGGATTTGCGGCTGTTTTCTTGTAGTGACTGGGGAAACAACAAACAACACACTGATTGTTCCTGACACTCCAGCAACAACAGTCACAGCAGTGACGTCAGAGTTCCTCACTGGTATGAAGACGATGCTAGAGACGCTACTCAAGAAGACAGAGGAGCAAGAAAAGACCAATCAAGAACTACGCGTTCTCGCAACAGCAAATCGGGTCGGCAACAGAAGAGCAGGTATGTTCAGACAGCCCGCAGCACGCATAATTCCGACGTCTCTGGATTTCGTAACTCCAATCAGGCCACCAAGAGGGCAGCGTCAACCTCTTCCTCCGCCAACCCCGCAAGGCGAGCAAGGCGCAACTGCCTAGACTGAAACTGAGTGGCCGAATGTCACGGCAACTGCGATAAATAATTCGGAGAATCCGAGAGCTGAACGCAACACAAGGAACATTGCTACTGGAAGAGCGACAATAAACACTGAACAAAGCAACGCCAACGCAAAGCAAGAGCAAGGCTTCGACGATGAAGAAGACGACGTAACCTAGTCAGAGCAGTCCGAGGCGAAGAGGAGCGACATGCAGTTTTCCGGGCTCAGAAGGCTGAGCTGGATGAGATGCGACGGAGCATAGAGCGAGCGGCTGCTGAAATGAGGGACGTTCGGTCCAAGTTGCACAAAGCAGTCAGCAAAGCACCTGAACTTGATCGAGTACTCGCAGAGGTCCAGAACACCCCTTTCACAAATCGCATCAGGCAAATCAAATTCTCCGATCTAGGACGACTCAAAGTGCCTTTCTATGAAGGCAAAACAGATCCAACGGAACACTTGACGGCATTCACGATTGCGCTAGGACGAGCTAACTTCAGGGAAGACGAAGAAGATGTTGGGCGCTGTCTTCTCATCGTGGAGGACCTTAAGGGAGCAGCACTTCAATGGTTTTCAAAGCTGGAAAGGAACTCCATTGATAACTTCAAGCAGCTGTCCGCAACATTCCTAAAGCACTACGCCATCTTCATTGAACCTGAAACATCCAATGCGGATCTCTGGAATCTGCAACAAGGTCAAAGTGAAACTTTAAGAAGCTTCATGGAGCGCTTCAAGACAGTGCTATCTAAAGTGGAAGGTATAAGTAACAAAAATGCGCTCGAGGCGCTCAAGAAGTCATTACAGCATAACTCCGAGTTTTTGAGAGAAATGATCTTGAATAAACCCGTGACAATTCAAGACCCTTTGCATCGAGCAACTGACTTCGCGACAATTGAAGACGAAAAGAGTATTTTCGCCCAAGCTCAAGGGAAATCAAAGTCTACGCCTCACCTTCCACCTACTCAAGTTCAGCCGCAAGCTAAGAAGAGTAACCAGGGATCAGGATTCGTGCATCACAAATCCAAGGGCGCTCATAATTACCAAGTGGAATCCCAAGGTTACAGTGGGGGATGAGGCTGAGGTCGCGGCTGTGGTCGAGGCCGCGGTAGCTGGTCAAACACGTTGACAAGAGAACAGAGCAGCTTCGACGAAGAGGCATACTACGAACATCACAAATCCTTTGGGCACTCAATGGCGAAATGCCGCGTTCTTGGTTCAAAGCTCGCTGCCGCGCTAGCCGCTGGGAGGCTTAAAGACAACATTGAAATCAAGGACTTCGAGATGGAAACCAACGAGCAGCAGCCTGCGCAAGGCGAGCAACCTGCACCAAGAAGGAGAAACAACGAGCCAGCAGGAGGCGGAACTCGTCCAAATATACTGATGATCATGGGAGGATCTTGTTACTGCTCGGATACTGTAGCTTCTATCAAACCCTACCAGCGGAGAGCTGAAGTCAGCAAGAATCTGTCTGAGCCGTTTAAATTACCAAACGATGTAATCTCTTTTGAAGAAGCAGAGACAAAGGTATTGATCACCCCTAAAACGACCCTCTGGTACTCAAGCTTGTTGTCAACAATTGCAACACGTCCCGCATCCTCATCGATACAGGAAGCTCGTTGGATGTCATTTTCCGTGAAACGCTCCTAAGGATGGGTGTTGACCTCTCCACTCTAGAAGGGAGACCAAAGCCGGTTACCGGTTTCTCTGAGACAACCTTAACAATGGGGACCATAAAACTCCCCGTCGAAGCTGGTGGAATAACAAAAATCATAGAATTTTCAGTAGCCGATCACCCAACCATCTACAACGTGATCTTGGGCACTCCCTGGATCAACTCAATGCGCGCTGTGCCATCTATCTATCACCTGTGTCTCAAGTTCCCAACTCCTAATGGTGTGGAAACTATTTGGGGATGTCAAAGAGAATCTCGAAACTGTTTCCTTGTCGAGCATAAGCTCCGTAATACGGTAACAGAACCTGGTGCCAAGACACAGCGTAAGAAGATGAACACGGATAGAGAGCCGGTTAAAGAGCTTTCTAAACTCTTATAGCAACTACAGCTCAACGAGGATAGCCTAGAAGAAACCCAACCCACCTGCGATCCCGTTATCTCAGTCTGCATAGACGACGATCATCCGGAAAGATGCGTAGAAATTAGCGCTGAACTTGACGAAAAGATCAAGGACCACCTTGTCTCATTTCTGAAGAAGAACATCAACACTTTTGCATGGGCAGTAGAAGATATGCCAAGAATCGATATCAACGTGACTTGCCATGAGTTGAATGTCAACCCAATTTTCAAACCTGTTAAGCAGAAGAGACGCAAACTCGGGATAGAGAGAGCAAAGGCAATAAACGACGAGGTAGAAAGGCTCCTGCGAGTCGGATCAATCACCGAGGGGAAGTATCCCGACTGGCTAGCGAATCCCGTCGTTGTAAAGAAGAAGAATGGGAAGTGGAGAGTATGCATAGACTTTACAGACCTCAACAAAGCTTGTCCAAAAGACAGCTTTCCACTCCCCCACATAGACCGATTGGTGGAAGCTACACCAGGAAACAAGCTGCTGACGTTTATGGACGCTTTCTCCGGGTATAATCAGGTCATGATGAACCCAGAGAACCAAGAGAAGACAGCGTTCATCACAGATCGCGGAATCTAGTGCTACAAGGTGATGCCTTTTGGCCCGCATGTGCTCGCAAAGCCAATAGTAGGAGAACCTTTGTTTCTCTACACCGCAGTCTTCGATACTGCAGTAAGCGGAGTGCTAATTCGTGAAGAGAGAGGCGAGCAAAAGCCAATCTTTTACGTTAGTAAAACTCTGACCGACGCCGAGACAAGATATCCACAAATGGAGAAGCTAGCCTTGTCAGTCATTATGTCTGCAAGAAAACTGAGGCCATACTTTTAGTCACATTCAATCGTGGTCCTCAGCACCTTCCCTCTCCGCTCTGTCTTGCACAGCCCTAGTCAGTCTGGACGATTGGCTAAGTGGGCAATCGAATTAAGCGAGTATGACATTGAGTACCGCGGGCGAACATGCGCAAAATCACAAGTCCTAGCTGACTTTCTAATCGAGCTTCCGGAAGAGGCAGTCGCTTAAGAGAGTCTGAGCCTAATCTGGCAACTTCATGTCGATGGGTCATCATCTAAAACTGGTTCGGGAGTTGGGATTCGCTTAACATCACCCGGTGGCGAAATACTGGAGCAATCATTCCGCCTAGGCTTCCGAGCATCTAACAACAAAGCAGAGTATGAAGCCCTTATAGCTGGCATGAGACTTGCGCACGCACTTAAACTCGACCACATTCACGCATTTTGTGACTCTCAGCTGGTTGCAAACCAGTTCAGCGGAGAATACGCTACAAAGGACGAACGCATGGAAGCATACCTTAAAGTTGTCCAGGAGTTGGCCGCGCAATTCACAGAATTCACACTTACTCGGATTCCTAGAGGCGATAACACCCTTGCTGATGCCCTCGCAGTCCTCGCTTCAACCTCCGACCCGGAATTAATGCGAATCATCCCAGTGGAGTTTATAGAGCATCCAAGTATCCCTATTCCAGAAGCGGTTAACATCTTGACTCGATCTCAAGCAGCCATGAAAGCCAAGGAGAAAACCACTACAACGACTTCTGAAGAAACTGTCACTAACACAGGAGTCCATGAAGAAGCGAATAGCACTCTGATAAGCGAAGTCGAAGAAAGCGAGCATCTACTTGACGGACGACGAGAGCCGGATTATGAGTTGGACATAGAAAATAACTCAGTCGACCCTAGTGAAGTCGGACCCAGTAGTCCTTCAACTGCGCCTCAAATCGACCAGGAGGTGGTTGCCATGGATGAAGATTCCCACCCCCCACCAGACAAAGTCAATGCCAACGCTAACCCCTCCGAGGCAAACGAAGCAACTGCAATGGAAGAAGATTCACCTGAATCAGAATATGGTTGCGATACACGCTGGCTTGAAAACATTCGCAGATACGTTGAAGCACGGCAGACGAGACGGCGACAATGGAAGATTATGGTGACGAGGTTATAGATGTGGCCGCAGTGTCGACGATGGTGGTGGGATCCCATCGACGACGGCTGATCTGCGGTGGCGACGGCTCAGATCCGGTGATGCTCCTCCTGCGACGATGAGGATGACGGTGGCGTGAAGACAGGGCCGAGATCGGCGAGCTCCGGTGACCTCTCTGGCGGCGGCAGATCGGAGAGGTAGGAGATGAACAAAAAAAAAATTTGTACAAAAACCCTAATTTGCACTACGGGACAAAAAAAAAATTTGGAAAAAGGGATTCCGAATTTTTTACCTTTTTTTACTGCAGAAAAGCTAACTTGGTGAAAAAAATAGACTGCCTAAGGGGTCTATTTATACTAGAAGGATTTCCTGAAATCCCTAGGGTTTTTCAGGAAAATTTCCTGAAACTTTCCTAACGGGCTTTAAAGTCCAATTAAATGAGCCCAATAGTCTTTTAGTCTATTAACCTCATTTTCAACAGCGCAAGCATGTCCAGGAAAACACGATAGCATCAACTCAACATGGAATTACTGCAACTTCCAAAAAGCGCTAATAAGACGTCAACGCCTGGCTGCTTCATGGTCCATAACATCGATCTCAAACTTCAACAGCTTATACCTTTGCATAATCTAGCTCGATACTACCAAGCTGGGGGGCTAACTGTAGGGGTCGGATTTCACCCCTAAGAGATCGATGTAACGACGAGAACAATTCTGCAAAAAAGCTTGAAGAAATCATAAACGGGCTTGTAGAAGCCCAATTCAAGATAAGTCCATAATATTATTAAATCCATAATTAAAATGGGCTTAATAATAATATGGGCCAAAAGTCATTTAAATGCTTAATGGGTCTGGCCCAAATGTATTATTAGCCCTAGTCTAAAAAGCTATAAATAGCTCATTGTATTCACCCAGAAAGGGGAGGAGAATTGATATAGCAAAAGTAATAAAGCTCTCTTAACAGCAAACGCAAGTGTCTACATTTTCGGCATTGTGATTTACTCAGGAGTCTCGCATTTCCTCTACAACCATATGAATTCAATTGTTCGAGTTTTGACTCATACAATGAGCGCGTAACAGCCTTTTGAAGTTTAACGAAATCAAAAGAGTTAGAATTGGGTACAGGAAGTTCATACCTTGGCTCTATGGGAGGATCGTGGGCTGGGATAAGTAATGTGATCTGATTAGCAACCAATGAAGAACCCGATTCTAACTCCTTGATTGAAGCTTCGTCCTCTAGAATTTCCACAGAGAAAGTTTGACCATCAATTGTGGATTTCCTCCTTGTGTTCTCCATATCAAAGTCTATGATCACATCTCCTAGATCAAGTTTGACCTTCCCCTTTTGACATCAATCTGAGCACCAACAGTCGCTAAGAATGATCGTCCCAAAATCAAAGGATGGTCAGACTCATCATCATACTCTAAGACCACGAAATTTGTAGGGATCAAATAGTCCTGAATCTTGATAGGTACATCTTCAAGAATTCCTTTTGGGAATCTCCTCGACCTATCAGCTAGGAGAAGACACATCCTTGTTGCCTTGAAGTCTGTCATTCCAAGTCGAACAGCAACTGAAAGAGGCATTAAGTTGATACCGGATCCCAAATCACATAGAGAGTGAGGAAACTGCCCTGTTGAGATAGAGCATTGAAGCACAAAGTTTCCTGGATCTGGTAGCTTGACTGGAATCCTGCTCTGAATCATAGCGCTTACTTCCTCAGAAACCACCATGTCCTTCTTTTTCTTCTTAGGTACTGGAGCTGTGTTCAAGAGTATGGCTCTGATATCTTTGGTTAGTAATGCTCCTTCCTCAAGACTAACTCCATTAGCTACCATCCTCTTGACGTATCGTCTTAGTGCAGGCGAGAGCTTTACCGCATCGACCAAAGGCATTTCAACCATGATCTTCTCAATCATCGCTTTGCAAAAAGCTTCTTCGACCTCTTGCTTTGACCTCCTGGCTCTGGGATAAGAAAGCTTTGACTTGTAGACGTTTTCCTCTGCTTGAACTGAAGATTGCGTGATTTTTGGACAAGTCAGGGTGAGGTGTCGATCGACACTCTCGTTAGTGTCGATCGACACTAGCTTGTTATTCCCCGAATCGCAATTTTTATCAAGTGTCGATCGATTCTTCTCTGTAGTGTCGATCGACACTTGTCCTGCAGTCCCAAAAATCGCCTCAAACTCATTAAAATAATCCTCTTGAGTGCTCAGAACGGCGTTGCATGCGCTTCTTGGGTTAGCATTAGTATTTACAGGAAGAAAACCTTCTTGCCTCTTGATAGAACTAGCAGTTTGAGCGACCTGAACATCTAGCTTCTTCACATGCGTGCTCAATGCAGAAATCTTCCCATCCAAATCAGAATACATCGCATCCATCTTCTTGTTGAAGCTCAAAGTCATCTTCTGTTGTCCCTCTAAGATCTGCTCTAGCATAGACTTTACTTCATTGTCCTGCTTAGGAGGCTTCTGATAAGATGAGGAACCATAGTTCCTATTGTAGTTGTTGCTCTGGAAGGGCTTCTGATAGCCTTGCTGATTTCCGTATTTCTCAAATCCTGAACCATTGATGTAGTTCACATCTTCTGCAGTTTCAACTTCCTGAGCAAACTGTACTGACTTCTTTCCCACATGGATACTACGCATAGAATCGAGCTTCGCGTTTACTTCAGCTAAGTGCTTACCACCATCCTTGTTGTCGCCCAACTGCTTCCTCTCAAAATCGGCATTCTTCGTGTTGTTGCTAGAAGCCAAGTTCTCGATAAGAGTGACTGCATTCTCTGGGTAATTGGTGTTGAAATTACCATTACTCGCATCATCCAATGCCATCTAATACCTCCAGTCTACTCCTCTGTAGAAGATTCCTACCAACTGAACATCAGTGAAGCCATGGTGTGGACAATCTCTCTGATAGGATTTTAGATGCGTCCAAGCAGCTCTGAATGCTTCTGCCAGACCCTGCTTGAATGAATTGATCTTTGTCCTCAAATCTTCAGACCTTGCATCATCGAAGAAATTGTTCAAGAACGCGTTCTTGGTGTCTTCCCAAGTAGTCAGTGATCCTGGCTCAAGCTGCTTTAGCCAGTAAGAAGCATCCCCACTAAGAGAGTATGGGAATAGCTTGCAGAAAAGATAATCGCTGGACACTCCATTCGCCTTGATGCTTGAAGCTAAGTCTTCAAAGTTCTCGATGTGGTCCATCAGATGCTCATGAGAAAGACCATGGTAAGGGTTCTGTGCTACCAAACTGAAGTAAGCAGGCTTCAGCTCAAAGTCATTCCTCTGGGTGGTCGAATCGCAGCTCGATTCGCGTAGAACTGATATGGACAGTTGTTGTCCGCAAGCATTCTCCCTCGCACAGCGTTTGCATCGTTCCTCATCAAATCTGGTGGATTCTGGACCGGGTGTCGATCGACACCCAGGACATGTACCTTAAACACAAAACAAAAAAAACGAACAAAACTAGCAAAATAAAAACAAAAATAAAATGCTTAGAGAAAATTCTAATAAAATAAATCTAATGGCATTGACTCCCCAGAAACGGCGCCAAAATTTGATAAATTCAAATTAACCCTAAGCTACTCTCTCAAATTAAGAGATCAATTGCAGTATTTAGGGATCGAAATCCACAGGGAATCAATTGACACAATAGATAAATAAGTTCAGATTATGCTAAGCAGAATTAGGTGAATAAAGCAATTAAAACGGTTGTAAATCAATTAAAAGAAGGCTAGGCACATGAATATTGCAGGTGAATCAGATATGAAGATGATAAATAAAAGATAGGATTATGAAGCACAATTCTTAAACATGAACACGAATATAAAATCAATCAATTTTCGCTGCAGAGATTATCTATGTTTAAATCCTAGAAAACCAAATTTCTTTGCGAATCCTAACAATCTAAACAACCATTAAAGTTCAAGTTCAATTGTTCACAAAACCCTAAACCAAATTTCTTTGCGAAAAGAAATTTTGTTCATCAAAGACTAAATCAGGTAATCAACAAAACTGTCGTTTCTATTAATTATCCTAAGATCAGATTTCAGGTCATGAATCTAAAATCAGCATTAATCACAAGACAAGATGAAGAACTTTCTAAAGATATTAATCCTATGCAATTCAGATCAGATCTAGCAAATCATCAAACACCTTTGAATAACCCTAAACCTAACAAGAGAACTACTCAGACATAATCATAGAAGCAAACATAATTTTATTAATGATTACCTCTAAGAATCAAGTAAAAGAAAGCATAAGCCTAAACAATGGTTGCGCAACGTATTTATAAGGTTCCTAAACCATCATTAACATAAAAGTAAACATCTCGAACTTTTGGGCTTCGAACGGACTTCTTCGCAATCGGTCTTTTTCCTTGAACGAACAGGGTGTCGATCGATACCAACTTGGATTTCCGATTCTTCGCTTCAATTTTTGCCACTTCGTTCAACAATGCTCCAAAACTCCTAGTAAACATCTTTTATGCTCCAAACGTCTAGTACCTGTAAAGACTATAAAAACCAACTGGAAAACACCAAAAGACTCTAAACAATGGACTTATATCATGGTCTAAAATGGTTAAAAATCATGATATATCATGTGCCTATGCGAGTGTTGAAGCAATTTTCTACTAGCTCTTTGAAAGATGTGAAGGTTTCACGCACTTGGGATTTAAATTTGAGGGGATACAACCACGAGTAGCGTGTGTAATGGTCAATGAACACTACATAGTATTTGTAGTTGTCAACCGAAACAGTGGGTGAAGTCTATAAGTCAGAGAAAATATATTCTAGAGGTCGGGTAGTAGTAATAGAAGTGTCGGAAAAAGGGAGTTTATGAGCTTTAGTAATTGAACAATCGGAACATAACAAAGAAGTGTTTAAAGCTTCCTGGTACGGAAGGGAAAAATTGGAAACAACATTTTTGAGAATTGAAAAAGAGGGATGGCCAAGGCGATAGTGCCAATCAACCATTGATGGTTTGGAGGAAGTAGTAGCAAAGAAGGAGGTGGGTTGATGGATTCACTGGCCACTCGTAGAGCTCATCTTTAGTCTTGACTTGAATTAATGGGACCCCCGAGGATAGATTTTTCACCTGAAAATGAGCAGGAAAGAATTCGACAGAAACTTTATTAGCATTGCACAGTTAGTAAATAGAGACTAGGTTTTTGTGGATATTAAGGACACATAAGATATTATTTAAGGTTAGCTTGCGAGATGAAAGAGGTAAAGAGGGTAAAGATAGTGAACCAGTGTGCGTTATAGGAAGACTGGAGCCATCACCAATGAGAACTGTGTCGTCTCCACCATACGGTGGATGAAAAGACAAGTTATTCAAATCGCTTGTGATGTGGTAAGTAGCACCACTGTCCATCAGCCATGAGGTGGATGGAGTAGCAGATCCAAGTGCCATATTAGCTTGAGGCTGCCACGGGCGAAACGGAGAAGTCATCTGATTGTTGGAGAGGAATTGTAAGTTTGTTGTAGTTGAGAGCAATGCATGGCACTGTGGCCAAAGACCCCACAAAGTTGACATTTGCCTTGATATCCATTGATGGAGCAAGTCTCTTGTCGTTGTTGTTGTTGTTGTTGTGGATTACGGGATTAATTATTCGAACTCCATGACTGAGACGAAAGTTGCTGCGGTTTGTTGTAAAACTGTTTTGTAGTAGTGGCAGCAACATTAGTAGTGACAGGAACATTGAGTGTGAGAGAGGAGGCAGCGGACAACAGTTTAGCTTCTTTGGTTAGGAGCTTCTCGTGGACTTCAGTTATAGATGGAGGAAGATCTCGCCCATCAATTTGTTCTACCACAGCCTTGTAGTCTTCAGGTAAGCCTTCAAGGATGTGATCGATTTTTTCTTCGTGCTCCATTGGTTTTCCAAGAAGCGCAATTTTATCAAAGCATGTTGTTAAATCCTAAAGATACTCAATGATGGTTTTTGCACCTTTGGAGCATTCTTTGAGTTATTGTTGGAGTTGTGAGATATGGCCGCGGCTTGAATTTGCGTAACTGGCAGCGACTGTTTTCCAGAGTTCAAGAGAAGTCTCATCCACGTAGCCCACTGGTAATAGCTGCATAGACATTGGAGGCCGATAACATTGGAGGGGATGACCAGGTTAGGAAACAAACACTATTGTTCATTATCGTCGTCTATAATATCATATGTGCCACATGCTGAGTCTGTGCCCCATGTTTTGTGTAGGAGTCCCTTGGAATTGATAACATCGATGACTCAGACGATTTAGAGGTTTTTTTTACAACTCTTATACACTTGCAAAATTGGCTGCTACGAATCTATGATTAGGACGGGAATAATAGTTTTTAAAGGACATCTTTCTAGGAGAATGCTAGTGAGGCTGGAAGCAGGGAAGAGCCAATGGTTGAGGAGAATGCTAATGAGGCTGGAAGCAGGGAAGAGCCAATGGCTGAGGATGTCCAGGTTATTTGCTAAGTGTTTATCTCTTATTTAAAATCTCATATTGTGTTCATCTGTTGACATCTTAATATTTACATTTAGCCGTTTGGAGTTAATATGAAAGACACATCTCCACCAACTGAGACAGAGCTGGCCCACGGGCATAAGAGAATTTTTGATACTGGGGATGAGCCAATTCCTACTGAAGTTCTGCCTGCTAAAAGATTAGGAAACAACCACACAGATTTGGCTTTTCTTCTGTGAAGTCTGACGACCCTGTAGCAGGGGCTTCCTCTGGTTTAGGGGATCAGGAAGACCAGTTGAAAATGAAATACCTTGCAGAGCTCAAGGCATCCTGCAAAACGTAAGCTTCTTTTCATTCTTATGTTGTATTTTTTGCAAAACCAGCCCTAACATTTGGTTCATAATTGAAGGGATTTTATAATTGATGGACATGTCGTGGGTAAGTCGTTTTTCACTCAGCTTCACACACCAACCCACCCTCTCACCCCAAATGTAAGAAAGAACCTTTTATTGATGTGTGAAATTACATTCAACAACCATGTTGACCAGCTCATCTAAGACAATTTTTTGTCCACAGCATATTGTTGCACTTCTGACCCTGGTTTGGCGCCGTCATGTGGATGGGTTGCTGGCTCGCAAAGTTGGTGTATTAGACACATGGTTTAGCAGGGTTATTACCTCTGATTATAGTCGGTGGAAAAGGGGGAAAACATGTCAGGATTACCCCTGGAGCAGTGGGGTGAGGAACTATGTCCGAGGAATTGTTCCTGGCCGTGTCAACAAAATGGGTTGGTTTATTGATGTCGACACCCTTTACGCTCCTATGGACTGGGGGAATGATCACTGGGTTGGACTCGCCGTCGACCTACTTAAACACATGATAACCATATTTGATCCTTGCTTTGTTGCACATGACGAGAAGGTAGTCCAGAAAATAATGAAACCATTTGTGTGTATGCTTGCGGCGGTTGTCTATGCTCATCGGAGCAATGTTATGTCTGCTCCCATTGCATTTTCTCTCCATAGGTCTCCTGATTTACACCAGTCCATTTGACCTGCTGATTTTGGCGTCCTAGCAGTGAAGTGTATTGACCTCCATAGTCAAGGGATATCACTGGGTGGACAGGCCAGCGTTATGGTAGACGATACTCGGATGGGATATGCAGTGGACATATTTGAAGAATTTGTCCATACATTACGTACCTGAAGTTTGCCATTGTCACTGAAAACTTTGCAAATTCCCATATGCGGAATATGGGAATTTGTCCCCAAATGCCTTTGCCCACTCATCTATCTGTCGTATTTAAATCTTCAAGCCTTTTATGGCATTCATAGACTATTTGGATGTTTGTAGACTCTTATGGTGTTTTAATGGTTTTTCGTTGACTATTATCAACTGTTTTGGTTGCCTAAAAATTGAACTTTCATTGATGTGTTTTACATTTATGGACTTTTCTAACAAATTTTTGCTACGAATGACTATATATTTGATGATGACCTTGTAAATTTTTTACCTGTTAAGTCCTCCCTACTGACATTGTGTGAGCAAATCACACTGATGTTCGCGGTACCCTATGTGATAAGTATGAAAGTATTAATACTTTTTAGCTGTCAATCAGACCCCACCGCTATTTCTTTTAAAATATTGGAGGATGAAGATGTTCATTGCCCAATATAAACACCCACACATTACCTTCACTCACCACTTCTACATAACATCATTCTGTTCACTGTTACCACAAATGGGTTGCACTTTCAGTTACAGTCTCTCCTTGTCATCTGAAGATGAACTGCCATTTGACGATTCCGAATACTACTTCCCGGAGTACCAGCCCTATCCTGTAGTTACTGGCATACCTGATAAGTGTAGGTGCGGCGCAGCTTTGGTCGTGGACACGGCACAAACCGAGGCCAATCCTGGGCAAAGGTACTACGAATGCCAAAACAAAAATGTGAGTATCTAACCCTCAGTATTACGTATACGTTGGTTTATGCCCATTTCATTGATTTGTCCTTCCATGCAGTCCGGAGGCAACCACTTGTTCAAATGGTGCGACGAGGCTGTGCTTGAAGAAATTGAGGCGGTTAAGGGCGCCCACATTGAACAAGCTTCTCTCATTGAATTGATGACAACGGGATTTGATGGGCACCGTGTTGACCCGCCAATGGTCTGGGAACGTGTTACTCATCACGACCGAGAGATAGCCGAATTACAACTGGTTGTCCGTCAGATGCAACGTAATTTGGAGACCCTCCGTCGCAACTCTTTCCCCTCCAAGGTGGTGTGTATGGTAGTTGGTCTTGTTTGCCTCACTATCGTCCCTACGGTCATAATGTACTACATCTAGTGTTGTTGCGGCAGTCCCCAAATCCTTTCATCTTCACCATCTGTAATTTGTCTTTATTTGTTTTCCTCATTTTTGGCGTGGACATTACATGTCATTTGAGACTTTAGTCCACTACAGTTATGTCTATCCTATTGGTATCCCCTTTGTGATGAAGAATAGTTATCCTTTCTCATTAATGTACCATTTTAAAAACACCCGACTATTTTATCTACTAATCGGCTTTAAAGGTAGTTTATCACTGACTATAGCTTGATTTGACCCAACTATTCACATAACAGGGACATTTGTCCTAAATTATAATAAAATACTCCACGAAAGAGCTACACTTGCAAATCCCGTTGTCATCAATTCGTAATTATTTAATTTTTAGTATACACCCACGGCAGTTGACATTCCGAACTCCACCAATCCGAGCAACGATGTTAACCCAATTTAGCCATTGGTTCATAATTGAAGGGATTTTATAATTGATGGACATGTCGTGGGTAAGTCGTTTTCACTCAGCTTCACACACCAATCCATCCTCTCACCCCAAATGTAAGAAAGAACCTTTTATTGCTGTGTGAAATTACATTCAACAACCATGTGGACAAGCTCATTTTAGATATTTGCGATATATATGTCTACCCTGTTTGATATCCCCTTGGGCGTGAAGTATATGTATCCTTCATCCGTACTGTATAAATTTTTCAAAGATGGTACAAATCGGCTATACTTTTTACTGCCCCCCAGACAATCCCTTGATTTGACCCCACAATTCACACCAAAGGTACAGGTCTCATGTATTATAATATATTTTCTTTGACAATAAAGATGAGGATTCCAAGAAAAAGGTCAGCAACTTTACCCAAACCATTTACACTTGGTCAACTGTAATACTCAAATTTGAATGTGCATACTAATTTTCATAATTAATTAATTTTTGTTTATACGGCAGCAGTAGACATTCGATATCCTCCTTGTCCACTGGTATTTTCAAGATTTACGTCTCCCAAAACTAAATTGTTACAAGACAAGGAAAACATGGAAAACATTCTCAATAATCAACTACGCTTACAGGACTTACACAAACAAAACAAGAGATACGGGAAACAAAATAACTGGCTGAGCTACATTTCAATACATCAATCCGAAGCCCACCACTTTGAGCAGCGACGACAAGCCGAATTGTCAGTTGCAAATGTACAACCCATGTTCCGGTTAGGCGGATACGAGAGAAGCGGAGGGTACGAAACACACCTCACATGATTCCGTGTATTCACACAGTGGACAACAATAATCTCGGATTGGGGGTGTTAGGAAACACTTTTGCCATTTTGTTGAGAATTGTAGCCTATTATGCGCACCTATGGAATCAATGTCCCAGAAGACCGAACGAGCCACATCAACACATCGATCGAATGAACCAACTAGAGCCTTGAATATTGACATTTCCTCCATCCCTTCCTTGTCCCTCCCTGAAATGAAAAGCAACATTGCGAAAGCAAAACACTTTATGGTTTCAAGCACGGTAACAACGGACCACGAATGCACGGAACCGTGAACCTTCATTTACAACGCTTGGATAATATAGGGAGATGTAATCTATAGACGCAGACTTTAGAACAAAGGGATGGAATGCTAGTTTCATCCCTTTTTTTCTGCTAGCGATTAGTTGTTTGAGGGTAGTTGACCCTTCTCGGGCAAGTAATATGGCAATGAATATTCGTAGATGCTCTGGAAGAGAAAAGAGCAAAGAGAAGGAGGAGTTAATTTTTTTTGGCTTTGATTTTTTCCCCTGGTCGGCATTTTTGGGTTTGTTTGGTAGTTACTCTGCGGCCCTGCGTGGTATTTATAAAGCACGAGCTTATCAAGTTGGTCAATTTTTTGTCCACGCAAAGGTTGTCAACTATAATCCCACATGCTAAATGTTTACCGAAAGAACAAGAAATTATATAGCAATATTACATCATACAATCCCCCTTTCTTATCCTAAGTACTACATCCCCGTCAATATGCATTAATGGAACGCCAAAAAAATGCATGTGTCCAAAAATATGCATTAACATAAGTCATAACACAAAATAAAATTTATAACGGATTCTTGCATGTGGCCGGTTGTGTCCCAAAGTTCCGCAACTTCCGCATTTCTTTTGATCCCTCTCGGGCCAGTGCCTCCCTACAATGGTATGTATACATCAGAACAAACAGTGTCAACATAAAATTTACCAAAAGAACTATTTCAAATTACTACCGGATATTCGCCTTGTGAAGGATACCTTCCTTCTTTCGGCCTTCCTGACCCCCGTTTAGTCTCTGGGGCACCTGTGTCCATGGCACCACATCTACTTGGGATCTCTTCATCTCGTTCATTAGGCGGTGGTAACGTAATACACGTTTGGCAGCTTGCCAATGATTGAGTGTTGGCTTATGCATGAATTGAGAAAACCGGTTAACCGCATAAGATATATCAAGGCGTGTAAACGCAAGATATTGCAAACTTCCAACCACCGACCTGTATTGAAAAGAATCAGTGGCCGGTGAACCGTCGTTGAGAAATAATTTTGGTGATGATGGTAGTGGCGTAGAAACTGGCTTTGCATCTAACATGTTGTGCTTCACCAAAAGATCTGAGATATATCTTCGTTGCATTAAGTGAATACCTTGAGTAGTGCGTGTGCATTCAATACCAAGAAAGTAGTGTAGATCCGTAGGTTCCTTGATAGAAAAGCGATCGGCAAACGATTGAAGAACCTAAGCAATGACCGAGTTATCGTTCCTAGTGACGAGGATGTTATCAACATAAACTAGCTTTTCAGACATACGTTTTGGTTATGTGGGGTCTATTTTGGTTTAATTGACTAGCTTGGTATGGATGGGGTTCGGTTTGAGGTGGTTCATGCTGAGTTGTGGGTTGCAACTCATTTTGTTGTGAAGCAGTGGGCTCAATAGACGATGGGTTTAGCTGGACCGTGGGTTGCGATCCATTATCGTTTGAAGCAGTAGGCTCAGAACATGGATTAGAGGAAGAAGAAGTGTGAGGGAGAGAAGTTAATACATGTGTCGTTGGAGACGTTGCGGGTTGATGAAGGTTCAGTACAGGAGGTCCAAACGAGTTAAGTGAGTCTTGAGGAAGCACTGGAACCGAAGAGACGAGTGGTGTAGTGACATGAGTGACCGGTGTCTCATTATCAACATTTTGTAACCGGAATGACGATTGAAAAGGAAACTCTTTTTCATGAAACTTAACATGTCTTGAAGTGTAAATCCGACCCGTTGGTATATGTAGACAATGATACGCACTTTGCGTTAACGAGTATCCAAGGAAAACACAACGTTGAGAACGATCATCAAGCTTGTTGGTGGTGTAAGGGCGTAACCACGAAAAACATAGGCTGCCAAATACTCGAAGTTTCTGATAATTAGGTGGTACCATAAAGAGCTTCTCAAATGGTGATTTTAATGACAAAATCGGAGTAGGCAATCGATTTATCAAACGGCAGTAGCAATAGCATACTGCCAATATACTTTCGGAACCGAAGCAGTGGACATGAGCGTTAATCCGGTCTCCACAATATGGCGGTGCTTTCTTTCAGAAATCCCATTATGTTCGGGAGTTTGCGGAGAGAAAGTAAGATGTGATATACCGTGTGTTGCAAGGAATGCTCGAGAGCTATAAATTCTTCACCGTTATCTGAGAATAACGTCCCAATCCGATTCTGGAAACGATTGTCGACAAGAGCTTTATACGCGATGAAAGTGCTCTTGACATCTGATTTCTTCTTTAAAGGGTATAACCAAGTATAACGGGTAAAATGATCGACAAAAACAAGATAGTATTGATAGTTTTTGGTGGAAAGAATTGGTGAAGTCCAGACATCAGTGAAAACATATTCAAGAGGTCGTTTTGAGGTAAAAGAGGTTTGTGAAAAAGGAAGTTTGTGGCTTTTATTAATTGCACAATCTGAGCATGAAAAATGTTTTTGAATGGGAGAAGAAACATGTAGCGAAAAAGATGAAACAATGGTGTTTTAAATAGATGAAGATGGATGACCCAATCTTGAATGCTATGATTGAAAGTCGGTTTTGGAGCCTGCCGCCGAAAACGGAGCCATAGCATACGTACTCTTCATGGGCCATTCATATAACTCGTTTTTAGTTTTGCCTTGGAGCAATGGGACCCCGTACTTAGATCCTTCACCTGAAATGATGCCGGAAAGAATTCAACGGAAACTCCATTAGTGTTACACAAACGATATACCGAGACCAAATTCTTGTGAATATCAGGAACACAAAGTATTTTATCAAGAGTTAAAGCACGAGTTTGAGAATGAAGAAGTTTTGAACCGGTATGTGTAATCGGAATGGTTGATCCATCTGCTAGTATGAGATCATCTCCACCGTTGTATGCTTGGTGAAGTGAAAGGTTATTCAGATCGGAAGTGATATGGTGCGTTGCACCGGAGTCAAGCAGCCAATCATTAGAACTAGAAGACGATCCAAAAGCAGCGTTGGCTCGAGGCTGCCATGGCTTGAAGGGCGTTTGTTGAGGTTGAGATGAGGTTTGCATCGACTCAAACTGTGGACATCTCCTCGCACTATGGCCTTGGTTGTTGCAGATTTGGCACTTGCCCTTATAAGGTTTAGGACTGCGATTGTTGTTGTTGCGTTGCATTAGCTGCCAATTGTTGTTGTTGCTCTGCATTGGTTGCCAATTGTTGTTGGAGTTATCGGATCGCTGATTGTTTGAGTAGCGATTGGCGTGATTCTTGGAGTAATTGTTGCGAGTCTGAACGTTATTAGCCGAGACAGGAAATGAGTTGTTGTTCAGAGCCGCATTCATGGTAAGAAGTCTTGATTCATAAGTAAGTAGACGTTCATGAACTTCGGTTATCATAGGAGGAGTGTTTTTGCCTTCAATTTGATCTACGACTACTCCTCAGGAAGACCATGAAGTATGATGTCAATGGAGTCTTCATGATCAACCGGTTTGCCGAGTAAGGCAAGTTGATCTAGTCGCGTTGTGATACCAAAGAGATACTCATCAATGGTCTTTGATCCCTTGGTGTAACTTTTCAGTTGGTCTCTATGTTGATTGAGATGTCCCTGGCTTGGATTTGCATAGGTCGAAGCTAGCTTTTTCCAGATCTAGGCTGCGGAGGTGGTGCGAGAGACCACATGTTGAATTGTTGTTGAGATCGCGCCAAGGAGGGAGCTGTAGATTAATTTATCTTGTGGATGCCATTTGGTAAAGGCTGGATTGGTGGAGATCACATTAGCGGTTGTTATGGTAGCAGGTGGAATGATATTGGAGCCGTAGATGTGGCCAAGAAGGCCATGGCCATCGAGAAAAGCTTGAACTTGGAGACTCCACATGAGATAATTGGTGTTCGTGAGTTTCGTGATATTGGACATGTTGACATTGAGAATGGTCTCAACAATGATCGGAATTGTTTCGGTGGCCGAGGAATTGCCGTTGGTGTTTGTCATGAGATTGGCGGCTGATATTTTTGAAAAGAAAAAGTTTTAGGTTTTTAGGTTTTAGGAGTGTGTTGCTTTGATACCATGTAAATATTGAATATGATAATATTGTTAGATGAATGTTTACAGCTATTTATACAAGTACGAGAAGGTAACTAGGTTATATCTAATTACAAGTAGAACCTTTAACACTTAATTACATATATATCATACACTTTATTCTCTTTTGCAAGTGACATTCCAAGAGAAGCCTTGTGCACGCTAATGAAGCAAGTGACATTCCAAGAGAAGCCAAGAATTTTTTTTGTTTTATGGCTCACATGGAGTTGGAGCTTTTTAGCTAATAAGCTGTGTTTCATTTGACATTTAATAAATTATTGGTCTGTTAAAATAAGCTTTAGTCTCCATCAAATTTGTTTGTTTCTATTTGTATATGAATCTGTGCACATAGATTACTTTGATGTGATTGTTGGATCCATCTTTTGACATTTCCTCAAAAGTAGCAACAAGCCTTCCCTGCTCTGCCTAGAAGATCTAACACAAACAGTATGCATTGACTTTCCCATCTCACTGCAACCATAACCATTGGATCAAATGGAACAGCCTTTGTCCGAGTTCACTTGACCCGAAATGGTTACAGGCTGCGAGGATAAGGGTGGGAGACCATTAAATATATTTGATTTGGTATTACAAGCAAGGATTTGTATAATTACGTATTGGGTTGGTATACCTAGTAAGTATTCCTCATTTCTTTCTTTTGTCTTTAACCTTCCCTATATAGTTCCATTGTGTTGGAAAGTCACACGCTAATGAACTTTCAACAGAATGAAGAAAGTGACTTTTAATGGCTCATACACTGTCTTGAAAGCTAACTGTTCCAAGTTTATTTGTCTCTTCCTTTGTGATAGTTGGTGGTTATACCCACATAGCTATATAAGGGTCTTATCCATCTAATTGGTATAAGTTTCTCCCCCGGTGGTCTCCATCTAACTGAAAGCTTTAAACTCTTTGACAGAAACTGCATATGTGACCGGGCCGTCTCAAACTTTTTAGACACCCTGTTCAAATATCAAAAGTAGAACATTGATATTATTAGTTTTAAAACGTTAATTACCAAACTATAACTTCTCATAATAAATAGTTTATAATTATAAATACCATTTTCTTATTTTTTTACAACAAATAAAAATTTATTACTCAAAATTGTTTCAGTCATACAATTTCAACTGATAACTTATATTTAAACAATGTCATTTTTCTTAGAGAAATTTTGAGTTATGCCACTATTGGCATGCCACTTTTCAATTATGCCACTGTTTTAAAATGATTACCAGCGTGCCACTGTTTTCCTTTTCAGTATTCCGAAAATACTCTTAATTAAAATTACCCTAAATTTTTCTCTTCTACATCAAAAACAAAATTTTCTGCCGTCGTCGATCTCAATCTTCGAGAGAGAAACTTGAGATCTTATTCTGAATCGACGAGCTCGATCCTATGAGAGCATCGATCGTCGTAGATTTTAAATCCAGATTTGTCGATATTCGTGGTCGATTCTGTTAAACCCAGATTGGTCGATATTGAGAGAGATATAGAGATTTCGTCATATTCAATCGATTCGAATCGCTGTCTCGAATCTGAGATTAGATCGAGCAGATTTAAGAAAAAAGAAGAAGAAGAAGAAGAAGATTAGATCTCAAAGCAATTCAAACACAAACGACTGTAAATTTTCGAGTTTGGGTTAACTATTATACATTTAGGGTATAGAATTTGGAGAGGGGGGGGGTTGCTTTTACATTATAAAACTGTTAAAAAAATCTTACAAAACTGTTAAAAAAATCTTAATGTTTTTAAAAGGTTTAGTAAAACTGTTAAAAAAATTATAATGTTTTTAATAGGTTTAGTAAAACTGTTAAAAAAACCTTATCTATTATATTATTAGAGAGGTAACTATGCACCATAATGAAAGTTGAGTTTTTTATTACATTGTGTTTTTTGTTGTGTTTAAATGAGTTTTATTTTAAACGGATATATTTGATAGTTAATTCATATTTGTATGTTACCTTAAATGGTTTATATTTTTATGGATACATTCGATAATTGGTTTATACTTTTTTTATATATAAATGGAATGTGATAATATGTAAACAAATTCCATCTTAAACCATATCTTCCAAAATATCAAATTTCGAATTTTATAACTATTTTATGGTTTTTTTTAATTTGTATTTAGTTAATGGATATATTCAAAAAATATTTGAATTTAATATTCTAGAAATATATATGATTCAATTGTAGCATCCGTAAACCTTATTTTGATGATATGTTCTCATTAGTTCTTCTATATAGCCTCCTCTTAATTTCATAACACCTACAAAGCATTCTCTTTGTTATTTTATTTTTTCATTGTACGTTTCTCTTTTTCTTATTTGTTTTTCTTCTTGATTTTCATTTATGTTATTTCTTAATCATCGTTTGATTTATCTCTGTAAAATGATTCGTTTTTGTAGTGATTTGTATTGACGACCTTTTTTTTGTTACTCTTTTGTTATTTTGTAGGTTTCTTGTATTTATATTGCGGCTAATAAGGTAATTTTAGTAATCGTTTGACCAATCTTTGTTCTAATAAATCGTTAGCTTCCTGTTTTCTTTATGAATTTGATTCGTTGTCTGATTTATACGTTTATGATAGTTTATTTGTTTTGTTAATGGTACGGTTTGTGTTATTATGTTTTGTGTGAAACGACCAAGTTTTTTTTTTCTTTCTAAAAACCTAACAATTCTACTGCGGAAACCAACAACCCAATCAAACCAACAGAACGATCAATTAATTTTCAAAAAATAAATAACCAATTCAATACACCAATAAACAGGATTTAACATTTATTCCGATCCAAAATATCCAAAAGCATTTCTAACAATCCCTAGAAACCTAAGCAGGTTCTAAACACAACCACAACAAACTAGAGATCCTAATCATTCTCTCGTCCCAGCCATGATTCCACGATCTCAAACTTTTCCTTTACCTGCAACTCAAAAGGGAAAAACAGAATTGCGTGAGTATTATCATAAATACTCAGTGAAGCGGTCATCCCGCCTACCGATTACACAATAGGGAAATAGCATGTCAAATACTACGCGCACAATCAACACTCAACAAATATGCAACAATCAACAATTATGCAATTTTCACAATTTATCAAGTGGTGTCGATCGACACTCCACCTTGGTGTCGATCGACACTCCAATACCAAAACCAAATCTCGCGATCACAAAGAGTGGTGTCGATCGACACCTCTCGCAGAAACCTAGACCGAGTCGAAATCCTCACGAGACTCGGTCCCGTTTCATCGTACGGATTTGCGACGGAATCGTAGCAAAACCGTAGCAAATGTCGATACCCTAAACCTTAGTGGTTTGGAATGATTCTTATGACTTGTTTATCAATTAGGGCCTAATTTATATGTTTTTATATACCAAGTCATAAGAATCATTCCAAACCACTAAGGTTTAGGGTATCGACATTTGCTACGGTCATTTTGCTACGGATTTGCGACGGAATCGTAGCAAAACCGTAGCAAATGTCGATACCCTAAACCTTAGTGGTTTGGAATGATTCTTATGACATGTTTATGGAGAAACATATATAACGAAGTATAACATAGACTTATACTATGAATATGAACAATCTATCATTTTTGGCGATTTAACGAAGAACTCCAATTATTGGACTACCTTTGGTCCATACATCCACTAAGGACCTAAACAATTGTATATTTACCATTTCCAAATCGTGATTTTGGTCTAAAACATCCAAACCCCTAAGTATACCCTAAACACCATTTGCGTGGGAATTGCGACGAATCCGTCGCAAATCCGTAGCAAACAATAAATTGCTACGGATTTGCGACGGGCTTGTCGCAATTCCGTTGCTAAATGTGTTACGCGTTTGCGACTAAATTTGTGGTCAAATCTATTAAATGACTGTATATTCCCCTTGGGATTTACAATATCCGAGGCATTTGCGATGGTTTTAAAATTTTTGCGACGCATTTGCGACATTTGGTGCGCGGGAAACGAAAAGATTGGGCGGCAAACATGCATTGGGTGAAAAAATCGTCCCGGAATCGCGACCGAATTGCGACGGAATTGCGAGGGAACTATTTCCCTATATATGCTTTTCCAATCTCTCGCTCATTCCTCACATCTCTCCATCTCTCTCTAACAAAAACGTTTCTCTCTCTAAAAAAAAGTTTCTCGCACATTCCAAATCATTCCCGACCTTCTACGGTAATTCTCTAAATTTTTCTTTTCCTTTATAAATATTAAATTTTTCATTCGTATGTAATTAATTAGGTAATTGTGGTTTTTAGGAGAATGGTTTTGAATAATTAGGTAGAAATGGAATTGTAATTTAATTTCTTTTTTCATTTTATTCACAATTTTAAATATTTATTATACTATTAACATTTTCAAAAATAAAAATATATTATTATTATTTATCTAAAATTGTAAACTTTTAATTTTATAAATTGTAGATGGCTCCTCGAAACCGTTAGGGAAAGATGACATTTACAGGATCTATCCGGACGGATGATGTGGGAGTGCCGTATTGTCCCGTTTTGAGATATGCTTATGATCCGCAATTGGCCAAGAAGACGAACCCCGTCATTGCCGAGCTTATGAGTAAGAAACAAGGAGGCACATCGAGCGGGGATCCGATCGATGATAATAATTTCGGTTTTAGCTTTATGTAGTAAAACTTTATTTTATGGTTTTTTAAATTTTAAATATTTTTGGATATTTTAATTTTAAATATTTAATTTTTTTTTTTATAAATCAGCTCACAAATCGTCGCAAAATCGTCGCAAATTTAAGCTGCAAATCCGTCGCAAAACATTTAGCCGCAATTCCGTCGCAAAACGTTTCGACGCAAAACAGCCGCTAAAAAACGCCGCAATCTCGTCGCAAAACTTGAAGTCGCAACTTCCTCGCAAATTAGTTAGACGCAAAAGCGTCGCTAAACTAGCGGCGTATTTGCGACGAAAATTATATTTGCGGCGATTTTGCGACGATTTTGGGTTTGCGACGAGCTAGTTGCGACAAACCTAAAATCGTCGCAAAATCGTCGCAATTTTCCATTTGCGACGGTTTTGCGACAAAAATCGCCCTCGCAAAAGGACCTGTTTTCTTGTAGTGTCGGGACGCATCCTTCGAGTCAATAGTATCTGGGAAACACACATCCCAATCAACATACCGGAGAGCTCACATCTCCTTAAAACACATGAGTTATTCGGGACCGCAGTCCCTAGAGCAATAGATACCGAGCACTGAATATCGCAAATTGGACGGCCCAACAAGGGTTCAAATCCACTCCAGACGCCTCAGCGTAACCATCCATCGGCCGATACACTTGCCTATAACCTGCATGTCCCGTTCGAAGAGACCTGAAAACTGAACCGACTGCCACAACTTACTCTTGCTCGAATGACCAAACACTTTGGTTTCTGGAAATCCTTCCAGAACTAACCTCGGATGCATTGCCTGATCCTCGAGAACTCTGCTTCTTTTGCTAACCCAGACAACTTCCCGATAACTGAAATGCTCCTTGCTCGTTGTGAACACCATCCTCGAAAATTGATCTCTATGACTGGATATGATGTTACGCGAGAGACCAAGAACTCCTCAAAATACTGGTTTGCCATCCATTGCGATGAACCTTAAACCTTCAGATACTCCACTTTGCCTTCTTGCAACCAAAACCGGTGCTCCTCCTAACCACACTTGCTCGACTCCGCATACAGCTTCTGCTCCCGAGCCTCTCTAGAACCAAACACAATGAACCACATGCTCCTCAGGATTCCCCGAATAATCCAAAATATAAACGTCGAGTACGAAACGAATACTTCCCAAAATTCCTTGATCACGTCGAAATAATCTCGTGCATACCGCAGGCGCATTTGCTAAGCCGAAAAGCATAACCACAACTCGAAATGCCCATTACTTGACTAGATTCGCCCTGAACCTTCTATGCAACATTTTAATCCAACTGGGCCTGGCGGTCGATCGTACAACAATCAAACAAGAACATGTACAACCACCCGTCAGTTCCGACTACGCAACATTCTTAATCCAAACTAGGTTTGGCGGTCGATTATACAACAATCAAACAAGAACATGTACAACCACCCGTCAGTCCCGATTTGGATTTAACAAATGCTACATGTGTTACCAGAACTCCATCCACGGCCTAGCCTGACCAACGATACTTCGGCTCACAACTCGAGCCTCCCGAACCATCTATCACAGACCATACACTTGACCTATCCAGTCAACACTACTCAAGATCCTCACCAAAACCTCAAACCCGTCCAACATGGACTAAAATCCTGACCTGACTTGGCCAATACCACACGAGATCCTCCCATGATCTCAGAGGATCCGTCTAATCCACACAAGACAACATACTGCTCGCACTCTCGGGACGCATCCCTCGAGCCAACGGTATCTGGGGAGCTCACCTCCCCGCAAGAGATCTCACATGCCTCGCTACTTATTCTGGGAACTCACTTCCCAATAAGTATATAGGAGAACACACCTCTCCTCTGATTAGAGCCGCCTCACGTGGTATAGTCACGATATTCCCAGCCTGGAATATCCTCAACAAAACGACCCACATTGGTCCACACGTATAAAACGCATCTAGGAACCACACGCCTCATAACTCATATGAAAATAAATAAGGAACACCATCTTATAAATTTTCAAAAATGTAAATCGTTTCAACACCAACAAAAATACAAGAATCCAGAAACAACAACGCAAAGCTCAAAAAATGAAACCGGGAACAAAACCAAAAGAAACCGCTCAATCCTAGACCTGCTCCTCTAGGTCCTTCTCAAACACTACAACTGCCTCCACCAGCTCCGCCCTCGACGCGAACTTGGAGCCTCTCCACGCCCTCCTCAGCTCAAGCCTAAGCCCTCCTGCGAACTTACCCATCTGAGCCCGCTCATCATCCCTACCGTTACTTGCATAGGCCACTAGCCTACTGAACTCTGCATCATACTCACGAACCGACCGGTCTTCCTGAACCAGTTCCCTGAACTGCAACTCTAACTGCTCCACAACTTCTTGAGGAAAGTACCTTGCATTAAACTCGCCCAAGAATTCACCCCAAGTCCACACAGTCCGCCTTCTCCGGGCCTGGACACCGGTCAACCAGAGATGAGCATTTCCTTCCAAGAACTCAACTGCTAGATCAACACGAAACTCATCGGGACATCTGGGAGAACGAAGCCTTCGCTCAACCTTCAGCCTCCACTCATTGGCTTCCTCTGGGCCCCCTCCACCCGAGAATGACAAGGGCCCCATGAGCAGCAGCTCATTGGACATCGCCATATACTGCTCCCTCAGGGTCGCTACTGGAGCCTGTACTGGTACCGAACACGATAACCGCTCTAAAATCAGTGCCAGCATCTTCGCCAAACGATCCTCAGGATCCTGGGCTCCACTTGCAGCAACACCCGCACCTGGGCGTCCTGCCGCACCAGTAGCTCTAGCACTAACTCTAGCACCCGCTAAACCATCTGACACACTGACAGCACCCACTGAAACCTCCTGATACGTCGGCGAAACAACCACCTGCTCTGACAACTCACTCTGAGCCTCCCACTCGAACGACGAAGACACACGACTCCGGCCTCCACGGCCGCCAGCTCTGCCACCACGGCCTCTCGGAACTCTGGCCATCGCACGCTGCACTTACCAACAACACATTCTAAGCTACTAGAATTCACAGAATAAACGTCAAACAATCACATACCGTGGAATCTCTTTGAAGGCTCGGAGAGGATAATTCTAAGACTAAAATTGACGGAGCACACATAATCAATTAAACACATAGTCTCAGTTCATCCAATTTACTACTAGCCCTAGAACCGTAAGGGCTCTGATACCAAAATGAAACGACCAAGCTTTTTTTTTCTTCTAAAAACCTAACAATTCTACTGTGGAAACCAACAACTCAATCAAACCAACAGAACGATCAATTAATTTTCATAAAATAAATAACCAATTCAATACACCAATAAACAGGATTCAACATTTATTCCGATCCAAAATATCCAAAAGCATTTCTAACAATCCCTAGCAACCTAAGCAGGTTCTAAACACAACCACAACAAACTAGAGATCCTAATCATCCTCTCGTCCAAGCCATGATTCCACGATCTCAAACTTTTCCTTTACCTGCAACTCAAAAGGGAAAAACAGAGTTGCGTGAGTATTATCATAAATACTTAGTGAAGCGGTCATCCCGCCAACCGATTACATAATAGGGAAATAGCATGTCAAATACTACGCGCACAATCAACACTCAACAAATATGCAACAATCAACAATTATGCAATTTTCACAATTTATCAAATGGTGTCGATCGACACTCCACCTGGGTGTCGATCGACACTCCAATACCAAAACCAAACCTCGCGATCACAAAGAGTGGTGTCGATCGACACTGCCACTAGGTGTCGATCGACACCTCTCGCAGAAACCTAGACCGAGTCGAAATCCTCACGAGACTCGGTCCCGTTTCATCGTACGAGATTGATCACGACACAGCCACCACATATCACACAGAAACACAGGAATACCAATCATCACAATCATGAATCAATCACACAATCCCTAACAAACTAATCCCGTAATCGCGATCACGCACTCACCTTAGCCTTAAACGAAGGAAAGGAACGAGATGACCACAAACAAACGACGAACAGAGCCTCTACCCACTGGTACTGATTGATCCGAGCGATCCCCACACAAAATCGCGAAGAACAATGATCCCACGGCCCTTAAAACTCGAATAAACGATGTCTCAAGGATTTCTTTGCAACAATCCTCAAGAACGATCGAATTCTCTCTCAATCTCCTATGATTCTCTCTGATTTCCTCCATCCAAACGCGGCCACGAATTGCCTGAGGGCTTATAAAGGCAAGCCCTAGGGTTAAACCTTAAACCGCAGCTAAACCGAGCCAAAAATCTAATAAACCCGAGTTCTGCAACTCTGGTGTCGATCGACACTACTCCTAGGCTAAATTGCACCTATTTGGTTTCGGGATGTTACATTGTGCGTATTGTCAATGGTACGATTGCAAACAACCAACTACGTTTGCGTTAATGGTGATCCTTTCTTCATTGAAGCAAGAAACTGATTCTCTGAATTTGTTTATCTTTATCTTAAATTCCGGTAACCATTTTCTTTATTTGCTCTGTTTTTTAATTTATTATATTATTAGAGAGGTAACGATGCACAATAATTAAAGTTGATTTTTTATAACACATGTGTTTTAATGTTTTCTTTAAGGAATTTTTATTTTATGGATATATTTGATAATTGATTTATATATATATATATATATATATATTTTTTAATTGTAGATATATATAAAAATCAAATATTCTAATATGTGAACCCTAACAATCGATGCTTATATTGTTTAGCAAAAAAAAAAAAACAATCAATGCTTATATAAAGCTTCCTTAAGTTTCAATAACAAACAAATGCTTGGATGTCTCTTACTTCTCTCCATCTTTTTGAGTTTTTCGTCATCTCAAATTAGTTTGTTTAACATTTAAGCTGATCTTCTCTCTTTAGCCAACGTTTTTTCCCCAATTTTGTACCAAGTAATTCTTTCAATCGCTTTATACATAAAATCTCTAAAATTTCCTTTGAATAGTTGGGTTTTTTTATTTATTATGATTGTGAATATTGTATGAGAGGATGATGAGGACAATTGTGATGGCGATGATAGTGACGATAATACTTGGCATAGTTGATTCTCTTAGTTTCCAATTTCATTTATTTTGCTTATTTTTTTTTAAAAAAAATATGTTAATTTTAGAGATTTTATTTATGGTAGGTTTATATTAGTACATATACTAGATCTTTTTGTTATATAAATTTTTAGATTACATATTTAATCGTATGTAAATAAGAGTATTACAACCATTTTTTTTTTACTTTTTTAATTTGTTTTTAGTTTTAAATAGTCGTACTATTAATTTTATTTTAATGTAAATAAGAATAAGAAAACTATTTTTATTGTTGAACAAATTTGATGGTGATAGCAATATATTTTATCTCTATTTCTTGGATTTATCAAGTTGTCTAAATATCTAGAGAAATTTCAAGATATGCCCCTTTTCAAAAATGCCACTATCACTTTTTCCCAATTTTTAAATTATTTATGTTTGAGTTAACTATGTTATATTAGGGTTTAGTTTTTTGGGTTTTAGGTTTGTGAGGGATCAAAACATTTTTTAAAATTGAAAATTTTGAGATATAAATTTTTTAAACATATTTTTAAGTGGCATGTTGGTAAGAAAATAATACAAGAGTGGCATATTTGAAAAGTGGCATGGTAAAAGTGGCATTTTTGTAAATGTCCCAAATATCTATATATTTTCCTTTTAGTTTGTGATTGATTTGTTCAGTTTCGTATTTACCTTATTTTTTGTGGATTTTTTCCACTAAAATATTTGTTCTTCATTTTTTTTCTTTCTAACACAAAAACAAATTTTCCTCTATGTTGAGCACTTGAGCTTTACATCAACCATAAATATATTCCTACGGATTTGGTTATTCAACAACAATTTTTTTTTTTTTTTTTGACAACCAAACATTTAATTATAGAAAGCTCTCTCGATTTGTTACCTAAAGAGTAGGTAAATTGCTTACATAAGAAAAAGACCTAGACCTACCAGACCGGGCCAAAGAATCCTCTTTCGGATTAGATGATCGGGGAATCAACGATAGTGTGAATAGAGGGAATTGTGCACGGATGTCTTCGAATCTGTTGGCGAGAATGGCAAGCGCTGGCCAATCCTTTGGTGACTGTGTAAACTTGAGAAGGTCGGGACAATCCGTCTCAAAACTCTGACAATGCACCATGTGTTATTGGGAGATGGATTCTCATAGAGTTGATGAATTTTTAAAATCTAAAGATTTATTAAATTTGTAGAGAGTTTTGTGTATTTAGAAAATTTGGTGATTAGAATTCTAAAAATCCAAAGGTTTTATGAGGTATTCTCAAAATCTTGTTTAATGAGTTAAATTAGAACAAATCCATTTACAAATAACAATAGATTCTAATAGATTTATAGAAACCCTAAAACTAAATTTTTTGAATAACAATGGATTTTGAATGGAGTTTCAAACTCATCAAACCAATAAAAATGGATTTCATTAAGAATGTCATAATCCATAAATTAATAACAATGGATTCTAAAAATTTTAAAAATCCTTAAGAATCCATCAACCAATAACCCAACTTAATTCGAAATGATTAAAACTCATATATTTATTTAAACCATTCCATAATTTAAGTACATTTGTGAGGGTTTAGGATCCCATATTAGGATTTGGTACCACTTAAAATCCACCCACTTAATTAATTCATACTGCTTAAAATCGATATATTTCTTCAAATCAGTATGTTTAAACCATTTCACACTGTAAATTCATTTGTGAGGGTTCAAGCTCCCATATTAGGGTTTGGTACCGCTTAAAATTTGCAGACTTAGTCATTTCGAACTAATTAAAATCGAAATAATTATTCAAATCGATTTGTTTAAACCATTCCATATTATAAATACATTTGTGAGGGTTTATGCTCTCATATTAGGGTTTAGTACCACATAAATCCACATACTTGTCAATTTGAACTGATTAAAATCAATATATTTCTTCAAACCGTTCTACTTAAATCATTCCATACTGCATGTACATTTGTGAGGGGTTTAGGCTTCCATATTAGGGTATAGTACCCTTAGTTTTTAAATATTTAAGGATAAATTTATATATTAGATAATTACTAAAAAAAATATGATTTATTATTCACCATTTTAGCTCTTTTTATTTTCATAAAAATATATATTGTAGTCATATATACAACAACAAAATATTAATTTATATATGTATAAAGATTAAATTATCGGAAACATCTATTATAAATTTTAATGCCCGCGCAAAAGCGCAGGTAAAAACCTAGTAAAACTTTTTAAAAACCATGTAAAACTATTTATAAGGTGTTTGTAAATTTTTATAAGGTTTTTGTAAAGTTTTGTAAGGTTTTTTAATAGTTTTATAAGGTTTTTAAACAATCTTATAAAATCTTATAAACCTTTTAAAAACTTTACAAACCTTATAAAAATCTTATAAACCTTATAAAAATCTTATAAACCTTTTAAAAACCTTATAAATTATTTCATTTTTTAGTTTTTAATGACATGTAAAAAAATCTTATAAAACTGTTTAAAAACTTTATAAAAACGGGAAAACCCTAAAAATAACTAAAACCCAGATTTGACCAAAAAACAACCAAAATCCAGATCTGACCAAAAAATAATCAAAACTCAGATCTGAACCAAAATCGAATCAAAAGCTCAAATTTGTAACCAAAATCGAATCAAAAGCTTAGATTCGTAACCAAAATGGAATCTAAGAAACAAAATTCATAGAATAACCTCTTCTTCTTCTTCGTCTTCGTCGTCTTCTTCTTCTTCTTCTTCTTCTTCGTCTTCTTCCACAGAGATTTATGTTGATGAGAGAAAATCGAAAATCCTAGATCTATCTTTGATGTGATTGCGTTCCATAGAGTCAAAGAGAGAATCGAAAACCTTAAATCTATAACCCAAATCGGATTTGCAATTTCCGAGAAGAGAATTTTGTGGGAGAGAGAATTTTGAACTAGGAACGTGAAAGTAAAGAAGAAAGCTAAGATCTGTTTTTTTCAATTAGGGGTAAAATTGTAATTTGGTCAGTGAACAGTGGCACGCACGTAAGACAATTTAGAATAGTGGCATAATTGATTAAATGTTGGCCTTGTGTGGCATATTTGTAAATGCCCGCTTTTCTTATTGATCATGTAAAAAAAAATCACGTCCATTCTTCTTTAATTTGAGTTTGTAAATTGAAGAATAATATAACATAGAAATATGATAAAAAAATATATCACTAAGTAAATAAATAAATAAAAACATGAAAATACCTTAAGATGTTGCCATGAATGATTAAAGACGGCATATTGTGAAACTCGAATCAATTTTATTCATGGCTTAGTCATGAACGTGTTTGCAAAAACTCTTTTTCAGAGAATTGGCGAAGAATTTGTTAGATTCTCTCTATATATATACACTAAATCTAATTAATAAAAAAAATATAAATGTAATCAAGTAAAAAACTCTCACCTAATTGTTATTCTAACACCAATTTCCTTTAATATTAACATTTGACATTAATACATACATCGCTTTCATATATTAATTATATATATCAAATGTAAGTAATTCTTAATTTAGTTTTTCCTTATTTGGTTGTCTAAATAGAAGCTATATTTTTTTTTTTTGAAATTTTTAATGGTTAATAAACTTAACCATTAAATATTTTTGGTTAAGCTCGAGTAAAAAAATAATAATTTTGGGCCCTTCTCAAAATATAGGCCTTGTTCGACCGCACCACTTGTACATGTAAATAGACGGCTGTGATATGTGACATGTCAAATCCAGTAAGCAGGAAAAGACACTTTAAGCCAGAGAAACCGGCAGTACAGAAAGCCGTTTCAGAAAAGCAAGGGGTAAATGGGTTTGGGAAATCTCTTCGGGAATCATCCAGAGCTTATTATGAGAGGCATATACTTTGGCCCTGTTTTATTTCTAAAAAAAAAAATTTCTTTGGTCTCCGACAATCATCCTAAGCTTATTATGCAATGTGTATGGAGCCACAGCTAAAAATAAAGAAGGGAAATAAACAAATAACAGAGGTTTCAAAAACACCACAGAGACATTCTTTTAAATCACAAACAATTTAAAGACAAACAGATCACAAAAACACAAACAAACAGATTTCAAAAACACCACAGACATTCTTTTAAATCACAAACAGCCGCCTCGCCTGCCTTTGAATTCGTGGTGTGGCACCAGTTAACCAATTATTTGAGCAAACGCCAATAGTCGATCTGGAATCATCAGCTTCGCTACTGGTCCTTCATACTTCAGATTCAGCTTCATCAAACTAGGCATGGCCTCTTCTTCGATCTGCAACTCATCTAGTCTTAACATGTTCAATTCAAGCTTCCTCAGACGACTAAAACCTTGTGCGCTGATGCTCATCTTCCTTCCCAAGTAATAACAATTTTCCTCCAGGACCAGTTCTTCTAGTCTTGGCAATTTCTGCAAAGCAGGCATGGGATCTTCCTCGAGGCTTGATCTGTTCAGCCTGAAAAGCTCAAGACTGGGAAAGATGAGATCCATGTCTTTGGGAAGTTTCTTTATGTCACAATGCAGTGTCAACTTGACTAGGACTTGGAACCTAACTGCTTCTTCCGATGGCGACGATAACTTGAAGTCCAACACCTCCAACTTCAGGACACGAAGATTTCTCAGTTTAGAGAAGGAAACCAAGCTCAACGGCACTCTTCTTCTCTGGTTGATCTCCAAGTCCTGAAGATTGATTAGTAACTCATGTTTGAGTTTGCTCCAGCTGTAGGAAGAGATAGACCTTTCCTCTTTCTACTTTTTCAGCTTTCACTAAGCTTCTGTCTATCAGCTCTTCGATATAATACCGAGCCACATCTTCCATCACCATCTCTTCATCCTCTTGTATAAACCCTTCAGCTACAAGTAATCGTATCAACTTCTCTACTTCGATCTCATAGTCCTCTGGGAAGACACTGAGGTAAAGAAAGCAAAGTTTCAAGTCTTGTCGCATCTCCTTGAAGCTAAGATCAAATACAGTGGAGATGTGAATGGAATCATCCTTTAGGCGTCGCCATAGACTGGCACACACATCATGCCACTCGTTTGCCCTCTTCCGAGACAAAAGCCCGGCAAGAACGACTATAGCAAGCGGTAATCCACCGCATTTATGAACCATTTCTTTTCCAATCTTCTTCAGATCTTCATCAATCCATTGCATGTTCTTGAATGCTTCTGTTCAAACAATTGCCAGCTTTCGTCAAACGTCTAGAACCTTAACTTATGGGCGTAGACTCTCTCGTCCACACCTTCAGCCACGGCTCTAATACGCGTAGTGATGATCACTCTACTTCCTTCATGATTGCACGGTAACGCCCTCTTCAAGCTCTCCCACGCGCCTGCCTCCCATATATCAACTACCACTATCAGATATCTTTTTCCTTCTAGAAGACCGAGAAGGTAAACTTCTAACTCTTCCTCCTCCAATATCCTGATCTTTTCCAACTCTTCCGCAGAAGCTAGTTTCAAAGATCTAATGATTCTCATAAGCATATCTCTTGTGTTGTACTCTTGAGAAACATAAGTCCACGCGCGGTATTCGAATCTACTCTTCACATCCACGGAGTTGTAGAGCTTCCTAGCAATTGCAGTCTTTCCAAGACCTCCCATGCCGAATATGGAGATCATAAATCTCTTGTTCTCTCTATCATCAAGAAGCTTTTCCAAAAGAATCTTAGCATCATCTTCCAAACCAGCTACAAACTCTTCATTATCAACAGATCGAGCACGTCGAAGCTGCCTCACCCTCAAAACTGAAGTATTCCCTCCTCCTCGAGGCTCACTGAGGTTGCCGATGCCATAAGTCTCCCGCTTGCGAGTCACATCCAAGATTCTTCTCTTGAGGGTTTTGATATCATGGAGTATGTTGTACGAATCCTTCTTCCTGCCTATTTTGTTGGTCAATCTTGCCAAGCCTCGCCTTTGTGATCTTTTTTCGGCTTTCAGGTGATAGCTGTCCAAAACATCTTCAATATCGTAAGCTATGTCTAAAACCAGTTTTGTCCACTCTTTTGAGGCTTGATCTTCTCTTTCTCGAGCTTCAACATCCTTGAGATAAGCATGGATGAGCTTCAACTCTGACTTCAGCACCTCAAGCTCGTCTTTGATTCCAAACAACATCGATGCTTCTTCGATGAGATAGTCACCCATCCTTCCCACGACAAAACCAACAATCGCATCTACCATCTCAACAGAATTTAAAGGAAAATAGGTACAAGATTGAAGATATGTTTGGTTTCCTTGTGTCACTGATAAAAGAGTGGTTCCTGATGCTGCAAGAGAAGATAAGAAAATCAGTTTGTTTGACATTTCAACACTAGTTGCTGACTAGTCGTGATGTGTAAGACCCTAGGAGGAAAGGATAGTCATCGATATTATTATGTGCTTTGATTGGATAATAAAGAGCTTTTGGGATTTTATATATCATAACTCTATCAAATTGGTGCGGTTGAGTTGTCTAGAAATGCCTAAATGGAGTGAAGTGACGCTGAACTTACCGGAAAAGTGAACCACATCGTCGAAAGCAGCATCTCAAGCTTTATCCGGTGCAAAATCGACGATCGGTATTCTTTGTCAAAACCATTCTCTAAAACAGAGTTGTCACTTCATTCAAATATCTATTGGCTTCCTTTTGGTTTTCTATTAAATCTTCAAAAACCTCATTATTGCTTCTAAGTTTGTTCTAGCTCTTTCATATTAGTATCCAACTGCTCCGCATTGTGTCTCAAGTCCTCCTCTAAGGCATTCTGAAACTTGTCTAATACTTTCCACAAATACCTTCCTTCTTATACATTTACACATACCTTCTCTAAGTGACCCCATTTTCACATTGTGCAACTTCTAAGGATACGAGAATTCAACAATAGAAACCTTTCCTTGTATGTATTGACGAATACTTTTTGCAACATCAAAAATCGAACAAGCTGCTGTTTCTGGATCGATTTGAATCCTCCGTGATCGGAGACCACCTTCGGAATTTCTGCTATGTTCCACATTCCCTATCTCAGAACCCTCTTCGGAGCATTGACCGACCGCTGCCCATCATACTTTCGATTTTAGAGAGAATCGGAGGAGGAGGTAACTCCCAAGTCTCATGCTACCACCGAAGAAGACCGCGGCCATTGCGAGGAAACCTAAATCGCCAAATCACCCAGCTTACAAAACAGGACCGGGTTAGTCCCACAACCTTCGGGTTTTCCTCCCCACCTTTCAGATTTTAAATCATACTTAGAGTATATATTTTAAATTTTGTATTTAAGCTATCACCTTACAGTGTCGGACCTTAGCTAAACCTAACACCTTACAGTGTCGGACTTCATAAATCTTGATGTGAGAAACCCAAATCTCACATTGTCTCTTCTGATAGCTTATTTACGACCAGTGACTCATTGGCTGGTGCTTCAATCGATTACAAAATGAATACTTTGCTATGTTCCTCAACAATACCGGACTTGGTTGATGGATCTCCTTGATAAGGAATGAGTTTCTGCCATGGTGTACTGCCTAACTTTGCTACTAGTATTTTTTTCTTTTTAACAAAAAAAAAAAAACTCCATTTATATAATTTATAACGGGAAAATAGCATAAAAAACGGCACACTTGCAAAAATAGACCAAAACTTGAAGTCAAAGCTAAAACTAAGCTCTTCCTCTCCTCTCTTTCAAAATCCCACAAATTACCCTTAATGAATCTGTGTATTAACGAATATGCCACTCATCAGACTGCTTCTAGAGTCTAACCATTTTTTCAATAGACCTAAGGGCATTCTCAGATCTAACTTATTTACGGAAATGCCATTGTCATCAATTCTCAACCTCCACGACAACCACCATGGTCGACGAGTTAATGCAGTAAGTTACACGTTATTTCCGCCTTTAAAGCTCAAGGATAGAGCACTCCAATACTTTTCGCGACTACTCTCTCCGATTTCTCCAAATTTTCCTTTGCGTTTCCGTTTAAAACCTACCGAAATCGGAAATAATGTCATAAAAACGGCAAACGACGACAGGGCTGGCGGGATTTCGGTGGGATTATATGATCTGGGCGGCCAACGAGGGCGAAATGAAACTCGAAACCGATATAGGTACGATTTTTGCATATCGTTGAATTGCAGATCTGAGTTGTATACTCAGACTGCTTTAGAAGTCTGTTCAAACTCAACTAGTCAACGAGAGGGTAGTTTTGCAATTGACATTTAACTAGGCAGACTCAATATGAAGTCTGCTAATTTCCTTTGAAGCCAAAAAAATTATGAAAATTCCTCTAATCGAGGCATAGGGTAGTTTTGCAATTGACCGAAAAATTGACTTTCTATTAAGACTTCATTTTCTGTCTGCAGGAAAATCAGTCACTTTGACCGCAAGTTGACTGTCTATAAAGACGGAATCGGAAATCTAAAAAAAAAAGGTTACTAGTTGTAATTGACCGAAAATTTTCATATGTTGACCTATTTGGGGGGAATAATATCAGACTTCTATTTAAGTCTTGGTTAGATCGAAAAACTTTTAGACTTCTATGGCAGTCTGCAATTTATGAATTTTTTCAGACGGCTTAGATAGTCTGATTTCACAGATTTTGGTTAACGCAAAAAATACACAAATTTTTGTCAGACATCTTTGGTAGTCTAAATGATTTTGCAGACCGCGATGGAAGTCTAAATAAAAAAGTCAAAGTTCGGTCAATGCAAAAATACCTCACCACAATTTTCAGACTGCCCGGCCGATAAAAGAAGTCTGACATGAAAAGTCAATATTTTGGTCAATGTCAGAAATACCTTTCGATTTTTTTCAGACAGCTAGAGCAGTCTGACGGAAAAGTCAAAGTTTGGTCAATTGCAAAAATAGTCTTTTCAGACTCCTATAGCAGTCTGGGTTGGTAACTTTATCAGACGGCATCCGCAGTCTTCTACATCAAAATCGAATTGCAAAAACACACTCCTCTTCAGACTGACATAGAAGTCTGGAAGTTTAAATCTTCCAGACTTACTTGGCAGTCTGATGTTTTAAATTTTGAAAACCGTTTTTTTTGTATATTTGTGATGAATTCCGTTGATTTTAAATTTTTAATAGGGGTGTTGTATATGTTCACCCTGTGTTAGTATCAAATGTTTATGTTGTGTAATTATTTTTAAATAATTTTTTCATAAGTTCAGGCAATGTAGCTAATTGAATAAGACTTCGTTAGATGTCTGAAATTTCCACTGAGATCGCTAACTTTGGTTTAAATGATTTTTTTGGACAGCTAATGGTGCAATTACTTGTTAATGTTGGTGAATGGATTGTGAGAGACTTGATATGGCATTTTGTGGTGGATCCTCTCAAAGGTGGGCGGTTTATCACTTTGGGCGATGAGTCTACATATTGTGAACTTGTTGAGATAATTCAAGATGATTATATGCTGGACAAGAAAACCGACTTGGTGGACTTATCATATCCATTACCGGAACCACTCTTGCAACAGTTCGGTCTGGATAGCCCTCCTATTTATGTCACCAATGATAGGCAAGTAAGGAGCATGGTCGAGTTAGCTACTGCCCATTTAATCCGTCTTTGTGTCTCGAGGCGATCCGAATTGCCTACTCAAAATGCGGGGAATCACGATGTAAAAGATGTAGATGAAGATGAAGATGAGGAAGACGAAGACTGGGAAGATGAAGATGTGGGCTCAGTATCAGATGATTCTATTTGTGGTGCTTTTGGACGTGGTCGTGGTGACGAACCAGAGCAAGATTTCATGAAACACGCAGAGTCTTACTATGATGGTGTAGATTATAGCGTGTATGGTAAAGTGAGAGGTGAAGATGAAGATGATAAAGAAGATGTAGATTATAAGACGTATGAGTTGCATTGTGTGGTCGACCGATTTGCTGGCCGAGGAAGGAATTGGTCCGACGCCATCTATGTCGGAAAGTGTTTTGATAGCAAGCAAGATCTTACAACAGAGCTGCGTTTGACGGCCATAATGAGGAAATACGCATTTAGAGTAGAGAAGTCTACCAAGAGCCTGTTTGTCGCTGAATGTGTTGTGGAAGAATGCAACTGGAGGCTTCGAGCAGCTGTAAAGAACGAACCAAACAAGTTTTGGGTGACGATCTATAATAGATGTCACACATGTACACCGCCGGACCGGAAGGCTAAGAAAAAAGTCATACACCGCGTTATGTTGGTTGGTTGTTTCTAGATTCCTTTGGAATAATTGAGAATATTACACCAAGGCATGTCATAGTATCAATGAAGAAGCAGTTTGGGATGAAGTTGAGCTACACAACCGCATACAGAGCGTTGTTACATGCTCAAAAGTTGGTGAGAGGCTCAGCGGAAGATGGCTACGAGAGGCTCCCTGATTTATTGCATGGACTCGAGCAAATCAACCCGGGAACAAAAACTGCTCTAGAACTCGATGAGGCTAATAGATTTAAATATCTATTTGTTGCATTTGGAGCCTGTATAGAGGGGTTTAAGTATCTTAGAAGAGTCATTGTGGTAGACGGTACGCATCTTACGGGCCCGTATGGAGGTGTTATGCTAGTGGCAGCCTCACAAGACGCCAATTTTCAAGTCTTTCTGTTGGCTTTTGGCATTGTAGACTCTGAGAATGATGCCTCGTGGGAGTGGTTTTTCACAAATCTGGCAGCCTGCATTACAGACCAATATTCGCTGGTCATTGTCTCAGATAGGCACACCTCCATCATAAATGCTATTGAAAAGGTTCTTCCTTGGGCAAATCGAGGGATTTGTTATTCCCATCTACAAAACAACATAGTCAAACATTTCAGGGGAAAACATCTTTTGTACTTGGTGAAAAACGCAGCGTACGCATATACGATGTATGATTATAACCGATACATGGCCTCCATACAAGCGGTAAATCCTGACCTTGCTAAATACTTGGTGGACATGGATCCGAGTCTATGGTCACGCGTTCATTTCGCTGGAGACAGGTATATTCATCAAATGCATTTTAATTACCAGACTTCTTGTGAAGTCTGGTTTACCAGACTTCTAGTGAAGTCTGGTTTACCAGACTTCTAGTGCAGTGTGATTTAATATTGTCAGACTGTTCGAGAAGTCTGATAGCTATCAGTCTGCAGTTTTAGTCTGATATGTAACTTTTCTTGTTTTCACCTGGGTTGACCGCGTTAACTTTTTTGGAGAAAGGTACAACATAAAGACGAGCAACTTAGCAGAAACAATAAACTGCGTAGTGAAGAAGGCAAAAGGATATCCCATCTCTTTCCTCTTGGAGTTCATTCAAGAGAAGCTAGGGACGTGGTTTTGTAAAAGGCGGCTAGATGCCTTGAGTCTGACAACAAGATATAGCCGAGGAGTGGAATATTTGATGGCTATTCGTCAATATTATGCGGACTACATGACGGCGGAACGCGATGATGGGTATTGATTCGTTGTGAAGGGAGCACATAGGAATTGTGTTGTCGATTTGCACAACCGAACGTGTGAATGTGGAGTGTGGGATTACGAAAAGATACCTTGCTCACATGCAATCTGCGCTGCACCAGAAATTGAACTACACCCATATACGCTGGCATGCCCATCATATCAAAGAGATTATTTGTTTAAGGCATACGCGTTGAGCATCCTTCCGAAGAACTCTACTAAGAAAGCGCCAAACACCGTACGTGTCCGTCCGCCAGAATACAAACATCCTCGTGGAAGACAGAAGAAGTCCAGGTGGCAAAGTTGGCTAGAAATTGCCAAGTCTAAGGGCCATAAACCACGCAAGGTTCCCAAGCAATATACTTGTTCTAATTGTAATCAACCAGGCCACAAAAAAACAAAATGTGTGAGCAAAAAATAGTCTTTTCGTTAGACTACCATAGCAGTCTGTTTGATACCTTCTATCAGACGGCTTCCGCAGTCTGTTCTATATATTGTATATGAGAAGGTATTGTATTTCGTTTCTTAAACTTTGGTTGTTGAGGTTTGCTTAAACCTAATTTGTAGTACTTGTGTGTTTGCTTCATCGTCAGGTCTAAAAAGACTAAAACATAATTCAATAAAAACAGATAGAAACAGAACATCAGACTGCAAAACAAGTCGGATAAGTTTTAATTACACCACATATGAAAAGTTTCATTGTTTTCGGGAATCCAAAAGTTAAAGGGGAATATCATCGTAGACGTCTTGCAATTGATTCTCCTCCTCAGTACGTTCCTCTTGACCGGTTCGGCCGAGCTTAGTCAATATCTCATACGCAAGCTTGTCTCTGTATGACTTCATGTTCTCATCACACAGCCACTTTGGGAACGGCATCCCAAGGGAATGGAACTCAATATACTTCAAGCTATACACCCCACAATCACATATCTGGGTGTTTTGGGGAAATCCCGGGGTCTTCACAATCGTGAAGGTGTATCGCTCAAGAGTATACTTCCAAGTATCATCTACCGGGGCCAAACAATGCATAACGTAGGGAAAGATCACGCATATCGGTTCGACTACCGGTCGAACCAACTCGTCGGTCAACAGTCCAAGGATGTTGTCCCATATGGTTATGTGCCTATCCGGGATAGAAATCATGATGGCTATCCAATGATTTTCCCCAACGTGCAATACAGTGTAGATTTCATCAATTTCCAGGCCCCAAGTCTTGTCTGATTTCAGATAAACGGGAAGTTTACCATTATGGTAATCCCATACACCAGGGGGCAGCCTCGTTGCCGTGGGCTGAACGTCTTCTCCTTGGCCGCTACTCACAAAATCCGCATAATGTTTGAGCCACAGATTACACATCATTGTGTCAACGAAGGTCAGCCTATCGGACCTGAACCATTCTAGGTGTTCGTGTTGTCGAAGCCTCATCAGATCAAGCCCAACATCTATGTGCTGCATAAAGACAGTGTTGAGCCAAAAAATGTTAGACCTAAACAGAAGAAACAAAAGTCTAGAGAGACTGTAAAAGATGTCTGATAAAGTCAGACTGCAAAACATGTCTAAAAGATGTCTGATAAAGTCTGACTGCAAACCTTTCTACAAGAGGTCTGGGAAAGTCTGAAAGAAGTCTAACCGTGTCGTGCAGGCATTCCTTGGGGGTGCGCAGTAAATAGTACCAAGATAGGGTTGTGTTAACCTCCCTCTTCGGGTAATTCCTAGTGAATATATTACGCGTGTTAGACATCGACCAAATAATGTCTACAATATAAGTAGAGTGTAATGACATACGGCTGTTTCTTCAGGTAATCAGTAAGTGTCTTCACTTCATTCTTTGTTGCATGAGTGCATGGATCATATCTCGGTGTGACCTGTACTTGGGTCGACCCTTTTTTCTGTTTCCTCTGAATCTGCTCTTTCTTTTTGAGGTCTTCAGCCTTCGCCTTTACATATGCTTCAGCAGCTGCGTGTTGAGTTTGTTGTTTCGTCATATACGCAGCATCGAAGTTAATGCCTATGTTGGCCTTATCGACGATAAGAACACTCTGCTCGGTGCCCAAGACACTACTCTGCATTCACAAAATAAAAAACAAAAAAAACAACAGACTTCATAATTAATCTAAATACTGTCAGATATAATCAAATGACTTATGTAAAAGTCTGATATTAGAGTGAAGTTGGTGTTATGTACGTCTCCGTCAGACTTCTCCAGAAGTCGTGTACCAGACTTATCCAGAATTCTAATAACAGACTTCTACATAAGTCTGAAACACGACTTCTGTAGAAGTCTGACGGAGACGAAAACAACACCAACATCACTCTAATATCAGATCACCATGTTCATATCAAAGACCACAATAAAGCGAAATATGTATTTGTTCATATCAAAGGCAACAACAAAGCGAAATGTGATAGAACAATATGGGCCTCAAACAAGGCCTTGGTATTCTTTTACTCGTTTACTTCTCCTTAGTTGATTATTTGGTATAGGGTTTTGGACACTAACCCCGACATCCACCGTAGATGGAGCAGGCTTAGGAACCTTCAAAATCACTTTATGCGGGTTCTTGCGGGCTTCCTTTTTGGTTTTCTGCACCACAGCTAATGCAGCTATTGTGGTGTCTCCTTCATCATTACCTGTTCCATCAACATCAACCCCACCATCCTCACAACCACCGTCCTCACCACCGTGAGGACGACCACCATCTTCACCACCATCTAATCCACAAGCTAATCACGGCGAAGAGAGAGAAATAGATCTGGGAATCAAAAAAGACAAGAGTTCAGTCCTGGTGACGTTCTAGAAATCAGTATCGAGAAGGTGACGGATTGAGGGGAAGAGAGTAGTAGAAGAAACTTACCGGCGCAGACACAGGGGATGAACGAAGCGACGAATTCCAGAGAAAACGATGAAGACGAAGATGTCGGTTCGGTTTCTCCGAGAGAGAGAGAGAGAGAGAGAGAGAAATTGTGTCGGGTTTTTTTTTCTCGGTAACTGTAAAAAAAATGATGGGATAAAAAAACCCTTTTATATTTGACCTAATTTGCGGTTAAAAAAACATGAGACTTCTAAAGAAGTCTGAAAGTTTGGGCGGCAATATTCCCGCCTTTTTACTAGTGCTTTTTACTAATATTTTAATTCCCGCCTTTTCAATTCCTGGTATTTTCGATTATTTTAAAAACGTCAGACTTCTGAAGAAGTCTGAAATTGTTGGCGGCAATTTCTGGTACTAATATTTTAAGTTTGGGCGGCAATATTCCCGCTTTTTTAGGGCTTTTTACTAATATATTTTAATTCTTGTTTTTTCAATTATTTTTAAAACGTCAGACTTCACATAGAAGTCTGAAATTTTAGGCGTCAATTTTTCAAAAGTTTTAAATTATCAGACTTCAGAAGATGTTTAATGATGTTCACATTTCATTCACATTTTGACATAGTTAACACAACACAGATAAACTAGAATTTTTGTTTACAGATTGTCAAATATTAGAAGAAAGCAACAGAGATAGACATGGCCAGGACGGTAATAACAGCACAAGCTATCATCAGACTCCTCAGCTCGACGCCACGCATTATCTGGCCACATGGTTTCTCCTTCAACTGCTCTTTCAATTGAGCTATCTCTGCCTTCATTACCTTGTCGTCATCGACCACGGTGGATAAACACTTGTCGCTTCGAGCATCAGAAACGAGGATGCCATCAATACGTTGACCATGTTGGTCAACAAACAACTTTACATCGTTAAACTCCTCAGTCATAGCCTCATCCCACCACTTCATTATATGGTAACCACCATCCTACACAGCCACATTTGTACAACCATATTAGGATCCCAAATTATAATAAGCGGTGTAAAAAATCAAACGATGTATAGGCCATTACGTCGTAGTTACGACATCCGAAGAATCTTCTTCCCGGATTCTCGGCAGTTAGGGATGTTCGCATGACGGTGTCCAGACCGCAGAAGCATTTCTTGGGGAATACGTATGATGATCCGGATCGACGTCGAACTGTTGTACTCGTACTTGACGGATCGAGACCGTAGAGATCGGGTCCGTAGGATGAACTACTCGACGTTGGAACCTGACTGAATCGCCCCATCCTGTGTAAAAGACATAACAAAGTCTGATGAAAGTCAAACCTAGTCTTAAAGAGATAACAGTTTCTAAATACTATCACAATTCTCCAAAAGTCTGATATTAGAGATATTAGACTTCTAGGGAAGTCTGATTTTAGACTTCTGGAAAAGTCTGACGGAGATACCGATTAACAATTAAATCTACTTGTTTAATTAGATCTAAGCAAAAAACATAGAAAAATCTTGTAGAACTAAAACAGACTTTTTCGTACATATCTCAAAATATTGCAGGAAAAACTTGATAATAGGGAGCTTATCTTACTTGCAAAGACGAAGTTCACGACGATGACGATTTACATCCACAAAAAATAGAGTTGTGGTGTTTGAGAGCGTTTAGAGAGAGGAATTATTCTTGTTTTAGAGAGAGAGTCGGAGAGTCGGTAATGAATTTTACAGTTTGAGTAAACAAATTGGTAACTTTACTATAAATATACGGGGTAAACAAAAAGTAGAGTAACTCAATATTATAATTTAAATTTACTATCACAATCTGTCAGACTCTCGGAGAAGTCTGATATTTTTAGGATATGTGCATAATTAACTAACCTTGTTTAATTTGATTGAAGTTAATGAAATTTTAATTTCTAAACATCGACATCGTCAATATTTAATTTTTGTCCAAACAATTGCTAACAAATATTTTTATTTTATTTTATAATTTAAATTTACTAATTTAATCAGTATCTGACTTTTGTTAGAGTCGAATATCAGACCTCTAAAGAAGTCTGACACGCCCGAAGGTTAAAATGGTAATATCGGTTTCGCATTTTTTGTTTGGTCATATGGGGGTAACTGTAATTTTCCACGCCCGATAGGCTAGAGCTGCATTTGATTCAAGTTTTGGTTTAGTTTTTTTGAAAAAATGAAATTTTGGGTTAAAAACAGCAATTTGCCCTAAAAAAACCTCCAAAGTAACGATCACTAGCACTTTAAACCTCTAAAATTCATCACTAACACTATTAAACTTCAAAGTAATATATTTAACTAAATAAACTTTCAATCTAGTTTTTTTGTTCGCGCCGTCATTTTTATTGACGGAACAGTAAACTCCGTTAGCGGAAAAGTACCGAAACCGTTAACTCCGTTAAATTTTTAATTAAATATTATTAAAATAATAATTTTATTAATATTTAATATTAATAAGGGTTTTCTGCTAGAAAACCATCGAAGTGGGCAGGGTTCGCGTATTAACCCTTGAAGTATAAAAAATGCATGTCAATCCCTCAGCTTTCGGTCAACCCGCTATATAACCCTCGGCGTTGTATCGGTCACGGAATTGTGAAACGCATCGTTTTGTTTAACGATTTAAAACAAAAATCATGTGGTTTTTGTTGAAATTTGGATCGGGTGAGTTTATTGGGTCGGGTCGGGTTAACTGGGGTCGGGTCGGGTAAAATGTCGGTTTCTGCATATTTTGGGGGAATTTTTTTTTTGGGTTTATGTATGAAATCGGATATGTCGATTTACCATTGTTTAGGGTAAAATTTAGTAACAGGTTAGTCGGAAATCAGTTTGGGTTTGTGTCAAGTTCTTGTTTGGATCATATCTGTCGATTTCGATGTTGTTGGGTTTGAAATGAGTAAGATAAAGAATGATTTTTAAATATAAGGGGAATAATTTAAATTTTTTTTAAAATATTAAAAACCTTAAAGTTTTAAAAGTTTCCGCCAAAACAATAGTAAAATAGGTTCAGTTATTATACAAGTTTTTATTGTTTATATTGTAACCTAGCGCCGCCAAAATAAAACACATGTGTTAATTATATAGAACACGTGTTAAATCTCTAACATAGTTGTACCAAGATGTTAGTTGTACAATTTATAACATAGTTATATTTTCCTAGTTTTTTAGTTTAACGAATTGTACACCATTATAACTTGAATTTTTATAGTTGTTCATACCATTATCTTAAATACTTTTAAGATTCAAAGAGATTCACATGAAAATATATCTGATTACACATTTCCATCGAAATTAACAACTAAATTTGAATCCCGCTACGAAACCATCCTTATAAGTGTATGTACATTTTCCCTTTTCTTATAACTTAACATTTTTGAACTTAATGATTAATTATTTTATTAACTTAACATTTGTTAACTAAAATTTTATCAATACATCAATACACAACAATCTACTAATAGACAAAACATAAAATCCAAAACATATTAAATTATGATAAAAAACCGAAATTGTCATAAATTCAAAGGAAACAGAGATTGTCATGAAATCCAGAAGACAAATATTCTTCACAACAATCTACTAATACAAAAAACATAAAATCCAAAACATATTAAATTCTTCCCCCGATCAGATTGTACGATTATCACCACCATTAAATTCTGCTTCTTGTTCTTGTTACAACCATGTTCTCCCGTTGACGTGTACCTTTTTTCTTTCCGCCTTCCTGATTTTGGTGTATATGGTGGAGGTAGCAAAAACTTTGCTTTTATACCATCTGGAACCTCCCACTGAGACTGATGTGGCACTAAGTATATGGTCTTTTTGTATGCTAATGACCATTCTCGCACCAGAAAATATTTGGCGCACAACACATATAAATTGAAGGTCCTCTTCTGGTCATTCACAACTGCTGCAATACCATGGTCACAAGGCTACCTATCAATGTCAAATCGCTTGCAGCTACAATTTTTCTTTTCCAAGTTCACCAAATACTTCTTACCATCTTTACCTATGACACTAAACTCAAGATCGAGACTGTTTAGCTCCGTCACCCGAAGCTTTCTTGCATTCTCAATGCGTTCATCAATTATGTCGTCCACTACAGGAACCAACATCTGACCAGCCGGAATTGCATCAGCCTCTTGTCTATGTTTGTTAAACCATTCTGATACTTTCTCAACAATCGCGTCAATCAATGGTAGTAAGGCATACTTCCTTGCATCTCTAAACACAGCATTAATAGACTCAGCTGAGTCAGTGGTGTCTATATTGTACTTCTGACCAGGAAAATAACACCTTGCCCACTTGTGCATAGCTACACTATCATCTAGATATTTCCGTGCAGCTGGGTATCGTGACGAGAAAGCGTCATACATTTTCTCAAACTCAACAACTGTATACGCATGCGCGCAGTCCCTAAATGTATTTGTAACTACATCTTTCTTCATATAAGACACTTTATTTCTCACATTTTGCGACAGATGAAAGATACAATACCCATGATGAGCATTCGGGTATATTACTTTCACTAACTTGATGAGGCTCTAATTGCTATCCGACATAAACACCAATTCATCATCATCAGGTACTATAGTTTTCAAGGTTCTGAAAAACCACATCCAACTCTCATTTTTCTCACCATCAACCACAGCAAAGGCAATGGGATAGTGATGGCGGTCTCGATCCTGAGCTGTTGCAACAAGAAGGGTTCCACCGTACTTAGACTTTAGAAAAGTTGCATCAACAATCAACACTTTCCTCATCACCTTAAACCCTTCTATGCAAGCACCCAAAGCAAAGAAAAGATACTTAAAGGAGTTGGTTTTCTTGTCTACTTTCACCTTTGTAACTATGCCAGGATTAACTTGCTCTAGCATGTACAAATAAGAATACAACAAACTGAAACTTCTCTCCGGACTTCCCCTAACATCATAAACCGTTTGTCTTTTCCCTCTCCATGTTGTAGTGTATGAAGGTCTTATCCCAAGTCTTCCTTGAACCAAATCCTTGAGATTTTTTGGTTTCGCGGTGTCTCAAATTTTCCTGGATAATCTTCATGCACAACATTAGCAACTAAACGTGTTGAGGCCTTCTTTTTTATTTCTCCTTGTACTTGTATCAGACCGAGAACACGTATGTATCTTTCGGTAAGTTCTAACCGAGAAACGATCCGATTCCCCATCCCTTGCAACTCTTAGATGCCACTTACAACCATTCTTAACTTCACTACATTTTGCCACAAACAACACTGTATCCGACTTCTTCGTAACATACCCAAAACAGTTCGTATGTGCAGCCCTTTCAAGCATATCCTGAAGTGCTCTCTCACTTTCAAATTCATCTCCTACCTTCATACTAATACCATCATCCCATTCCTTACCTCCTTGACTTCCTCCTTGACTTCCTCCTTCACCACAAGATTTCTCCACAATCACCTGAGTTTCTCCTTCACCTAAACCACCTAATTCATCCACATCCATCTGATTCCCACCATTGGCTACATCACCATCATCATCAACCAATGGCTCAACGTATACAGTCATAATACCTTCATTAACCTTATCTCTCCCATTAGAAACCATCTCATCATCACCAATCTCATCTTCATTAGAAACCATCTCATCATTGGACAGCATCGCATCATTATTTCCACCAAATTTACTTTCCTTTTGTCGCTCTACTCTTGAAAATTCTTCTCCCCACTGATTTCCTCTATCATCTCTTATAACCTCCACATACAAAACATTCATACATAGCTCTTTACTCATTTCCATCAAATAACCATAAACACCATCATCATCATAAATATATGATGGTTTTTTTCTCATGCCCATTGGAAAGTAACTCAATTTAACCGTTTCATCTTTATCTAAATGAATCTTCTTCCTTATACTCTCAACTAACAAAGAATAAGTTACCTCCTCCACATGTGTTCTAAAGACTAAAGTCTAATATTCATCCTCTCTTGAAATCCATTCTACGTGACCTTCTCTCTTGTCATAATGTCCACCATACTCAAAATGTATTATTGTGCAATGGCTTCTACTCATTGTACCCTACAAAAGAATGAAAACCAATTACAATCAATATTAACTTTCCCATTTACACACAACAAGAAGCAATATGAAAATCAACTAGCCCCAAATCGTCTACTGAGCAAATCGTTTACTAATAACAAATCGTCTAATAACAAATCGTCTACTCAAATATTAACTAATCCATTGAGTTCAAATTAACTCAAATCCGAAACAATTATCAATGCTTACTCCATCATTCACAAAATTACAACACCACACTAATTCAAACAAATCGGAGCAAACCCAAGACTACCGATTAGAACATTATGACGATTTCAGCTTAAAACAAAGACAAACACAAGAAATCTCCAAATCCGAAACAATTATCAATGCTTACTCCATCATTCACAAAATTAGAACACAACACTAATTCAAACACTAATTCAAACAAATCGGAGCAAACCCAAGACTACCGATTACAACATTATGACGATTTCAGCTTAAAACAAAGACAAAGACAAGAAATCTCCAAAATAGTCACTTGAGATGAACGCAAAGACGAGTTGAGCTCCAATAGATGGATTTTCGATCTCCGATGATGATGTTAATGATTGTGATATGTGAAGATCAAAGACAACTGAGCTCCAACGGATTGATTTTGGCTCGGTCCCGATTTTGAGTTTTATCGATATGAAATCCCGATTCTAACGGAATGATTTTTTCAGATACAAAAGGGAAAGTGATTTTTTTCTCATTGGTTAAGAATCTGAAAACAAGATTTCTATTGGCTGTCAAATAAACAATGCTCATTGGTTGCTCATTTTATTTTATTATTTAAAATACAGCAACTTAAGGAGGGGCAAAATCGTCATCACAACAACTTGTCTACTAAAGAAGGGTAGAGAGAATAGAGAAGGGTAGAGTTGAATTGGTTTCAACCCAGAAGGGTAAACCAGAAATTGACCCACATTTTTTTTTGTCAACAAACTCCATATATTAAATCATATATGGTCGATTGAAACATCCCGAAATCGGGTACTTTCTACCGACTCATCGAGATCTACATTGGAAAATAAATGATTACGTGCTCGTGCCGCTTTTGCAAGGGTATTAGCACGGTCATTACTAGAACGGGGAATATAAACTAGCTGAAAGGAAGTAAAATGTTCTATAAGTTCTGCGAAGTGATCTAACTCAGACTGGAAAGCTTACCAATCTATCGGATCGTCGGTCATCGTCAATAAGTTTGAGCAATCCGTCTCAAATCGGGCCCTAAGTATACGTTTCTGAATAAGACAATTCATCGCCCAGAGGAGTCCCTCAAACTCTGCATGTAAAGGTGAGAGGCTTCTTCGACATCCCTGCTTGCCGGTGTGAGTCTGACCTGATGTGTCAGTGAGACACCATCCGGGACCACTATTGGGCCCTTGATATGCCCAAAAAGCGTCCACTTGGCAGATCGGGGTGTGTGGATGCTCGGGTCGGGTGGTATCCACACAGATTACCATGTTTTGACATTTCCTCACAAGTAGCAACAAGCCTTTCCTGCTCTGCCTAGAAGATGTAACACATACAATATGCATTGATTCTCTCATCTCACTGCAACCATAACCATTGCATAAGATGGAACAGCCTTTGTCCTAGATCAGTTAACCTGAATGGTTATAGGCTGCAAAGATAAGGGTGGAAGACCATTAATCATTAAGTTGGTATGCCAATTAAGTATTCCTCATTTTCTTTCTTTTGGCTTTAACATTCCATAGTTCCTTTGTATTGGAGAGTCACACGCTAATGAACTTTCAACATGATAGACTCCTCGTAAGGAAGACTAGCCCAAGAACACTTCGAAAGGTTTTGGATGGTTGATGGATGCAGCGGATTGAAATGAAATTGGGTAGATGAACGGATGCAACGGAAAATGAACGGTTTGAACGTGAATGATGATGGATCAAACGGAACTATCAAGAGTTGTGATGGACTCTCGATCTTTCAAACTCTGGAACCTGAATGATATTACACACAAATCAAGTTCTAGAGAACAAGGATATTACACACCTTGCATGATCAAACGATTTGGAGAAGAGATTGTTTTAAATAAAAAGTTTGATAGATTGCAATAGAGATTCGATCAGTTACATATAGGGGAAAGAGTTCTAGAAACTCACACACTTGGAAACACACACACACTTGGAACTCACAAAGTCAGTCAACAAGACATTAAGTCTCCTTGACCAACAAAAATACATAAAAGAAAATAAGAAAACGTTTTTGATAATAGAAGAAGAGTTACGTGATGGCCACGTAATTTATTTGATCGAACCCATGCATTATTAAGCATGTTAGCAACAAGGCAATTGATAAAAGTGTGACCACAATGCCTCGTTAAAAACCTTGGCTAGCAAAACCCAATGGGACAAAAGCTAAGCCGAAGGAAAAGAGTACAACGGGTCGCACCTCTTGTTGCCAACCTTAAGCCAGCTAAGTCATAACCAATATGGCTAGACTAGCTCTCGTGCTTAAGTTGCTGTTAGCCTTAACTAGCGTTGTGCTAATGGCTATCTTCCATTCCATATCTTTCGACCATGTGACAGGGACTAAGGGCAACTCCAATGCATCCAGATCCTTATGCTTTCCTTTGGTTCTCCATTCAGCTACTAGCTCTTCTTTAGCTCCTAAAACATGTTCAAGCTGCTGTCTAGCCATGGTCATATCATCCCCTCCCTCTTGAAAAAGATTTGTCCTCAAATCTATTTTTCCTGAAACAGGAGAGACTACATTAGAATCATTTATACTTTCCAAGGATTTAAACGTACCTTGGCGAATGGTGAAATTCGTTTGGTTGTGGATGTGCTTGAACACTTGGAAAGGCTCATCTTCTCCTGGTTCCAACTCATGCTTTCTTAAATATTTCCATGTCTTGAAATCAAAGAGATGGGCAATCGCTTGATTTTGGCCGAGATGAGGAATCTGTTTATAAAACTTTGCCAAAACTAAATAAAACACATTAAACGTGTGGCAAGCATGTTTAAACAATTGGGCATGGATTTTAAACCAACTATCCTTGCATAATTTATTCAGAACAAATTCAACATGATCTCTTAACGAAAGCATCATAAACGTTTCAAAAGAACACACAACAATTTTAAACAATGCTTTCATGATGAAAAACGTTTTTTTGCCAAGCATGATTAAAACTAGTTTCAAACAGCTTATTCCTTTCTCTAAAATCAGACTCACTTAAACCTAATACATCATGACTAATTATGCTTTTACATGAAGATGATTCCGGTTTATAAAATGCATCATCTAAAACAACGATTGAGTTTAAGTTGGTTTTAGATGCTATAAATGTACCTAGAGCGAACAATATTTTATCATAAACATAATTGGAAACATGAAAATCTGTAGACCTAGGCGCTTTTCATCTTGCTCATAAACTTTCAAAAATAAAACAGATTTTGCCCTATTCACACAATATGGCTCACAGTGCTTTGTTGGACAGTCTTTTGATTCTGTTGTTTGGGACAGTTCTGGAACAGGTGAATGCTTTGTAAGATCCTGTGGAAACTCTATGAAACTCATAGATGAATGCTTTGTAAGATCCTGTGGAAAACTTTTAAGAGAGCTTGGTTGCACCAGCTTAAAGATTGTTAAAGCATTAATGCTCACAAACTCAAAATCAGTTTTAAAGCATAACTCATTTGTTTGAAGTGATTTAGAATAGAGAGTGGACTTATCTTGACAAGTGCTATAAGGTGTAAAGCAAGGGCTTTCAATCTGTTCTTTGGTGATGATCTCATCGCTTTCTTCAAGCTCATCAGGTTCGAGATTATTTGGTGCAGCATGGTCCATTTCTACGCTTTTCTCTTTGGTGTTAGCTTTAGCTACACTATTAGGATCCTTAGAATCAGTTTGTGAAACTGATTGTACCTTTTGTTTCAGACTTATTTGGTCGTGATAAACCTCTTGTGGGGTCATGGGTAGCAACATGGTCTTCCTCCCTTTGAATTCAAAACGGTACTGATTGGAAAATCCTTCATGCATGACTCTTCTGTCTGATTGCCAAGGTCGTCCCAAAATGATATGGGTCTTCTTGAAGGTTTAGAAGAAGAAGAGGAAACAAGTGGAGTGGTGCAGTCTTATGCTACGGTGGTTGCTAGTGCTACAGGGACTGCAACAGGAGCTGTAGCCGGAACTGAAGCAGGAACTGCAACAGTTGTAGCTGCTCCAGCTACTCCAAAGTCAAAGTCTTCTACTTCTGCAGATAAAGAACTCCAAGCAAAGAGGGGTAAAGCTAGATCCAACATTATTCTGTGTGTAGGGAACAATGTTCTGGGGAAGATTATCAAGGAGAAGACAGATGCAGGAATGTTAAGGTTGCTAGATCAGCTGTACATGGCAAAGTCATTACCAAATCGTATATACTTGAAGCAGAGACTCTATGCTTACAAGATGAGTGAAAGTATGACGATTGATGACAATGTTAATGGTTTCTTCAAGCTAATATCAGATTTGGAGAATGTGAAGGTGACTATTACAGAAGAAGATCAAGCTATTGTGTTACTCATGTCATTACCACGGCAGTTTGATCAACTAAAGGAGACATTGAAGTACTGCAGGCCAACTCTTCGTCTAGAAGAAATCACAGGAGCCATCAGATCCAAGAACCTAGAGTTGGGAGAAAGTAGCAAGATGCCAAGGAACAACTCAGATGGTTTTTTTGTCCAAGATATGGGAAAAGAGAGGTAAAGGCTTTGATAAGAGCAAGCACAAGAGCAGATCAAAGTCTAGAGGATGAGCTAAAATGTATTGGATATGTGGCAAGGAAGGCCATTTCAAAAAGCAGTGCTATGTATAGAGAGAAAGGAACAAGTCCACGTCTGAGAGAGGAGAAGCTGCTGCAGTGACTTCTCAAACCATGGATGCTGCTGTTTTGGTAGCATCTGGAGATCTTAGTGGATTTGCTGAGGTAACTCATGATACATGGATACTTGACACAGGATGCTCATTCCACATGACCTGCAGGAAAGAATGGTTGATGGACTTCAAGCAGGTTACAAGTGGAAAGGTAAACATGGGGAATGATACCTATTCAGATGTGAAAGGTGTTGGTAACATGAGGATCTTGAACTATGATGGCACCACCATTCTGCTTACCCAAGTCAGGTATGTTCCTGAGATGTCTAAAAATCTGATTTCAATGGGAACTCTTGAAGATAGAGGTTGCTGGTTCGAATCTAGGAGAGTTGTTCTGAAGATTGTAAAAGATGATATTACTGTGTTAACTGGTAGTAAGTGGGGCACCTTATATTTTCTTAAAGGAGTAACTCTCACAGGACAAGCCTATGCTATAGATAAGGTTAATGATGAGACTAAGCTATGGCATAGTAGGCTTGGTCACATTGGTTCAAAGGGTTTGGAAGTATTGATCAGAAAGGGGTATTTAGACAAAAACAGAGTGAGTGAAGTGGTGTTTTGTGAAGACTGTGTTTTTGAGAAGACACACAAGGTCAGTTTTAGATCAGGCAAGCATGTTACAAAGGAGAAGCTGGACTACGTACACTCAGATCTTTGGGGAGCTCCATCAGTTCCAATGCCCCTAGGTAAATATCAATATTTTATCACCTTTATTGATGACTTTACTAGGAAGACTTGGATATACATGTTGAGAACTAAAGATGAAGCGTTTGAAAAGATCAAGGAGTGGAAAGCTTTGACTGAGAATCAATAGGGTAAGAAGGTGAAGACTTTGAGGACAGAAGAAGGTTTGGGGAAATAGTTTTGGGCTTAAGCAGCTTCAACGGCAGAGATTGTGATAAACAAGAGTCCAAGTTCATCTATTGATTTTGGTATTCCTGATGAAGTCTGGACAGGTCATCCACCGGATTACAAGAGTCTGAGGAAGTTTGGATCAGTGGCTTATGTTCATACTGATCAAGGCAAGTTGAATCCTAGGGCAAAGAAAGGAGTCTTTGTAGGATATCCAACTGGTGTAAAGGGTTTTAGAGTGTGGCTGATAGAAGAGAAGAAGATTGTTATCTCAAGAGATGTGGTATTTCAAGAAAGCTTGATGTATAAGGATATTAAGACAGAGAGTTCTACAGGAAGTGAAAGCAGTCTCACTGTAAGAGAAAGAGTCTGTATTGAGCTAAGAGATCTTTCTGTGAATGAGGAATGTCAAGATTGATGTGTAAAGTTTTAACCCAAAATAAATCCGCAAGTGCACAGACAATTGCAATAGTATAAGGGGTATCGAATCCACAGAGACCAAGGTTACACTATGAAATTATGAGATTTTAATTTAAAGCTAAGACAAAATATTGTTGGTAGTTTTTGTAACAAGCAGCAGCAAAATGATTAAACGATGTAAAATTCAATAAAAACAAGCACTAGATCAAGGTAATTCGCCGGTGACTTCGGATTCAAGACTGAGCAACTATTCAAGAACTAATTTAAATTCGGTCTAGAACTCAAACATAACAATATTATCGCCCCACTGTCGTGATGTATCAATAACTTCGTCTAACAACTTAAATACCTAAACTATCGTTTGGACTTAGCGATGTTGACAAGCATTAACGAGCTAGTTCAATTTGTTCACAATTAATGGTAACAATCAACTGTCGTTGGTTACACACCAATTGCTCACCAATGGTTTATCTAGCAACCTAGAGCACTGTCGTGAATAGGTTTAACCTAGAATTATAGATTAGGTGATCAAATTAATCTAAGCATTATGAATCCCTATTGGCGAAGACATATGATATTCCAATCCTGTTTGTGCTCAGCCACTAACATCCTAAATCACCATTGAAAACCTTAATCTAGCTAATAGACTACTCAAGCATGGTGAAATCAAATACAACAAAGCTATAAAGAGAATTCCTGATATTATTGAAAGAGATTAGGGTTTAGAATTCTTCTCAAACAAAGTTGTAGAATGATCCAGCAAGGAGATGAAACAAATCGGAACAACAAAAGTGGTGAAGGTTCGATCCAATCTCCAAAACAATGAAGAACAAAATGAAAAGAGTCTAAAAACTTAGAAAAAAGAACGTGAATATGTTTTTGTCTTTGAAAGTGAATCTCCCTCCCCTTTTTCCAGGCGGCTGACTCTTATTTATAAACTTTATTTTGAATCTAGGTAAAAATCGAAGCCTCTGGCGAGCACGTGGGGCGAGCAGGCGGGCGAGCAGGTGCTCGGGTACAAAAATCGCCTTTTTGCTCCAAATTCATCTTGTTTGCTCCAACGAGCCCCAGTAACTCCAATCCACGCTCCAGAGCCTCCTAGAACCTGAGAAAACACAAAAAGAACTAGAAAGACTCGAAAAACAATAGAAAACAATAAGTAAAATAGGCTAAAATCCTAAATTATCAACTTCCCTGGACTTAGACATTTCTTAGAAAATGTACCATAATTAGCCATGGGGTTCATAACCTAACCTTAGTCACTCACAACTCAGCAAAACTTCGGGATCCCCAATATCATCTCTTACATAAATTAATGAAAATGAAAGTACAGTGATCTTACCCAAGGGAATCGGAACAAGGGGTGCCGACTTCTTCAATCTAAGACCCTGTCCCGTATACTCTTTTTTTCTCAACTCTTTTCCTCTCTCAAAACATAACCAAATATTTTTTTTTCATTTTTTCCTTTTCATCATTTTTCTGATGCTACTTCTTCTTATTATTATTATTATTGTTATTATTATTATTATTATTATTATTATTATTATTATTATTATTATTATTATTATTATTATTATTATTATTTTAAAAAAAAAGACGAATCTCCATGAGGTCGCAAAGGAGATACGGGTTTACGCATCATCCCTTGGTTCACTTCGAAACTTTTAGTTTTTTATGGGACGAATCTCACGAGGTCACAAAGGAGATACGGGTTTATGCATCATCCCCTGGTTCACTTCAAAACTTTTAGTTTCCCTTACAACATGCTTTCCGTGAGGTTACAAAAGAGACACGGGTTTACGCATCATTCCTTGGGTCACTTTGGCATGTTGCTTTGATTAGACCGAGAGGAGAGTTAGAGAGGAAAGAGTGTACTTGTTGGAGAGTTGCGGTGTCTTATATGGTTCGAAAATAAATCCAATAGATCAAGTTCATAATTCCCAAAAACTTCTTATTGACTCGATAAAACTCAAAAACAGACTCAATAAAAAAACGAAAATAAATTCTAAAAATAAACCAAGCAGCAGCACCTGATTCACCAAAATACTAAGACACTTGGGACTGACACAACAACAAGACTCGAAAAAAATCGAAAATAAAATGGATAAATAACCGCTCCCCTGGACTTAAATCACACCGTCTCCGGTGTAAAAAAATTCAAGAGATTGGCGACACAATGAAATAAAAATAAACACGGATAGTACAATGATGGTAGTAGGGTTAGAAAAGATATCACCGAGTAGAAGCCTCGTCGCCATCGTCGCCACTAGTCCTCCGCTTCTTCATTCTCAACGGCTGACCCGAGCTTAAGGTTGAGTTTGAAAGAACGGGCTGAGCGTCCCTTGCTGTTGTGGCGTGACAACATCCTTTGGAGAGCGTTTGTATGATCTTCTGCATGAGGCTGTTCTTCTTCTTTGTGGACTGAATCATCCACCTCCTTTTTTTTTTGTTAAGCAGGTGCTCGCGCCTAATTCCAAGGGTGCTCGGCGAAAGATTTTTTTTTTTTTTTTTTAACATAAGTATTGAAAACACAAATAAAATGTCAGTAATAAAAGGAAATTAAAATCGAATTATGTACAAGAAACCTTACCGATGGGTTGCCTCCCATCAAGCGCTTGTTTTAAGTCGTTAGCTCGACTTTGCATGGATCTCCTCTCAAATGCGCTAAGGACGTCGAAGTTGAGCGTCTTAACAGCCCAGGCCGCTTTGTACTCCAGCTCCACCGGAAGATGGCACGCCTTCCCATACACCAAATGAAAAGGCGTTGTCCCCAACGGAGTTTTATACGCGGTTCTATACGCCCACAAAGCGTCATCTAACTTCCTTGACCAGTCCTTGCGTGTGACACTCACTGTCTTCTGTAGGATACTTTTTATCTCCCTATTGGAGATCTCAACCTGACCACTTGTTTGAGGGTGATAAGGAGAAGCTACCTTATACGTAACACCGTTCTTCTTTAACAAGTTCTCAAAAACCTTGTTTATGAAGTGTGAACCTCCATCACTTATCACCACTCTCGGGACTCCAAACCTCGGAAATATCATAGATGTGAACATCTTGATAACCACTCTAGCATCATTAGTCGGGCTAGCCTGCGCTTCAACCCACTTGGAGACATAGTCAACAACCACTAGAATGTACTTATTTCCATAGGAGGATAGAAAAGGTCCCATGAAGTCTATACCCCATACATCAAAAACCTCCACTTTCAGAATAAAGTTCTGAGGCATCTCATTACGCTTGCTGATGTTCCCTTGCCTCTGACAGGCGTCACATCTAGATACAAATCTATTCGCATCTCGGAATATCGTCGGCCACCAAAAACCGGCCTGTAACACCTTCGAAACCGTCTTGAATGTGGCAAAATGCCTAGCATAAGACGAACCGTGAAAATGGTATAAAATCCCAGGGATCTCTGCCTTTGACACGCATCTCCTATAATGTCCAAAAATACCGCCTAACATCGTGGCAAAACTTCTTCCTTTTGCTTCCCGTTAGGTTATCAGGAACCTTATCAGCAGCCAAGAAGTTAGCGAACTCACCAAACCATGGGAAGCACGAAGATTGAGCACTCTGAACCATTCCGCAAAAGATTTCCCGAGCAGGTGCTCGGTCTGTCAAAACGGGTGCTCGGTCGGGTGCTTGGAAATTCTCACAGATACTGATCGAATAGATATGCTCATCTGGTAGACTATCCTCCATAGGTGTCTCATCTTCAATCTGTAACCTACTCAAGTGATCTGCAACTCTGTTTTCGGACCCTTTATTATCTTTAATCTCTAGATCGAACTCTTGTAGTAACAAAATCCATCTCAACAACCTGGGCTTCGCATCCTTCTTGGTCAGCAAATACTTCAGTGCGGCATGATCGGTGTGAACAATTACCTTAGACCCGATGAGGTACGATCTGAACTTCTCAAAAGCGAAAACAATCGCTAACAACTCCTTCTCGGTAGTAGCATACCGACATTGAGCATCATCCATCGTCCGACTAGCATAATATATCACATGGAGCTTCTTGTCTTTCCTCTGACCCATAATAGCTCCTACAACAAAATCACTCGCATCAGTCATAACTTCAAACGGTAGATCCCAATCTGGCAGTTGTACTATCGGTGCACTTACCAAGGTGCCCTTAATGGTATGAAACGCCGCCAAACAGTCACTATCAAAGTCAAACTTCACCTCCTCACACAGCAATTTAGTAAGGGGTCTAGCAATCTTGGAGAAGTCCTTGATGAACCGACGGTAGAACCCAGCATGTCCCAGAAAACTGTGGATTCCCTTAACCGTAGTAGGTGGTTGTAAACTCATCATAACCTCTATCTTAGCCTTGTCAACTTCAATCCCTTTCTCTGATATTCTGTGCCCCAACACTATCCCATCTCGGACCATGAAGTGACACTTTTCCCAGTTGAGAACAAGGTGCTTTTCCTCGCACCTTTGCAACACCCTGCACAAGTTAGACAAACACATAGAAAAAGAACCCCCATACACAGAAAAATCATCCATAAAAACCTCCATTATATCCTCAATAAGGTCAGCAAATATAGACATTATACAATGTTGAAACGTTGCTGGGGCGTTACACAAACCGAACGGCATGCGGCGGTACGCGAAAGTGCCATAAGGACATGTGAATGTCGTCTTCTCTTGATCGTCCGGGTGGATAGGGATCTGAAAGAAACCTGAATAGCCATCTAAGAAACAGTAATATGGATGGTTAGCTAGACGCTCTAGCATCGGATCGATAAATGGTAAAGGAAAATGATCCTTGCGAGTAGCAGCATTTAATTTCCGATAATCTATACACATCCTATGTCCTGTTACTGTCCTAGTCGGTATCAGTTCGTTCCCATCATTTCTAATCACTATGATACCTCCTTTCTTAGGCACAACATGCACAGGACTGACCCACTTACTGTCAGAGATCGCATAAATTACACCAGCCTCTAGAAGTTTCATTATCTCTTTCTTGACGACATCTTTGAGATTCGGGTTTAACCGTCTCTGATGCTCGACAGAAGTCATTGATTCATCTTCTAGGTATATTTTGTGCATGCATAAGTCAGGAGATATTCCAGTAATATCATCAAGTGAATATCCTAGAGCCTTCCTATACTTTCTCTATTCGCATAAAAGCAAGGTAATCTCTACATTGTTCAATTCTGCATTCACTATAACGGGGTACGTGGAGTTAGGACCGAGAAATGCGTACCTGAGCCCTGCTGGAAGGGTCTTCAACTCAAGCTTTGGAGCTTTCAGCTCACTCCAAGAACCACAAACAGTAGAATTTTCGGGAGCAGGTGCTCGCTTCTCCGCCTCAGGTGCTCGCTGCTCCGCCTCGGGTGCTCGCTGGGATGCTCGCTGACCCTCGATTTTTGTGCCCTCTCCCAAACTCAGAAATTCATCTCCCTTCTCCACTCTGATGTTAGAATCCAGAAACTTAGCAAATCCTTGGGTGTCTTCACTCACAAAAACCGTGTTCACCCTCGGCTTTTGCCAATGCGACTTCGAGCGGATCACTTGCTAAAATCTCTTCAACCACATCTTTTGACATCTTTGATCCATCGTGGATAACAAATGTCTGTCCATCTATCATTGGTTTCTTGAAAAGTTTGCTCATCTCAAACCGAACTACCATGTCTCCTAGACGGAGGTCCACTATGCCTTCTTCGACATCAACGATAGCACGTGCCGTGTGTAAGAAAGCTCTGCCCAAAATCAACGGATCCTTTGGTTCTTCATCAAGCTCCAGAACCACAAAATCAGCTGGGATTAAAGTATCCCCAATTCGGACGTGCAAATCTTCGATAATACCCACCGGAAGCTTTGTAGACCGATCCGCAAAAACCAACGAAATCTTAGTGGGTTTGAACTTGGTGAAGCCCAAACGCTTAGCCACATAATATGGCATCAAATTGACGTTGGAGCCCAAGTCACACAATGAACATGCAAACGTGCAAGGCCCTATATTCACGGAAATCACAAACCTTCCCGGATCACCTTTCTTTGTCAACACCTTACTCTAAAGTATGGTGCTACACTCCATAGAAACCATCATCACACTTTCCTCTTCAACAATCTTACCACCAACCAATTCCTTCATGTACCTCTTGAGTGATGGTATCATTTGCACGGCATCAACCAAAGGGAGCTTTACCGTCAAATCCTTTAGCATCTCTTTACACTTAGCATCCTCCAAATCTTTCCTAGATTTCTTAGGAGGTACTGGGTAAGGCACTCTTGGTACATAAACTCTCTCAGGTGAAGTTTCTGGAATTTTCGTGGGAGCACCCTGTACGAGCAGGTGCTCGGCAGCAGATGTGGGGTGCTCGGAAATTGTTTTCTCAATATCGATTGGAACAGAACCCTGAGGTGTCCCTGAGCTTGAGCCAGTTTTCTTATGCTTATCTTTCTTAGAAAAATCACTCTCTTGAGCTTGGTGCTCGGTAACCTTCTCCTTAGCCTTCACGTGGGAGCTTGTGATTGTAGGCGGTACCAACTTCCTTCCACTCCTCAACTCAACAGCATTTACTTGATACTCCTTTCTGGAATTTACCTCACCATGTCCTGGAAGAGTTCCAGCTGGTCTCTTAATAGCTTCGGTTGTTTGAGCTACTTGTGTATCCAATTTCTTCACGTGCGCGGTAATAGCCTCGTACTTCGCATTTAGATCATTGTACATGTGATCTACCTTGGCATTAATCTCAGTGGATGCCTTTTATTGGTTAACCATCAGTTGCTGCATGAGACTTTTCAATTCATCCTGAGATGTAGGCGTGGAAGTAGCTTGTTGTGGCGCAGCGAGTTGGGTGTTTTGTTGTTGGTTCCCTCCTTGGAAACGATTCAGATTCTGGTTAGGGATGAACTGCTTCCCCTGAGTATTGCTGGAGTAACCCTTCTGAAATCCCTGACTTTGTGGGTTCTGATTCATACCTCCTTGTTGCGGATAGACTTGGTCTTGCGGGTTCTCAACATTAGTGCTTCGGTAGGAGAGGTTGGGGTGGTTCTGATAATTGGGGTTGAACCCACGGTTCTGGTATCTTTGACCACTCACAAAGTTAACCTCATGTATTCCAGCATCTTCATCATCTTCAAACTCTTGAGAAATAGGGGCAGCCCCATTCTCTTCCACAAATTTTACCGGTCTTTGACTCTCGCGTAGAAGTAAATTCACCTTCGCCGTCAGCTCATCAATCTTCTGAGTGTCCACACTATTGACTTTCCTGGACCTATCATACTCAGGAGCATTGTTGTTAGAGCTTGAAGCAAGGTTCTCAATCAGCTCAAAAGCACCATCTCTAGTCTTGGTCATAAAGTCTCCATTACTCGCAGCATTTAGGGCATTCCGATAATCCCATTCAACTCCATCATAAAATATCCCCAGAATCTGTTCATCTTTAAAACCATGATGAGGACACTCCCTACGGTACTCCTTCAGTCTCTCCCAAGCTTCACAAAAAGCTTCACCAGAGTGTTGTTGAAAAGACAAAATCTTGTTTCTCAAAGATGTCGTCTTGGACTTAGTGTAGAAATGGTCCAAGAAAGCGGCCCTAACCTCATCCCATGTTCTCAAAGAACCAGCTGGTAATGACTTCAACCACCTAAGAGCTTTGTCCGAAAGTGAAAACGGGAACAAATTGCATTTCAAGAACTCACTCGGTACCCCATTAGACCCCGTAGTGCTGCAGATTTCTTCGAAGTTCTCGATGTGATCCATCGGTATCTCAGCTGGTAACCCATGGAATAAATGTTGTTTCACCAATGAGATCATCTGAGGCTTGATCTCAAAATCTTGCCTCTGAATTGTTGGAGAAACAATAGCCGAACGGTTTTGATAAAATGCATGGGGATTATCCGAATCCCCTATACCCGGCTGTACTTGCGGAGCTTGTGGTTGATTTCTTTGCAACTGAGCAATCTGATCCCTTAACAACTGTAACTGAACATTCATCTCTTCCTGATCAGCCATAAGGACCGGAGCAACTGTGATTCTTCGTTGACGGTTTTGACGTTCAAGGCGAGCTAACTCTTCGTTTGTGACACTGATTAATTCTCCGGTGCAATTTCTTCTGGTTCTTCTACTGGTCATGCACCTGACACATAGCAGAAACAAATAAAAACAAAATTAGAAAAATTCTTAGACTATAAATAAAATCAAATATCAAAGGTAACGCAATTGGTCCCCGGCAATGGCGCCAAAAACTTGATGTGTAAAGTTTTAACCCAAAATAAATCCGCAAGTGCACAAACAATTGCAATAGTATAAGGGGTATCGAATCCACAGAGACCAAGGTTACACTATGAAATTATGAGATTTTAATTTAAAGCTAAGACAAAATATTGTTGGTAGTTTTTGTAACAAGCAGCAGCAAAATGATTCAACAATGTAAAATTCAATAAAAACAAGCACTAGAGCAAGGTAATTTGCCGGTGACTTCGGATTCAAGACTGAGCAACTATTCAGGAACTAATTTAAATTATGTCTAGAACTCAAACATAACAATATTATCGCCCCACTGTCGTGATGTATCAATAACTTCGTCTAACAACTTAAATACCTAAACTATCGTTTGGACTTAGCGATGTTGACGAGCATTAACAATGTGGTTCAATTTGTTCACAATTAATGGTAACAATCAACTGTCGTTGGTTACACACCAATTGCTCACCAATGGTTTATCTAGCAACCTAGAGCACTGTCGTGAATAGGTTTAACCTAGAATCATAGATTAGGTGATCAAATTAATCTAAGCATTATGAATCCCTATTGGCGAAGACATATGATATTCCAATCCTATTTGTGCTCAGCCACTAACATCCTAAATCACCATTGAAAACCTTAATCTAGCTAATAGACTACTCAAGCATGGTGAAATCAAATACAACAAATTAAAACTATAAAGAGAATTCATGATATTATTGAAAGAGATTAGGGTTTAAAATTTTTCTCAAACAAAGTTGTAGAATGATCCAGCAAGGAGATGAAACAAATCGGAACAACAAAAGTGGTGAAGGTCTGATCCAATCTCCAAAACAATGAAGAACAAAATGAAAAGAGTCTAAAAACTTAGAAAAAAGAAGGTGAATGTGTTTTTGTTTTTGAACGTGAGTCTCCCTCCCCTTTTTCCAGGCGGCTGACTCTTATTTATAAACTTTATTTTGAATCTAGGTAAAAATCGGAGCCTCTGGCGAGCAGGTGGGACGAGGAGGCGAGCGAGCAGGGCGAGCAGGTGCTCGGGTACGAAAATCGCCTTTTTGCTCCAAATTCATCTCGTTTGCTCCAACGAGCCCCAGTAACTCCAATCTATGCTCCAGAGCCTCCTAGAACCTGAGAAAACACAAAAAGAACTAGAAAGACTCGAAAAACAATAGAAAACAATAAGTAAAATAGGCTAAAATCCTAATATATCAAAGATCAAGGAGGAGAAGTCTCTGAGAAAGCTACAGGATCTGAAGGTAGTACTTCAAGACAAGAAAACCAACAGAATGTAGAAGAATTAAGAAGTGATTCAGAGGAGTTAGACTTAGAGAACTATCTAGTGACCAGGGATAGACCTCGAAAGATAGTCAAAGCTCCTCAAAGATTTGATGAAGAAGTTAATCTGGTTTGTTTTGCTCTGAGTACTACAGAAGATGGTGATACTCTTGAGCCACTCTTATATCAAGAAGCAATCTCATCTGTTGAATGGAATGAATGGAAGGAAGCCATGGATGAAGAGATGAGATCTCTGCTGAAGAACAACACATGGATTCTTGAAGTAAAGCCTGAATCGAAAAGAGTAATTGGGTGCAGATGGATTTATACAAGGAAATCTGGAATTCCTAGATACAAGGCACGGTTAGTGGCCAAAGGATACTCACAGAGAGAAGGAGATGATTATCAAGAGATCTTCTCTCCTGTGGTCAAGCATGTATCTATAAGGTTTCTACTATCGGTTGTGGTTCATTTTGATATGGAGCTGGAGCATTTAGATGTTAAAACTGCATTTCTCCATGGAGATCTGGAAGAGTATATCTTGATGGAACAACCAGAAGGGTATGAGGTTAAAGGACAACCAGAAAAAGTCTGTCTCTTGAAGAGGTCAATATATGGTCTGAAGCAGTCCCCGAGGCAGTGGAATCAAAAGTTTGATTCATTCATGCAGAAATCAGGTATGATTCTTGTGTCTACATAAAATATCTATCTAACAACACTTATATCTACTTGCTGGTGTATGTAGATGATATGTTGATAGCCTCAAGAGATAAAGAAGAGATTCATAAACTGAAGCAGTTGTTGAATCAAGAATTTGAAATAAAGGATTTAGGTGCAGCAAGAAAGATTTTGGGTATGGAGATCAGGAGAGACAGAGACGGAGGGATTTCAGAACTGTCTCAAGAACATTATGTTAAGAAGGTTCTTCATACGTTCAAGATGGATGAATGCAAGGCGGTACTAACACCTTTGGGTGCTCATTTCAAGTTAAAAGCTGCTACAGAAGAGGTTCTACAGGATGAGATGGACTACATGAAGTTTGTACCTTACTCAAATGCTATTGGAAGCATCATGTACTTGATGATAGGGTCCAGACCAGACCTGGCTCACACAGTTGGTATTGTGAGCAGATTCATGAGAAGTCCTACAAGGGAACATTGGCAAGCAGTTAAGTGGGTTTTGAGGTACATGAAGGGGTCAAAGGAAGTTTGCTTGAGGTTCAAGAAGGAAGGAAAGTTTGAAATCAGAGGGTATTGTGACTCTGATTATGCCACCGATCCAGATAAGAGACGATCTATTACTGGGTGTGTATTCACAGTTGGAGGTAACACAATAAGCTGGAAGTTTGGACTTCAAAAGGTTGTTGCTCTCTCCAATACTGAGGCTGAATACATAGCTCTAGCTGATGTAGTTAAGGAAGAGATCTTGTTGAAAGGATTGGCTGAAGAGATAGGATTCAAGCAAGAGGTTGTTGAGGTAATGTGTGACTCACAAAGTGCTATAGCTCTGTCCAAGAATTCAATTCATCATGAGAGGACAAAGCACATAGATGTGAGGTTTCACTTCATCAGAGAAAAGATATCAGAAGGAGGGATTCAGGTTGTGAAGATTGCTACCAACTGGAATCCAGCTGATATATTGACCAAGGTTATACCAGTGGGTAAGCTTCAAGATGTATTGAAGCTGCTCAGGGTCTCAAGTCAATAAGAGACCACTGAATCCGAGACTGGAATCAGTAACACTAAGACAGGAACCAAGTGGGTTTGAAACCAAGGAGGAGTTTTGTGGGTTTTTTTGTTTAAAACTCACTAAGTTAAAGAAAGACTCTGTATGGTTCAGAGGGTTCAAAGACAAGGGAATCGGAAATAAAGAGATAAGAGTTTCTGGTTGGATTAGAAGGTCTGCTTTATGCAGAAAACGTGGTTTTGTTTCTTCTTCTCTCCAATGTCATCATTTTCTCTCTACAAGTGCAAGCACCAGAGTTGGTGAGCTACCCAGCTAGCTTTACCAAACACTTCTGATTAAGTGTCTAAGCCAAGATTGAAGCTGTGATTTACGGATTTAAACCAACAACTCACTCTTGAGATGTGTGTAAACAAGTTGTTGGGTTAGTATCATTGTCCTTTTGTAATTTCTCTATATATGAGGGGATAATGGGTACTAGTAAGGCTGAAGAGGTTAGAAAAAGCTTGTATGAGAGAGAGAGAAGTTGTAAGAACCCTAAAGGCTCAAGATAAGAGCAAGTGTCTTAGTGGATTTCTGAGGAAAGTCTCGGCGAGAAGTAGGGATTCCGGTTAAGGACCCGAACTCGTTAATTTGCTGTGTGTTCTTTACTTTTCAAGTTACAAATCATACAAACAAGTGATTGAGAGAAGTGAGAGATTTCCTTTAGATTCATATCAAAAGCTTAAATCTTTCTTGAGTCTAAGGGTGAAATAAGTTCACTCTTTCTGGTTCTAACTTCTACAAGATATCCTTGGGTGAGCTTCAACTCTGACTTTAGCACCTCAAGCTCGTCTTTGATTCCAAGCAACATAACCAATAATCGCATTTACCATCTCAACAGAATTCAAAGGAAAATAGGTACAAGATTGAAGATATGTTTGGTTTCCTTGTTTCACTGATAAAAGAGTGGTTCTTGATGCTGCAAGAGAAGATAAGAAAATCAGTTTGTTTGACATTTCAACACTAGTTGCTGACTAGTTGTGATGAGTAAGACCCTAGAAAAAAAGAATAGTCATCGATTATTGTGACCGACGCTTCTTCAATGAGATATTTGCCCATCTTCCCCACGACGAAACCCATAATCGCATCAACCATCGTAACAGGATGCAAGTGAATCTAAGGAAAGTAGGTACAAGATTGAAGCTATGTTTTGTTTCCTTCGGAAGCCTTGACACTTGACGTTGTAGATGCTTGTCTTTTGACATTTGATCAAATCTAATCCCATCCTAATATTTTAACGGCATTATGCCCTCTTGGTGATTGAAAAACAAAACAAACAATCGAAGTAGACGTGAGACCAATACAAATAGACGTGCGTCAACTTTTCATACGATCTTTCGTGAAAGTTTCAATTTTTGATAGAAGTTGACAAGAAAATAGTTGTGTCAAATTTCATAGTAACGAGCATGTCCAATAGTTGAGATACCATGAAAGTATCTTACCAAATATATAATTAATTTTTTCAATATAGTTTAATTAAATAAATAAATAAAAAATAAAATTGAAACAATCATAAATAGACATTAGTGGTTTGAGTCTCTAAACTTGTATCCATAATTTTTCATTTGAAAAACTTTTTCTCTTCTCTCTCCTAAGGGTCTTATCCATCTAATTGGTGTAAGTTTCTCCCCCGATGGTCTCCATCTAATTCAAAGCTTCAAACTCGGGAAGTAATCTTTAAAACCCTATTTTACCAAAAAAAATTCTAACCACCTTATCCAAATCATAAACACCCCTTCCTCTTTTTTTCTCTTTTTTCTCCGCATTACCCCTTCTTTAAACCAACCACTAGTTATTTAATTACCAACAACCAAAAAAAAACCGAACCTATAGGAGCACACCACGTGGCCAAAACTTAAACTCCCTCCTTCTTCCTCGTCGAGCATCTTTCCTGTTCAAAAAAAAAAAATTTTGAAACAGAGGCTTAATTGTTGGTCTCTCTTTGTTTGGTTCTTCATTGTTGGGGGGAATCTTTCTTTGTTTGCTTCTTTATATATCTCTTTGTTCGTGTTCGGTTCCTCATCGCTCTCTTTATTCGGTTTTAACCTTTTTGGGTCAGCTCCAACCGGTTCTCCAACCGTCTCTCCAACATGTCCTGTATCCGGTTCCCCAACATGTCTTGCATCCGGCTCCTTAACATGTTCTGCACTCGGCTCTCCAACTGGTTTTGCAACCTGTTTCTTGTTCTCCATTGTTCCTTCAACTGGTTTGGTTCCCCTTGCAACATCTGCCCCTGAACGCTCTATAGTAGCTTGAAACGATTCATTTCTTAACCCTTCTAACTGGATCCTCCTCATGAAAAAGCTTACCAACTTCTTTTGTCCATTCAAGTAACCTGTTGTTTCCATATTAGTGACCACCAAGAAAACATAAACCTTGTTCCCACCAAAATAAGTCTCTAACAGAATCCCTGGAACACCACGACATTCTGGACTTGAAGCCCATAACATAAGCACTTGGAACCTTAGTTCTGTCTTGATATTATAATGCCTATAATTTGGATTAGTGTGACACATCACTTGTTTCTCTACGATGTCACATGATTCACCACAAGACTTCCATAGCTCATTCCTTTGTATATCATTAACCATCACTCTCCAGCTACTACTCATCTCCATGCATAAATGCCTTCAAATCTAAACATACATATATCAAACATAATAATCAACATTTGTTTACACGAAACCAATAAAAAAACTTTTGACTTTGGAAGCTTACTGGTAGTTCTTTATGTAGTATCAAATCAAACAACCAACACATTTTGTTTTAAAAAAATTAAACAGTTGCGGAAATTCTCATAAAATAATCCAATAATTAATTAAAACAATAATCTCAATTCCATAACTCAAGTCCATAAATAATAAAATTCTAGCAACCTAAATACCAGGTTCCACTAGACAAAACATGAACTACAACACCCTAATCATCCTCTTCAACTTGCATTGATTTCGCTATCACGCATTTCTGTTACCTGCAACTCAAAAGGAAAAACAGAGTTGCGTAAGTATTTAATAAATACTTAGTGGAGCGGTCATCCCGTCTACCAGATACATAGTAATGGAAAAATAGATTATCAATTCTACGAGATCAAGCAACAATCAACAACAATTGAGAAAACAACATTTAAACTTGTGGTGTTGATCGACACCCACACTTGGTGTCGATCGACACTCCATTCCTGAGTATGATCCTCACGATAAAAAAATAAGTGGTGTTGATCGACACTACCTCTAGGTGTCGATCGACACCTCTCGCAGAAACCTGAACCGAGTCAAATTCTCTCACAACTCGAGTCCCGTTTCATCACACGAGATCAACCACGATTACAAACACGCAATTCACACAGCTTTACTCACAATCAATCAAAACATTACAATCAATCTTTCCAAAAATCCTAATAACCTATCCCCATATCCACGATCACGCACTCACCTCAATTACGCGGTTGAGGAATGAACGGATAAGGAACTGACGAGAATCAGACTCGAACACTCTGATTCCTCGCAGGAAATCACCGAAACAGCACCACAATCCCGACCAAACACCCACACCAGCCTTAGAGACGAAGAACGGCAAAGAACGGATAGAAAAACCTTTCGATTCACACTTTTTCCTCTCAAAAACGTTTCCTCTTAAGTTTTCTGCCTCTGCCTCTAGAAAACACGACCCTGGTGTTTATAAACGCAACTTAGGGTTTCCGTTCCCAAACCGTAATAAACCGGCCGATTAAAAATCAATCGAACCCGACATAAAAACATGCTGTCGATTGACACCCTGCTCTGGTGTCGATCGACACCCCTGACCAAAATCCCTATTTTGGTTTCGGGATGTTACAATTCTCCGCCACTAAACTGGATTCGACCTCGAATCCCGCAAACTGTCTATCCAAGAATGACATTTGACCCCACTTGGTCAACCACATCAGAGATCATCACCCGACCCCTGAACTCTTATCTAATCCTATGCTAGTACACACGTTTTCCCAGACTCATTACCATCTTCAGCAATAAATATACTAACCACCCATGGTATACCAGGAAAACCCTTTCCCTCTAGATTTATAATGAGATCCACCCGTCTCAAATAAATATCTGGAGCCCACCAACTCCCAAAAGAATGCAGGGAAACTCACTTCCTTCAAGAGACCCACCCATCTCCTAATACTTATCCTGAGACCCACCCGTCACAGATAAGTAAGAATCTCGTGATACTACACCGAGATCCACCCGTCATCGGTAAGTAACACTTGGTTCTACACTGTGACCCACCCTTCACATGCAAAACCGCAGAAGACCCACCTGTCTTCTAAAATTATAATGAGTTATTCGGGAACACCACTGTCCCTAGAGTAATAAATTCTAAAAACGTCTACTAACATCTATGATTAGATCTGCCCACATGATCCCACTCGACATTTCCCACCGAAAATATCATCTAAGAAAACACGACCCATACAGGTCAGCTGATGGCGCGGGTTTTGGTTGCGCATCTAGGTTTTAAATTTATAAACCCTAATCTGCAAGTGCACAGTTGACAATTGTAGTACTTAGGGGTCGATCCACAGGAGACTAAGTGTTACGCTATAAATCTATATGATGCAGAATAAGCTAAGCGATTTTATATTTGGTTTTGGGGTTTTTGTAAATGCAAATAAAGTAAAGGGATAGATAAATCAAAACATACAAGATAAAAGAAATCTAAAGAACTTATGCAACATGTTCTACACCGGATTTTAAAGATATGCAACTAGTGTTCATGAACTTAGATCACTGCGGTAGATCCATTCCACTCTCGTGGCTCCGAATCCTATGAAACCAACACTAATAGACTCAACTTTCGCATGGTTATTACAAGGTGGATTCACGCATTAAAATCGGGATCTAATTGTTCATCAAACTCCCTAACTAATTGATTAGGTTGTTAGAACGCTTGGCCCATCGAATACTTGGTCCGGTCGATATCAAAGCTTTTGGAATCGATACCGGCCTATGATCGATCTCTAGGTAGCTAGGCTAGATCAAGCATTAAAGCACGAATAAAGATAGAAAACTAATCTAGAAGAAATTCAATAAAGATGTAAAAGATGCAAGCAAAAGAATTTAAATAACTTTATTATCAAGTATACAACAACTCTACATGTTATGAAACATGGAGCAGCTAGAGAAGTTGATAAAACAGTAGATTCGTGATAGATAAGTTCTCGGCATAGGTAGATCTCTCAGCAGAAGGCTTGAGAAGAACACCATAGCCTTCATCGCTCTTCTACAAAGGATAAAGATGAAGATCTAAAGAGAATAACGAAAATACATGTTTATTAGTGATTTGTAGGTGCCTAACGCTGCTCTCCTTCTCTCAAGCGGCTAAAAGCAAGTATATATAGGTGTTGGAGGAGTCTCTAGGTCGGCAAACTTCTAGGGTTTCACTTTGGGCAAAAACGTCTTTTTGTCGATAAGTGACCAAAGGAGGCCACGGCACCGGACAGAGGCACCGGACACGGGAATGTGTCCGGGATCTGGGCCATATTCATTTCCTTGGTCTTAGCTAGGGTCACGGGCACCGGTCCAACCCGTTGATCGGTGTCTTGACTCCTTTTGCACTTGTTTCTTCTTTGAGGCAGAATGACATGCCTTCAGTAGATCTTGAATAACTTGCACACTTCAACTCCAAATGCTATGGCTCCAAATGTTCTGGAAAGCTAACTGAAAGGGCTATCTCCATGTAAAGTTTCATCTCCGTCCAAGTCGATTTGGTTGAGCATCAGAGGTGATCTTTCGGGGACATAGAATCTGTCCAACTTGGAGAATCGTGAAATCTTGGCATGGGAGGACAAAGATAGGTTCCTCTGGCCTTGGAAAGTTTTTGTGGGATTAAGAATACTCATTTTGCTCTATTTTTATCCCCTTTTGATGATTGTACCTAAATGACTCTTAAAAACCAAATATACGAGAAAACTACCTCTTTCGATTGAAAAGCTTATTATAGTATAGAAAATAAATAAAAACAGATAGTAAAAATGGTAAAATACCACGTATATCATCAGCCAAAACACGGTTATAAGAACCACACATCTTATAACAACACTGGAAATACATAAGGAAAACTCCATCTTATAAATTCCAAAAACAAATGTATATCGTACAACCAAACAAAAGATACATGAATCAAAACAACAATAGCCCACGCGCTAAACAACACACTGGAACCACAAAGATACAAGTAAGCTCAAGATGCGACCTGCTTGTCGAACCACTTCCTGAACTTCAACTTCATCTTTGCCTCTGGCTCCCACGTCTCATCCTCTGTACCGCCACAGTCCCACAAGACTCTCAACAATTGTATCCTCTTCCGGCGCAGAACCTTCTCTCTCCTCTCGAGAATCCTCACAGGAACTGTCGGAACTGTCAAATCTGGCTGAAGATCCACAGGGATCTCAGGTACTAACTCCTCTGACTCATGCAGGTGCTTCCTCAACATCGACACATAAAAGACTTTATGAAACGCCTTCATGATCGGTGGTAACTCAAGCCGATACGCCACCGGTCCAACTCGTTCCACTACCGGAAACGGACCCATAAAACGCGGACTCAGCTTGTTCTCAGAGATGGATCTGTTAGGACCTCTCAACATAGCCATCTTGAGATACACGCGTTCTCCAACCGCGAACTCAAGCTCCCTCCTCCGCTTATCAGCGTAACTCCTCTGACGATCCTAAGCTTCCTTCATGTTTAGCCTCACAATCCGGATCTTCTCTGTCGTTTCCTGAACATAGGTAGCTCCAAGAATACTGCGCTCCCCCACTTGGGTCCAGCATAAAGGCGTCCTACATGGCCTCCTATACAAAGCCTCGAATGGAGCCATCCCGATACTCGCCTGAAAGCTGTTATTATAAGCAAACTCGACTAAACCCAAGTGATCAGCCCAATCCAGAACACACATCCTCAACAAATCCTCCATAGTCTGAATAGTCCTCTCTGACTGCCCATCAGTCTGCGGATGATAAGCCGTACTCATATGCACCTTAGTGCCCATCTCTGCCTGAAACGCTCCCCAAAACTCTGTTGCAAACTTGGGATCTCGATCAGAAATAATACTAGCTGGCACTCCATGCAGCCTCACAATCTCCTGCATAAACTTCTTAGCCAACTTAGCCGCTCCATCGGTCTTCTTAACGGCCAAGAAGTGTGCTGACTTCGTCAACCGTTCTACGATCACCCAGATAGCGTTATACGTCCTTGAATCAGGCAATCCCACTACGAAATCCATCGTAATCATGTTCCACTTCCACTCCGGAATGGGTAAACTATGTAGAAGACCACTCGGAACCTTATGCTCTGCCTTAACCAATGAACAAGTGTTGCACTTAGAGACATAAGCCGCCACATCTCTCTTCATCCCGACCCAGTGATAATACCGTTTGAGATCATAATACATCTTAGTCGCTCCCGGATGAATCGAGAACTTGCTCGCATGAGCCTCACTCAGAATCTCCTACCTCATTGACTCATCTCGAGGCACACAAACTCGACCACGAACCAAAATCGTCCCATTCAGAGAGACCAGATACTCCAAACCAACTGCTCACGATGCACCCATCAATCCCTGATCCCTCTAGTGAGCCAATCTGATCCTACTGAGAAGATCTGCTTGATCGACTACCTCTAAACCCAAAGGCTCCTGCAAAACCGCACAAAGACGCAACGTGCTAATCTTGCCCACTAAAGCCTCAATATCCTGCTTGCAAGCTGAATCAAACCTCCGCCGACTCAAAGCATCTGCTACCTGATTAGCCTTGCCCGGATGATAAACAATCTCCAGATCGTAATCCACCAGTAACTCGACCCAGCACTTCTGTCTCATATTCAGCAACGGCTGAGTGAAGATATGCTGCAGATTCTTATGCTCCAAATCTTCTAAGCAAAAACCACTGCTCCCAACTCAAGATCATGCGTAGGGCGGTTACGCTTACTACCCGGCCACTGCCTCGAAGCATACGCAATGACCCTGCCCTCCTGCATCAAAACACAACCCATACCAACTCCCAAAGCATCAGTGTACACGGTATAAGGCTTCCCCGGCTCGGGTAATGCCAATACCGGCGTACTAGTTAACATCTCCTTGAGCCTCGCAAAGATTTCCTTGCACTCTGGCGACCAAACAAACGAACATCCTTCCCGGTTAACTTTGTCATCGGTTGCGCCAAACTCGCAAAACCCTTGACGAACCTCCGGTAATAGCCAGCCAAACCCAAGAAGCTCCTGATCTCGGTAGCGCTACTCGGTATAGGCCAATCCCTGATAGCCTCTATCTTTGCCGGATCGACCGAAACACCCTCTGCAGACACGATATGCCCAAGGAATCCCATCTGCCTCTGCCAAAAGATGCACTTACTCAACTTAGCGTACAGCTTCTGCTCCCAAAGCTTCTCCAAAACCAATCTTAGATGAGCCTCGTGCTCCTCGGGACTCTTAGAGTACACCAGAATGTCATCAATAAAGATGATAACAAACACGTCCAGATACTCCTTGAACACGTCATTTATCAATCTCATGAAAGCCGCCGGCGCATTCGTCAAACCAAAAGGCATGACTACAAATTCAAAATGCTCGTATCTCGTCCTGAACGCTGTCTTACGAACATCTGCCTCATCTATCGGAATCTGATGATAACCCGACGCTAAGTCTATCTTGGAGAACCATGTAGCATCCCTCAGCTGATCCAAAAGCTCATCAATTCTCGGGAGAGGGTACTTGTTCTTCACAGTGACCTGGTTCAGACCTCGATAATCGATACACAAAAGAAAACTGCCATCCTTCTTCTTCACAAACAAAACCGGCGCTCCCCACGGTGACACACTCGGTCTCACGAAACCCTTACTCAATAAATCCTCCAGCTGTTTCTTCATCTCTGTTAACTCTGCCGGAGCCATCCTGTAAGGAGCCTTAGAAATCAGAACTGTCCCGGGCTCTAACTCAATCGTGAAAGGATCTGACCGAGATGGCGGTAATCCCTGCAGCAACTGAAAAATATCCACAAAATCTTGAACAACTCGGATCTCCCTTATAGCAACCTCACCACTCGACTCTAGCATCAAAATAGTAGCCAAATAAGCCTCGTAACCCCGCGCTATCATATGCTCTGCCTGAATAGCCGAGATTACCAGACTTTTGGAAGTAGGTCTCACACCCTGAAACACTCACTTCCCTGCATCTCGCTCAAAAGTGACTCTGCCTCGAAAACAGTCCAGATGAACCTTATAAAACGACAGCCAATCCATTCCGAGAATCACGTCGTAAAGCTTCACCGGACTAATCACCAGGTCTGCCGGCATTGACTGCCCGGCAATCTAAACATCCACTGCTCTAGCTCGGCCGGAAGTAACTAGGAATCCGCCTCCAGCCACCTTAACCCAGCCTGACAGCTCACCAGCACTGCTCCGGATGCCACTGCTCTCGACATGCCTAGGAGTAATGAAGCAGTTCGATGCTCTCGAATGAAAAAGAACATGGGACTCGAACCCTCCCACTAATAAAGTCCCTACATAATTACATGCGTTGAGAACCCTAACATACTATCACAGGCAAAAGATAAAAGAAACAACAACCACAATTCAACCACTAAGAATTTACAAAGTTCGAGTCTAGAATTTTACCTGTGATCTACGCGCCACCAAGCTGCCCCGCATCTGCCGGCCCATAAACACGTGGTGCAGGCCCAAGCTGACCCAAAGGCTGAACTGCTGCCAACTGAGCCATTTGCTGCCCTGCCACTGGCTGAACCGCTGCCCCTGCCACTGGCTGAACCGCTGCCAAAGCAATCTGCTACAACTTAGGACACATCGGCCGGATATTCCCCGGCTCTCGGCAATGAAAACACACCTTGGCATCCCGAGATGCCTCTCTCTTGGGACAACTAGCCACTCGATGCCCAGTGCTCCCGCATCCATAACAAGCACGACTTCCCTGGCCGCCTCCAAAAACCTCCTCGAAACTCCTCTTCTGGCCCTGTGCAGGCTTGCCGCCTTTGCCTAAACCAGAACTCCGAGAATACTGTTGTTGCTGCTGTCTCCTCGGCTGAACACCAGGAGCCGCCATAGATGGAACTACCACAGGTGGAACAACCACCGAACCAGTCTGCTCACGCTGATCCTCCTTTATAGAAGCAACAAGCTCCACCAACTTCGCCCTCGAGGCGTACACTGAACCACGACACTGGGTCCTGATACTCATACGAAGTCCCTGCAAGAACCTCTGCATCAGAGTCCGCTCCTCAGCCATACCATGCCTAGCATAAACCTTAAGTCTGCTGAACTCGGTATCATACTCTCGCACTGAACTCGCTCCCTGAGTCAGCTCCATAAATCTCATCTGCAGGCGATCCAAAGCCTCCCGTGGGAAGAACTTGGCATTGAACTCGCCCACAAACTCATCCCAAGTCCACACAGCCATCCTAGACTCCATCGATCTCCACCAGCTATGTGCATCCTCGCTCAGATAGTGCACAGCCAACTCTACTCGATACTCTGCAGGACATCGAATCGATCAAAAATTGCGCTCCACTCTCAAGCGCCACTCATCGGCCCCCTCTGGCCCAACTCTGCCAGTGAAGAAAGGCGTACCAATCTTCTGCATCTGTCCCATCATCACGAGATAAGGAGGATGCTCAGCAACCAAAGCCCTCGGCTGCTCAACCTCTGCAGCCCTATGCTGCACCTCCACTACCAGAGGTCCTGCTGGAGCCGTTACCAGAGCCGCCGCCGGAAACCGCTCCAACAGCTGCGTCAAGAGCCCCACAATGACATCATCCCGACCTTGAGCTGGAGCAGCACGCCCACCTGGGCTAACTCTAACACCAGCACCTCTACCGGCGCCCCTCCCGGCACTCACAGCCACACTAACACTGGTACTGGTCTTGCTCGCGGTCTCCACCTGATGAGTCTGGCATGCAACCACACTGCTAGACGACTCTGGCACTTGGCCACGACCACGACCATGACCACGGACTCTACCACGACCTCTGCCACGACTTCTCGCTCTGGTATCCATCTACCACACAGGACAGGAAAACATGAGAAACGAGAAATCACAAACAAATAAACACAACTTACCGCGGAATCTCTTTAAAGGACAAAGAGGCTGATCTAAGACTACTAATTGTCTAACCACCAATCAACAATTAAACACATAGTCTCAAATCATCCAATTTCCAAGTCCTAAAAACATCTAGGCTCTGATACCAAATTGAAACAACCAACACATTTTTTAAAAAAACAGTTGCGGAAATTCTCATAAAATAATCCAATAATTAATTAAAACAATAATCTCAATTCCATACCTCAAGTCCAGAAATAATAAAATTCTAGCAACCTAAATACTAGGTTCCACTAGACAAAACATGAACTACAACACCCTAATCATCCTCTTCAACTGGCCTTGATTCCGCGATCACGCATTTCTGTTACCTGCAACTCAAAAAGAAAAACAGAGTTGCGTAAGTATTTAATAAATACTTAGTGGAGCGGTCATCCCGTCTACCGGATACATAGTAAAGGAAAAATAGATTATCAATTTTATGCGATCAAGCAACAATCATCAACAATTGAGAAAACAGCATTTAAACTTGTGGTGTCGATCGACACCCACACTTGGTGTCGATCGACACTCCATTCCTGAATACGATCCTCACGATCAAAAAATAAGTGGTGTCGATCGACACTACCTCTAGGTGTCGATCGACACCTCTCGCAGAAACCTGAACCGAGTCAAATCCTCTCACGACTCGAGTCCTGTTTCATCACACAAGGTCAACCACGATTACAAACACGCAATTCACACGGATTTACTCACATAATCAATCAAAACATTACAATCAATCATTCCAAAAATCCTAATAACCTATCCCCATATCCACGATCACGCACTTACCTCGATTACGCGGTTGAGGAATTAACGGACAAGGAACTGACACGAATTAGACTCGAACACTCTGATTCCTTGCAGGAAATCACCGAAACAGCACCACAATCCCGACCAAACACCCACACCAGCCTTAGAGACGAAGAACGGCGAAGAACGGATAGAAAAACCTTTCGATTCACACTTTTTCCTCTCAAAAACGTTTTCCTCTTAAGTTTTCTGCCTCTGCCTCTAGAAAACACGACTCTGGTGTTTATAAACGCAACTTAGGGTTTCCGTTCCCAAACCCTAATAAACCGGCCGATTAAAAATCAATCGAACCCGACATAAAAACATGGTGTCGATCGACACCCTGCTCTGGTGTCGATCGACACCCCTGACCAAAATCCCTATTTTTGTTTCGGGATGTTACATCAAAACTTTTCAAAGAGATTTAAAAGGACATGGCCACCACTCACTTATATGACAACGAACATAGAGCCGACATATTCTCTCATCAACCCCTAAGAACAATACTTTCAATTTGGACAATTCAAGTCCAAACAAGCTTTCCCTCTACACCAAATCCAAAAACCTAGAAACATGTTCTTAGTTAAACTCAAAAATCATTTGTAAGTACACAAATTCTTTATAAATCCAAATTTTGAAACCAAATCGTAGTGCAAATCAAAATCCAAAACCCATTTGAAATCAAAATCCTCCAAATTCTGTTTTATTTCAATCGCTAATTTTAAACCCAATACATCTCTATTCATATCAAAATACATCACCATTTGAAATCAAAATCCTACTACAAATAAAAAACCTGAGAATCCTTCTTGCAACCAAATACGACGGCAATGACGGAATACGACGGAAACAATCAAGACAGAGATGAAGAAGAATTGGAATCAACGGATCGCCTTTGAGAAATTGAGAGAAAGAAAAATGACCTTTGATTTTTCTATTTTCCCTTTTGTTTTTTTTTCAGATCCAAAAACACTTGGTTTTTCCGTTGGATCCGGGTTTGGGTTCGGATTCGTGGTTGGATCATGTAATTATTAGTATTCATTAAGGGCTTTTGTGGTATTTAACCTGTTTTCAAATTAAAAATAATTCAGAACAAAATTGGAAATTAAAGATAGGGTGTTAAAAGAATTTTTTAAAAAATATGGGGTTTTAAAGATTATGGCAAAAACTGTAAACTGCATATGTGACATGGCAAATCCAGGAAGCAGGAAAAGACACTTAAGCCAGAGAAACCGGCAGTACAGAAAGACGTTTCAGAAAAGCAGAGGTAAATGGGTTTGGGAAATCTCTTCTGGAATCATCCTGAGCTTATTATGAGAGGCATATACTTTGGCCCTACAATCATCCTAAGCCTATTATGCAATGTGTATAGAGCGACATCTAAAAATAAAGAAGGGAAATAAACAAATAACAGAGGTTTCAAAAACACCACAGAGACATTGTTTAAATCACAAACAATTTGAAGACAAACAGATTACAAAAACACGAACAAACAGATTTCAAAAACACCACATACATTCTTTTAAATCACAAAGAGTTTAAAGACAAACAGCCGCCTCACCTGCCCTTGAACTAGTTTGTAACAAAGTTATATTAGCAATCCAACTAGTTTGTAACAAACGCCAATAATCGATCTGGAATCATCAGCTTTGTTGCTGCTTCTAGTTTCGTTAGATTCAGCTTCATCAAATTGGGCATGGCCTTTTCTTTTATCTACAACTCGTCTAATCTTGACATGATCAATTCAAGCTTCCTCAGCCCACCAAAACCTTTTGCGTTGATGCTCATCTTCTCTCTCGAGCAATCACAATTTTCCAGGACCAAATCTTCCAGCCTCGGCAATTTCTGCAAAGCGGGCATGGGATCTTCCTATAGGCTTGATCCCTTCAGCTTGAAAAGCTCAAGACTGGGAAAGATCAGATCCATGTATTTGGGAAGTTTCTTTATGTCACAATGAAGTGTCAACTCGACTAGGACTTGGAACCTAACTGCTTCTTCCGATTCCAACGATAAAGTGAAGTCCTTCACCTTCTTCACCTTCAAGACTCGAAGATTTTTCAGTTTAGAGCAGGAAAACAAGCTCAAAGGAACTCTTCTTCTCCTTGAGAAATCGTCGTCGATCTTCAAGTCCCGAAGATTGATTAGTAACTCATGTTTGAGCTTGCTCCATCTGTAGGAGAAGATAGACCTCAGGGTCTGAAGGTTAACTGCCTCGCCTATTAGCAATTTTCCCACAAAAATGCCCATGACATGCCTGAGTGATGTCAGCTCACTTAGATCGGTCTTTCTCTTAAAGGTGTTATAGCCCCCAGCATCTAGTGTTTGTAAGAAGCGCAAATTGGAGATGAAAGCTGGTAAATAGTTCACACGACTACCAGCGATCCCAAGGTACCTCAAGTGGAGTAACTCCCCGATCACATCTGGTAAACTCGAGTGAGGAAACAAAACCCCTCCAAGATTAAGCACTCGAAGTAACTTGAGCTTAAAGGTAAAGGTTTCAAAAGGAGACCTTCCCATCAGTTTTCCGAAGAACAAGAAGGAACGCATTCGTTTGTTCACATGTCTGTCACACAAGCAGCCGTTTATAAGAAGGTGAGCCACTTCTCTTCTGCAAGTAGTAGAAGAATGCCACTCGCCACGTTGTGTTTGAGGGACATCTATAAAGTTGAGCTCTTTTGACTTCTTAATGGCCAAATCCCTCAGTAAATCATGGATTGTACAAGAGATCACCTTTCCTCTCTCTACTTTTTCAGCTTTCACTAAGCTTCTGTCTATCAGCTCTTCGATATAATTCCGAGCCACATCTTCCATCATCATCTTTTCATCCTCTTGTATAAACCCTTCAGCTACAAGTAATCGTATCAACTTCTCTACTTTGATCTCATAGTCCTCTGGGAAGACACTTAGGTAAAGAAAGCAAAGTTTCAACTCTTGTCGCATCTCCTTGAAGCTAAGATCAAATACAGTGGAAACCTGATTGGAATTATCCTTTAGGCGTCGCCATAAACTGGCACACACGTCATGCAACTCGTTTGCCCTCTTTCGAGACAAATGCCCGGCAAGAACAACTATAGCAAGCGGTAATCCACCGCATTTATGAACCATTTCTTTTCCAATCTTCTTCAGATCTTCATCAACCCGTTGCATGTTCTTGAATGTTTTCTGTTCAAACAATTGCCAGCTTTCGTCAAACGTCAAGAACCTTAACTTATGGGCGTAGACTCTCTCGTCCACACCTTCAGCCACGGCTCTGATACGCGTAGTGATCATCACTCTACTTCCTTCATGATTTAACGGTAACGCTCTCTTCAAACTCTCCCACGCGCCTGCCTCCCATATGTCATCTACTACTATCAGATATCTTTTTCCTTCTAGAAGACTGTGAAGGTAAACTTCTAACTCTTCCTCCTCAAATATCCTGATCTTTTCCTAGTCTTCCGCAGAAGCCACTCCCAAAGATCTAATGATTCTCATAAGCATATCTCTGGTGTTATACTCTTGAGAAACGTAAGTCCACGCGCGGTATTCGAATCTACTCTTCACATCCACCGAGTTGTAGAGCTTCCTAGAAATTGCAGTCTTTCCAAGACCTCCCATGCCGAATATGGAGATCATAAATCTCTTGCTCTCTCTATCATCAAGAAGCTTTTCCAAAAGAATCTTCGCATCATCTTCCAAACCAGCTACAAACTCTTCATGATCAACAGATCGAGCACGTGGAAGCTGCCTCACCCTCAAAACTGAAGTATTCCCTCCTCCTCGAGGCTCACTGAGGTTGCCGATGCCATAAGTCTCCCGCTTGCGAGTCACATCCAAGATTCTTCTCTTGAGGCTTTTGATATCATCGAGTATGTGGTACGCATCCTTCTCCCTGCCTATTTTGTTGGTCAATCTCCCCAAGCCTCGCCTCTATGATCTTTCTTCGGCTTTCAAGTGACAGGTGTCCAAAACATCTTCAATATCGTAAGCTATGTCTAAAACAAGTTTTGTCCAAGCTTTTGAGGCCTCATCTTCTCTTTCTCGAGCTTCAACATCCTTGAGATAACCATGGATGCACATCAACTCTGTCTTCAGTTCCTCAAGCTTGTCTTTGATTCCAAACAACATCAACGCTTCTTCGATGAGATAGTCACCCATCTTTCACACAACATAACCAATAATCGCATCTACCATCTCAACAGGATTCAAAGGAAAATAGGTACAAGATTGAAGATATGTTTGGTTTCCTTGTGTCACTGATATGATAGACCCTCAAAAATGTTTACAAGGAGATAAAAGAGTGATTCCTGATGCTGCAAGAGAAGATAAGAAAATCAGTTTGTTTGACATTTCAACACTCGTTGCTGACTAGTCGTGATGAGTAAGACCCTAGAAGAAAAGAATAGTCATCGATATTATTAAACTCTATGTACTGACTAAAGAGTTTTTAGGATTTTGTATATCTAAACTCTATGAAATTGGTGCGGTTGAGTTGTCTAAAAATGCCTAAATGGAGTGAAGTGACGCTTAAATAAGTTTCAAGTGATAGAGATCTTACCGGAAAAAATGACCGACAAGATGGATAATAAGCTCGAGGAGCATCTGAAGCTTTTATCCCGTGCAAATCGACAATGTGCATTCTTTGTGGAGATCGTTCTGTCTACTTCATTCAAACTTTTATTGGCTTTCTATTAAAGCTACAACTACCTCATCACTGGTACTAAGTTTGTTCTAGCTCTTTCACATTAGTATCCAACTGCTCCGCATTGTGTCTCAAGTTCTCCTCTAAGACTTCCCTAATACTTTCCACAACTACCTTCTTATACATTACACAAAATGGCCAATTCCCCCAAGAACTATTGGGCTCCCGATTAATTACCCATGAACTATTGACATCGGCCTAAACCCCCATGAACTACACTATTATTTGAATTTAGCACATGAACTATACAAATTGGGTCGATTTACCCAAACCGTTAACGAAATTAGTTAAACCGTAAACAGAGTTAATAACCGTTAACGTGTATTACATGGGTTGGCTCTGTTAGTTAAAAACGACGTAGGTTTACAATTTGGGGATGAAATCAGATTTCAAAACTTAGGGTTCTTATTTTGTTTATTCTTTGTCAATGTGTGTTATGTAATTCTAAATTATAATTCTGCAATCCAAAATACATAAAACACTAGAATCTTAGATACATAAAATCCAAAATATATCATTCTTGAATCCAAAATACATAAAATCCGCAGCATAATTCTACTAAAATCCACAAATGTATCTCTTAACCCCATGTTAAATCCACCTAAAACAGAGACCAAAATCAGAATAATACATAACATATTACAAAGCATAAAGAAAATAAAGATCAAAGACTTACATTAAGACTAGTCTAAGACTTGGCTTTGCATTGGTTGACTTGATCCTTCACCATTTCCTTCAGCTTGCTTCTTCTTCTTCTTTGGTGGCCTTACAACCGTAATCTCTTTCGAACACTTCCTTATGTTGTGAGTGGTTTCTCCACAATTACCACAATGACTAATCCTTTTTACCCGTGAAACCTTAATTAGTGAGTTTTGTGTCACCTTTGCTTTCTTTTTTCTTGGCGACTCATTTTTCCCTTTGATCCTTTTAGGAATCCTCTTCCTGCCTCCTTTGGATGATGAAGGGTCTTCTTCTGTTGGTGGTGGCACAATTCCAGGCTCATCAGTAGGTTTCCAGAATGTTAAACCACGTACACCACCAAGTGTACTTTCATACTGCTTTCTTTATACTGAAGTTAGGTAACAATCAGCAATGTAATCCTTTTTCTTGCGCTTCTTCACATCGATAACCTTCAGTGCATTGCGACAAGGCAATCCAAACGCTTCTTCACATCGATAACCTTCAGAGCATTGCGACAAGGCAATCCATACATTTCCCATTTTCTGCAAGTGCAAGTACGCTCTCTCATCTTCACAATGTACCCAGAATTCTTATCCTTCACCTCATAAGAATCATGGTCATTAGGAAACACATGAAGAAACCGAAGCTTTTTCTGTTCCTTCTCAACTCTCTCCATTGCTTTGATACTAAACTTGCCTCTGTGCTTCTTTGCTTTATCTTGTCTTGCTGCAATGCCTAGCATGGCTCTCCTCCTTATTGTCTCTAGCATTTCTACCAGTGGCATAACTCTGGCAGGGTCAACATCATAATTAAAGGATTCAAAGTTGTTGTTGCTTACACCATCACAAGTAGAGGTAGGTGTGAAGTAGGCAAGGCTGCAGTTTTTGGGATTCTTCATCATCATGGATTCATAAACAGCCATATCATAAGCTTTGACTTCATCTAGCCTAATCTGATACGCTGGCTTGTTGTAGCTCTTAACAACCTTCCAGAAAAGACCTTTCATATCAGATCTGTTTGGATGCTTCTTCTTTAGATTTGCATAAATGTGTCTTGCACACATCCTGTGTTCAACCTTAGGTAACAAAGCTGTTACCGCATTCAATAAGCCCTGCAACCGATAAGTAATTTGTATCAAAATGATTTCTACAAATTTAATGAAAGAATTATAAAGTTATAGATCTTTACCTTTTGTGTATCCGAGATTATTGTAATTTCAGAACCATCATGGAGCTTTAGATCTTTCTGCAGGTTCTCAATGAACCATGTCCAATTAGGCTCATTCTCTACATCCACCACGGCCCAAGCAATGGGGTACATTTGGTTGTTAGCATCTCTTCCAACAGTTGCTAACAATTGCCCCTTCAGTGTGCTCTTAAGGAAGCATGCATCCAGACCAAAGATAGGCCGACAGTGAGCTATCCATGTCTTCTTCAAGGAACCAAAGCACACATAAAATCTGTCAAATACATCTACACCATCATCTCCCTAGTATGTCCCTAGCTCAACAGTTGACCCATGATTTTGCCTACAAAATACAATACAAAACAATTTAAATCCATAATAATAGATTAAACAAGTCATGAAAGAGGCAGAAGAAATTACTTACTATAATAGCTCAAGCCTGTAGTTTCTGAGTTTTGAAAATTGTTCATCATGCTCCTTTTCGATGATTTTTAATGCCCTTGTCTTTGCATTTTTACACTGATCATAAGATGCAAACAAGTTCCACCGAATGTGAATGCTTTGCACTATATCTTTAGACCGTATATCTGGATTTTCTCTAACATCATCCACAAACAACTGAGCAATCACCTCTTGAGTAAGCAGCTTTGAACGTCCAGTCTTCATGCAAGTATGATTCTTGACCAAAGTTTTAATCAACCATTTCTGAACTGGTTTTTCATATGAACAGTAGACTTTTCACAAACATTGTTCTTCTCCTTCTTCTGCTACACTAGCACATATAAGCTCTGACATGCCTTTATCCCAACGATTATATTTGATATTCCATCCATGAATCAGCATATATTCTACCATTACCTTCTTAAAATGGGTTATACTGTTAAAAGTTTGCCTTAACTTCAACTCACCACTGCCTTTTTTGTATAAGAGGTAATCAAGCTCACTATCATAATCATCTTCATCATCTGAGCACACAGGTGTAGCATACTCATTAATCTCTTCATCAACAAAATCAGCAACATTCCTTTCTACTCTAGCTTCTTCAGGAAACTGATGCTCACTCTGCCTTCTCTCACTCTCCACTCTTTCACTTTGCCTTCTCTCCATCTCCAATCTCTCACTCTCCACTCTCTCACTCTGCCTTCTCTCATTCTCCACCTCTATCTCAGTCTCCACTCTCTCACTCTGCCTCCTCTCATTCTCACCACCATCTCTATCATAATCAGGCTCTACATATATATCAATAGACTTGGTCCATATTGATGCATTACACATGTTCTGAAAGTTTCCATCACCATTTGTTATTCTTCTTCTGTCTTCTACTTCATCGAAAGGACCCTTATAAGAGACTACTTTACCATAAAGACTGACCGGCAGCTTATTCATAAGATCTGTAAACGGTGAAGATGCTTGGGTTTCAATAAAACGATGAGCACCACCAACGTAGAAAGCTTTGCCATCAACCAAGGAAACCTCACCACTGTGGTAACAACTGAACGAAATAATATTTTCTTCATTGCAAAACACAATGAAAACCAAGTTACACACTTTCAGACATTTCATCGAACACTTGGTAAGGATGTTACAATCAAACTCTATCATCATATAAATCAAATACAAATCGTAACAAATAAGCATAAAATGACCGACATACAAGAACAAAATTAATTTTCTTCTCAACTAAAACATATACTCAAACATCAAATTCGATTTACCTCATTCTCAACTCTCGGGAGAAAATCGTATTTGCGAAGACACGTCTGGGTTCCCGATTTGATTTGACACTCACAAACAAATCTGATTTCTCTCTATCTCTTGATCGGTTTATCTCTCAATTTCTCCATCCCTCAAAAGCTACGAAAACTCTCAATCTCCCAAACACGAGAGAATGCTATGAACCCTAATTCTGGTTTTTTCCCCCAAATCAGAACGACCACGTTTTGGTATCTATTTACTCATTAAACAATGGAATTTGGTTAACTCTAAACCGAATCAGATGCCGTTTGCCACGTGTGTATGTATCCGTTAACGGGAAATTGACTCCGTTGACGGTTTTGTGTAAATCGACCCAATTTGTATAGTTCATGTGCTAAATTCAAATAACAGTGTAGTTCATGGGGGTTTAGGCCGATGTCAATAGTTCGTGGGTAATTAATCGGGAGCCCAATAGTTTTTGGGGGAATTGGCCGTTTTCCCCAATGTGTATAGCCACAACTAAAAGTAAAGAAGGGAAACAGATAATAAAGATTTCAAAACCACCACAAAGACATTTTTTTTTTAAATCACAAACAATTAGAAGATAAACAGCCTGCCCTTGAATTCGCGACAGCAGTTATATAAGACCAAGCAATCCAACTAGGCATGGCCTCTTTTTCGATCTGCAACTCATCTAACCTTCCTAACAACAATTCAAGCTTCCTCAGCCGACTAAAACCTCGTGCGCTGATGCTCATCTTCTTTCTCAAGTAATCACAATATTCCTCCAGGACCAAATCTTCCAGCCTCGGCAATTTCTGCAAAGCGGGCATGTAATCTTCCTCTAGGCTTGATTCCTCCAGCCTAAAACACTCAAGACTAGGAAAGATCAAATCCATGTCTTTTGGAAGTTTCTTTATGTCACTATGAAGTGTCAACTTTACTAGGACTTGGAACCTAACTGCTTCTCCCCATTATTAATGAAGTTTCATGACTTAATAAAAGCTTGGATTATGTTTCCTCTGTTTCCAATAATTTTTTTTTAGTTACCTATAGATACTGGAAAATTGTGTTCATGGTCATGTAAGGAATCTATATTCCTTCACTAGAGGAAAATACATATTTTAGAGTAATCAAATTGTTGCATTTGGTTTTGATTTTCTGAAGCAGGAGCTGAATTATTGTGTCACAAAATAACTGCTAAAAGAGAGCATTTTTTTTTTTTTTTTTTTTTTTAACTTTACCGTTTTATTAGAAATCATGACCGAAATCATGTAGTTTTTTAAAGTAGATTACACAAAGTGTAAAGATAAAGTCTCAACAAGTAAAACTAGATAATAAATGGAATCTACCGCTTAGATTTAATTTAGCCACGACCACCCCTTCCACGACCACGATTTCCACGCGGAGGCGATTCAAAATGTAATTTCATCTCTTTGGCCTTTGTTGATAGTCTGACCGGTCTTTCCCTTAAGATTCTTTTACCCGGAGGTGTGAAGAGATCCATCGGGTCAGGGCATTCCTCTGTAATCTGGGTTTCGTCTTCATTATCTGAAACCAAAGAAGCGAACCTATTGGAACCAGATTCCTTGATGAATGTGGTCTGCTCCGGTTGAGCAGAAGGAGGAGAAACTATCCTTGGGGCAGAATCAACAACCTTAGAAGGGGTTGATAGCAAAGTGATTGTCTCCGGAAAAAGAGACTCAATAGCATTGTTAGTTGGAGCTTCAACTGTCAATTCAGGGTTAATAGATACCTCAGTACTTGTAGCAGGGGCTGGAGCAGACGTTGCATCAATTGGAACAGAGATAGCAAACGCATTGCCATCAACCTCACTAGCACTTGTAGCAGGGGCTGGAGCAGAGGTTGCATCAATTGGAATAGAGATAGCATTTGCATTGCCATCAACCTGAGCAGTACTTGCAGCAGGGGTAGAAACGGGAGCACTTGCATTACCGTCAACTTGAGCATTTTCCGATTGTAAGCAACGTTTGACTTTGTGTCCCAATTGTCCACATCTACTACACTTGGTAGGTAACCAAGCATATTCTACATCCACCATAGATATGAAACCATTCTCATCACTAGCAGCAAGAGCATTCTTGTTTGACAAGAACAAATTCATTTGGGTTGCTTTTTATTTGCATAGCAAATTCAACATCTTCACTTTGTTTCCAAGTAGCTAACGAGCTCGTCTAATGCGTTGTGTGAGGAGCTTCTAATTCTTACGGAGGCTATGAGCTTTTCCTTCAAAACAAGTGCTCGCTCCTTCATGCCTTCACCTTCTTCACCAACAATTAACCTCTTCACAGTTCTCTCAACTCCTCCAATTTCCACTTCACCTTCAAGCTGAATCCCTACTCTCCAAAAGCTTTCTATATACTTTGCGTTTAATTTCTGCTCACCGTTGGAAGGCCTACATACCATTGGGACTCCTTCCGCAATGCTCTCGAGAGTTGAGTTCCATCCACAATGGCTCCAAAAGCCTCCCACTGAAGGATGTCCAAGTACTTCTATTTGCGGTGCCCAATTCACAATGCATCCTCTTTCTGAGACCATCTTACTCACTTCCTCTGGCAATGACTCTGAGCCAAGGATAGAGCCTGGTCGTATGACCCATAAGAAAGATTGGTTGCTATCGCACAATCCCCAAGCCATCTCCAAAACTTCCTTGGCTTCCATGACAGCTATGCTTCCCAAGCTTATATGTATATGACCATCCACAATGGCTCCAAAAGCCTCCCACTGAAGGATGTCCAAGTACTTCTATTTGCGGTGCCCAATTCACAATGCATCCTCTTTCTGAGACCATCTTACTCACTTCCTCTGGCAATGACTCTGAGCCAAGGATAGAGCCTGGTCGTATGACCCATAAGAAAGATTGGTTGCTATCGCACAATCCCCAAGCCATCTCCAAAACTTCCTTGGCTTCCATGACAGCTATGCTTCCCAAGCTTATATGTATATGACTGACTTGGTTTCTGCTTGTCCAACCATTCAATGCAGCTGCTGTCTTGTTCCAGTAGACTAGAATTTGCTGAAGCTGTAATGTGAAGAGGTCCTAAAGGGTACACTGTAATTCCGAGTTCTTTATGCAGCCATGACAGAGACGAAATCTCTAGACAGCTCACAAGAAAGTATGTTGAGTAAAAGGATGGGTTTGCGGAATGGGTAATAAGCTAGTTTCGAATACCTTCCATGTCGATCAAGAACTTCTCGGCATTGAGTTTGCTTAAAACATTAGTACAAACTTTATGTGCAGCTAATACTTGGAAGGTTGAGTTCCTTAGCTGCAGTTCTACAAAAGTACATGAGATGAGATCATTGTAGATGATACATCGTAGTGCAATATCGTTGTCTTCTTGTAGCAACAACTGAGCTATACAGTCCTTGAAGCTTTCCTCGCTGGGTTTGTTGAGCTTTATCAGAAACTCAACTGGTCCGAATTTCTCTAGTTGAGACACTGGTACAGTGGTATGCTTTCTGCTATGGTGACAAAATAAAAACCAGGAAAGCGTTGCAAAGAGCTTACTTGATCCCTGAGCAACTGTAATTGAGAAGCCCTTCAAGTTAAGGGCTTGACCGAGTTGCATCAAGGGAGTTATATGTCCTTGTAATGGAAGTGGAACCAGCACTATCCTTCTCTTCTTTGCTTTTTTCTCCATTGCTTAACCTCTCTATCTTTGTTCCTTTTCTTCTTTCAGTGCAGAAGAACGCTAAATCAGAGGTTAGTAATTATTAAAACCCCATTTACCAATGGACAATGTCACAATATTCCAAAGGAGAACATTATTTACAACAAAAGCTATATGCAAACAACTGCTTTATCTTTTTTTTTTCTTAGCAACCTTCCATCGTGTTGGAGAGCCATGTGCACGCTAATGAAGCATGTGATTTTCAAGGGAAACCAAGCTTTATTGTGTGTTTTTTAACTAGCTCACATGGAAGTTGTTGGTTTTAGCAAATAAGTTATGTTTCTGTTTGTTATTTAAACAGTCATTGATCTGTCAAAGTAAGCATTATTCTCAACGAAACCTGTTTGTGGTATTTGTATATATGAGTCTCTGCACATAGACATTACATACCAACCTTATGCCTAGATTACTTTAATTTGCTCTGATTGGTGGAGCCATCTTTGGACATATCCTCAGCGACGAGGCTTCCCTGCTCTGGCTAGAAGATCTATCACATACAATATCCATTGATTCTCCCAGCTCAGTGCAACCATAACCATTGCATCAAATGGAACCGGCTCTGTCTACATAGCTAATTGGTCTCCATCTGAGTCAAAGCTAGCTGCTTCATTCTGAGAAATCACCAAGTCGAAAGTGATTGTGCTCAATTTAGGTTCTGAGGGGGCTCCACAATTTTCGTTGTATGTGTGTGGCAGTAAAGTTCCTTGATATTTGCAATTTGTGTGCAAGCAGTCAAAATGGGATAGATTCAATTGGCCATATCCTTTACAAACATCCAAAACACCACACGCATACATTCTTTACAATCACAAACAATTATTTTTTGGAAACAAAACAATCCAATTAAGAACTTTTCTCCTGGCGTCATCCAACTCTTTTGCTAGTTATAATGATCCAAATGGATAATATAACTCACCAGCATTTAGCGTAGTAGCCTCGAGCAAATGGTCGCAATCGATCTGGAATAATCAGATTCGTTGGTTGTCCTTGGGAGATCAGATTCAGCTCCATCAAACAGGGCATGGCCTCTTCTGCGATCAGCAACACATATAATCTTTCCATAAACAATTCAAGCTTTCTCAGCCGACCAAAACCTCCCCTCCTGACGTGCATGGTCCCTCCTGACCAATCACAGTCTTGCAGGACCAGATCTTCCAGTCTCGGCAAATACTGAAAAGCAGACAGTGGTGTTTGATTAGGTAATTCCAATCGATGGATTGGAGAATAATATTACTTGTGTTTATATACAGAGGAGTCGGCAATATAGCTGTTGGAGAGTAAATACACAGTTGCCTAAAATACAAGATATGAATATATGGTTTCCTATTCTAATAAGTGGATCTTCCTCGAGATTTGTTCCGACAAGTGTCAGAGACTCAAGACTTGGAAAGATTAGTTCCATAACTGCTTCTTCAGATTCCAACGATAACTTGAAGGTAGTAACCTCCAGCTTCAGGACACGCAGATTTTGTAGTTTATAGAAAGAAGCCAAGTCCAAAGAATCTCTTCTCTGGTTTAACCACTCAGAGTCGTCGTAGATCTCCAAAACACGATGTTTCTTGAGTGAGTCGTGTTTTAGTTTTCTCCAGCTGTAGGAAGAGTCACCCATTAGCAATTCTCCTACGAATTTTCCCATGACATGCCTCAGTGATGTAAGCTTACGTAGATCAGTCGTGCCCTGAAAGAGATCATTTCCAGACGCATCTAGGGTTTGTAGAAACCGTAAGTTGGAGATGAAAGCTGGTAAATTGATGATAAGAGTATCAGCTATCCCAAGGTACCTCAAGTGGATTAAATCACCTATCACTTCTGGTAAACTTTTGCCCTCAACAAATCCTTTACAATCAAACATAACCCTCCGAGATTAAGCACTCGAAGTAGCTTCAGTTTCAAGTTACTTGTTTTAACATAACCCCTCCATTCTCCAAAGAACAAAAACGATCGCATTCGTTTGTTCGAACCTCTATCGCATAAGTATTTATTGTCCATAAGATGGTGAAACACTTCTCTTCTGCAAGTAGTAGAAGACCGCTAGTCATTGTAAATATTTACAAAGTTGAGCTCTTTTGCTTTCTTGATAGCCACGTCTCGTAGAAGATCATGGATTCTACAAGACATTACCTTTCCTCTTTCTACTTTTACAGCTTTCACTAAGCTTCTGTCTATCAGCTCTTCGATATAATACCGAGCCACGTCTTCCAGCATCATCTCTTCATCCTCTTGTATAAACCCTTCAGCCACAAGTAACTGTATCAGCTTCTCTTCATCGATCTCATAGTCCTCTGGGAAGATGCTAAGGTAAAGAAAGCAAAGATTCAACTCGTGTCGCATCTCCTTGAAACTTAGATCAAACACAGTTGAAACGTGAATAGAGTTATCCCTTAGGCGTCGCCAGAAACTGGCACACACATCATTCCCCTCGTTTGGCCTTTTCCTAGACATAAGCCCAGCAAGAACGACTATAGCAAGCGGTAATCCATTGCATTTTTGAATCATTTCTTTTCCAATCTTTTGCACATCTTCATCAACCCATTGCATGTTCTTGAATGCTTTCTGTTCAAACAATTGCCAGCTTTCCTCAAACGTCAAGGACCTTAACTTATGGGCGTAGACTCTCTCGTCCACACCTTCAGCCACGGCTCTAATACGCGTAGTGATCATCACTCTACTTCCTTCATAATTGCACGGTAACGCCCTCTTCAAGCTCTCCCACGCGCCTGCCTCCCATATATCATCTACCACTATCAGATATCTTTTTCCTTCTAGAAGACCGTGAAGGTAAACTTCTAACTCTTCCTCCTCCAATATCCTGGTCTTTTCCAACTCTTCCGCAGAAGCTAGTTTCAAAGATCTAATGATTCTCATAAGCATATCTCTTGTGTTGTACTCTTGATAAACATAAGTCCACGCGCGGTATTCGAATCTACTCTTCACATCCACCGAGTTGTAGAGCTTCCTAGCAATTGCAGTCTTTCCAAGACCTCCCATGCCGAATATGGAGATCATAAATCTCTTGTTCTCTCTATCATCAAGAAGCTTTGCCAAAAGAATCTTAGCATCATCTTCCAAACCAGCTACAAACTCTTCATTATCAACAGATCGAGCACGTCGAAGCTGCCTCACCCTCAAAACTGAAGTATTCCCTCCTCCTCGAGGCTCACTTATGTTGCCAATGCCATAAGTCTCCCGCTTGCGAGTCACGTCCAAGATTCTTCTCTTGAGAGTTTTGATATCATCGAGTATGTTGTACGAATCCTTCTTCCTGCCTATTTTGTTGGTCAGTCTTGCCAAGCCTCGCCTTTGTGATCTTTCTTCGGCTTTCAAGTGACAGGTGTCCAAAACATCTTCAATATCGTAAGCTATGTCTAAAACAAGTTTTGTCCAAGCTTTTGAGGCCTCATCTTCTCTTTGTCGAGCTTCAACATCCTTGAGATAACCATGGATGCACGTCAACTCTGTCTTCAGTTCCTCAAGCTCGTCTTTGATTCCAAACAACATCGATGCTTCTTCGATGAGATAGTCACCCATCTTTCCCACAACATAACCAACAATCGCATCTACCATCTTAACAGGATGCAGGTGAATCTAAGAAAAATAGGTACAAGATTGAAGCTATGTTTTGTTTCCTTCGCAAGTCTAATCCTCTTCTAATATTTTAACGGCATTTATGCCCTGTTGGTGACCTGTTGGTGACTAAAAGACAATAAAAAATCGAAGTAGACGTGAGACCAATACAAATTCTCATTTGTCAACTATTTATACGATCTGTCGTGAGAAAGTTTCAAACTTTCAATTTTTCATATAAGTTGAAGTGGTATCAATGTTTTTAAACCCGACGCAGACATCGAACCGGACTACCTATTGGATCACCGGATCATTGGTCCAATTATTGGTCAACCGCGGGTTAATAGATTATTAAACTTATATATAAATCTTTGTTTTGTAAATACATTAAAAAATAAAATCATACCCTAATTGTAAAATACAACAAAGTTTTAAAACTTTTTCATCTTTGCTTCAAAAACCAACAAATAAAACTCTTTAGCTTTTGACAAAAAAAAAAAAAAACTCTTTAGATTATAAAGTTAAAGAAAAAATAATACTAATATCAAAAAGTATGAAATGTCTAACAATAACCATAAGTGAACATTCAAAGCTTAAATTAAACCAAAAGAAATATAATTATAAATCATGAATGTCATAGTTATATGATGGTGTATCACATCATCCAACAGTTTCTACGATCGGCTTCATCTCCTTCAAATTCTCCAGGTGGTATAGTGAAGTCTTTATCATCAAGATCTAAAGAATTACATATTACATATATCAACAAGTCAAAACAAACCCTATATCAACAAGTCATAAAAACCCTCTAATTCAAGTTTTAGGGTTCCTTCAAAACCCAAACCGCTGGTTCGACCAACCGGTTTGTGGGTTAATAGCGGGTTTTTTTGGATTTCTACTGCTTTTACCATCAAATCCAAACCGTAATATTGATCGGGTCCCGATTCAACCGGATGTTCCGGGCCTGAAAACATTGAGTGGTATATATTTTGAAGGGTCATATTCAATCCCAAAGTTTTATATAAGATAATAGTTGACCTGTCTCAAATTTTGGCTTAGAATTTTGAAAGTGCCAAGTTTGGGGGTTAATTCAACAAAAAAAGTTTGGAAGTTTAGCATATTCATGTGCTGATATTTTTTTGGTCTAAGACTCTACATGTGCCATAAAATTTCATAAATTTCATAGTTAGAACACATACTCTTCCATGTTAAGATTGGTAACGACCCAATCCCGGTGATTCATCAAATGTCTAATTTTTTGTTAACACAATGAAGGTTCATTGTTTTGTTTGGAGGACCGATTGATTAATCCGGTTTAATTATAAATTTGAATTTGAATTGAAGTCTTTGGTAATTTTATGTTTGGACCGTATAATTAGCCTAATCATATGGGGCCCATATCCAAAGTTAGTTAACCCATTTAATGCTAAAAACCTAGACTCTGATGTTGATAAATGAAATAAATAAAAAAGGAGTCGCCGTAAGAAGAAAAGAAAAGGAGGAGAAGAGATATGGGTCAGAGTGAGATCATGAGAATGGAGGAGAAGAGGGAGAGAGAGATGTCGTTGATCTCGAGGAGAAGATAAGATGATTGATGGCTGCTGAAGAAGATGTACGCGAAGCGACAGATCCACCGCCAAAGGAACGTGAAGAAGAAGCGAGTAACGATGTTAGGAGAAGAGGATCATCGCGATGTTGCCGTGGTGCTTTCGAGCCTCGTGGTGTTGCTGTGATGACCAGTGAGCGAAGCTCTGATGGGTTCAAGGTGAAGAAGGAGATCGGAGATGCGAATGGTGTAGAGAGAATTGAGGAATCTGGACAGTTCAGACCTGACGACTTTGGAGCTTCGTCGACGGCGATTGGAGCATCTGATGGCTCTGACGGTGGTGGCGTTAGAACCGTGACATTTTCAGCTTTCCAGAGGTATCAAGATGGAACCCTAGTTCCACCCAAGTCGCCGTGTGGACTTGTTTCTTTTGACGCACGTAACCTGATTATGCTAGTCCAGGCCAGTTCCGATGCAGCTACTTTGAGGATATATTTGGCGGATCAAATGAAGTCTGATTGCACTGAAAATTTGTGGAGTTGTTCTTGACACTAATTTCTTCAGAATCAACGGTTGGATCATCAATTGAACGTATGTTAGGTTGTGGTACATGTTCTAAGGCCAAGTGATGAAAGTATGAAGTCCGAAGATTTTTCCAACAAGCGAGTGAGTTCCGTGAGATTTTCAGACACTTTTCTGTTCTTGATCTTTTTTTGTTTGAGGACAAACAAAGGTCTAAGTCCGGGGAGTTGATATATTAGGATTTTAGTCTATTTTGCTTATTGTTTTCTATTGTTTTTCGAGTCTTTCTAGTTCTTTTGTGTCTCTTTTTAGGTTCTAGGAGGCTTTGGAGCATGGATTGGAGTTGCTGGAGCTTTTTGGAGCTAAGGAGAGGAATTTGGAGCAAAAGGGAGACTTTTCGCACCCGAGCACCTGCTCGTCCTACTCGCCCGCATGCTCGCCCAGGGTGCTCGCCAGAGGCTCCGACTTTGACCTGATTTTAAAGTGAAGTTTATAAATAAGGGGGGCCCAGCCGCCTAGGAAGACACGCTTCCTCAACCCCAGAGAGCGAAAAACTCACGTTCTGCTCTTTGATGGCTTGAAACAATTTCATTCCATTGTTTTTAATTCCGAAACTCTTGCAATTTCATTGCTCCGATTTGTTTTCTTCTTCCGTGGTATTGCTTGTAAGAACCGGAGGATCATTCCGCAACATTTGTTTGAGAAGAATTCTAAACCTTTATCTCTTTCAATAATTTCATTATGAATTCTCTTTCATTGATTGTTGTGTTTTGCTTCTCCATGCTTGAGTAGTCCATTAGCTAGATTAAGGTTTTCAATGGTGATTTAGGATGTTAGTGGCTGAGCCGAATAGGACCGATTTTTATATGTCTTCATCAATAGGGATTTATAATGCTTAGATTAATTTGATCACCTAATCAATGATTCTAAGTTAAACTTATTCACGAAAGTGCTCTAGGTTGCTAGATAAACCATTGGTGAGCAATTAGTGTGTAACCAACGACAGTTGATTGTTACCATTAATTGTGAACAAATTGAACCAACTCGTTAATGTTCGTTTTCATCGCTAAATCCAAACGATAGTTTAGGTATTTAGGTTGCTAGACGAAGTTATTGATACATCACGACAGTGGGGCAATATTATTGTTATGTTTGAGTTCTAGACCGTACTTAAATTAATTCCTGAATAGTTGCTCAGTCCTGAATCCGAAATCACCGGCGAATTACCTTGATCTAGTGCTTGTTTTTATTGAATTTACATCGATTATTTTGCTGCTTTCACTGTTCCGAAAATCACCAGCCCCTATTTTATCTTAGCTTTAAATTAAAATCTCATAATTTCATAGTGTAACCTTGCTCTCTGTGGATTCGATACCCCTTATACTACTGCGATTGTCTGTGCACTTGCGGATTTATTTTGGGTTAAAACTTTACACATCAAGTTTTTGGCGTCGTTGCCGGGGACCAATTGCGTTACCTTTGATATTTGATTTTATTTATAGTCTAAGAATTTTTCTAATTTTGTTTTTATTTATTTTTTTTGCTATGTGCCAGGTGCATGACCAGTAGAAGAACGAGAAGAAATCTCACCGGATCATTAATTAGTGTCTCGAACGAAGAGTTAGCTCGCCTTGAACGTCAAAACCGTCAATGAAGAAATACAGCTACTCCGGACCTTATGGCTGATCAGGAAGAGATGAACGCTCAGTTACAGCTGTTAAGGGATCAGATTGCTCTGTTGCAAAGAAATCAACCACAAGTTCCACCAGTACAGCCGGGTATAGGGGATTCGGAAAATCCCCATGCATTTTATCTGAACCGTTCGGCGATTGTTTCTCCAGCAATTCAGAGGCAAGACTTTGAGATCAAGCCTCAGATGAGATCTATTCCATGGATTACCAGCTAAGATACCGATGGATCACATCGAGAATTTTGAAGAAATCTGCAACACTACGGGGTCTAATGGGGTACCAAGCGAGTTCTTGAAATGCAAGTTGTTCCCGTTCTCACTCTCGGACAAGGCTCTTAGATGGTTGAAGTCGCTGTCGGCTGGTTCTTTGAAGACATGGGATGAGGTTAGAGCCGCGTTCTTGGACCATTTCTACACTAAGTCCAAGACGACATCTTTGAGAAGCAAGATTTCATCTTTTCAACAACATTCTGGTGAAGCTTTTTGTGAAGCTTGGGAGAGACTGAATGAGTACCGTAGGGAGTGTCCTCATCATGGTTTTAAGGACGAACAGATTCTGGGGATATTTTATGATGGAGTTGAATGGGATTATCGAAATGCCCTAAATGCTGCGAGTAATAGAGACTTTATGACCAAGACTAGAGATGGTGCTTTTGAGCTGATTGAGAACCTTGCTTCAAGCTCTAACAACAAGGCTCCTGAGTATAAGAAAGTTAATAGTGTGGACACTCAGAAGATTGATGAGCTAACGACGAAGGTAAATCTACTTTTACGCGAGAGTCAAAGACCGGTAAAATTTGTGGAAGAGAATGAGGCTACACTTATTCCTCAAGAGTTTGAAGATGATGAAGATGCTGGAGCACAAGAGGTTAACTTTGTGAGTGGACAAGGATATCAGAACCGTGGGTTCAACCCCAACTATCGGAGCCACCCCAACCTCTCCTACCGAAACACCAACGTCGAGAACCCACAAGACCAAGTTTATCCGCAACAAGGAGGTACGAATCTGAACACACAAGGTCAAGGATTTCAGAAGTTCTACTCCAGCAACACTCTAGGGAAACAGTTCATCCCTAACCAGAATCAGAATCGTTTCCAAGGAGGCCACCAACAACAACCCACCCAAGCTACTTCCGCCCCTACATCTCAGGATGAGTTGAAGAGTCTTATGCAGCAACTTATGGTTAACCAAAAGAAGGCGTCCACTGAGATTAACGCCAAGGTAGATCACATGTACAGTGACTTAAATGCTAAGTACGAGGCTGTCACCGCGCATGTAAAGAAATTGGATACACAAGTGGCTCAAACGGCCGAAGCTATCAAGAGACCGGCTGGAACACTTCCCGGACATGGTGAGGTGAATCCCAGAAAGGAGTATCAGGTAAATGCGGTTGAGTTGAGGAGTGGAAGGGTGTTGGTACCACCTAAAATCACAAGCTCCCACGTAAAGGCTAAGGAGAAGGTTACCGTGCACCAAGCTCAAGAGAGTGATTTTTCTGAGAAAGATAAGCATAAGGAGATTGGTTCAAGCTCAGGGACACCTCAGGGTTCTGTTCCGATCGATGCTGAGAAAAAAGTTTCCGAGCACCCCACATCTGCTGCCGAGCACCTGCTCGCGCAGGGTGCTCCCACGAAAATTCCAGAAACTTCGCCTGAGCGAGTCTATGTACCAAAAGTGCCTTACCCAGTACCCCCTAAGAAATCTAGGAAAGATTTGGAGGATGCTAAGTGTAAGGAGATGCTAAAGTATTTGACGGTGAAGCTCCCATTGGTTCACTACAAGAAAACAGGTCGTTAGTCACTCCGGGAAGAGTCACAAAAGAGTCACAAATGGGCTATTTGCGACTAATTAGCGACTCGAAAACGGAGAGACAATAGTCGAGTCGCTAATTTTTCGAGTCGCAAATGAGTCGCAAATTAGCGACTCTTCTGTGACTCTTTATTTTAGTCGCAAATTAGCAACTAATCTGTGTCGGTTCTATGAAGTCGTTAATTTGTGACTATTTAGAGACTAATATGGGTAGTGACAAAATAGTGACTACTTAGCGATTGTTTTCTCACTCTTTAGAGATAAAAGTTAGTCACAAATTAGTCACTATGGTGTCACAAATTAGCTACCAAAAGTCACTAGTTTGGTCAATTATTTCTAATTGATTTGCTACTAATTTGGTTCTAAATGGGTCCTAAATTGCTACTAATTTGGTACTAAGAACATATTCATATTTGTTTGTTTTTGAGAAACCAAAATAGAAAGAAGAAAATTCTGAAAATTAAAACCAAACATTAGTACTACACAAGCTTTAAGCTTGACAAAATAAATTCAAGAGTACAAAATACTTGAAAAAAAAGTTCAAGTGTTTAACAAGCAGTCTAAGTGTTGGCGTGGATTGGTGGTGTGGTGTCTTGTGCTGCTAGTTCAACGGTAAGAGCAAATGGTACATAGTTCCACTGTTGAGTGATTTGTTTTCTTGGAGCAACACTCTTCATTACTCTCAAAGTCCAATCTCAAGAAACATAAACAAATAAAATATCAGTTAGATTCTTCACCTAAAAAAAATATCAGTTAGATTCTTCAACAAGACTTAACAAAAGAAAGAACCAGAATAAAAAAATGGTTTTAAGGAGGAAACTGAGAGATGCTTTAGTTTTCATCTAACCTGACAACTCGAGGTACCCTTGAACATGGTCCTGTCAAAGACAATAGAGCAATGAAAATGAAGATGAGAGCTAATTCTCACCTGAGACGTCTCAACAACCTGAAACATAAATCAAGTTGTTAAATTATATACTAATCTTAAGATGGGAATAGCAAACGAAATGAAATTAAGAAGGAAGAACCGCTAATTTTGTAGAACCAAGCATCGAGGACTCAAATAATCAACAAACCCCAACACCAATTGAGATTGAAAGAGCATATGCGGAGAGAGAGGAAGTAGAAGTCCATACCAAAAATAGTTAGTGACGAGAGAAAATGATGATTTTCTTGTAGTGGACCAATTACAAACAGAATAATAATCCCCTTCTCTTCTTCAAGTCTCCTCCTTTTTTACCTAAAATTCACAATTTTAATTAAACAGATACAACCGTTAAGGAACACATTTATAAAGAATAACATGTCGATTGGAATTTGGAAGAGATTGAGACAAGTAAATCATAACTAAAACCTTGAGAAATCCAAGTTGCTCGACCCGAATCTCTTTTCTTTCGGCTACTAAAAGCTGTATTAATCCCAATGACTATCAAATACCGTTTCTTTCCCTTTCGGCCCCGTATCATTTGACATAGAAGCAAGATTTAGTAGCGATTCCCGCACTAACCTTGCTGCAAGGATGAAGGAGATCGATAGAGAGACTAGGATTTCTCGAAGAAGATAAGCGGTGAAGGGGAAACGGGGATAAGGGTTTCTCAAAGAAGAGAAATAGTGAACATCTAAGTCAGAACTAGATCTGTGGCCATGTGCATATTTGAAGAAGAGAACAGGAGAAATTTTTTGAAAACGAAAACAAAAGATTCAATGGATTTTAGAAGAAAACAAACCTGGATCTGCAAATAAGAGAGAGAGAGAGAGAGAGAGAGAGAGAGAGAGAGAGAGAGAGAGAGAGAGAAAGATTAGGATTTCTCGAAGAAGAGAAACGGTGAAGGTGAAGGTGAAGGTGCAGGTGAAGGCTTAACGGCGATTAGATTTTCGCAAAGAAGAGAAAATGTGTTAAGTGTGAAGTGAACGTGGGTTTAGGTATAAGTGAACCAAAATATAATTTTGGGTTTGGGCCAAAATTTTAATTTTTTTAACTAATTTGATTGAGCGGGAGACCAAAACATTTTAATTCTTAGATTAGGTTTTGCTTTCCCACCAAAAACTATTTAATATTTGGTTTGGTTTTCCCATTAAAAATCTCTAACTATAGACTTTTTGGGTTTAGGGTATAGAATTATTGTGTTATTTCTATTAGTGAAATATATTATAAGTAATTAATGAATAACACTTCTGATTTTTATGACTTATAGGTGAAAATTTATTTGGGCTTAGAGGGAAAAAATAATTGGGTTTAGAGGGAAAATATTTAGGTTTTATGAGTGAGAGGGAAACCAAATTTGGGTGTAGAGGGAAAAAATTTGGGTAAATTGTTTTAAAAATTTTGGATCCAAAAATATAAGTAGCAAAGTAGTCACACATTTGCTACTATTTTGTTACACTTTATTGGAGTCACAAATGAAACCCTAAACCCTAAACATTTTAAACAAATTATTTGAGCCATATGCCTTTAAATTAATGTTTATGGTATATATGTTATATAAAATTTGATTATTTAGACTAAACTAGTGATAATCTTTTGAATTCCATTTTTTAAAAACATTTGAACAAAGATTTTAATGAAAGAACAAGTAACATTACTTAAGATATGTTATGTAAGATGTAAACTTTAAGAAAACTTATTTTGACAATATCTTTAATGAAACCAAATTACTTGGACAAGTATATATTAATGTAACTAGTAATTGAATCTATGTAGAAACTTAAACTTAATCTATTTCTAATATTTTTTTGATGAATTTTTGAAAATCATACTAATTAGTCACAAAACAGTAGCAATGTAGTCGCAATTTGGTGACTGTTTTACGATTCGTGGGTAACGAGTCACTAATTTGCGACTAATTTGTGACTAATTTGCGACTCACTCACAAGCCTATACCCTAAACCCTAAAAAATTGGATCAACCATAAAAACCATATTCCTTTCCAATGAATTTCCAATGTATTTCTTCATTATTTATTTGGTTTTGTTCATTTAAACACTAGTAATAAAAAATGTAGAATAATTTTTAAAAAAATGAAATGGAAGAGTTTAGTTATATAAGTTTTGATGTTGATAAGAAAGCATTTGTTATGCAAAATTTTTAGGAAACTTTTTTTTTGTTTTTTTACTACACACTTATTACTTGAATAAGATGTAAATACAAAACTAACTTACATAAATTTACATTATGGTGTTTAATTTCCCAAAAACATACATATAGTGGGTAATGAGTCGCAACAGAGTGGCTAATTTGTGACTCCTTAGTTACTATAATACGTGAAACCCTGAAACGTTGCAAAGTAGTGGCTAATTAACGACTCTTTTGCGACTCAGTTACAAGTGGCTAATTTGTGACTCTGTTATGTGTCACTAAGGAGTCGCTAATTTGCGACTCTGGTGTTAGTCGCTACGGAGTCGTAAATTTGTGACTCTTATGCGACTCTACCAAAACATACCAATCGTTGTCGCAGATTAGTCGCAAATGAGCGACTAATGTGTGACTCCGTCAAAAAGAGTCACGCTTTAGTCACAAAAGAGTCACAAATGAGTCGCAAATCTTTGTGACTAACTTGCCACTCGGTAATTCGAGTCACTAACGACCTGTTTTCTTGTAGTGGTTGACGCCATGCAAATGATACCATCACTCAAGAGGTACATGAAGGAATTGGTTGCTGGTAAGATTGTTGAAGAGGAAAGTGTGATGATGGTTTCAAAGGAGTGTAGCGCCATACTTCAGAGTAAGGTGATGACAAAGAAAGGTGATCCGGGAAGGTTTGTGATTTCCGTGAAGATAGGGCCTTGCACGTTTGCATGCTCATTGTGTGACTTAGGATCCAGCGTCAATTTGATGCCATATTCAGTGGCTAAGCGTTTGGGCTTCACCAAGTTCAAACCCACCAAGATTTCATTGGTCTACAAAGCTTCCGTTAGGTATTGTAGAAGATTTGCACGTCCGAATTGGGGATAATCCCAGCTGATTTTGTGGTTCTAGAACTTGATGGAAAACCAAAGGATCCGTTGATTTTGGGCAGAGCTTTCTTACACACAGCACGTGCTATCATTGATGTCGAAGAAGGCATAGTGGATCTCCGTCTAGGAGACATGGTAGATCGGTTTGAGATGAGCAAGCTTCTCAAGAAACCGATGATAGATGGCCACACATTTGTTGTCCACGATGGATCAGAGATGTTAGAAGATGAGGTTAAAGAGTTTTTAGCAAGTGATCCGCTTGAAGTCGCATTGACAAAAGCCGAGGGTAAACACGGTTTTCTGAGTGAGGACACCCAAGGATTTGCTAAGTTTCTGGATTCTAACATCAGAGTGGAGAAGGGAGAAGAATTTCTGATTCTGGGAGAAGGCACAAAAATCGAGAGTCAGCGAGCACCCCAGCGAGCACCCGAGACAGAGCAGCGAGCACCTGCTCCCGAAAAATCTACTGTTCATAGTTCTTGGAGTGAGCTGAAAGCTCCAAAGCTTGAGTTGAAGACCCTCCCAGCAGGGCTCAGGTACACATTTCTCGGTCCTAACTCCACGTACCCTGTTATAGTGAATGTCGAATTGAACAATGTAGAGATTACCTTGCTTTTATGCGAATTGAGAAAGTATAGGAAGGCTCTAGGATATTCACTTGATGATATTACTGGAATATCTCCTGACTTATGCATGCACATAATATACCTAGAAGATGAATCAATGACTTCCGTCAAGCATCAGAGACGGTTAAACCCGAATCTCAAAGATGTCGTCAAGAAAGAGATAATGAAACTTCTAGAGGCTGGTGTGATTTATGCGATATCTAACAGTAAATGGGTCAGTCCTGTGCATGTTGTGCCTAAGAAAGGAGGTATAATGGTGATTAGAAATGATAGGAACGAACTGATAACGACTAGGACAGTAACCGGACATAGGATGTGTATAGATTATCGGAAGTTGAATGCTGCTACTCGCAAAGATCATTTTCCTTTACCATTTATCGATCAGATGCTAGAGCGTCTAGCTAACCATCCTTATTACCGTTTCTTAGATGGTTATTCAGGTATCTTTCAGAACCCTATTCACCCAGATGACCAAGAGAAGACGACGTTCACATGTCCTTATGGCACTTTCGCGTACCGCCGCATGCCTTTCGGTTTGTGTAACGCCCCAGCAACGTTTCAACGTTGTATGATGTCCATATTTACTGACCTTATTGAGGATATTATGGAAGTTTTTATGGATGACTTTTCTGTGTATGGGAGTTCTTTTCTGTGTGTTTGTCTAATTTGTGCAGGGTGTTGCAAAGGTGCGAGGAAAAGCATCTCGTTCTCAATTGGGAAAAGTGCACTTCATGGTCCGAGATGGGATAGTTCTTGGACACAGAATTTCAGAGAAAGGGATTGAAGTTGACAAAGCTAAGATAGAGGTGATGATGAGTTTACAACCGCCTACTACGGTTAAGGGGATCCGAAGTTTTCTAGGACATGCTGGGTTCTACCGTCGCTTCATCAAGGATTTCTCCAAGATTGCTAGACCCCTCACTAGATTGCTGTGTCAAGAGGTGAAGTTTGACTTTGATAGTGACTGTTTGGCGGCGTTTCACACCATTAAGGGCGCCTTGGTAAGTGCACCGATAGTACAACTGCCGGATTGGGAACTACCGTTTGAAGTCATGACTGATGCGAGTGATTTTGCTGTGGGAGCTGTTCTGGGTCAGAGGAAAGACAAGAAGCTCCATGTGATATATTATGCTAGTCGGACGATGGATGATGCTCAATGTCGGTATGCTACTACCGAGAAGGAGTTGTTAGCGATTGTTTTTGCTTTTAAGAAGTTCAGATCATACCTCGTCGGTTCTAAGGTAATTGTTCACACCGATCATGCCGCATTGAAGTATTTGCTGACCAAGAAGGATGCAAAGCCCAGATTGTTGAGATGGATTCTGCTTCTACAAGAGTTCGACCTTGAGATTAGAGATAAGAAAGGGTCCGAAAACGGAGTTGCAGACCATTTGAGCAGGTTACAGATTGAAGATGAGACTCCTATGGATGATAGTCTACCGGATGAGCACATCTATTCGATCAGTATCTGTACAAATTTCCGAGCACCCGACCGAGCACCTGCTCAAGAATTCTTTTGCGGAATGATTCAGAGTGCTCACCCTTCAAGTTTCCCTTGGTTTGGTGAGTATGCTAATTTCTTGGCTGCTGATAAGGTTCCCGAGAACCTAACGGGAAGCAAGAGAATGAAGTTCTTCCATGATGTTAGGCGGTATTTTTGGGATGAGCCGTATTTGTACAAGCAGTGTTCCGATGGACTTTATAGGAGATGCGTATCAGAGGCATAATCCCTGGGATCTTACACCATTGTCACGGTTCGTCTTATGCTGGGCATTTTGCCACACTCAAGACAGTTTCGAAGGTGTTATAAGCCGGTTTTTTGTGGCCAACGATGTTCCGGGATGCAAATAGATTTGTGTCTAAATGTGACGCCTGTCAGAGGCAAGGGAACATCACCAAGCGTAATGAGATGCCTCAGAACTTTATTCTGGAAGTGGAGGTTTTCGATGTATGGGGTATCGACTTCACGGGACCTTTTCCATCCTCATATGGAGATAAGTACATTCTGGTGGCTGTTGACTATGTCTCCAATGGGTTGAAGCGCTGGCTAGCCCAACCAATGATGCTAGTATGGTGGTCAAGATGTTCAAATCCGTGATATTTCCGAGGTTTGGAGTCCCGAGAGTGGTGATAAGTGATGGAGGTTCACACTTCATAAACAAGATTTTTGAGAACTTGTTAAAGAAGAACGGTGTTACGCATAAGGTAACTTCTCCTTATCACCCTCAAACAAGTGGTCAAGTTGAGATCTCCAACGGGGAGATCAAGAGTATCCTGCAGAAGACAGTGAGTGTCACGCGTAAGGACTGGTCAAGGAAGTTGGATGACGCTTTGTGGGCATATAGAACCGCGTATAAGACTCCGTTGGGGACAACGCCTTTTCATTTGGTGTATGGGAAGGCATGCCATCTTCCGGTGGAGTTGGAGTACAAAGCGGCCTGGGCTGTTAAGATGCTCAACTTCGACATCCTTAGTGCATCTGAGAGGAGATCCATGCAGCAGCATGAGTTGGAGGAGATTAGGCATCTCGCCTATGACAACTCGAGAATCTATAACGGAGCGGACTAAGGCTTATCACGACAAGAGGATTATCTCCAGGAATTTTGCTCCTAATGATCAAGTCTTGTTATTCAATTCTCGCCTCAGGTTGTTTCCGGGTAAGCTGAAATCGAGATGGTCTGGTCCATTTACGATCAAAGAGGTAAGACCACATGGAGCCGTAGTGTTGCTGGACAATAAAGGAGGTGAGTTTGTAGTGAATGGTCAGCGGGTCAAGCCATATCTCGCTGAATTTCTCTCTAAAAAAAAAAAAAAAAAAAAAAAAACTTTTCCTTTTTCACTAACAATTTTTTTCCTTATTTCTTTTGCAGAACCTGAGCCCTCCCCCTCCACTCATATAAATCCACAAAAACCCTACCTTTTCCCCACTCTTTAACTCTCTTGCCTCCGCCATTTTTCTCCTCCTCCAAAATCGCCGAGCTTCATCCACCGGTTCACTCTCCCTCGCCGATTGATTTTCTCATGGCGTCACTCCACCGCCGATTTCACTCCCTCATCCAACCAGGCCTCACTCGCCTCTCACTCTCTCCGCCGAGCTCTCCTCTTCGCCGAATCCTCCACAATGCCGCCAAAACAAAGATTCGGCAACAAGGGCAAGGGCACGGCTTCCTCCTCCACTGCTCAGCAACCCCCCACACATCTGTGGCCTCGCCCCGGAAACACGCGCTTTGATCTCTGCACCAATGAGCTTCCACCTACCTCACCAACCGCTTGGGACGAAATCAATGCGTACTACTACAACCAACTCTTGGACTTGAAGCTTGAACCGACTAGGTTCATGTGTGAGGAGACCTTAACCCAATTAGGCCTAAGAGACCAAGTGCGTAGTATTCTTTACAATGCACGTTGCATGGGTTTTTGCTTTAGAGGAGGATATCCTCTTCCCGGATGTCACTAGGCAGTGCCTTGCCACCGCTACTCTCTCATACGCCAATCCGGCGAAACCAACCTTTGACGAAGCTTCATTCTCGTTCTTTGCTGGAGGAACGAGGTACGAAATTTCTATGAGCGAGTTTTGCATATTGTATGGTTTCCGTGAGACAGATAAAAATTTGGAAAGCCCGAAAAAGTTCAAGGAGTCCAAGACATTCTGGAGTCACATCGCTTCAGGGGAGTACTCAAGCAACTCCGCAAGTCAGAACCGCCTATGTCATCCCGCTCTCCGCGTTGTCGCAAGGATTTTCAGCAATATGCTGTTTGCCCGAGCACATGGTAACAAGGTCCACATTGATGAGTTGCTGCTTTTGTTCTTAGGTTGTGGACCAATTTTACACAGTGGGAACACAGTGCAGTTTGAAGATTATCGCTCCAACTTGGGCATCCGGTTTGCCGAGGCTATAAGCGCAATCAAGGACCACCTCATCTCGACTTACAAAGGACCTCGAGTTGAGCGTATCGGTAGCCTGCTCACCACGCTTTTCCGCCACCTAAAGGTGGATTTATCAAAGGCTTCTTGTGTCCCCGAGCTATCCCGGTTAGACATGCAGCACCTGCTCAATTCCAAGATCATCATCAGGCCAAGCACTTACCAGTTCATCACTGCGACCGGGGAAGCCAATTTCATTGAGCTTCCGAACCTAGGCATCACTCAGCTCATCACCATGAGCGACCTTGCGTTTGAGCCGCCTACGGAGTACCTTGTGCCGAATCCAAGCCGTCCTTCTTTAGCCGCCAGACCGAGCACCTGCTCGAGTAGGAGCACTTCCAGACCGAGCACCTGCTCGCCACTTGACTCCGACAGTGCTGGCCCTTCAGTCCCACGCCTTGCATTGCCATATCACACCATCCCTCCCCTAGGTGAGTTTGATCTTCCACCCATCTCTAATGATGCTGAGGGTGCTGAGTACAAGAGGTGGATGATCCAGTCCACGAAGAAGAACAATAGCCTCATGCAGAGGATCATGGACACACTCTCCAAAGGGTGTTGTCCTGCCACAGCAACAACGGACACTCAGCCAGTTCCCTCAAGCTCAACCTCAGGCTCGGGGCAGCCATTGGTAAGGAAGAAGCGGAGGACGCGTGGCGAAGGAGGCGACGAAGCTTCTACTCGGTGATATCTTTCTCACCCTTCAATCCATCATTATTTATGTTAGTTTTATTGTGTCGCCAATCTCTTGAATTTTTTTTTTCACACCGGAGACGGTGTGATTTAAGTCGGGGGGAGCGGTCTTGTTGTTGTGTCTACTTTTGAATTTGCTTTTAGTTTTCTTGAGTCTGTTTTTGAATTATGAATTCGATCTATTGGAATTATGTTCGGAGTAGGGATTACTTGTATGACTCACAGCTTGGCCAAAGTTCTGTTTCGAGCACCCCACATCTCTGTCGAGCACCTGCTCGTGCAGGGTGCTCCCACAAAAGGTTATGGGTGGATTAAAATTTCCCCCAAAGCTGACACTTATTGAAATTTAGGATGATCCAATGTCATCTCAAATTCCTATTTGGTATTTAATCTTGACTTTTAATTTCTTTCTTAGGGGTTTGATGTTCATTGGGCAAGACTTTTTCCAACCATATAAGACACCGCAACTTTCCAGCAAGTATACTCTTTCCTCTCTAACTCTCCTCTCGGTTTGATCAAATAAAAGAAAATTAAAGGAGAACTTCAAAGCAACATGCCCAAGTAGCCAAGGGATGATGCGTAAACCCGTATCTCCTTTGTGACCTCACGGAAAGCATGTTGTAAGGGAAACTAAAAGAATCAAAGTGAACCAAGGGATGATGCGTAAACCCGTATCTCTTTTGTGACCTCATTAGAGTCGTCCCATTTAAAAAAAAAAAATTCAAAGCAACATGCCCAAGTAGCCAAGGGATGATGCGTAAACCCGTGTCTTCTTTGTGACCTCACGGAAAGCATGTTGTAAGGGACACTAAAAGTTTCGAAGTGAACTAGGGGATGATGCGTAAACCCGTATCTCCTTTGTGACCTCATTAGATTCGTCCCATAAAAAAAAAGATAACTAAAAAAATAATAAAATAGAATAAAAAGAGGTTGAGAAAAAGAGTATACGGGAGAGGGTCTTGGTTAGAAGAAGTCGGCACCCCTTGAAACGATTCCCCTTGGGTAAGATCACCGTACTTTCATTTTCATTAATTGATTAAGAGATGATATTGAGGATTCCGAAGTTTTCCTGAATTGTGAGTGACTAAGGTTAGGTTGTGGTACATGTTCTAAGGCCAAGTGATGAAAGTATGAAGTCCAGAGATTTTTCCAACAAGCGAGTGAGTTCCGTGAGATTTTCAGACACTCTTCTGTTCTTGATCTTGTTTTGTTTGAGGACAAACAAAGGTCTAAGTCCGGGGGAGTTGATATATTTGAATTTTAGCCTATTTTGCTTATTGTTTTCTATTGTTTTTCGAGTCTTTCTAGTTCTTTTGTGCCTTTTTAGGTTCTAGGAGGCTTTGGAGCATGGATTGGAGTTGCTGGAGCTTTTTGGAGCTAAGGAGAGGAATTTGGAGCAAAAAGGTGACTTTTCGCACCCGAGCACCTGCTCGTCCTACTCGCCCGCATGCTCGCCCAGGGTGCTCGCCTAGGGTGCTCGCCAGAGGCTCCGACTTTGACCTGATTTTAAAGTGAAGTTTATAAATAAGGGGGGCCCAGCCGCCTAGGAAGACACGCTTCCTCAACCCCAGAGACCGAAAAACTCACGTTCTGCTCTTTGAAGGCTTGAAACAATTTCATTCCATTGTTTTTAATTCCGAAACTCTTGCAATTTCATTTCTCCGATTTGTTTTCTTCTTCCGTGGTATTGCTTGTAAGAACCGGAGGATCATTCCGCAACATTTGTTTGAGAAGAATTCTAAACCTTTATCTCTTTCAATATTTTCATTATGAATTCTCTTTCATTGATTGTTGTGTTTTTCTTCTCCATGCTTGAGTAGTCCATTAGCTAGATTAAGGTTTTCAATGGTGATTTAGGATGTTAGTGGCTGAGCCAAATAGGACCGATTTTTATATGTCTTCATCAATAGGGATTTATAATGCTTAGATTAATTTGATCACCTAATCTATGATTCTAAGTTAAACTTATTCACGAAAGTGCTCTAGGTTGCTAGATAAACCATTGGTGAGCAATTAGTGTGTAACCAACGACAGTTGATTGTTACCATTAATTGTGAACAAATTGAACCAACTCGTTAATGCTCGTTTTCATCGCTAAATCCAAACGATATTTAGGTATTTAGGTTGCTAGACGAAGTTGTTGATACATCACGACAGTGGGGCAATATTATTGTTATGTTTGAGTTCTAGGTCGTACTTAAATTAATTCCTGAATAGTTGCTCAGTCCTGAATCCGAAATCACCGGCGAAATACCTTGATCTAGTGTTTGTTTTTATTGAATTTACATCGATTATTTTGCTGCTTTCATTGTTTCGAAAATCACCAGCCCATGTTTTATCTTAGCTTTAAATTAAAATCTCATAATTTCATAGTGTAACCATGGTCTCTGTGGATTCGATACCCCTTATATTACTGCGATTGTCTGTGCACTTGCGGATTTATTTTGGGTTAAAACTTTACACATCAAAAACACAAACAAACAAAATTTAAAAACATAAAATACTTTTCAGAAACATCACAGATACATTCTTTTAAATCACAAAATACTTGAAGACAGACAGCCGCCTCCCCTGCCTTTGAATCCAATTAATCGATTTGGAATCATCAGCTTCGGTGCTGGTCCTTCATACTTCAGATTCAGCTTCATCAAACTAGGCATGGCCTCTTCTTCGATCTGCAACTCACCTAATCCTCTTATCATGAACAATTTAAGCTTCCTCAGACGACTAAAACCTTGTGCGCTGATGCTCATCTTCTCTCCCGAGTAATCACAACTTTTCAGGACAAGATCTTCCAGTCTTGGCAATTTCTGCAAAGCAGGCATGGGATCTTCCTCGAGGCTTGATCTGTTCAGCCTGAAAAGCTCAAGACTGGGAAAGATGAGATCCATGTCTTTGGGAAGTTTCTTTATGTCACAATGCAGTGTCAACTTGACTAGGACTTGGAACCTAACTGCTTCTTCCGATGGCGACGATAACTTGAAGTCCAACACCTCCAACTTCAGGACACGAAGATTTCTCAATTTAGAGAAGGAAACCAAGCTCAAAGGCACTCTTCTTCTCTGGTTGATCTCCAAGTCCTGAAGATTGATTAGTAACTCATGTTTGAGTTTGCTCCAGCTGTAGGAAGAGATAGACCTCAGGGTCTGAAGGTTAACTGCGTCGCCTATTAGTAATTCTCCCGCAAAATTGCCCATGACATGCCTGAGTGATGTCAGCTTACTTAGATCGGTCGTTCTCTCAAAGGATTTAAAATAGGCCCCACCATCTAGTGTTTGTAAGAAGCGCAAATTGGAGATGAAAGCTGGTAAATAGTTCACACCACTATTAGCGATCCCAAGGTACCTCAAGTGGAGTAACTCCCCGATCACATCAGGTAAAGTCGAGTGAGGAAAGAAAAGCCCTCCAGGATTAAGCACCCGAAGTAACTTGAGCCTCAAGGTAAAGGTTTCAACATAAGACCCCAACCATAGTGGCACCTCTCCGAAGAACAAGAAGGGTCACATTCGTTTGTTCACACGTCTGTCACACAAGCAGCGGTTTATAAGATGATTTACTGCAAGTAGTAGAAGAATGCTGCTCGCCACGTTGTGTTTGAGGGACATCTATGAAGTTGAGCTCTTTTGACTTCTTAATGGCCACATCCCTCAGTAAATCATGGATTGTACAAGAGATCACCTTTCCTCTTTCTACTTTTTCAGCTTTCACTAAGCTTCTGTCTATCAGCTCTTCGATATAATACCGAGCCACATCTTCCATCATCATCTCTTCATCCTCTTGTATAAACCCTTCAGCTACAAGTAATCGTATCAACTTCTCTACTTCGATCTCATAGTCCTCTGGGAAGACACTGAGGTAAAGAAAGCAAAGTTTCAAGTCTTGTCGCATCTCCTTGAAGCTAAGATCAAATACAGTGGAGATGTGAATGGAATCATCCTTTAGGCGTCGCCATAGACTGGCACACACATCATGCCACTCGTTTGCCCTCTTCCGAGACAAAAGCCCGGCAAGAACGACTATAGCAAGCGGTAATCCACCGCATTTATGAACCATTTCTTTTCCAATCTTCTTCAGATCTTCATCAATCCATTGCATGTTCTTGAATGCTTTCTGTTCAAACAATTGCCAACTTTCGTCAAACGTCAAGAACCTTAACTTATGGGTGTAGACTCTCTCGTCCACACCTTCAGCCACGGCTCTAATACGCGTAGTGATCACCACTCTACTTCCTTCATAATTGCACGGTAACGCCCTCTTCAAGCTCTCCCACGCGCCTGCCTCCCATATATCATCTACCACTATCAGATATCTTTTTCCTTCTAGAAGACCGTGAAGGTAAACTTCTAAATCTTCCTCCTCCAATATCCTGATCTTTTCCAACTCTTCCGCAGAAGCTAGTTTCAAAGATCTAATGATTCTCATAAGCATATCTCTTGTGTTGTACTCTTGAGAAACATAAGTCCAGGCGCGGTATTCGAATCTACTCTTCACATCCACCGAGTTGTAGAGCTTCCTACCAATTGCAGTCTTTCCAAGACCTCCCATGCCGAATATGGAGATCATAAATCTCTTGTTCTCTCTATCATCAAGAAGCTTTTCCAAAAGAATTTTAGCATCATCTTTCAGACCAACTACAACCTCTTCATGATCAACAGATCGAGCACGTCGAAGCTGTCTCACCCTCAAAACTGAAGTATTCTCTCCCCCTCGAGGCTCACTGAGGTTGCCGATGCCATAAGTCTCCCGCTTGCGAGTCACATCCAAGATTCTTCTCTTGAGAGTTTTGATATCATCGAGTATGTTGTACGCATCCTTAAACTTGCCTATTTTGTTGGTCAATCTTGCCAAGCCTCGCCTTCGTGACCTTACTTCCGCTTTCAGGTTATAGCTATCCAAAACATCTTCAACATCGTAAGCTAGCTATGGCTAAAACCAGTTTTGTCCAAGCTTTTGAGGCCTCACCTTCTCTTTCTCGAGCTTCAACATCCTTGAGATAACCTTGTATGCAAGTCAACTCTGTCTTCAGTTCCTCTAGCTCGTCTTTGATTCCCATCAACATCGACGTTTCTTTGATGAGAAAGTTACCCATCTTTCCGACAACGAAAGCAATAATCGCATCTACCATCTTAACAGAATTCAAAGGAAAATAGGTACAAGATATGTTTGGTTTGCTTGTGTCTCTGATAGACCCTTAAAAGTGTGGTTCTTGATGCTGCAAGAGAAGATAAGAAAATCAGTTTGTTTGACATTTCAACACTAGTTGCTGACTAGTTGTGATGAGGTAGACCCTAGAAGAGAAGAATAGTCATCGATATTATTATGGGTACGTATTAGCTAGTGAACACTTGTACTGACTTTAGAGTTTTTAGGATTTTCTCACTACAGGAAATGTGAGTATTCTTAGCAGACGAAAACCGCTTTCTAAAGATACCACGGCGGACAGGAAAGCGCTATGTCTGCTCCCGTCATAATAGGTCCGACACTTTTGATAGCGGTTTTAAGTATTGCTATCGTATATTCATTTAATATAGCGTTTTTCTATGCAATCATATATTGTACAATAGCGATTAAATTTTGTTATTAATTTATTTATAATATATAATAAATAAATATAATTACATTATTATTATTATTTTATCAATTTTAGTATCAAATATATTTTCATTATATTTCTTTTTAGTTTTTTTGGTCAACAAATTATATGTTTACGAAAAAAAAGTAACAAATTCATTATTAAACGTTTAAAGCATTACATTACAAAACTAGAAATTAATATAATTACAGTATTATGAAATCTAATCTAAAACTCTCCGATAAGAAGTCTAATCTAATATAATATATTACGAAAACATAACATGTTGAATAATATAAATTGTTTCATTCAAAAGCAATATTGATTTGCAATACACCAATACTTTAACTACTTACATTCATATTTTTCTTCTCAAACTCCTGAGCAAGAAAAGTGGTTTTCCCTGTACAAAGAGGAATCAGAGGATTAGCAAACTAATCAAACAACACTGAAAAAATTGATTTGCAAAACAACAACGCGACATAAAAAAATCGATTTGCAAAATGTGGATCTATCAAGAGTCGTCCTCCTTACCAAAATGGCTCATAAAAACCTAGAGTACACTAATTCTCTAACAAATGATACCTCAAAGCGTCTTAAACAAGACTAGATCGACAACGAAATTAGAAAAGTAGAACACAAAATGATGAATTTAAGAAATCTTATGAGATCTGAGACCACAAGAACTACCCATTTCCGCCATTTGATCATAGTAGAACACAAAATGATCAATTTTGGTGGAGATCTACAAGATTGTGCTCGAGATTTACAAGTTCCTAAGACTAAATAGGAGTTAAGTCAGCGAACGGATGCGTCGACAAGGTAACTAGCTATGGCTTCTTCAACCGAAGGTGAGAGAAATCAGAAATGGAGAAGAAGAAGAAGACTTTTTTTTTGGTAGTGTGAAGAAGAAGAAGACTCAGGGAAAGGAAGGTGCTTTTGTGAGGAATCGAAAGGTCTGAGAGAAATTTGGTCGTTGATGAAACCTTACACTTGTCTTTCAGATGCAGCTTTGACGGCTGAGATCATGCCAACTCAGCAATCTGAGTGAAAATTTTTAATTGGCTATTGTTTCTGAAATAATTAAAATGTGGCTTTAATGGCTTTTATCAATTTTTAAAAAATAAATATAACTATTTTTTTGCTAATTGTTTTTTGTAGATAGATTCTGATTATTTTATAATTTTAAAAATGTAAAAAAAAAAATTACAACGTTTTTAATTATTTGAAATCATAGATTATGGTAACCAACAATGTTACATATGAAAACATATACAATCATCTCTTCATTATGTAACAAATCATATCGTGAAAAACACAAAAATGTTGTTATTGTTATTGTTAATGAATGATTTATTTTCCATGTTAATGATGCTGTAAAAAGTAATAATTAAAGCAAACATAACCCTATACCCTATACCCTAAACCCTAAACCATATACCCTAAACACACTTAAACGAAATGAGTTTGAAACTTGGCCAACTTTTGTAATTAGTAATTTTGAAGTGTCAACTAGTTTTTTAACAATGATGTAACGCAAACCCTATACCCTAAAATATTAGAACCTTTGATTTTTGTTTGACAATGTTGTAATAATTAAGTTTATACCTTATACCCTAAACCCCAAATGTTGTACCCTAAATTATAAATGAAAGATCATGATTTTTTTTTCTTTTTTTTGGGTAAATTTTAGTTCATGGTTGTATATTGATAATGTTCTTAATATTGGTATTGGTTTTAGTTATCAATAATATATTATCTTATCTAGAGAATGCACTTTGTGAATATGAATTTTTGAATCAATAGCAAGAACACCTTTACGATCATATACAATTCTTCACAAGTATATAAGCTAAGAAGTGAAGTGAAGAAGCAAAGCTATGACGAGAGCACACCAAAAGACATAAACTTTAGGTGAAGTATTTCTTGTTAAAGCCAAACAAAGATATGATGGCGTTAATGGCACTCTCTTGTATGAAAGATTCATCGAATTGTTTGAGGAGTGGCTCAAAATCCTTTGTCTTCCTGATGTTTTGAAATCTGATCGGTTTGGATTTTCTGAAAACAAAACAAGTACCCATCTTCAACAAGCAACACCATTAGAACTCACTGAAATCTTCATTTCCCGACTCAACGTTTCTTCAAGAGCCGATAGACCAATTTGAACCTATCAAAACTTGAAAAGAACTCTATCAAAACTCCACGAAACAAAAACCACTTCATCTGATTAAGCTTTGAGGAGCAACAAGCAACATTGTAACTTAAAATTGAAGCTTGATCTGTTGTTAGTAAAAGACTCCAACCTCTCTAATGCTTCCTCATATTTACCATTCCTACATCAGTTCAAGATACAAGTCAATGCTCACTTTCCGATCTTCAATAACAGCTAGAAACAAACATGAATTACATCAAAACATGCAACCTTTCACAAAGATCCTTCTGGCATCTATCCAAAGACATGCTCTGCAGTAAGAAAAGGAAGAAGAAAAAACATGAATCGCAAAGTTTTTTTGTGCAAAATATTGAGGACTACTATGTAAATATATATATTACTTATGTTATATTTCCTTTTATATGGCATTGTAACGTGTAGAGGAAGTTTAGAATATTATGTTAGGGCATCATAAACCTATGTATATATATAGCCTCTTAACGTGAATAAGAAGAAGAAGTTTCTCTGGCTAAAACCGTTGTTATGGTATCAGAGCAGAGACATTGAAAAAAAAAAGGAGAGAGAGAGAAGAAGAAGATTAAACAACGATGGGTGATCAAACGAATAATGTGGTGGTAACGGTACCGACGCCGGATGCGTCGTTGTCGCCGTTCTATCTCCATCCTTCTGACGGACCGGGAAACTTGATTACAACGGTGCAATTGCGAGGAGAAAAATATGAAGAATGGTCTAAGCATGTGCGGAATGCCTTGCGAACAAAAAGGAAGCTAGGGTTCATTGATGGATCTTTAACAAAGCCGACATCGGCGGCAGAGATTGAATAGTGGGAAGTTGTCAATTCCATGTTGGTAGCATGGATTATGAATACCATTGAACCGACTTTAAAGACTTCGGTTTCAATGGTTGATGAAGCTAAAATTTGTGGGATGATTTGAAGTTACAATTTTCAGCAGGGAATGGACCGAGAATTAGTGAACTACGGGCTGATTTAGCTAATTGCAGACAGCATGGAGACACCGTGATGGTGTACTATGGAAAACTCAAAAAGATGTGGGATGAGCTTGCGGTTTATAAACCGATTCGATCTTGCTCATGTGGAGAACTTGCAGCGCTTCTAGAAGAAGATCGTGATGAAGAAAGAACAAATACTTTTTTTAATGGATTAGACACAGTGAGATTTGGGACGGTTCGCTCCACCATCACAAGTATGGAGCCTCTTCCCAAACTTTCTCAAGTCTACCAACGTATCATACGAGAGGAAAGGCAACAAAATATGGCAAGAAACAGAGACGAGAAAACAGAGGCGGTCGGTTTTGCCGCATATGCTGGGAATCGAGCTCGTTCTTCTCCACTAATAGATCGAGAAAAGGATGTGACTTGCACTTATTTTGGTAAGTATGGTCACGCAACGTCTGATTGTTTTCAGATCAAAGGCTATCCGGAATGGTGGGGTGAGAGAGGTCAAAATTTTAGTGGCAGAGGGGGAGCTCGTGGAGGTCGATTTGGTCGCGGAGGTGGAATGGTTGGAAGCTTTGGTGGACGAGGACGTGGTATGACGTCTACTGGTCGTGCTCATGCTGCAATTTAGTCAACGATAACTCCACTCGGTTCAGTTCAGCCCACGACCAATATGGCCAAGAAAGAGGAGTACGATCGAAGCTCGTTACCAAACCTCACGGATAATCAGTGGACTGCTGTTGTGAAATTTCTCAACACAAAGAAACCAGATTCAGTTGATACTTTGACGGGTAAGAGAGATAACACTGAATTTATTATTGATACATGAGCTTCACACCACATGACATGGAACCTCAATCTATTGAGAAATGTAGTTGATATTTATCCATGTTCGATTGGACTTCCTGATGGGGATCATGCAATTGCTACAAAACAAGGAGATGTTTGTTTAGGCAATAATTTATGGCTTCGAGGAGCATTATATTCTTCGGAATTACAATGCTCTCTGATTTCTGTTGCTAAGTTGCTTAAAACAATTAAGGGTTCTATCACTTTTACTGAAGATTTATGTGTTTTACAAGACCGTACTTCGAAGACGCTGATTGGTGCGGGTGAAGAGTGCGGAGGGGTCTATGTGTTTCGAGGCGTCATGGGTGCTCAAGCTCACGCATCAACAACTTTCGGGGCAAGAGATCTATGGAATCGTCGTTTAGGACATCCATCTAATAGGGTTTTATCATTTTTATCGAGTCAAGTTAATGTTGGGAAACCTTCTGAGATAGAAGTCGTTTGTGATACTTGTTTCCGGGCTAAGCAAACCCGTGATTCTTTTCATGAGAGTTCTAATAAAGCTAAAGAATTATTTGGCTTAATACATTGCGATGTTTGGGGACCCTATCGTACCGTTTCCTCAACAGGTGCTGCATATTTTCTTACCATTGTCGATGATTATTCTCGTGCTGTTTGGATTTATCTTTTGCAAGAAAAACGTGAAGTGGCAGTTACTTTACAAAAAAATTTTGCTTTGGTTAATCGACAATTTGACAAGAAAGTAAAAATCATACGAAGCGACAATGGAACCGAATTCTTGTGCTTGAAGCCATTCTTTGAGAAAGAAGGTGTTCTTCATCAGACATCGTGTGTCTATACGCCACAACAAAATGGTCGTGTCGAAAGAAAACATCGCCATATTCTGAATGTATCTCGATCCTTGATGTTTCAAGCTAGCCTACCAATTCGATTTTGGGGTGAGTGTGTCTTAGCAGCAGCTCATTTAATTAAGAGAACACCATCAACTTTACTTCATGGTAAGACTCCTTATGAGATGTTATACGGATTAGTACCAATCTTTGATCGACTTAAAGTTTTTGGGTGTTTGTGCTACGCCCACAACAAGTCTCGTGATAAAGACGAGTTTGGAGAACAAAGTAGGAAGTGTGTATTTGTTGGTTATCCATATGGTCAAAAGGGATGGCGTGTGTATGATATTGAGAAGGAAAAATATTTTGTATCTCGTGATGTAGTATTCCATGAACACGAATTCCCGTTTTCTACATCCCATACTCCGAGTTTTTACTCTTCTCATGATTTACTACCACAAGAAAAATGGGTTGATGATGATTTACCACCAACTGGTGGTGTTATGAACGAATCTATCTCCACTAATACACATGAATCGTTGACACCACCAAGACGAGTAGAAAAGGGGGGGGGGGGGGGGGGGGAGTTCATCTTTGCAATTTGATCATTCTCCACAAGTTGTGGTTGCTACAGAACCGGTAGTTACTGAAGAACAGTTCGGTAGAGGGAAACGTACTCGTACAACATCGACTCGGTTGAATGATTATGTTGTGTATACCATTCAATGTAAAACAGACCCCTCGCACCAAGCTCCTGCACCAGCGTCTTCTCCACCAGGTATGGTCCTTTACCCGATCTCTAACTATGTTACGTGTGATCGTTTTTTAGAAAAGCACAAGGCATTTCTTGCTGCTGTGGCACCGAAAACATAAAGAATGGTGTGAAGCTATGGGATATGGAATTAAATGATACGTGGTATGTAACTGATCTTCCTCCGGGTAAAAAGGCATTGGGATGTCGTTGAGTTTACACAATTAAACATAATTCGGATGGGACCATCGAGCGATATAAGGCTCGCCTAGTGATACGAGGTGATAAACAGATTGCTGGAAAGGATTATGATGAGACGTTTGCTCCGGTTGCAAGGATGACCACAGTACGAATGTTTCTCAAAGTAGCGGCAGTGAAAAAATGGGAGGTTCACCAGATGGATGTGCACAATGCTTTCCTCCATGGTGACTTAGAAGAAGAAGTATATATGACATTGCCACCGGGTTTTCGTTCTACAGAAAATAATAAAGTTTTGAGGCATCGAAAATCTTTATATGGATTACGTCAAGCTCCACGTTGCTGGTTTGCGAAGCTCACTACAGCCTTACGCGGGTATGGTTTTGTTCAGACATATTCTGATTATTCCTTGTTTTACTTGGTTCGAGGTACTATGCGGTTATATGTTTTAGTATATGTGGATGACTTGTTAATTGGTGGAAATGATGCTGATGCCATTGCTCGATTTAAGGGATATTTAAGTGAATGTTTTCATATGAAGGATTTGGGACCCTTAAAATATTTTCTAGGCATCGAGGTGGCGCGTTCTCCAGAGGGTATTTACTTATCGCAGCGTAAGTATGCTTTAGATATCATTGATGAATGCGGTTTATTGGCTGGAAAACCTGTTACTACACCAATTGAACAGAATCATAGCTTACAAGTTATTGAAGATGGGCCGTATACTGATCCGAAACGTTATCGACGTCTTGTGGGACGATTGGTTTATCTTACTGTAACACGTCCCGAGCTCTCATATGTGGTTCATGTACTTGCGCAGTTTTTACAGAAACCACTAGCTAAGCATTGGGACGCAGCTATTCGAGTAGTTCGTTATCTTAAAGGTTTCCGGGACAAGGAGTTTTGTTTACTGCAAATAGCGATCTTAAGCTTTCGGCTTTTTGTGACTCCGATTGGTCTGCGTGCCCACTTACAAGACGTTCATTGTCAGGTTATGTGGTTCTTCTTGGGCAATCCTTGATTGCTTGGAAGACCAAGAAGCAAGAAACCGTCTCTTTGTCTTCCGCCGAGGCGGAATATCGAGCTATGCGTTTTACGACTAGTGAGTTGAAATCAGATCGTGAACTTCTCTCCTATTTTGGAATCCGACATGACGAGCCCATTACTCTCTTTTGTGATAGTCAGGCTGCACTGCATATTGCCGCAAATCCGGTTTTCCATTAGCGTACAAAACATATTGAACGTGATTGTCATTTTGTGCGAGATTGGATCCAAGAGGGTGCTCTTGCTACATCGAAGGTTCATACATCCAATCAACTAGCAGACATTCTTACTAAAGCTCTTGGCTCTCCACAATTCACTTATCTACTTCGCAAGTTGGGCATTCGCGATCTTCATGCGCCAACTTGAGGGGGAGTATTGAGGACTACTATGTAAATATATATATTACTTATGTTATATTTCCTATTATATGGCATTGTAACGTGTAGAGAAAGTTTAGAATATTATGTTAGGGCATCATAAACCTATGTATATATATAGCCTCTTAACGTGAATAAGAAGAAGAAGTTTCTCTGGCTAAAACCCTTGTTACAAAATATTCAAAACATAAGACATTGAAACCATTCTTTTGAATTCAATCATCTCCCATCCAAACAAACTTCATGGATTCAAGTAATTCAAAGAAGGGACTGAGTTTAAACTCGTTTTCCATTAACAAAAAGAAATGTGAAGCTCTGAAGAAACAATTGACATTAGAGTTTCAAGCTTCAAGGTATCGTTTTCAACCAAATTGGTTTAACAATCAAACATCAGATATGTATCAATAAATTTGTTAGAGGAACATGTCAAAAAGAAAATTCAATTTACATCTCAAGATAGGAATTTTACCAACACAACACTTTCACATATGAACGGCTAGAAAGAGAAAAAAAGGTAAAGAGATGGAGAGTACCAGATCTGTGAATCAATGCTAGAGAAGCTGCGACAGTGATCTCGCCGCCGATTGATTTCCCAGTTACGAGATCGCATCATAAGTATCTCTCGCTTTCCCATTTCATTGCTAGATCCGCCCAGATCCATCGAGTACATCGCCACAAGAATCCGCAACACGCTCTGCTTTTCCGTCCACATCGCAAGCCGGAGCTGAGCATATGTGTGAAGAAGAAGAAGAACGGGAGAAGAGTGAAGGAGGAGGAAGACGAGAGAGACGGCAAAGAGAAGAAGAGATAATCTTTTTTAATCCAATTTCTACAATTTCATTTGTTTTTTTTTCTATTTTTTTTTTAACTTGGTAAATTTTGGGAGGCAATTTTTTTCGAGTTTCCCGATTCCCCTACAATAACGTTTTCAGTGATACATATGCTATCACTAAGAAATGACGGAACCAAAAAACAAGCGCCACAATGAAATATTTTCGCGCTTATTCTATCATAGCGTTTGTCTTTTGGAAAACGCTATGTAAATTTTCACAAAACTCAACTATAGCAAAAACATTAAAAACGCTATATTGTACTGCTATTAATACCCATATTTCATGTAGTGTCTATATCTAAACTCTATGAAATTGGAGCGGCTGAGTTGTCTAAAAATGCCTAAATGGAGTGAAGTGACGCTTAAACAAGTTTCAAGTGATAGAGATCTTACCGGAAAAATAAGCTTTAGATTTTTTAAAACATAAATATTCTCGAAAGTGTATAAATATATTTTATTACAACTTAATATTGATTAGTTACAATGACACAATGGTTTACAACATGAAAACAGATGTTCCCATTCCCAAGTTGAACCTGGTGAAGCACAACTTTTTGTTGCTTTTAGGAAGCCAACACTTTGATGATAAATAAAGGGTGATTGGCATGAATAATATCCATTTGATCAAAAATTAAATCTATAACATGACCTAAATCAAAATTAGATATCTAACATTCATGCCAATTGCAATAATATTGTTTTTTCACCCTAATCTACTCATCTCCGTCTCACCGCCTACCTCCCTCCTCCCTCTTTCTTCTTCTCAATTCCTATAATCAAGTTCGATCAATTTCATCAATATTCTTCTAATTATTATTCTTCTTCTTCCTTCCTCATTTGTTTCTTCTTCTTCTTCCATCATTTGTTTCTTTTTCCTCTCCCATCATTTTTTTTCTTTCCTTTTTTCTTTGTTCGACACAAACACAATAGTCGATCACGTATCTTTCTTTGGTGATCCACAAAACTAAGTCTAAGTCACTTTTTTTTATCTTGTTGCCATGGATTAGAAAATTCTCAATCGTTGATTAAGAAAAGATTGATATCGTTTGAAACAACCAAACCCTTTTTTATATTAACTAATCCGAATAATTATTCCCATAAATACTAAAGAGAGATATTCTTGATGCTTTTGCGTTCAATGGAGTCAAAGAGAGAATCGAAAACTTTTGATCTATAACCCAAATCCGATTTGCAATTTTAGAAAAAAGAAGTTTGTGAGAGATGATTTTTGGATATGGGATTGTGAAAGAGAACAAGAAGAAGAAAAAGTCAAATCTGTTTTTTTTTTAAATGTTAGTGAACAGTGGCACGCTCGTAATGATTATGTGAACAGTGGCATATTTGATTAAAATTTTGCCAAGTGTGGCATAATTGCAATTGCCCCCTATCAAATATAGAAATATAATATTTTTGGGGATTGTTTTTCACATTTACTTTAATAAAGAAAATCTTTTTACTGTGTCCACATAAGGTAATACATATTTTTAGGGATTTTAACTAAATTTTATTAAATATCTCATTAAGGGTATTTTAGTCATTTTCTAGTCGATGTTAGACACCTAATTTCCAACTAGGGCATGTTATACACGTAATTAAAGGTCCCCAAACTATTATACACCTAATTAACCCGATTTCAAAAACACAATAGAGACATTCTTTTAAATCACAAACAAAAGAGAAATATATTCGCAATCCAAACAATCCAATTGGTTTGTAACAAGAGCCAATAATCGATCTGGAATCATCAGCTTCGTTGTTGGTCCGTAATCTTTATTCATATTCAGATTAGTCTTCAACAACATCAAACTAGGCATGGCCTCTTCTTCTATATGCAACTCATCTAATCTTGACATGATCAATTTAAGCTTCCTCAGCCGACCAAAACCTTGTGTGTTGATGCTCATCATCGCTCGCGAGTAATAACAGTATTTGAGGACCAGATCTTCCAGTCTTGGTAATTTCTGTAAAGAATGCATGGGATCTTCCACGAGGCGTGATTTCGTCAGCCTAAAAGACTCAAGACTGAGAAAGATCAAATCCATGTCTTTGGGAAGTTTCTTTATGACACAATGCAATGTCAACTTTACTAAGACTTGGAACCTAACTGCTTCTCCCCATTCCGACGATAACTTGAAGTACTTCACCTTCTTCACCTTCAGGAATATCTACCTAAGGGATAGCCACAACTACCTATGGAGTAGCTATTGGGGCTTAAGCGGATTACGAAAAATGCTACAGGGGTTGGAATAGTATTTATGCCAGTTACCTAAATACATGATATAGTAGTCATTGCCCATGCAAATACTCTTCTTTTAAATCACCATAAATTAATAAATTTTCCCGGTCTCGAGTCGGGCCAATGTAAAAATTATCGAATTTTACTTATTTTATTTTGACTAAAAGTTGACCAAAAGTTGAAATTTGTAGAAATTGTTCTCAAATTTTACTTATTTTATCAAAAATATTTAGGATTATATTCAAAATTTGTGAAAATAATAGATACGATAATTATTTTTTTTACACTTAATTTTTTTAAATGTATCTTCATATATATGTATATCGTTTTTAACTTTATTATCAACATTAAAGTTAATAATAATGATTTCTTTGGAATTTTGTACATAAGACCGTGTATATTTTTTTTTTAATCTACATGCTCTATTATTATGTTAAGTAATTAACATCAATTTAAAACTACAAGTGTTAATCTTAATTTCAAGTTAATACATTTGACTTTAACTAATGGATTCATTTAGATTATGTAATATAACATCATTGAAAAACAAAATTTCAAAAATATCATAACATTTGAAAACAAAATTTCAAGAAAATCATAACCCAAAAAAGATCTCTTTATAAATTAATAATTATTAATTTATCGATAAATTAATAAATTTTCAAAGTCCAACATTATTAATTTATAGACCTTTTAGTGTACTTGAAGACAAACAGTCGCCTCGCTTGCCTTTGAATTCGTGGTGTGGCACCAGTTAAACAATTATTTGAGCAAACCAAGCAATCCAATTAGTTTAAAACAAACGCCAATAATCGATTTGGAATCATCAGCTTCGGTGCTGGTTCTTCGTACTTCAGATTCAGCTTCATAAAATTAGGCATGGCCTTTTCTTCGATCTGCAACTCACCTAGTCTTAACATGTTCATTTCAAGCTTCCTCAGAAGACTAAAACCTTGTGCGCTGATGCTCATCTTCTTTACCAAGTAATCACAATTTTCCTCCAGGACCAAATCTTCCAGCCTCGGCAATTTCTGCAAAGCATGGGATCTTCCTCTAGGCTTGATCAAATCCATGTATTTGGGAAGTTTCTTTATGTCACAATGAAGTGTCAACTTTACTAGGACTTGGAACCTAACTGCTTCTCCCCATTATTAATGAAGTTTCATGACTTAATAAAAGCTTGGATTATGTTTCCTCTGTTTCCAATAAGTTTTTTTTAGTTACCTCCATGAAATGGTCTAGCAAGTTAGATATAGATACTGGAAAATTGTGTTCATGGTCATGTAAGGAATCTATATTCCTTCACTAGAGGAAAATACATATTTTAGAGTAATCAAATTCTTGCATTTGGTTTTGATTATCTGAAGGAGGAGCTGAATTATTGTGTCACAACATAACTGCTAAAAGAGAGCATTCTTGTTTGACAAGAACAACTTCATTTGGGTTGCTTTTTATTTGCATAGTGTTATAAATCATAGTGGATTGTCATAACTAGTTCTGGTCCGTTTACGGCCCATTAACACTTAGTCTTTAGGCCGGTTTAATGAATCCTAGTTGAATTAGGATTTTCCTTTTATGTACTTTCCTTTTCCCATTAGGAAAAAGAATTTTCCTTTTCTCTCTTGTAATAATCCTATATAAAGGATCTTATGATTAATGAATAAACACAATCTTCCCCATTCGTTCTCTTGATTCACAACACGTTATCAGCACGAGTTGCTCCCTAAACCCTAAAAACACAAAAAAACGCGATTACTGTTCATCGTTACTATTCATCGTACTGTTCATCGCGCACTATTCATCGCACACTGTTCATCGACGATTACTGTTCATCCGGCGTTACTGTTCAAATCATAGTTCATACAGCCTTTAAGGTTACGGCGAACTAGAAGAAAGTTCATACAGCCTATCAACGGTTACGGCGAACTAGAAGACTCACGGAGGTTAAGGTAAACAATAAGAAACCCTAATCTAAAGAACCTAGATTCATGATAATCTTAGAAACCCTAATATAAATCATGCTTGTTATTGTTATTGCTTGCTTGATTGTGTTTATTGATTCATGATTCGTAATCACTTGAAACCCTAACTTGAAACCCTAACCTAATTCAATTAAAATCCAAACCGATTGCATGATCTGTACCCGTGTCGATCGACACTAGTTTTATGTCGATCGACACGTAAACTTCTGCCTGAATTTGTTGTTTGAATTAAACTGTGTCGATCGACACAAATCACCCGTCGATCGACAGTAAACACTCTGTCCAAATTTGGTTGCATATTTATTTGAACTCGTTTGTTTGTTTGCTTGTTTGGATTGATTCGTTGATTGATAAACATGAAACTGAAACTGATTGCATCATATAGACATAACATGCTTGATTAAAATCCGGTCATATCATCATACGGTTTAGAATTTGAATACTAGGCTTGCATCATGAGCATATAAAAACATTATGTTAGGTTGTTAAACATAAAAATCTGGTTTCATAAGCATCATGCATCCGTACCCGTTTATATAAGCACCCATGACCTATTTTGCATCATATGCATAAACTTTAAAATCTTATAGTTCTTAGAGAATAGGATGAATGTTTTCAGATGTCGAAAATCAACAATTTGGATTATGCTGCCCTCAATCTCTCTGGAGACAATTACTTACAGTGGGCGTTGGATACTAAGATAAATCTAAAGTCTAAAGGACTTGGCGAATGTATCATTGAGGATAATAATGAGAATGAAAGGAATCAATACAGAACGATATCGATCATTCGTCATCATCTTGTTGAGGGTCTCAAGGATCAATACCTAACCATTGAGAACCCTTTGGACCTTTGGAAAGAATTAAAGATAAGATATGACCACCATAGAACGGTGTTGTTACCAAAGGCCAATTATGATTGGAGGAATCTCAGGTTCCAGGACTTCAAGTCCGTGGAAGAATATAACTCGGCTATGTTCAGAATAGTTTCTCAATTGAGACTATGTGGTGAGAAGGTAACTGAGAAAGACATGTTGGAAAAGACCTTCTCCACCTTTCACACTAATAACGTGTTGCTTCAACAGCAATACCGTGAAAGAGGTTTTGAGACATACTCAAAGCTTATAGCATGTCTATTACTAGCCGAGGAGAATAATACACTGCTAATGAGAAACAGTGAGATGAGACCTCCTGGATCAGCCCCACTTCCTGAAGCGAATGTGGCCACAGATGAAAAGAAAGAAATTAACCACGTCCAAAGTGATTATAGACATCGTGGTCGTGGACGTGGGGGTAGATGGCAAGGACGTGGCCGTGGCCATTTTAATCCATACGGCCGAGGTCAGGGCCGAGATCACGGATTCCATAACGATCATTCTAACCGCGGGCGAGGACGAGGACGCGGATACCGAACTGACTATGATCGTAATAACCGTGGTATTACTTCTCAACCACGAGAATCAAACCCAAAATCAGTTTGCCATCGATGTGGAATGAGTAATCATTGGGCTAAGACATGTAGGACTCCCAAGCATCTGGTTGAACTCTATCAAGAGAGCCTTAAAGGGAAGAATCCAGAAACTCATATGATCCAGCATGATAATGAAGGAGATTTCGATCATGAGCAAGATGACTTGATGAATTTTGAAACCTCAGATATACTTAAGTGATTGATTTTGATTTTCTGTTTTGGTGTTTTGTGTTTTGCTTGTTTTACGTTTTACACTTTATACTTTGGTTTTGTGTTATTGCTTTCTATTAAACTTTATGGAATGAAAGAGTGTTATTTAAAAGTATCTATTGTTATCTCTTTTGAAGTATGAACGATATGGATGTGTTCATTGTGGATAGTGGATCAAGCCACTCGATATTAAGAGATAAGAGATACTTCATTGATCTTACACTTAAAAAGGCAAATGTAACCACAATTGCGGGTATAGCAAATTTAATTGAAGGCCACGGTCAAGCCCATATTTTATTACCTAAGGGCACGCATCTAGAAATTTCTAATGCGTTATATTCACCTAGTTCAAAGAGAAGTCTATTGAGCTTTAAAGACATTCGAATGAATGGTCTTCATGTTGAAACTAAGGACGAGAATAACAAAGAATTCCTTCAAATCTTTGAAACCGTCCATGGCTATAAGAAAGTCCTAGAGACTATACCTGCCTTTTCTGTGGGCCTTTATTGTGCTAAGATCGGAATGATAGAAGCAAATGCTATGGTAAACAAAGAGTTTACTGAGAATTTCACTTTTTGGCATAACCGGCTTGGCCATCCCGGTGCTAACATGATGCGAAAGATATTAGCAAGTACTAATGGGCACACCTTGAAAGAAAGGAGAGTTATCCCAAAGAATCTCACGTGTGAAGCATGTTCACTAGGGAAACTCATTACTAGGCCATCACCAATCAAAGTAACTAAGGAAACGATAAATTTTCTGGAAAGAATTCAAGGAGACATATGCGGACCAATACACCCACCTTGTGGGACGTTTAGATATTTTATGGTCCTTATTGATGCATCCACGAGATGGTCACATGTCTGCCTATTATCAACTAGAAATGTGGCATTTGCAAGATTGCTTGCCCAGCTCATACGTTTAAGAGCACACTTTCCAGATTTTCCTTTAAAGACTATACGTCTTGACAATGCTGGTGAATTTACGTCCCAAGCGTTTAACGATTATTGTATGTCCATGGGGGTAAGTGTTGAATATTCTGTGGCACATGTACATACACAAAACTGTTTGGCTGAATCGTTTATTAAACGCATACAGTTGATTGCTAGACTGTTGCTAATGAGATCAAAACTCCCGGTCTCAGCTTGGGGACATGCAGTTTTACATGCAGCAGAGCTAATTCATATCAGGCCATCTAGTGAACATAAATATTCCCCATCACAGTTAATAACGGGTCAAGAGCCAGACATATCCCATCTTAAAACATTCGGATGTTCCGTTTATGTGCCTATTGCACCACCACAGAGAACAAAGATGGGACCTCAAAGGAGGATGGGGATATATGTTGGATATGATTCTCCTACTATCATTAAGTACCTTGAGCCAACCACGGGTGATTTGTTGAAGGCCAGGTACGCAGATTGTCATTTTGACGAATCTGTCTATCCAACATTAGGAGGAGATAACAGACTGGTAAAGGAAATTATATGGAATCAAACGTCCTTAAAATGGCAAGATCCTCGGACTCAAGAATGTGAATTAGAAGTCCAAAAGATTATACATTTACAAAAGCTAGCTAATCAATTGCCAGATTTCTTTGCTGACCCGAAAAGAGTAACTAAGTCTTACATACCAGCTGTTAATGCACCGATTAGAATTGATGTTCAAGAGGGACACAATCAAGTTGCTACAGAATCTAAACCACACTCAAAACGTGGCCGGCCAATAGGTTCCAAAGATAAGAATCCTCGGAAAAGAAAGAAAGGTGCTGAAATCGTGGTTGAGGAATCTGATGGAACCCCAGACATAACTGAACCGATAGTTCCAAGCAATGAGACTCGGGACGCCGAGTTTCATGGTTCTGACGTTCCTGAAAATAATGAGATCTCAATGAATTATGTTATGTCTGGAATACAATGGAATAGAAAGTGTGTGGAAATCGATGATATATTTGCTTTTAAGGTAGCACTTGAACTTATGGAGGATCTAGAACCCACGTCGATATATGAGTGCACTCAGAGTGAAAATTGGACTAAATGGAAAGAAGCTATAAACGTGGAGTTGAATTCTTTAAGGAAAAGGGATGTCTTTGGTCCAATAATTCGGACACCCTATGAGATTAAACCAGTTGGACATAAATGGGTCTTTGTGAGGAAAAGAAATGAACATGGTGAAATCGTGAGATATAAAGCACGGCTTGTTGCACAAGGATTCTCACAGAGACCAGGAATAGATTATGAGGAGACATACTCCCCTGTGGTGGATGCTACAACTTTTAGATTTTTGATAAGTCTGGCTATAAGAGAAAAGTTGGATATGCGGTTAATGGACGTTGTAACTGCATACTTATATGGTCCACTGGATAATGAGATTTATATGAGATTACCAGAGGGTATTGAGCTCAAAGATAAGAAAGGTTCTCGAGAACAACACTGCATAAGGCTGAACAAATCCCTTTATGGACTGAAGCAAAGTGGGCGTATGTGGTACAATAGATTGAGTGAGTACTTAGTCAAAGAAGGCTATAAGAATGATCCCATCAGTCCATGTATTTTTATAAAAAAGTTTGCAAACAAAGGGTTTGTTATCATAGCAGTTTACGTGGATGATTTGAACATCCTTGGAACCCCTGGTGAAATCGTCCAAACAGTTGAATGCCTCAAGAAAGAATTTGAGATGAAAGACCTAGGCAAAACTAAGTTCTGTTTGGGATTGCAACTTGAGTACATAAATGATGGAATCCTTGTGCATCAAATGGCATATACTGAAAAGGTACTCAAGCGTTTCAATATGGATCAATGTCACCCATTGTCCAGCCCAATGGTGGTGAGATCTCTTGATCTAGAAAAGGATTCGTTTGGTCCTAAGAGAGACTCTGAAGAAGTCCTTGGTCCCGAAGTGCCATATCTCAGTGCCATAGGAGCTTTAATGTATCTGGCAAGCCACACTAGGCCAGATATATGTTTTGCCGTGAATTTATTATCAAGATTTAGCTCATGTCCGACCCAAAGGCACTGGGACGGGATAAAACATATTCTTCGTTACCTACAAGGAACGAAAGACTTGGGTCTATTTTATACTAACCAATCTAAGGACGGTTTAGTTGGTTTTGCTGATGCAGGTTATCTTTCAGATCCTCATAATGCACGGTCCCAGACAGGTTATGTGTTTACTCATGGAGGAACTGCAATATCTTGGCGGTCAATGAAGCAGGCCATTGCAGCTACATCTTCTAATCATTCAGAGATATTGGCAATTCATGAGGCTAGTCGTGAGTGTGTTTGGTTAAGGCTGATGACCCAGCACATAAGAGTGGATTGTGGAATGGCCGAAGGTAAGCAGGAATCGACGGTCTTGTTCGAGGACAATGCAGCGTGTATAGCTCAACTTAAGGATGGATACATCAAAGGTGATAGGACGAAGCACATTCTGCCAAAATTCTTCTTCACATCCGATCTACAGAAAGATTGAGAAATTCAAGTGCAGCAAGTACGATCAAGTGAGAATTCAGCAGACCTATTCACCAAGTCACTTCCAACCTCAACGTTCAAGAAACTTACTTATCAGATTGGAATGCGTCGTTTGAAAGACTTGCAGTGATGTTCAGAACAGGGGGAGTAATACGTGTTGTACTCTTTTTCCTTCACCACGGTTTTGTCCCAAAATGGGTTTTACTTGGTAAGGTTTTAATGAGGCAACATCCAAAGCGTATTACAAGCCCATTAGAGTTATGACATCCAAGGGGGAGTGTTATAAATCATAGTGGATTGTCATAACTAGTTCTGGTCCGTTTACGGCCCATTAACACTTAGTCTTTAGGCCGGTTTAATGAATCCTAGTTGAATTAGGATTTTCCTTTTATGTACTTTCCTTTTCCCATTAGGAAAAAGAATTTTCCTTTTCTCTCTTGTAATAATCCTATATAAAGGATCTTATGATTAATGAATAAACACAATCTTCCCCATTCGTTCTCTTGATTCACAACACATAGTAAATTCAACATCTTCACTTTGTTTCCAAGTAGCTAACGAGCTCGTCTAATGCGTTGTGTGAGGAGCTTCTAATTCTTACGGAGGCTATGAGCTTTTCCTTCAAAACAAGTGCTCGCTCCCTCATGCCTTCACCTTCTTCACCAACAAGTAACCTCTTCACAGCTCTCTCAACTCCTCCAATTTCCACTTCACCTTCAAGCTGAATCCCTACTCTCCAAAAGCTTTCTATATACTTTGAGTTTAATTTCTGCTCACCGTTGGAAGGCCTACATACCATTGGGACTCCTTCCGCAATGCTCTCGAATGTTGAGTTCCATCCACAATGGCTCCAAAAGCCTCCCACTGAAGGATGTCCAAGTACTTCTATTTGCGGTGCCCAATTCACAATGCATCCTCTTTCTAAGACCATCTTACTCACTTCCTCTGGCAAATACTCTGAGCCAAGGATAGAGCCTGGTCGTATGACCCATAAGAAAGATTGGTTTCTATCACACAATCCCCAAGCCATCTCCAAAACTTCCTTGGCTTCCATGACAGCTAAGCTTCTCAAGCTTATGTATATGATTGACTTTGGTTTCTGCTTGTCCAGCCATTCAATGCAGCTGTTGTCTTGTTCCAGTAGACTAGAATTTGCTGAAGCTGTAATGTGAAGAGGTCCTAAAGGGTACACTCTAATTTCGAGTTCTTTATGCAGTTATGACAGCTCACCGTGTTTATGATTATACCAGAAGCCGTTCTTTTGTTGACTACTTCCCAACAGAGCTCCAAAAATGGCTCTAACATGCCAAATCTCCGAATCAGTAGGTCTTGGTAACTTAATGGATGCAAATTGTCCAATACCTTGTCTTGCACTTCAGGATCTGCAAAGTGAAACAAGAATGGCTATTAACCATTTGACCAACACCATAGTTGCTGCCTTGCCTTGTCTATTCACCATTTTACATTCCAAGATGTTCTCCGGTTCTTTGACTAAAACATCAGTTAATACTGAAGGTAATTGAGTTGAAGTGGGAACATTACCTATCGTACCTTTTGATATGCTCAAATTAACCTTAAGCTACTCTCTCAAATTAAGAAATCACTATAGTATTTTAAGGATCGAATCCACAGGGAATCAGGGAAACACAATAGATTAATATATTCGAACTAAGCTAAGCAGGATGATGAGAATGAAAAGAAATTGAACGGTTGTGAAAATCAATAAAGAAAGACGCTAGGCACAGGAAAATCTCAGGTGAATCAGAATTGCAGATAATAAATTAAAGATAGGATATTAAGCGCAGTTCTTAAACATGAACACGAATATAAAATCAATCAACTTTCGCTGCAGAGATTATCTATGTCTAAATCCTAGAAAACCATATTTCTTTGCGAATCTTAACAATCTAAACAAGCATTAAAGTTCAAGTTCAATTGTTCACAAAACCCTAAACCAAATTTCTTTGCGAAAAGGAATTTTGCACATCAAAGACTAGATCAGGTAATCAACAAAACTGTCGTTTCTATTAATTATCCTAAGATCAGATTTCAGGTCATGAATCTAAAATCAGCAATAAACTCAAGCCAAGATGAAGAACTTCTAAAGATATTATCCTATGCAATTAAATCAGACCTAGCATTTCATCAAACACCTTTGAAAATCCCTAAACCTAACAAGAGAACTACTCAGACATAATCATAGAAGCAAACATAATTTTATTAATGATTATCTCTAAGAATCAAGTAAAAGAAAGCATAAGCCTAAACAATGGCTGTAAAAACGTATATATAGAGTACATAAACCGTCATAAACATAATTGTAAACATCTGGAACTTTCGGGCTTTGAACGGATCTTTGATTTTTGGGCTTTTGGCTTGGTCGAGCAGGGTGTCGATCGACACCATCATCTGAATCCCATTCTTCACTTCGATCTTCGCCACTTCATTCCGCAATGCTCCAAAACTTCTAGTAAACATCAATTATGCCTCAAACGTCTAAGTACCCGCAAAGACTCTAAAAACAACTGGAAAACACCAAAGGACTCTAGATATTGGACTTATATCATGGTCTAAACTGGGTAAAAATCATGATATATCAGAATTCTTCTTCAGTTCTGCAATTAGAGTTTTAATCTCTAAATCTCTCATATATGCAGCTTGAATTTCCTTCAAAAGATCACACTTTAATACCGACATAGACATATGAAGAATTTCATCACCATCTACTTTAGACAAAGCATCAGCTACGATATTCTCCTTACCTTGTCTATACTGAATTTCATAATCAAACTCTATAGCAACTTAGGCAGCCACTGTTGTTGAATGGGAGTATTAAGTCTTTGTTCTAATAAGTATTTAAGACTCCTCTGATCCGTTTTAATGATAAAATGATTAGGAAGTAAATAGTGGCGCCACTTTTGAACAACAAACACCACAGCTAGCAACTCTTTTTCATAGAGGGAAAGGTTGAGTTGAGTACCTTTCAAGAGCCTGTTGATGTAAGATAAGGGATGTCATTCTTGCATCAACATTGCTCCAATGCCCTGTCTACTAGCATCAGTCTCTACAATGAATGGCTTATCAAACATTGGTAAATCAAAAACAAGAGCATGACATAGAGCTTCCTTTAATGCTTCGAATGCCTCTTGAGCTTCAGCAGACCACCCAAAGGCTTCTTACTTAGTTAAGTTTGTCAAAGGCCTGGCAATAGTACTAAAGTTTTTGACAAACCTTCTGTAATAACCAGCTAGGCCTAAAAACCCTCTCAGCTGCTTTAAGATAGTGGGTATAGGCCACTCCTGCACTGTCTTGATCTTGGTAGGGTCAGTGGATACACCATCTACTGAAATGTAGTGTCCCAAGTATCATACCCTACTAGTAGCAAAGACACACTTAGTCCGATTTGCATACAACTGGTGCTTCCTCATTAACTGAAACATCGTTCTGAGATGATCCACATGTGACTCCAGAGAAGGACTGTAAATAAGGATGTCATCAAAGAAGATCAACACAAATTGCCTTAAGAACGCCTTGAATACATAATTCATCAAGCCTTGGAATGTGGCAATGGCATTTGTTAGCCCAAAGGGCATAACCAAATGCTCATAATGTCCAGCATGTGTCTTAAAGCCTGTCTTGTGAATATCATTAGGTCCATCAAATCTTCAATCAATGGAATAGGGAACCTATCTTTCACAATCATTCCATTTAACTTAGGGTAATCTACACAAAGCCTCCATGTGCCATCTTTATTTTTCACCAGAACCACAGGAGAAGCAAATGGGCTAGAGCTAGTTTGGATAGTGCTATTGCTTAACATATCTTCTACTATCTTTTCTATTTCATCTTTTTGATAGATAGCATACATGTAAGGTCGCTGGTTCATCGGATCAGATCCTTCCATCAAGGGTATTTTATGGTTGAAGTTACTTCCAAAGGGCGGAAGACATTTGGGTTCTTTAAAGAGATCACCAAATTCTTATAATACATCCTCTACTACTCGAATAACTGCTTCTTCTTCTTTCAACTCAGCTGAGTACAACATTAGTTGATCTTCTTAATCAGAGGTTTCTTGGAAACTGATCATTGAAACTTGAGCCTCCATATCAGTGATCTTCCTTAATCTAGTAGCTTTCACCTCCCTTACTGATCCATGTTTCATTCCTTGTAACATTATCTTCTGACCTTCAAAGATAAATCGCATCTCCAACTTTTTAAAGTCCCAAGTAATGGGTCTCAAGGTTTCCATCCATTGAATCTCTAACACCACATCACATCCTCCCAACGGAATAAACACGAAGTCAGCACAGAATGGAACAACTTGTAAAGTCTACTTAAAGATTTCTACCTTAGCCCTTACTCCATTTTTGCCTCCATCAGCCACTGACACCTTTGCCAACCCAGCTGATTTGGTTATACATTTTAGGTTCTCTGCTACTTGAACATCCATGAAATTATGTGTAGAACCAGAATCTATTAGGATGAAATTTTTTATCTTGTCATGGACTCCTTTTACCTCATGGTCCTATAATCAGATATACCAGCTACCGCATTAACAAATATTTGAGGTAACACCTGTTCACAACCTTCATTTTCTCCTACTCCCCCTTCTTCATCCTCTTCATCCTCTTCAATCACTCCAACCTATACAGTTGAGTCTTCCTCTTATTGTGAACTTGATAGTGTTCAGGGGTATACTTTTCATCATAGTAATAGCATAACCCCTTCGCTCTCTTCTCACTCATATGTTCTGGTGTTAAGAATGGTAAGTATTGGTTCCTCTTCTCAGGTGGTTTTTCTTTGAAATGAGTTCCTTCTTGCAGATTACTTCCTTTCCATTTTGAATCCATTTCCTTCTTATAACCCCCCATTACTCTTAAATTGTTGGGTAACTCCTTGCCCTCTCTGGTTATCATTTGGCTTCTTAGGATGAGCATTTTCGTATAGTCTTCCTAGCATTAAGCATTGTCTGATAGTTTGAGGAGAGAACATCTTCACATACATATGGATATCAATTCTCAGCCCAGCAAGGTAAGCACTAACCATATCTGCTTCAGAAAGACTAACCCGAATCTTGATCGCTTCGAATTTTTGATGATACTCCACAATACCATTAGTCTCATGTAAAAATTTCAGCTCATCCAATATATCTTCAAACCTTTCCTTCAGCATCTTGATACCATCGTAACAAGATGCAGGTGAATCTGAAGAAAATAGGTACAAGATTGAAGCTATGTTTTGTTTCCATCAGGAGCCTTGACACTTGACTTTGTAGATGCTTGTGTTTTGACATTTGATCAAATCTAATACCCTCATAATATTGTAACGGCATTATGCCCTGTTGGTGATTAGAAAAAGAGAAAAAATCGAAGTAGACGTGAGACCAATGCAAATTCTCATTTGTCAACTTTTCATACGATATGTCGTGTGAAAGTTTCAAATTTTTCATACAAGTTGAAGTCAGGGGCGGACCCACGTTGTAAATATTATGGCACTTGCCACATACTCTTTAGTTTTTAACAACAATGTCACATTTGCAGTATGGTCTAAGTAGCTCAGTTGGTTGGTTGATGAATACATATTTCTACGAGAACGTGGGTACACGCGTACCCTCTTACTTATTTATTTTTACTTTTTTCGAAACAAACTTTACCTTTTATAAGTTCTCACGTTTCCATATATATATATATATATATATGTATACCTTTTTGATAAATATTCTTTTTTCATTTTTTTTTTTATGTTTTGTTGAGGCATATGTAATTTTTCTCCTATTCTTTCTGTCAGTATACAATATATATATATATATATGCAACTAAATTTATAAAATTGAAATTATTATATGCAATATAAAATTTTATGTTTATAACATTAGAACTGAATAAACATCTACAAATAAACATCTACAAAAAGACTTTTACAGTTTGATTCAAATTTATAAAAAAAAGTTTCTAAATAAGACATAAAATTTTGATACCTTATGAAGTTTTTTTCTTTTTATTATCATAATATATCTTTATTAACTAAATTCTATTTCATATCATATATATATTAATTGAGAAGACACTAAAAGTTCAAAATCCTAGGTGTCACTCAAAGAGGCTTTTAGAAGATATTAAAACTTAAAAATCTTAGGTGTCATCCAAGGAGAGTTTTAAGGGATAATTAATATTCTATTAAAATTAAAACAAAAACACGCACATTTCTAAACTTATAAACTTCCCTAAAATTTCGTCTAGATTTTCCTACAACATTCTGAAATATATAGTTTATAAACTATAAACATTTACAACAAAAATTTCTGTAGAAGGTAATGAATATTGTGTTTAATTAATTAAACAAAATATTTAACTTTCCTATTAATTCTAAAAACATGAGAATTATTTTTTTTATTTGTCGATCAAAGAGAAATAGATAATAATAGGATTTAAAGTTATTTCATAAAATTATTTTCTCAATTTATATGTTGGTCGTATGTATTTTATGCTAATAAAAATATATAAATTAATAAACTAAAATTTATAATCCCGCGTTTGACGCGGGTCCAAATCTAGTATAGATATATTGTGCCCTATATAAAATTGTCTTCTGGATCCGCCACTGGTTGAAGTGGTATATGTTTTGAAGGGTCAAATTCAATCCCAAAGTTTGATATAAGATAATAGTTGTCATGCATCAAATTTTGGCTCAGATTTTGGAAAGTGCTAAGTTTGGGGGTTTATTCAACAAAAAAAAGTTTGGAAGTTTAGCAAATTCATGTGCTAATATCTTTTTGGTCTAACATGTCCCACAAGATTCATAGTTAGAACTTAGAGCACATACTCTTGAATTCTTACAAATACTATAACAGTAAATCCGGAATAACATTTTAAAAAAATGCAATTCAATTGAAACCAAAACTCAAAAGGACCCATTTTCAGGAATCAAGAGTCATAAAAAGAGGTTCAACGTAGTCTCACACTTGCATTTTGATTTGTAATTCGGGACTTCATAGTCCTACGAGGAGATGAGTTTTCGAAGACCTCTTCAGGAACATCAACCGATCGCTGCTCATCAGAAAGTGAAATATCAAGCTTATACTTTCTCAAAACTTGCTTATTTTGAATAACAGGTCAGAAACCCACGACTAATCGATTTTAGAGACGATCGGAGGAGGAGGTTACTCTATAGTCTCCTGTGTGAGTGTGACCATCGCTACCGCCGAAGAAAGCAGCGGCGACGGCGAACTAAACCTAAATCGCCATATCACCCAGATTACAAAAACGCTTCGGTTTAATCCTACCTATATAATAAGGGTCTTATTCATCTAGTTGGTCTAAGAAAAACAGAGGTAAATGGGGTTTGGGAAATCTCTTCTGGAATCATCCTGAGCGTTTTACGAGAGGCATATACTTTGGAGAGTCACACGCTAATGAACTTTCAACAGAATGAAGAAAGTGACTTTTAATGGCTCATATACTGTCTTGAAAGCTAACTGTTCTAAGTTTATATGTCTCTTCCTTTGTGATGGTTAGTGGTTATACCCACATAGCTATATAAGGGTCTTATCCATCTAATTGGTGTAAATTTCTTCCCCGGTTGTCTGCATCTAATTGAAAGCTTCAAATTCTTTCACAGAAACTGCATATGTGACATGGCAAATCCAGTAAGTAAGCCAGAGAAATCGGCAGTACAGAAAGCCGTTTCTGTTAAGTTTCATGGGCTTACAAATAAAGAAGGGAAGACAAACAAATAACAGAGGTTTCAAAAACACCACAGAGACATTCTTTTAAATCACAAACAATTTGAAGACAAACAGATTTCAAAAACAAACAAACAAAATTTAAAAACACAAAATACTTTTCAGAAACATCACAGATACATTCTTTTAAATCACAAAATACTTGAAGACAACAGCCGCCTCCCCTGCCTTTGAATTCGTGATGTGGCACCAGTTAACTAATTATTTGAGCAAACCAAGCAATCCAATTAATCGATCTGGAATCATCAGCTTCGGTGCTGGTTCTCCGTACATCAGATTCAGCTTCATCAAACTAGGCATGGCCTCTTCTTCTATTTGCAACTCATCTAATCCTCTTATCAGACGACTAAAACCTTGTGCGCTGATGCTCATCTTCTCTCCCGAGTAATCACAACTTTTCAGGACAAGATCTTCCAGTCTTGGCAATTTCTGCAAAGCGGGCATGGGATCTTCCTCGAGGCTTGATCCCTGCAGCCTAAAAGACTCAAGACTGGGAAAGATCAGATCCATGTCTTTGGGAAGTTTCTTTATGTCACAATGAAGTGTCAACTCGACTAGGACTTGGAACCTAACTGCTTCTTCCGATTCCAAATTGAAGTCATCCATCCTCAACATCAGGACACGAAGATTTTTCAGTTTAGAGAAGGAAACCAAGCACAAAGGAACTCTTCTTCTCTGGTATAACCTGGAGTTGTAGATCTCCAAGTCCCGAAGATTGATTAGTAACTCATGTTTGAGTTTGCTCCAGCTGCATGAGGAGATAGACCTCAGGGTCTGAAGGTTAACTGCGTCACCTATTAGCAAATTTCCCACAAAAATGCCCATGACATGCCTGAGTGATGTCAGCTTACTTAGATCGGTCGTTCTCTTAAAGCAGCCCAAAAAATAGCCCCCAGCATCTAGTGTTTGTAAGAAGCGCAAATTGGAAATGAAAGCTGGTAAATAGTTCACACCAGTAAGAGCGATCCCAAGGTACCTCAAGTGGAGTAACTCCCCAATCACATCTGGTAAAGTCGAGTTATGAAACATAAGCCCTCGAAGATTAAGCACCCGAAGTAACTTGAGCTTCAAGGTAAAGGTTTCAACAGGAGACAATCTCAGTTCTCCGAAGAGCAAGAAGGATCGCATTCGTTTGTTCACACGTCTGTCACACAAGCAGCCGTTTATAAGAAGTTGAGCCACTTCTCTTCTGCAAGTAGTAGAAGAATGTTGAACGCCACGTTGTGTTTGAGGGACATCTATAAAGTTGAGCTCTTTTGACTTCTTAATGGCCAAATCCCTCAGTAAATCATGGATTGTACAAGAGATCACCTTTCCTCTTTTTACTTTTTCAGCTTTCACTAAGCTTCTGTCTATCAGCTCTTCGATATAATACCGAGCCACATCTTCCATCATCATCTCTTCATCCTCTTGTATAAACCCTTCTGCTACAAGTAATCGTATCAACTCCTCTACATTAATCTCATAGTCCTCTGGGAAGACGCTTAGGTAAAGAAAGCAAAGTTTCAACTCTTGTCGCATCTCCTTGAAGCTAAGATCAAATACAGTGGAGACGTGAATAGAATCATCCTTTAGGCATCGCCATAAACTAGCACACACGTCATGCCACTCGTTTGCCCTCTTCCGAGACAAATGCCCGGCAAGTACAACTATAGCAAGCTGTAATCCACCGCATTTTTGAACTATTTCTTTTCCAATCTTTTGCACATCTTCATCAACCCGTTGCAAGTTCTTGAATGCTTTCTGTTCAAACAATTGCCAGCTTTCATCAAACGTCAAGGACCTTAACTTATGGGCGTAGACTCTCTCGTCCACACCTTCAGCCACGGCTCTAATACGCGTAGTGATCATCACTCTACTTCCTTCATAATTGCACGGTAACGCCCTCTTCAAGCTCTCCCACGCGCCTGCTCCCATATATCATCTACCACTATCAGATATCTTTTTCCTTCTAGTAGACCGTGAAGGTAAACTTCTAACTCTTCCTCCTCCAATATCCTGGTCTTTTCCAACTCTTCCGCAGAAGCTAGTTTCAAAGATCTAATGATTCTCATAAGCATATCTCTTGTGTTGTACTCTTGAGAAACATAAGTCCACGCGCGGTATTCGAATCTACTCTTCACATCCACCGAGTTGTAGAGCTTCCTGCAATTGAAGTCTTTCCAAGACCTCCCATGCCAAATATGGAGATCATAAATCTCTTGTTCTCTCTATCATCAAGAAGCTTTGCCAAAAGAATCTTAGCATCATTTTCCAAACCAGCTACAAACTCTTCATTATCAACAGATCGAGCACGTCGAAGCTGCCTCACCCTCAAAACTGAAGTATTCCCTTCTCCTCGAGGCTCATTTATGTTGCCAATGCCATAAGTCTCCCGCTTGCGAGTCACGTCCAAGATTCTTCTCTTGAGAGTTTTGATATCATCGAGTATGTGACAAATTAGGTATATGAATTTGTGATGATGTTTATTAGACTCTGAGGTCATGTATTTATACAAGAGCTATAACCTAAAATAAGGAAATACAATATTGACAGAATATAATTACACATATCGTAATACCCCCCTCAAGTTGGAGCGTGGAGATTTTGAACGCCCAACTTGACTAAGAAAATATCAAACTCCTTTCGCCCAAGAGCCTTCGTTAATAAATCCGCGAGTTGATCTTTGCTAGGAACATGAACAGTACGAATAACACCACAAACAATCTCATCCCGAACAAAATGATAGTCATTTTCAATGTGTTTAGTACGTTCATGAAAGACAGGATTAGAACTGATGTGAATGGCCGGCTTACTATCACAGCAAACGGTCATAGGACCAACATGAGGAAGATGGAATTCCTTGAGTATCTCGCGAAACCAAAGAAGTTCTTGAGTGAGATCAGCCATAGCACGATATTCAGCTTCTGCAGAAGTGCGAGAAACAGTGTCTTGTTTAATTGTTTTCCAGCAAATAGGAGACGTGCCAAACTGAACAATCCAAGCAGTAAGAGAGCGTCTCGTTAAAGGACAAGCAGCCCAATCTGAGTCACACCAGCCGGTAATATGAAAAGGAGATTTTGCATTAAGCAGGATACCTTGGCCGAGAGTGCCTTTCAAATATCGAACCACTTTGAGAGCAGCAGCCCAATGATCTTGACGAGGTAAGTGCATATACTGAGATAAGGTGTGAACTGCATAAGTGAGATCAGGACGAGTAGCCGCAAGATAAATAAGGCGTCCAACTAGACGTCGATACCATTCAGCATCCGGAAGTAGAGGACTAGTCGAGAGACTAAGGCGATGATTTTGATCCATGGGAGAGGTGGCGGGTTGACAACCAAGAAGACCAGCCTCGGTTACTATTTCAGTAGCATACTTGCGTTGACAAATGTAGAAACCGGACGGACTGCGAGCAACCTCCAATCCAAGAAAATATTTAAGAGTGCCAAGATCTTTCATATGAAAGCAGGTAGAGAGATAGTCTTTGAACATAGCAAGAGCAGGAGGAGAATCGCAGGAGATGATTAAGTCGTCGACATAGACCAAAATACGAAGAGTAACACCATCCTTGTTGTACACGAATAAAGAGTAATCAGAACGGGATTGACGAAACCCGTAAGTTCGAAGAGCATCAGCCAGCTTAGAGAACCAACATCTTGGAGCCTGTTTCAAACCATAGAGAGATTTACGCAAACGACAAACACGAGTATCACCGGGCTGTGAAAAACCGGGAGGTAGTTTCATATAAACCTCTTCATCAAGATCACCATGCAGAAAAGCGTTATGAACATCCATCTGATGAACTTCATGATTTTGTTTAGCAGCAATATCAAGAAATAGACGAACCGTTTTCATTTTTGCGACGGGAGCGAAAGTTTCTGTATAATCAAGTCCCTCCTTCTGATTGTTTCCAAGCGCCACAAGCCTGGCCTTATAACGTTCAATAGATCCGTCGGATTTATGTTTGATACGATAAACCCATTTGCATCCAAGAGCTCTCTTGCCATTAGGAAGTTCCTCCAAAGTCCAAGTCTTGTTTAATTCGAGCGCCTGAATCTCGAGACGCATAGCATCGTTCCACTCTTTTAACTCCATAGCATCTTTAAAAGATGTCGGCTCGACCGCAGCCATGAGTGCTACAAGATAGCTGCAATGTCCTTTGGAAAAACGATCATATGAATCATAAACAGAGACAGAGTGAACCGTACCTGAGGTATGCAGTGGAGGGGGTGATGACGAAGAGAGAGAGAGAGAGGACGAGGCAAAAGCAGTGTTTGTAACGACATAATCGTTAAGGTGAGGAGGTGGTCGTTTTCGGCGATGACCTTTGCCGAGTAATTCAGGAGAGACATCATCCTCAGATGATTTAGGAGAGGCATCATCATCTGATGATTCAAGCGTAGGCTGACTCGGAGATGGTGATGAAGAAGGCGTCGGAGTAGGAGATACCGAAGAGGAATCATCCGGCGGAGGAGAAATAACGACCGAATTGTTAACAATCTCATCGTCATCGTCATCAGTGTCAGAAGATGGTGAAGGAGAAGACATAACCGGAGATCGAGGAATGGAAGAAGAAGACTGATATGGAAATTCAGTCTCACAAAACCGAACATCTCGAGATACAAAAATCACTTCTTTTTCAAGATCAAAGAGCTTCCATCCTTTCTGACCATAAGGATAGCCAATAAATATGCATCGTCGACTGCGAGATTCAAACTTATCACCTTTGGTGTGTGGATTTTGCGGATAAGCAAGGCAACCAAAAACGCGAAGATGTTGATACGAAGGCACACGACCAAACAGTTTTTCGAAAGGCATCTTGTTTTGAAGAAGAGTCGACGGTGTTCGATTGATGATATAAGACGCGGTTAGAACACATTCCCCCCAAAACTCGATGGGAAGATGAGCTTGAAACCGCAAAGCCCGTGCAATGTTGAGAATGTGTCGATGCTTGCGTTCAACACGTCCATTTTGTTGTGGGGTGTAAACACAGGATGTTTCATGAATGATTCCTTTGGATTGGAAAACACTAGTAAGAGCAAGAAATTCAGATCCGTTGTCAGATCGAAAAACCTTGACCGTCTTTGAGAATTGATTTTCGATGAGAGCCAAAAAGGTTTGTATTGTTTGAGATACCCGTGTCTTATCAGGAAGAAGATAGAGCCAGACGGCTCGTGTGTAGTCATCAACAATGGTCAAGAAATAGCGATTTCCGCAGAACGCAGTAGTCCGATATGGACCCCACAAATCGCAATGAATCAAATCAAAAGCATCTTTTGCATTAGAAACACTATCCGGAAAACTTAAATGAGTTTGTTTAGCACGAAAACACACATCGCAACTGGAAGAGAAAAAAATCCTACTATTCTGAGATAAAGGTTGAACATCAGGGAGTAGACCAGTAACTTGAGCAGAGGGATGACCCAACCGACTATGCGATAAAACCGCAGTATTGTCCACGCTTGTCTGACACGCAGCAACGGAATCCACATTGCAGAACCGGTACAGCCCCTCTCCCTCTCTTTCACCCGCTCCAATCAGCATCCTCGAGGTGCGGTCCTGTAAGATCAATAAACGCTCAGTGAGTTGGCCAACCAGATGATTATCAGACACTAATTGACCAAGGGAGATAAGATTTGAGTGAAAATCCTTAATAAAGTAGACTTTAAGTAATGAAAGACGAGGAGTAAGCCAGATGGTTCCTTGCTTCGTTGCGAAGGCATGAGCCCCAGCAGGAAGAAGAACCGGAATGGGAGTTATATCTTTCAAATCACACATGAGATCGAGACGATTAGACATATGATGAGTGGCTCCTGTGTCCAAGATCCAAGAAGGAGCGGAAGACATACCATTGAGGGCCGGAGTGGAGGAAGGACTAAGAACCTCCCTTATGCGCTTCCACTGATCATCGGTAAGACCAGAGAAGCCAAGTCTATCGTTGTCAGTGAGAGGAAGAGAGGACACAGAGTTGGCAGCAGCGAAGGAAGTGCTATTTGCACTTAAAGGAGCGGAGGCGGTCTTACCACGACCCGCAGAGGAAGAAGCACGAGAGATGGGTTTCGACCTAGGACGATCACCCCACCATTCAGGATAGCCAACGATTTTGAAACATGAAGTAGATTCATGACCAGTACGCCCACAAGCTATACATTGACGATTCGGATCTTTATTTCCGGGCACAAAATTTGGATCAAATTTGTTTACCGGAGGAATAAAGCGAGGTGCGGAGGAGCTTTGAGCAACGAAACTCATGACTGGAGTCTCCTTTGATGACACGGCTTGAGAGTTGTTGTGCAAGGTCTCGTTTTGCACCAGTGTTTGATAAACGCTGTCAAGGTCAGGAAGGTGAGGCATGGCACATAGCTGTGATCTAACAGCACCATGAATGGAGTCGTCGACGCCGGAGAGAAGATCATGAACCTGCTGAGCATCCAACTCAGCGTCTTGAGCAGAAGCGAGATCACACGTGCAACCACCACAAGAGCATCGTTTGATGGGAGTGCACTCGGCGATCCCATCCCAGATTTTCACCAATCGACCAAAATAGTCATCAATGGTGGATCCGTTTTGCTTGCAGGAGACGAGAGCGTTGCGAAGCTGCTGGCGTCGTGCACCGCTCTTAAGAGAGAACCGTTTGGCGATGATATCCCAAAGATCTTTGGCGACTTCACGCTTGGAGATAGAGGAACGAAGACGAGGTTCAATGGTGGCTTTAATCCAGCCAACAAGTAGATGATTTATAGCCACCCAATCTTCATAGATTGGAGAATCGGTTGAGGGTTTTGTGATGGTGCCGGTGATGAACCCGAATTTCTTCCGGGAACTAAGCGCCATACGGAGATTATCGGCCCAATCCTCGTAATTGGTACCATTGAGGAGAGGACTGGAAATAACAGCCCCGGGATTATCATTAGAGGAGAGATCATATGGATTGATGGTTTTGATCTTCTGCTCAGTGGAGATTGTTGAGGTTAAGGAAGGAGGAGTGACCAATTCGGCCATAGTGAGAGATTAATATGAGAGATGAGGAGATGAGGAACACGATAATGGAGATTTCGTGAGGAAGAAGAAACCGAATCTTCAAGAAGAAGAAGAGGCGGCCGTGAGGAGAGAAAAAAAAAAAAATTAGGGTTTTTTTTTTTTTTTTTTTTAGTGTTTTTGCTCTGATACCATGACAAATTAGGTATATGAATTTGTGATGATGTTTATTAGACTCTGAGGTCATGTATTTATATAAGAGCTATAACCTAAAATAAGGAAATACAATATTGACAGAATATAATTACACATATCGTAATAGTATGTTGTACGAATCCTTCTTCCTGCCTATTTTGTTGGTCAGTCTTGCCAAGCCTCGCCTTTGTGATCTTTCTTCGGCTTTCAAGTGACAGGTGTCCAAAACATCTTCAATATCGTAAGCTATGTCTAAAACAAGTTTGGTCCAAGCTTTTGAGGCCTCATCTTCTCTTTGTCGAGCTTCAACATCCTTGAGATAACCATGGATGCACGTCAACTCTGTCTTCAGTTCCTCAAGCTCGTCTTTGATTCCAAACAACATCGATGCTTCTTCGATGAGATAGTCACCCATCTTTCCCACAACATAACCAACAATCGCATCTACCATCTTAACAGGATGCAGGTGAATCTAAGAAAAATAGGTACAAGATTGAAGCTATGTTTTGTTTCCTTCGCAAGTCTAATCCTCTTCTAATATTTTAACGGCATTATGCCCTGTTGGTGACTAAAAGACAATAAAAAATCGAAGTAGACGTGAGACCAATACAAATTCTCATTTGTCAACTATTTATACGATCTGTCGTGAGAAAGTTTCAAACTTTCAATTTTTCATATAAGTTGAAGTGGTATCAATGTTTTTAAACCCGACGCAGACATCGAACCGGACTACCTATTGGATCACCGGATCATTGGTCCAATTATTGGTCAACCGCGGGTTAATAGATTATTAAACTTATATATATATCTTTGTTTTGTAAATACATTAAAAAATAAAATCATACCCTAATTATAAAATACAACAAAGTTTTAAAACTTTTTCATCTTTGCTTCAAAAACCAACAAATAAAACTCTTTAGCTTTTGACAAACAAAAAAAAAAAAAACTCTTTAGATTATAAAGTTAAAGAAAAAATAATACTAATATAAAAAAGTATGAAATGTCTAACAATAACCAAAAGTGAACATTCAAAGCTTAAATTAAACCAAAAGAAATATAATTATAAATCATGAATGTCATAGTTATATGATGGTGTATCACATCATCCAACAGTTTCTACGATCGGCTTCATCTCCTTCAAATTCTCCAGGTGGTATAGTGAAGTTTTCATCATCAAGATCTAAAGAATTACATATCACATATATCAACAAGTCAAAACAAACCCTATATCAACAAGTCACAAAAACCCTCTAATTCAAGTTTTAGGGTTCTTTCAAAACCCAAACCGCCGGTTCGACCAACCGGTTTGTGGGTTAATAGCGGGTTTTTTTTGGATTTCTACTGCTTTTACCATCAAACCCAAACCGTAATATTGATCGGGTCCCGATTCAACCGGATGTTCCGGGCCTGAAAACATTGAGTGGTATATATTTTGAAGGGTCATATTCAATCCCAAAGTTTTATATAAGATAATAGTTGACCTGTCTCAAATTTTGGCTTAGAATTTTGAAAGTGCCAAGTTTGGGGGTTAATTCAACAAAAAAAGTTTGGAAGTTTAGCATATTCATGTGCTGATATTTTTTTGGTCTAAGACTCTACATGTGCCATAAAATTTCATAAATTTCATAGTTAGAACACATATTCTTCCATGTTAAGATTGGTAACGACCCAATCCCGGTGATTCATCAAATGTCTAATTTTTTGTTAACACAATGAAGGTTCATTGTTTTGTTTGGAGGACCGATTGATTAATCCGGTTTAATTATAAATTTGAATTTGAATTGAAGTCATTGGTAATTTTATGTTTGGGCCGTATAATTAGCCTAATCATATGGGGCCCATATCCAAAGTTAGTGAACCCATTTAATGCTAAAAACCTAGACTCTGATGTTGATAAATGAAATAAATAAAAAAGGAGTCGCCGTAAGAAGAAAGGAAAAGGAGGAGAAGAGATATGGGTCAGAGTGAGATCATGAGAATGGAGGAGAAGAGGGAGAGAGAGATGTCGTTGATCTCGAGGAGAAGATAAGATGATTGATGGCTGCTCAAGAAGATGTACGCGAAGCGACAGATCCACCGCCAAAGGAACGTGAAGAAGAAGCGAGTAACGATGTTAGGAGAAGAGGATCATCGCGATGTTGCCGTGGTGCTTTCGAGCCTCGTGGTGTTGCTGTGATGACCAGTGAGCGAAGCTCTGATGGGTTCAAGATGAAGAAGGAGATCGGAGATGCGAATGGTGTAGAGAGAATTGAGGAATCTGGACAGTTCAGACCTGGCGACTTTGGAGCTTCGTCGACGGCGATTGGAGACTCCAAAGACTTGTGACTAAGGTGAGGGTGGGATCTAAATTACTTTAGTATTAGTTAGCAATACATGTTCTTTCATGCTTAGTCTAGGAATGGAATGTTTGATAGTTGTTGGTCTTATATGATAAATTTATAATTGAAATGATTGATGTTTGTTGATTGCTACGTGTAGTTAGTAATAATTATTTGATGTTGTGGAAATTGTTTAGTAAATTTATATTGTGCTAAGTAAAGAAAGAAGGTTAAAGATTAAATGATTGTTTGAGATTGTTAGAATATTATAGTTCTACGGACGATCGCGTATGTAAGCCCGTTGTAGATCCATTAGGCCATAGTTGGGCCAATGACGGGGAGGACAGACCCAAAACAGTAGAAAGGGGTTGGCTCCGCCGTAAGTAAATATGTTAAGGAAAGAAAAGAAAATGATGAGAAAGAAAAGTAAAGAATGTGAAAAAAAAAAAGATGTGAAGTGTTTAAGTATGAGTTAATGGATAAGTAAATATTATAGAGATGTTAAATATGAATTGTGTGACTGCTAGTAATAAGTAATGTGTGTGTGTCTGACCGCTTATTGTTTTCGAGTACTAAAGTTTATGCGGGTGACACCCTCACTGAATAAGTTGGTATTCACCCCCCATTTTTTCCTTTTTAATGTGTGCATGTTTATTACTTGTTGCTCAAGTTAGGGCGCGAGACCTAGGGCTCAAAGTGATCGGGGAACGGGGCGTCACATAGACTCTCTCGTCCACACCTTCAGCCACGGCTCTAATACGCGTAGTGATGATCACTCTACTTCCTTCTTGATTGCTCGGTAACGCTCTCTTCAAGCTCTCCCACGTGTTTGCCTCCCATATATCATCTACTACTACCAAATATTTTTTTCCTTGAAGAAGATTGTGAAGGAAAAATTTTGTCTTCCACCGCAAATTTCCTCATCTTTTCCAAGTCTTCCGCATAAGCCACTCCCAAAGATCTAATAATTCTCATAAGCATAGTGTTATACTCTTGAGAAACATAAGTCCACGCGCGATATTCGAATCTTCTCTTCACAACCGCCGAGTTGTAGAGCTTCCTAGCAATTGCAGTCTTTCCAAGACCTCCCATACCGAATATGGAGATCATAAATCTCTTGTTCCTTCTATAACCAAGAAGCTTTTCCAAAAGAATCTTAGCATCATCTTCCAAACCAACTACAAACTCTTCATTATCAACAGATCGAGCACGTTGAAGCTGCTTCACCCTCAAAACTGAAGTATTCCCTCCTCCTCGAGGCTCACTGAGGTTGCCGATGCCATAAGTCTCCCGCTTGCAAGTAACATCCAAGATTCTTCTCTTGAGAGTTTTGATATCATCGACTATGTTGTATGCATCCATCTTCTCGCCTATTTTGTTGCTCAAGCCTCGCCTTCTTGATCTTTCTTCCGTTTTCAGGTTATAGCTATCCAAAACATCTTCAAGATCGTAAGCTATGTCTAAAACCAATTTTGTCCACACTTTTGAGGCCTCATCTTCTCTTTCTCGAGCCTCAACATCCTTGAGATAACCTTGTATGCACCTCAACTCTGTATTCAGCTCCTCTAGCTCGTCTTTGACTCCCATCAACATTGACGCTTCTTCGATGAGATAGTTGCCCATCTTTCCCACAACGAAACTCATGATCGCATCAACCATCGTAACTATTGAAATTAAACTTGATTTTGGTTTAGCTTAATGAAGAGTTTAGAAATCTCTAGAAACATCATATAATCTCATCACCTCCTTGAGATTCTAGAGAATTCTTTTAGTTAATTATCTAGATAAGAATGTAGAATACTCTAGATAATTGTAAAATAAATATCTAGATGTTGTAGAGATATCTAGATAGTTGTAAGATAGTAAGGTAGTAATCTAGAGATTGTAGAGAACTCTAGAAACTTATAAAAAATCTAGGAAGTAAGGAGGTTAGTAGAATAATCTAGAGACTTAGTGATAGATCTTTGGGAGGCTATAAATACCTCCTCACCTCTCTCATTTGTAAAAAACAACAAGAACATAAGAGAAGTTGAACAAGTGAATAAAAAATAAGTTCAAAGAAAGAGTGTTCCAATTCATAAGTTCTCTAAATTTCTCTAAGAGTCTTTCAAGTATTCTCTAAAAGCTCTTCCATATTTCTTCATCATACTTAGAGGGTCTTTTGTTTATTTCGGGTTTCTCGGGGTTGTACGGTCTTGGGCTAGTGCTTAGCACTATCAAGCGAGGTTTCTTTACATGGTATCAGAGCCATTCTAATTGTGCTCATCAGGATCGGATCTTAGAGAGCTCGGGTTTACTCTAAGTATGGAATCAACGAGTCGTGTTGTTGGATTGGGAATGGAGATCTTAAACCAATCTAACTACCGGTTATGGAAGTCATGTATGGAGTCATACTTGGTTAGTGAGGACTTATGGGATGTCGTCGGCGGTAGTAGCACAACACCACCAAGGGGAGCTGCTGCGACAGCGGAAGCGACAAAGGAATGGACACGGAAGAATGCCAAGGCGGAGTTTGCATTAAAGAGGTCAATATCCTCAGGAGTATTTGAGCATGTCTCAAGGTGCAATTCCGCTAGTTTAATTTGGCGGGCGCTAGATCAATTGTTCAATAAGAAGAATGAAGCTCGACTACAGTTGTTAGAGAACGAGCTGGCAAATGCGAAGCAGGGGGAGTCTACAATCTCAGAGTTCTTCATTAAGGTAAATAACCTTTGCTCTGAGATTAATAGTCTTAGGAGGAGTTTGAAAATTTATTAGCTTCGCAAGAATCCTTAGTCATGCAAATGGCGGGTGTTAAAGTCCATGATGAGTCGGGAAGTGCTTTTGTAGCTCGGAGACAACAGAGTTTCAAAGCTAAACATAAGGATCATGGAGGAGAAGGATCGTCCACGGGAGATAAGAAGAAATTCAAGTGCTACCGGTGTGGAAAACTTGAGCATTTTAAAAAGGACTGTCGAGTCAAGCTAAAGGAAACAAATATGGCGGAATCAAAAGGTCATACTGAAGACGAAAAATGGGGAAAGTGTTTCACGGTGGAGGCTGCAACTTCATGTACATCCACAACTAAAACTTTGGAAAATAACTGGATAGTGGATTCGGGTTGTAGCCATCATATCACCGGAGACATGAAGTTATTTTCTAGTCTTCAAAATAATGATGGGAAAGATGCCATTATTACCGCGGATAATTCAGTCCACCGAGTTGAAAAGGAAGGTACTGTTGTCATTAAAGGAGATGATGGAAGTCCAATCACACTCAAGAACGTGTACCATGTTCCTAGAGTTAAGAAGAACCTTCTCTCTGTGGTGAATGCGGTAGATTCGGGTAACTACGTTCTATTTGGCCCAAGAGACGTTAAGTTTCTAAAGAACATTAAAGAGCTAAAGGCGGATGTCACTACAAGAAAACAGCCGCAAATCCGACGGAAATTCCGACGGAAGTAATTCCGTCGGAAATTTTCCGACGGTAATCCGACCGATTTCCGACGGAATGGAAATTTTTCAATTCTGTCGGAAGCTGTCGGAATTATTTCTGACGGACCACAGACCGTCGGAAATCGGTCGGATTATTGGACCGTGTAACTAGCCGTTGCCGACGCCGGAGGAGATTCCGGTCAGTTGTCGGAAATCTGTCGGAAAATATCAATTTCCGACAGACTCCCAACTAGTCTGTCGGAAACCTGTAGGAAAAAATAGCCGTTATATAACCGTTATCTAGCCGTTATTATATCCGTTGTTTTTCCGACGCTTTGCCGACAGATTTTCGACGGTCAGCGTATTTATATATATGATTCCACACATCTTCATTCACTCACAAAACAACAACAACTTCCAACCAAATATTTGTTAGAAAAAAATCGTTAAGAGAGTGAGATGTCATCTTCTAGATATTGTAGATCGTTGATGGATGAAGAGATGTATGATCCGGAGTCGAATACATTAAATCCAAGTTATGCACGAGGTATATGCGAGTTCATGGCGGTTGTCGGGAATCGAAAGGTGATAAAATATCCATGTTTAAATTGTTGCAATTCTCGTAATGTTAATGTAGAACAAGTTTGGCATCACTTGTATACCGTTGGTTTTATGCCGGGATACAAAATTTGGTTTTTTCATGGAGAAACTAATAATGATGGTGCTAGTAGTAGCAGTGCACCATATGTTGCGGATAGCTTAGGCGAACATAGAATGGATAACTTAGGTGAACATAGAACGGATAGCTTAGGCGAACATAGAACGGAAGTAGATTTTGGTGTAGGTACCGCTGAGATGGTTCATGATGCATTTAGAGAGAATTTGCCATCGATCGTAATAAGGGAGGATAGACTAGAAGAACCAAATGAAGAAGCTAGAAGATTTTTTGATATGTTAGACGCAGGGAAGCAACCATTATATGATGGGTGTATAGACGGACATTCCCCTTTATCAACTGCTAGTAGACTGATGACCCTTAAGACAGACTTCAATTTGGCGGAAGAGTGTGTTGATGCGATAGCAGATTTTGTGAAAGATATTTTGCCTGAAGATAATCAGGCACCTGCATCATACTACGAGATACAGAAACTTGTAGCTGGTCTTGGTATACCGTATCAGGTGATAGATGTATGCATCGACAACTGTATGCTATATTGGAGAGAAGACGAAGACCGGAGAAGATGTAAATTTTGTCGTAAACCGCGGTATCAGGAAACTGGTGGGAGAGTTCCAATTCCATATAAACGTATGTGGTACTTACCATTGACAGCGAGGTTAAAGAGGTTATATCAATCTGTGCGAACGGCAGAACAAATGAGATGGCATGCAGAGCATCGTCAAGATGGAGAGATTACACATCCTTCAGATGCAAAAGCGTGGAAACATTTTCAAATGTTGTATCCGGATTTTGCATACGAGTCAAGAAATGTGTACATCGGGTTAAGTACGGATGGTTTCAATCCATTTGGGAAGCATGGAAGGCAGTATTCTTTGTGGCCCGTAATCGTAACACCGTATAATTTGCCCCTTGGTATGTGCATGCATCGAGAGTTTTTATTCCTCTCCGTTCTTATTCCCGGCCCTGAGCATCCGAAGAGATCACTTGATGTATTCCTCCAGCCATTGATTTATGAGTCACAAATGCTATGGAGTCACGGTGTCGAAGCATTTGATGTTTCACGGAAGCAGAATTTTCTGATGCGTGCGGTCCTTATGTGGACTATTAGCGATTTCCCAGCATATGGTATGCTATTTGGATGGACTACTCATGGAACATTATCGTGCCCGTTTTGCCAAGACAACACTGACGCTTTCCAATTGAGGAATGGAAGAAAGCCATGTTGGTTTGATTGCTATAGAAGGTTTCTACCGGACGGCCATCCCTATCGTCGGTCTAAAAGATTATTTAAGAAAAATAAACAAGTGTTTGATGCTCCAATTGATGAGATAGACGGTCGTACTATATTGGAGCAGTTGAGAGATTTTGGTGCTGAGAGGACTACGATTGTGGGGGTAATGGGCATGAACCGCTTTGTGGTGTAGGAGGAGCTCACAACTGGCATAAGAAGAGTATATTTTGGGATTTGCCGTATTGGAAGGATCATTTATTAAGGCACAACCTCGATGTGATGCATATTGAAAAAAACTTCTTTGACAACATCATGAATACGGTGTTAAACATCCCGGGAAAGACAAAAGACAATGTGAAGTCTAGGATGGATGTTTCAAAGATTTGCTACCGTGCTTATCTTGATCGTATTCCCGATGGTACATATCCTTTTCCTCCGTACCGATTGCAAATACAAAAGATAAGAGAATTTTTCCAGTGGATTGAACACGAAGTTAAATTCACTGATGGATATGCAGCTAATCTGGGTAACTGCGTAGACTCGCGATACCTAAAGTTTTTGGGACTGAAGAGTCATGATTGTCATGTTTCCGACATATTTCCGACGCAATATTCATATCATGCTAACCTTAAAAGACGACACGTGTTACCCTTACATCTGTTGGAAATCAGTCGGAAATATATATATTTTTCCGACTGATTTCCGACAGATTTAGGGTTTTGAGGCCAAATTCCTGAATTTTGAGAAGACAAAGTCTCGGCATACAATTCTGACAACTAAAGTGAAAGATAATTGAGTAAATAACATTCTCGATGTTATACCGAACATGTTTTGCGATTTTGTCATGTTTCAACCAAAAGCGTTTCATACAGTTACATATACAAAACAATAGATGTTTACGGAAAATACTAAATGTTTAGAATTTGAAAGTAACAATGACCATTATCAAGTATTTTATCTTCCAAATATTCCTCCAACCATGCTATTAACTTGTAACTACGAAAACGGATCCTAAACAAGCTTAAAACCCCAAATCTGTCGGAAATCTGTCGGAAAAATGTATATGTTTCCGACAGATTTCCGACGGAATTGGAGATTTCAGGTAAAAATATGTACAAAATGCTAACAATTTTTCCAAAATAAGCATTTTGGAAAAAAATATTAACAATGCTAAATATTGTTTAAAAATTACCAATTTTTTCCTAAATGCTAATTCATTAATTTCCAAAAAACCATTTAAAACCACAATGCCGTCGGAAATCTGTCGGAAATATATATATATTTCCGACAGATTTCCGACGGATTTTGTGGTTTTAAGGTAAAAATAAGTACAAAATGCTAACAATTTTTCCAAAATAAGCATTTTGGTTTAAAATTCTTATTTTGCTATATATTGTTTAAAATATACAATGCTTAAATTTCCAAAAAAAAACATTTCTTAAATTTAATAAACATTTCTTAAATTTATTAAATTTAATAAACATTGCTTAAATTTCTTAAATTTAATAAACATTTCTTCAATTTCTTCAATTCCTTAACCCTAAAACAACAAAAAAACATTTCTTAAATTTCCCATACCCTAAAACCACAATTCCGTCGGAAATCCGTCGGAAATATATGTATATTTCCGACGGATTTCCGACGGATGTGCCAAATTTAACCCGCGAAATGAAAAATAAATACCGTGAAATGAAAATTATTAAATTAGAATTTCCGACGGATTTCCGACAGATTTAATTCCGTCGGAAATTCTAATTTAATAACAGAACCGACTCTTCTTCTTCTTCTTCTCCACGGGTTGAAATCATTTCTTAAACCGCCACCACCGCTCCTCCTCGCCGGAATTCGCCGATTAATCTCCTCCTCCTCGCCGGAATCGCCCTTCCGCCTATCCTCTCCGCCTCCGAGCCTCTCCTCCTCCGAGACTCGCCCCAACCGCCTCCTCCTCTCCCCTTAGCCGCCACCGAGAATCCCCTCCTCCTCGCCGGAATTCGCCGCCGTCTCCTCCTCGCCGGATTACCCATGGCGGATCTTCCTTCTCATTTGTAAGTATCCTAAAATTTCATGTTGATTTTGGTTAGATTTTATATAAATGAGTTTGTGAATTGATTTTTGCTAGATTTAGGATTAGGATTAGGGTTTGGAAATTGTTAGAATTTTATAAAATGAAATTTGGAAATTGTTACTAATTTTATGAAATTGTTAGTAAATTGTTAGTATTTTTACTAATTTTTACTAAATTGTTAGGGTTTTTAAATTGTTATGAAATTGTTAGGGTTTTTAAATTGTTATGAAAAATTAGATTTATGATTAGGAAAAATGAGGGAAATTGATTTAGAGAAATTGATTTAGGGAAATTATTTTTTCCATAAATTTTTAGAATATTGTTAGCAAGTTTTACTAATTTTTAAACAATTATAACGATTAATTTAAAATTTTAGAATTTATTTTTTTAGAATTTTAAATTATGTAACAATTACTTAAGAATTTTAGAATATCGAAATAATTGTAAATTTAAAGATAATGACTTAATTTTTGAATTTATATCTATATTTTAAAGAATTTTAAAAAATTAGATTTTTAAAAACCTTATAAAACTATTTAAAAACCTTATAAAACTTTACTAAAACCTTATAACACTATTTAAAAACCTTATAAAACTTTAAATTTTTAATTTTAGAATTTTGGAAATTTAAATTTTAAATTCTACCACAGAATTTTAAATTTTACAATTTTGGAAATTTAAATTTGAGAATTTTGGAAATTTAAAGCAATGTTTTTTTAAACCATTATATTTTTATAATTATAGATTTTTCATATATTTAAAATATATTATCATATAAATCTAGGGATTACGGTGGTTTCGCCACTGCATCTGGCAGCGGCCAACATCGTCGTCGTCGTGTGAGTAGAGCTCATTCGACTTCGACGTCTACACCTACACCGTCGTCTATACCTGTAGAGACGCCGGTGACACCAGCAGCCACCACAGCACCGTCGCAGATTAGCGTCGAGGACTTCATGGGTCTTCCTGGACGAGAGAGGTTGACTAGACTCCATCCAGACCAGCTCGGTAGAGACAGATGGTAAGTTTTTTGTTTCATTTCTGTTTTTTTTTAACAAATTTAATTTAATTGCGACTAATGTTGCATTTTTTCCCGTAGGTTTGGTGATTCTCGCAGCGGGATTTCGAAGTCCCTGAACAAGATGGAAAACTCTATGCTCAGCCGTCCTTATGCGACGTACACCGCCATGCCACTAGAGGATCAAGATATGTGGTTTCGCCAATTTGCGGTAAGTCATCTTTTTCACAATTTTTACTTTCATTTAAATTATTATTATTTATATTTAATTTTTGTATTTGCAGCAAGAATTTAGGTGGGACCCACACATGACCGCTCTGGTTAGGAGAGAATTCGACTCTTATGCAGCACTGCACTACTCGAAGAAGGTGTTCGAGTGGAAGGATAAGTGGCTACACGGTCAGGTGCCAAAGGAGATGGTGGAAAATGCGGAGTTGTGGAACGGGTTCATCGCCTATTGGCAACTAGAGGCGACCAAGGAGAGCTCTACATATCACTCTAGCAACCGGAACAGCCAGCGCAACGGCAAGGGACCTGCCACCCACAACCTTGGAGCTACCAGCAAGAAGACAAAGGCTAGGGATATGGTAAGTTTTTCATTGAACGTCTTGATTTTTATTAAATTTTTTTTTATACATTTATATTATTAAATAAATATCTAACAACTACAGGCTAAGGAGTTGGATTGGGATCCCAACAACTTGGAACTTCTGCTAGCGACACACACCGACAAGAATGGTGTTGTCCAGGATCAGGTAGCTCGGGAGATTCAGGAGAGCGTCCAAAGAATGGAAGAGTACATTCTCTCTCAGCCAGACGTCGAAGGAACCCCTCCCCTCACCCAAGCCCCGGACGACATCATCAACCAATTCGTCTTAAAGGTATGTAAAATTTAAATTAGTTTTCAAGTCTTTTTCATTTACAATTTAATTTGTTCCGCAGGTTGCTCCGCAGAGCAAAGGGCGGCTTTATGGTCTTCCCGACGATGCGGGATCATCGGAGTCTTCTTGTTACTACAGCGAGACATCCGACCTGAGAACCCAGATGAAGGAAAAGAACGTCGAAATTGAAGGTTTGAAGACGACGGTCCAAGAGTTACGAGATGCACAAGCCGCCCTAGAAGCCGAGCAGGTGAAGGAGAGAGCCGAGCGGGACAAGGACAGGGAGATGATGCAACGGATGATGGCGTACTTGGGGCGCAACCCGGATTTTCCGTCGGGGCCCACCACTTAGATTTTTATTATTAACGTTTTGTAAAACAATATTACTTTTTATTTCTACTTTTAATTTTATTTTAATTTCTACTTTTAATTTTATTTTAATTTAAATAATTCAAATTTTAAATTTTAAATTTATATTAAATTAATTATTATTTATTTTATTATTATATTTAATTATTTCTACAAATACGTCGGATGTCCGTCGGAAAGCTGTCGGAAATAAATCCGTCGGAAATATGTCGGAAATAATGACGTCGGAAGTCTGCCGGTTTACTAGTAGTCGGAACCCATCGGAAAGCTGTCGGTTTTGTTTCCGACAGCTTTCCGACGGCAGTATTTCCGACAGAATTCCGACATACTGCCGGAGTCCGGCAAGACGTTGGAATTCCGTCGGAAATACTGCCGTCGGAAAGCTGTCGGAAATTTTCGACAGCTTTCCGACAGAATTTCCATTCCGACAAGATAGAAACGACAGACATATCCGTCGGAAATCTATCGGAAAACTCTTATTCCTACAGACTTCCGACGGATATTTCCGTAGGAATCGCGCTGTTTTCTTGTAGTGTGTGGTTCACACTGGAGCGCGGGTTAAAGATTTATATGTCTTATCGGCCTCAAACACTTACGTGGAGAAGATGAGTGCCAGTGACAATGCCTATATATGGCACGCTAGACTTGGTTATATAAATATGACAAAGTTGAAAGTCATGGTGAATAAAGATTTGGTAAATGGGCTCCCTAAGTTGAAGATTCAAGATGAAGGAAAGCTTTGTGAAGGATGTCAATATGGAAAATCACATAGACTTCCATTTGACAACTCTACTTCACGGTGTAGTGCTCCGTTAGAGAGGATCAACAATGATTTGATGGGTCCAACGAGAACATCCTCCTATTCCAGGTTTCGCTACATGTTATTGTTCGTTGATGATTTCTCACGGTATACCTGGGTATACTTTGTGAAAGAAAAGTCAGAAGTATTTTCCAGGTTTCAAGAATTCAAGATTACCGTGGAAGGCGAGTTGGGTCGGAAAATAAAGACTCTAAGGACGGATAATGGAGGAGAGTTTATATCAAAGGAATTTCTCTCTTTTTGTCGAGACCGTGGCATCAAGATAGAGTTTACATGTCCATATACACCTCAACAAAATGGAGTAGCAGAGAGAAAAATCAGACATCTAAGTGAGACGTGTAGAAGCTGGTTACATGGGAAGAATTTGCCTAAAGCTTTATGGGCAGAAGGCATGAGATGTGCAGCGTATGTCATCAACCGAATGCCACTCAGTCCAAACAATATGAAGTCTCCTTATGAGATGGTTCATAAGAAGAAACCAACGGTGAAACATCTCAGAATTTTTGGGTCAGTATGCTATGTTCATGTGTTCGACTCTCAGAGAACAAAATTGGAAGCAAAGGCGAAGAAGTGCATTTTTGTCGGCTATGATGAACAAAGGAAAGGATGGAGGTGTATGGATCCTGAGACGCACAAGTATGTTGTGTCTCGTGATGTTGTCTTTGACGAAGTCTCTTCATACTATGGGATACCTCAAGTCTTGATTGAGAAAGAAGCTGATGGTTCTTCTAAGATCGATGAACCAGTTCTCGAAGTACTAAGAGAGGGTGAAAGTCAGAGAACAGAGACGCAAGGTGAAAAGGGAAGCACTAACCAAGAGGAGAATCAAGATAATGGTTCTTTGGTAAATCAAAGACCAAAGAGGAACATTATCAGACCTGCTCGGTTCAGAGAGGAAGAATTTATCACTACTTACTCATGTTACTTTGCAGCTCCATTAGATGAAGAGGAGCCATCATCATATGATGAAGCAAAAGGATTTTGTGAGTGGGAGACCGCAATGAAGGAGGAAATGGATGCTCTAATGAAGAATGAAACTTGGGATTTGGTTCGGAAGCCCAAGGATGTCCAACCTATTTCTTGCAAATGGGTGTATCGAATTAAGCGAAAGACCAATGGAAGCATTGATAGATATAAGGCAAGGTTGGTTGCTCGAGGGTTCTCTTAGAAGTATGGAGAAGACTCTGACGAGACTTTCAGTCCAGTGGCTAAGATGACAATGGTACGCTCTCTTTTATCTTTAGCTGCAAGCTTTGGATGGAAGTTATGGCAATTAGACGTGAAGAATGCTTTTCTATACGAGGAGCTTGATAAGAATATTTTTATGGAGCAACCACTTGGTTTTAAATCACGAGAGCATTCTGATTATGTGTGCAAGCTTAAGAAGGCTTTGTATGGGTTAAAACAAGCTCCACGAGCATGGTACGGAAAGCTTGCTCAGTTTCTTCAGTTTTGCGGGTATGTGCCATCGAATTCTGATCCGAGTCTCTTCTTGAAGAAAAATGGAGGAGTCCATGTGGTAGTTCTACTTTATGTAGACGACATGATAATTACGGGTAATGATGAAGCGGAAATCGCTCGTCTACAAGAGGATATGTCGATAAGGTTTGAGATGAAGAAGTTGGGTGAGTTGAATAACTTCCTTGGTTTGGAAGTTGAAAGGGTTAAGGATGGAATATTCATCAGCCAGCAAAGCTATGCAAGAAGGATTGTTGAAAAGTTTGGAGTACACGAAGGAAAGACGCGTACTACTCCTATGGATGTGAACATGAAGCTTAGGCGTGATGAAGGGTCTTTACTACCTGATCCTCGACCTTATCGCTCTCTTGTGGGAAGTCTCTTATACTTAACCATTACAAGACCTGATATTGCCTTCGCGGTAGGTCTTGTAAGTCGGTTTATGCAGGAACCAAGGAAGCCGCATCTCGAGGCAGCTAAGAAGATCTTGAAGTATGTGAAGACAACTCTTGGTATGGGTCTGGTGTACAAGTACAATGCCAAGGTTCTCCTTCATGGTTTTACAGATGCTGACTTCGGTGGAGATCTAGATGACCAAAAATCAACTTTGGGTTATGTGTTCTTATGTGGAGACACAAGTGTTTCGTGGTGCAGGAAGAAGCAACCAACAGTGTCGTTATCTACCACAGAAGCAGAGTATAAAGCTTCGACTCTCGCAGCTCAAGAATGTATATGGCTTCGAAGACTCCTTGAAGATTTGTTCGAGCCAATCAGTAAGCCGACTGCAATCTATAGAGATAATCAAAGTGCTATCAAGTTGGCTAATAATCCAGTGTTTCATGCAAGGATGAAGCATATTGAGCTGGAACATCACTTCATAAGAGAAAAGGTGCTTGATGGGACAATCGAAGTTTTGGAGATTCGAAGTGAGGACAACGTTGCAGATATCTTCACCAAGTCATTATCGAAGAGACAGTTCGAGTTACTTCGTTCGAAGCTCGGGATGGTTAACAAAATCAAGTTTAAGGGGGAGTATTGAAATTAAACTTGATTTTGGTTTAGCTTAATGAAGAGTTTAGAAATCTCTAGAAACATCATATAATCTCATCACCTCCTTGAGATTCTAGAGAATTCTTTTAGTTAATTATCTAGATAAGAATGTAGAATACTCTAGATAATTGTAAAATAAATATCTAGATATTGTAGAGATATCTAGATAGTTGTAAGATAGTAAGGTAGTAATCTAGAGATTGTAGAGAACTCTAGAAACTTATAAAAAATCTAGGAAGTAAGGAGGTTAGCAGAATAATCTAGAGACTTAGTGATAGATCTTTGGGAGGCTATAAATACATCCTCACCTCTCTCATTTGTAAAAAACAACAAGAACATAAGAGAAGTTGAACAAGTGAATAAAAAATAAGTTCAAAGAAAGAGTGTTCCAATTCATAAGTTCTCTAAATTTATCTAAGAGTCTTTCAAGTATTCTCTAAAAGCTCTTCCATATTTCTTCATCATACTTAGAGGGTCTTTTGTTTATTTCGGGTTTCTCGGGGTTGTACGGTCTTGGGCTAGTGCTAAGCACTATAAAAGGAGGTTTCTTTACAGTAACAGGATGCAAGTGAATCTAAGGAAAGTAGGTACAAGATTGAAGCTATGTTTTGTTTCCTTCGGAAGCCTTGACACTTGACTTTGTAGATGCTTGTGTTTTGACATTTGATCAAATGTAATCCCATCCTAACATTTTAACGGCATTATGCCCTCTTGGTGATTGAAAATCAAAACAAACAATCGAAGTAGACGTGAGACCAATACAAATAGACGTGCGACCAAAACAAATATTCATTGGTCAACTTTTCATACGATCTTTCGTGAAAGTTTCAATTTTTGATAGAAGTTGACAAGAAAATAGTTGTGTCAAATCATATATATATTAATTGAGGAGATACTGAAAGTTCAAAATCCTAGGTGTCGTTCAAAGAGAGTCTTAAGAACATACTAATTTTAAATGTCATTCAAAGAAGATCTTAAGGAACACATTAATTAAACCAACCTATCAAAACATTTCAATTTGCCATGTTAGAAGTATCTACATATTTTTAATATTTTTAGTATGGGGCATTAAGACAAAAATATATACTGACCAAATATATTGTCCATACCCGAAAACTCAAACCTATTCAATTAGAAGTCTTTTGGTCAATGATAAAGTTGAGTTTAAAAGCATTTTATAGAGTATTTAAAAAGCATTTGTTTTAATACTTTGCTTTTTTGTTTGGTTATTGTAAATCAATTCTTTTTACTTTTATTTTTGATATACACTTAAAACGTAAGACTTATTATTAAGATACTCAAAATTCAAAAACCAATCGAATAATTTTTGTAGTGGACATGATTATTTATCTAATATTTTTGGTATGTATGATTCAAAACAATACATTTTTACTAAACAATAAACTCACATTTATATTTCCAGGCATGGCGTGGGTCAAAATCTAGTTTCATAGTAACGAGCATGTCCAATGGTTGAGATACCATGAAAGTATCTTACAAAATATAAAATTAATTTTTTCAACATAGTTTAATTAAATATTTAAAAAATTGAATCAATCATAAATAGACATTTGTGGTTTGAGTCTCTAAACTTGTATCCATAATTTCTCATTTGAGAAACTTTTTCTCTTCCCTCTCTTAAGTTTCTTAACTTTTATTAATTTTTTAGTGTAAGAACCCTATTGAGATATCCTCAATGGAGGTGCTAGAGCACATCCTATATATATTAATTGAGGAGACACTAAAAGTTAAAAATTTTAGGTGTCATTCAAATAGAGTCTTAAGGAACATATTAACCCTATGTGTAATTCAAAGAAGATCTTAAAGAACACATTAATTAAAACCAATCAAAATATTTCAATTTGGCATGGTGGAAATATCTACATATTCAATATTTTTAATATATATGCGGCATTGATGACAAAAATATATATTTACCAAATCCATTACCATACCAGAAAACTCAAACCGATTCAATTAGTATTATTTTGGTTAGTGATAAAGTTGGGTTTAAACAGATTTTATAGAGTTATTGAAAAAATATTTGTTTTTGTAAATGTAAAATGTACTCGATTACATTCTTTGTCATACATTATAAGATAATGTTTCGCTTTTTAGTTTCATTATTGTAAGTCAATTTTTTTCATTTTTATATTTTGTATACACTTAAAACGTAAAACCTATCCAATACTAAGACACTCAAGATTCAAAAATCGATCGAATAATTTTTTGGTGGACATAATTATTTATCTAATATTTTTTTTAGTATGCATGATGTAAAACAATATATTTTTATTCTACAATCAACTGAAATTTATATTCCCACGCTTAGCATGGATCAAAATCTAGTACTATTGAAATCCTACAAATACTCAAAGCAAATTGGGAATAACATTCGAAAATATGCAAATTAAACCAAATCTCAAACGGACCCATTTTCAGGAATCCAGAGTCGTAATAAAGAGTCACTCACTTGCATTTTGACTTTAAATAATGTAGTTAACGAAGAAGAAGAAACTCTTTCCCGATTCTCAGCATAACTCAACAACACAAGCAAAACACTAACATTAAGCAATTATTTGAAAAAGCCAAAAAAAAAAAAAAGATTTAAAATCCACAATAGAAGCAAAAAAAAAAAGAGAAAAATTTGCTGAAGGGCTTGAACAAATCCTTGAAGAGAAAAATGACAAGCCTAAAGTGGGTTACATGAACTTACTTCTCATTACCTTAATACCTCTCTCCAAACCGGAAAAACAGAGCGCCAGTTCCGTTATTGTGATCTACAGCATACTCAGCTCCTACCAAACCCAGTTTCACACCTACGCCGTATGATGAACCTTGTCCCATTCTCCTGTACACCGTTGTTGGGTTTCCCTTCACGTCCTTGGAGCTTCCCAAATCGTTTCCATGCTCAGCAAAGGCATAAACATGCGTGTTTTTCATAGGTATTCTGATCTCAGCACCAACATTATGCATTGACTCTCCCATCTCACTGCAACCATAACCATTGGATCAAATGGAGCCTTTGTCCGAGATCACTTGACCCGAAATGGTTGCAGGCTGCGAAGATAAGGGTGGTAGACCATTTATTTTTTTTATTTTTTTTTTGGTATTACAAGCAAGTATTTGTATATTTACGTATTGGGTATCATACCAATAAAGTATTCCTCATTTTCTTTCTTTTGGCTTTAAGATTGATATACTCCATTTTTGGCGTATTCTAACCATTATTTTGTAGGGTTTTATCGAGTCTTTCTATTTTGTATTGAGTCTTTTTAGGTCCAAAGGTGGCTGGAATGAAGAATTGGAGTTTGCTAGGAGGTTTGGTGAAAAGGAAGGAAAACACGATCTTTTGGAGGTTTTTGAAGCAGAAAACGGGAGCACCTGCTCCCCGAATGGATTTGACTGCTCCCAAAAGATTACCTAGAAGATTGGCGTCGTTTAAGTGAATATCTATAAGATTTGAAGAAAAAGGAATATTCACCAAATTGAATGTTCACCCAGAAGATTTGCAAAAGAGGATATTCACCAAATCGAAGATCTACCTAGAAGATTTATCCAAGATTTACTTCCTTATTTTCCTAGCCGCCTCTTTCTCCTTTAAAAGAGGAAGTATTCCTTTGGAAAAAGATACGCTTCTTTGACGCCACTTTCACACCCCTTTTACACTTCTTTTACTCAGAGACTTACATCACGCTTCTTTTACACAGTTTTTACACGTTCACTGTTCACGTACTATTCACGTTCACTGTTCACGTACTATTCACGTTCACTGTTCACGTTTACTATTCACGTTCACTGTTCACGAGTACTGTTCACGACTACTGTTCACGACTTTTGGATTTGCAATTTGGAGATTCATTCCACAACTTTCTATTGAGAAGAATTCTGAACCCTAATCTCTTTCCATATCATCATGAATTCTCTTTATTGCTTTGTTGTGTTTGATTTCACCATGTGCGAGTAGTCATCCTTGTTAGGTTAGGGTTTTCGATGGGAATTAGGAATTCTTGAACTAAGCATAGATGGGTTTTATATATGTTTTGATATCTTCATCTAAGTTGAACTTATTGCCTAGACTAGCTTAATTACCTAGCCTTTGATTTTAGGTTGAATTTACTCATCAAAAGTGTAGTGAATTACTTGAATGAATTTAGATGGGCGTGTTGACCCTTAGCCAACGACAGTTGAAGTTAAGGCAACTCGTGAACAAATCAATCCTATTCGTTATGCTCATCGATTCTCTTTAGTCTCAAACGACAGTTTAGGGTGCTAGATTAATTGATGAAGTAGTGGATGCCACGACAGTGGATTCTCTTGAATTTATGATTGAGTTCTAGATTGGCACTTAATTGATATCCTGAATAATTGCTTGGTTCTTGATGATCTATTCCCTGAGATATTTACCCTAGCTTAACGTTTTTCTCATTATTGTTTACATCGAATTTTATTTGTTTTGCTAATTTAAATTGTGACAACTTAAACCATATTGATTGCTTAGCTAAATTGGTATTTAAAGGAATTAGAGTGTATTGCCGGTCCGAGAAAAGAACCTGACTATTCTACATCTGATTAGAATAGGTTTGAAATCTTAGATAGGATAAAAACCTGTTATCAAATTGGCGCCGTTGCGACTTGGACCCCTTCGATACCTCTAGTTTTAAAATACGTTTTTAGACTAAGTACTAACTTGTTCTTCTTTTCTTCTCTTTTGTGTGTTTCAGGTGTAGTCAAGGTTCTCAAAACCTTCCCGCACTCGACAATCAAGAGTTAGCAAGGGTAGAACGAGCAGAAACAAAAGAGAAGTCGAATCTAGCCAACATGGGCGACGAAACCGACAACCGAGCTGCCAATGGTCATGTAGCTGCTGCTATTCGGAGGCTGGAGCAACAAATGCAGCAGCTGCAACAGCAGCAAAAGCCACAACAGCAGCGTGCCATTGGGGATATGGACAATCCTTATGCTTTCTACCGGAACCGAGCGGCAATCGTTCCACCTGCTGATGAGAGGCAAGATTATGAGATTAAGCCTCAGCTGATATCACTGGTTAAGCAGCATTTGTTCCATGGACTTCCCGCAGAAATTCCGATGGACCATATAGAGAACTTCGAGGAGATTTGCTCCATGACGAACTCTAATGGGATGAACCCGGATTTCTTGAAGTGCAAGCTTTTTCCTTCCTCACTCGCAGACAAAGCTTCCCGTTGGCTCAAGTCGCTACCAGCTGGATCCATCACGACTTGGCCACAATGTCGAGCTACTTTCTTGGACCACTTCTACACTAAAACCATGACCGCGAATCTAAGGAACAAGATCTCCACGTTTCAGCAACATTCAGGAGAGACCTTTTGTGAGGCATGGGAAAGATTCAAAGAGTATAAGAGGGAGTGTCCACACCATGGGTTTACAGACGAGAACTTGTTGAGTATCTTCTATGATGGTGTTGATTGGGATTATAGGAACACTTTGAATGCTGCGAGTGATGGTAATTTTCTGACCAGGACCAAGGAAGGTGCGTATAAGCTCATAGAGAACTTGGCTGCAAGTTCTAGGAATCGCTGCCATGAGTATGATGAGCCTATACATGTCAGCAGTGTTGAGTCACAGAAGATTGATGAGCTGACAGCGAAGGTGGACCTGTTGTTGAAGAGAAATCAGAGAAGTGTCCTGCTTTGTGAGAACAAAAGAGATGAGAAGTATGTTGAGGTGAGCTATGTGGGTGAAAACTATGTGTAGAATCAAAGCTTTCAAGCTCAAGCGTCTAACTCTCACGACGAGCTGAAGTCCCTTATTCAATCAGTTTTGCTCAGCCAGCAGAAATATGCTAATGAGATCAATGTCAAGGTGGACAACATGTACAATGATCTCAATAGTAAGTTTGAAGCTGTTTGCACTCATGTGAAAAAGCTTGAAATTAAGGTTGCTCAAACTGCTAAGGCATCAGGAATTCCTCTTGGGAAAGCAGAGGTGAATCCTAAGGATGGATATGTCGATGCAGTTGCGATGAGAAGTGGAAGGATACTGGATCCTGCAGTGGAAAATATCATAGCCTCGGACAAGGTTACGGCGCAGGCTGAGGAGCGCTTGCTCCCACGACGTGCTCCAATCAAACCTGCAGAAAATCCTCCAGAGAGGTTTTATACTCCTAAGGCTCCTTACCTAGTTCCAGCTAGAGATCAGAGGGATTTCATCAGTGGAGAGAAGCTAGATAGTTTTAAGAAGATGGCGAGAAGGATTCCTAAAGAAATCTCCTTTGAAGAGGCTTTGGAAAATCATCCCATACATGATTTCTTTTGGAATTGCAGAGAGACTCAAGAAGAGATTAAGGAAATCTTTGCGCAAGCGAGGGGAACACCACCACTATTGAGGGTATTGCCTAAGGTTGACGATCCTGGGAAGTTTGTTGTTCCATGCTCCATTACAGGAGTTGAGTTTAAAGATTCTCTTTGTGATTCTGGGTCTTGTGTGAATCTCATGTCAAAAGCTACTGCAGAAAAGTTGAAAATTGCCGAGCTAAAACCTAGTCATATGACTCTTGGATTTGCAAACGCCTCCACAACAACATCTTCTGGCATCATTCGCGATTTACCTATCCAAATAGGGGATTGCCTAGTCGGAACTGATTTTGAGGTTGTGGAGATGAGAGAAGGTCATCATATGCCTTTGGTTCTTGGGAGACCATTCATGGCTACAGTGGGTGCGATCATTGATATGCCTAATAAGCGAGTCTCCTTTTCCAACGTCAACAAAGAGGTTTTCTACAATGCCATTCCCAAAAAAACCACCACCATTCTGAACCCTAATCTCTTTCCATGTCATCATGAATTCTCTTTATTGCTTTGTTGTGTTTGATTTCACCATGTGCGAGTAGTCATCCTTGTTAGGTTAGGGTTTTCGATGGGAATTAGGAATTCTTGAACTAAGCATAGATAGGTTTTATATATGTTTTGATATCTTCATCTAAGTTGAACTTATTGCCTAGACTAGCTTAATTACCTAGCCTTTGATTTTAGGTTGAATTTACTCATCAAAAGTGTAGTGAATTACTTGAATGAATTTAGATGGGCGTGTTGACCCTTAGCCAACGACAGTTGAAGTTAAGGCAACTCGTGAACAAATCAATCCTATTCGTTATGCTCATCGATTCTCTTTAGTCTCAAACGACAGTTTAGGGTGCTAGATTAATTGATGAAGTAGTGGATGCCACGACAGTGGATTCTCTTGAATTTATGATTGAGTTCTAGATTGGCACTTAATTGATATCCTGAATAATTGCTTGGTTCTTGATGATCTATTCTCTGAGATATTTACCCTAGCTTAACGTTTTTCTCATTACTGTTTACATCGAATTTTATTTGTTTTGCTTATTTAAATTGTGACAACTTAAACCATATTGATTGCTTAGCTAAATTGGTATTTAAAGGAATTAGAGTGTATTGCCGGTCCGAGAAAAGAACCTGACTATTCTACATCTGATTAGAATAGGTTTAAAATCTTAGATAGGATAAAAACCTGTTATCAAAGATTCCATAATTCCTTTGTATTGGAGAGTCACACGCTAATGAACTTTCAACAGAATGAAGAAAGTGACTTTTAATGACTCATATATACTGTCTTGAAATCTAACTGTTCTAAGTTTATATGTCTCTTCCTAGCCTTTGTGATAGTTCGTGGTTAGACCCACATAGCTATATAAGGGTCTTATCCATCTAATTTGTGTAAGTTTCTCCCCCAATGGTCTCCATCTAACTGAAAGCTACAAATTCTTTGACAGAAAATGCATATGTGACATGGCAAATCTAGTAAGCAGGAAAAGACACTTTAAACCAGAGAAACCGGCAGTACTGAAATCCGTTTCAGAAAAGCAAGGGTAAATGGGTTTGGGAAATTGGCAATTAGCTAGATGGCATTACTATAGTATATAATTAGGTAACTGACAATGGGTTTTCGGATATTGAGTAAACGGAGTGGGCTATTATGCGTAAATGACGAAAATGCCCAAAGAATCCGAAGAGTAAAATAATGGTGGGACCCGTGATAATCTTTTAGGTGCAGAAGATATATTGCAGCTTAAGCTACGTAAGGGAGCTAGTGACGGTGGCGTGATATACACCACATAATGATGGTGTCATATCTTTTCATCCTCTCTCTCTCTTTCTCTCTCTCTCTCTCTCTCTCTCTCTCTCCTCACAAAAAATACAAGCAAAAGTAGACCAAACAAGATTCCACTGAGTTCTACTGATAATACGGTAAGATATCGGCAAAATTCCGACAATTTTCTTTGATCATAGGTGACTTGGAGTGAAGGTGGAAAATAACACATATAATGGTGGTGGTGGCAATAACATCGGATAGCTTATACATGGTGGTACATCATAGGCAGTTTGGAGTGGTCTTTTGAGCTCTCTACAATTCGGAATTGTTCTTCAATGGTGTTTTGACCATGTGTGGAGGTGATATTCCGGCGACGACACACATTCTGAGAAGTCACACTAAAGTAGTTGTTATCTTGAAATGTAGATGGCTAAGTTTTTTTATATACGAAAATATATTATGTTTATGATAATAAATTAATAATACGGCTAATAAATTAGGAAACTAAAAGTTATTCTTCAACATAAATGTTAGACGGCTAAATTTTATATTATAATTTAATTAATTTAATTAATATCAGCTATTACATTTGTTAGCGGTCTAACAATGAGTTTATAATAGTAATTGAAGAATGCAACATACTTGTTTGGATGGTTAACAATTTTATTATATTGTATAAATATTATGTTTACCTCAAACTTTATGTTTAGCACTCTAACTCAATACTAGCGTACTAAAACAACTTATAAAATGTATGGGTAAACTGATCGAACACATCCAACATACTAATAAACACCAATGTTAACCATTAAACAAGAATAATAGCCGATAATGAAGTAATTAAGTCAATGAGTCGACTCAATCTAACTCAATGAGTTAACTCAGTTAGTCACCTCAAATTAACTCACCAAGTTAACTCAGTGAGACGGCTCAGTTCCATAAACTTCTTGAGCCGCTGCGGTAGTGCAATTCAAACCTCAAAACGATGTTATTTGTGGACGGCAAAGATGGGGTGGTCGGAGACGTAAGAGGAGGTGAAGATCCCGGAGTGGAGGAAGATGGAGGAGGAAGAGAAGGAGAAGGAGGAGCAGATGTGGAATAAACTCAATTATTACATGTTAATTTTCATATTATCTACATATTTATAATTGGTATCCAACTATAGTTATAACAATTAAGATTACTCTTGAAATAGTTATACAATGCGTATATTGACTATATTATCCATCTTATAGTAATAATATCCGGTTACAATGGTAGGGATGGATTTCCGATATATTATAGATTATCCGGTTAGTTGAATTTTGTATACGGCTAAGAATGAAGATTACTCTTTAACTATGTTATATTATCTAGGTATTGACATAATTATCCATATTATGATAATATTATCCAGCTTCCTAATAAAGTTTACGGCTATAGTTTTAGAAATGTATGGGTAAACAGATCGAACACATTCAACATGCTAGTAAACCCCAATGTTAACCATTAAACAAGTATAATAGCCGATAATGAAGTAATTAACTCAGTGAGTCGACTCAATCTAACTCAACGAGTTAACTTAGTGAGTCAACTCAAATTAACTCACTGAGTTAACTCAGTGAGATTACTCAGTTCCATAAACTTCTTGAGCCACTGCGGTAGTGCAATTCAAACCTCGAAACGATGCTATTTGTGGACGGCGGAGATGGGGTGGTCGGAGACGGAAGAGGAGGTGAAGATCCCGGAGTGGAGGGAGACGGAAGAGGAAGAGAAGGAGGAGGAGATGTGGAATTAGTAAAAGGCGGCGTTAGTGCAATTCAAACCTCGAACTATGTTATTTGTGGATAACGATTTCTTCCCCGTATTTTGTTGGGATTGAGATCAAGAAAGAGTTGGGTTCGTGTGTGTATAAACGTATCGTGTGTGTGTGTGTGTGTGTGTGTGAGAGAGAGAGAGAGAGAGAGAGAGAGAGAGAGAGAGAGAGAGAGAGAGAGAGAGAGAGATTATCTACCTAAGGGATAGCCACAACTACCTACGGAGTAGCTATAGGGGCTTAAGCGAATTACGAAAAATGCTACAGGGGTTGGAATAGTATTTATGCCAATTACCTAAATACATGATATAGTAGTCATTGCCCATGCAAATACTCTTCTTTTAAATCACCATAAATTAATAAATTTTTCCGGTCTCGAGTCGGGCCAATGTAAAAATTATCGAATTTTACTTATTTTATTTTGACTAAAAGTTGACCAAAAGTTGAAATTTGTTGAAATTGTTCTCAAATTTTACTTATTTTATCAAAAATATTTAGGATTATATTCAAAATTTGTGAAAATAATAGATACGATAATTATTTTTTTTACACTTAATTTTTTAAAATGTATCTTAATATATATGTATATCGTTTTTAACTTTATTATCAACATTAAAGTTAATAATAATGATTTCTTTTGGAATTTTGTACATAAGACCGTGTATATTTTTTTTTAATCTACATGCTCTATTATTATGTTAAGTAATTAACATCAATTTAAAACTACAAGTGTTAATCTTAATTTCAAGTTATTACATTTGACTTTAACTAATAGATTCATTTAGATTATGTAATATAACATCAGTGAAAAACAAAATTTCAAGAATATCATAACATTTGAAAACAAAATTTCAAGAAAATCATAACCCAAAAAAGATCTCTTTATAAATTAATAATTATTAATTTATCGATAAATTAATAAATTTTCAAAGTCCGAACATTATTAATTTATAGACCTTTTAGTGTACTTGAAGACAAACAGTCGCCTCGCTTGCCTTTGAATTCGTGGTGTGGCACCAGTTAAACAATTATTTGAGCAAACCAAGCAATCCAATTAGTTTAAAACAAACGCCAATAATCGATTTGGAATCATCAGCTTCGGTGCTGGTTCTTCGTACTTCAGATTCAGCTTCATCAAATTAGGCATGGCCTCTTCTTCGATCTGCAACTCACCTAGTCTTAACATGTTCATTTCAAGCTTCCTCAGAAGACTAAAACCTTGTGCGCTGATGCTCATCTTCTTTACCAAGTAATCACAATTTTCCTCCAGGACCAAATCTTCCAGCCTCGGCAATTTCTGCAAAGCATGGGATCTTCCTCTAGGCTTGATCAAATCCATGTCTTTGGGAAGTTTCTTTATGTCACAATGAAGTGTCAACTTTACTAGGACTTGGAACCTAACTGCTTCTCCCCATTATTAATGAAGTTTCATGACTTAATAAAAGCTTGGATTATGTTTCCTCTGTTTCCAATAAGTTTTTTTTAGTTACCTCCATGAAATGGTCTAGCAAGTTAGATATAGATACTGGAAAATTGTGTTCATGGTCATGTAAGGAATCTATATTCCTTCACTAGAGGAAAATACATATTTTAGAGTAATCAAATTCTTGCATTTGGTTTTGATTATCTGAAGGAGGAGCTGAATTATTGTGTCACAACATAACTGCTAAAAGAGAGCATTCTTGTTTGACAAGAACAACTTCATTTGGGTTGCTTTTTATTTGCATAGTAAATTCAACATCTTCACTTTGTTTCCAAGTAGCTAACGAGCTCGTCTAATGCGTTGTGTGAGGAGCTTCTAATTCTTACGGAGGCTATGAGCTTTTCCTTCAAAACAAGTGCTCGCTCCCTCATGCCTTCACCTTCTTCACCAACAATTAACCTCTTCACAGCTCTCTCAACTCCTCCAATTTCCACTTCACCTTCATGCTGAATCCCCCTACTCTCCAAAAGCTTTCTATATACTTTGCGTTTAATTTCTGCTCACCGTTGGAAGGCCTACATACCATTGGGACTCCTTCCGCAATGCTCTTGAATGTTGAGTTCCATCCACAATGGCTCCAAAAGCCTCCCACTGAAGGATGTCCAAGTACTTCTATTTGCGGTGCCCAATTCACAATGCATCCTCTTTCTAAGACCATCTTACTCACTTCCTCTGGCAATGACTCTGAGCCAAGGATAGAGCCTGGTCGTATGACCCATAAGAAAGATTGGTTGCTATCACACAATCCCCAAGCCATCTCCAAAACTTCCTTGTTGGCTTCCATGACAACTAAGCTTCCCAAGCTTATATGTATATGACTGACTTCGGTTTCTGCTTGTCCAGCCATTCAATGCAGCTCCTGTCTTGTTCCAATAGACTAGAATTTGCTGAAGCTATAATGTGAAGAGGTCCTAAAGGGTACACTGTAATTCCGAGTTCTTTATGGAGCCATGACAGAGACGAAATCTCTAGACAGCTCACCGTGTTAATGATTATACCAGAAGCTGTTCTTTTGTTGATTGCTTCCCTACAGAGCTCCAAAAATGGCTCTAACGGGCCAAATCCCCCAGTCGGTAGGTCTTTGTAACTTAATGGATGCAAATTGTCCACTACCTTATCGTGCACTTCAGGATCTGCAAAGTAAAACAAGAAAGTATGTTGAGTAAAAGGATGGGTGTGTGGAATAATGGGTAATAAGCTAGTTTTGAATACCTTCCATGTCGATCAAGAACTTCTCGACATTGTGTTTGCTTAAAACATTAATACAAACTTTATTTGCAGCACTTGTAGTGCTGAAGATAATACTTGGAAGTTTGAGTTCCTTAGCTGCAGCTCTACAAAAGTACATGAGATCATTGTAAATGATACATCGTAGTTCAATATCGTTGTCTTCTTGTAGCAACAACTGAGCTATACAGTCCTTGAAGCTTTCCTCGCTGGGTTTGTTGAGCTTTATCAGAAACTCAACTGGTCCGAATTTCTCTAGTTGAGACACTGGTATGCTTTCAGCTATGGTGACAAAATGAAAACCAGGAAAGTGTTGCAAAGAGCTTACCTGAACCCTGAGCAACTGTAATTGAGAAGCCCTTCAAGTTAAGGGCTTGACCGAGTTGCATCAAGGGAGTTATATGTCCTTGTAATGGAAGTGGAACCAACACTATCCTTCTCTTCTCTGCTATTTTCTCCATCGCTTAACCTCTCTATCTTTGTTCCTTTTTCTTCTTTCAGTGCAGAAGAACGCTAAATCAGAGGTTAGTAACTATTAAAACCCCATTAACAATGGACAATGTCACAATATTTCAAAGGAGAACAATTTTTACAACAAAAGCTATATGCAAACAACTGCTTTATCTTGTTTTTTTCTTAGCAACCTTCCATTGTGTTGGAGAGACATGTGTACGCTAATGAAGCATGTGATATTCAAGGGAAACCAAGCTTTATTGTGTGTTTTTTAACTAGCTCACATGGAAGTTGTTGGTTTTAGCAAATAAGTTATGTTTCTGTTTGATATTTAAACAGTCACTAGATTTTGACCCGCGCCAAGCGCGAGATTATATTATATGTAGTAGATAAAAAATATACGATTTTTGATCTAAAATATGTAGACAATAAATAGTTTCAAAGATTTGTTCTTGAACCGTCTATTGAAAAGACCCACACCAAAAACCAACAAACTAAAGGAAAATCAATTAAAAACAAAAAAACGTATATGAATTCTTTGATGCAGAGTTTTGACGCGGGTCAAAATCTAGATTTTGATACAATATCTCCTGGTTGGTTTCTGGATCTTCAATTCCAAAATAAAATTGTATCTTTAATTATCTCTTTCCACCATTTAACTACTTGAATCAGGTTAGGCAAATCAGAATTCATTGACATGTTAGTCACCAACAAATTATCAATTTTGTTCCAAACAAAGTTAAAATAGTCATAGTTCTCAAATATATTCTTCTAGATACTCAACCACATATTCATGTCTCTAACAGAACTGTATTTCTTCTTTTCATGACTCCACTTTTTTTTCTCTTATGAACAATGATGTAAGAATTATACTTTTATTAAGAGAGATAAAGATAAACGTTTTGTTCTTTAAAATTTTCACAAAATAAGGGAAGAGAGTTGGACTTGAATATTCTGAGTCATCACTGCCTAGTGCCTACTCTCCTTCCATTAATAGAGATTATCAATAGTACAAAACATATGTACAAAAGAGAAGGATAGTCACTACAAGAAAACAAGGGGATTTCCGACGGCCAAAACCGTCGGAATAAGGGTGTTTCCGACGGATTTCCACCGTCGTTTCTATCTCGTCGGAAATTGAAGATCCGTAGGAAATCCGTCGTAAATTTCCGACGGATTTCCAACGGATCTTGGTATATCGGAAATCCGTCATAAATCCGTCGGAATCGGTAACCGTATACCGTATACTGTATACCGGATATCCCCGTATACGGATATTTTATCCGTCGGAAATTTCCGACGGAATTTCATTTTTTTTTTAAAAAAAAAATTCTCCGGCGACGGAGCCGGAAAATTTTCCGGCGGCGGAGAATGTTCCGAAATCGAAATTCCGGCGGTATAATTCTTCTTCTTCTTCTTCTTCTTCTCCTTCTCTTCTTCTTCTTCTTCTTCTTCTTCTTCTTCTTTCTTCATCTTCTTCTTTCTTCTTCTTTCTTCTTCTTCTACTTCTTCTTTCTTCATCATCTTCTTCTTCCTTCTTCCTTCTTCTTCTTTCTTCATCTTCTTCTTTCTTCTTCTTTCTTCTTCTTCTTCTTTCTTCATATTCTTCTTCTTCCTTCTTCCTTCTTCTTCTTTCTTCATCTTCTTCTTTCTTCTCCTTCTTCTTCTTCATCTTCCTTCTTCTTTCTTCTTCTTCTTCTTCTCCTTCTTCTCTTCTTCTTTCTTCATCTTCTTCTTTCTTCATCTTCTTCTTCTTCCTTCTTCTTCTTTCTTCATCTTCTTCTTTCTTCTTCTTCTTTCTTCTTCTTCTTCTTCTTCTTTCTTCTTCTTTATTCTTACAAGAAAATGTGTTTTGGGTATAAAATAAGGGAAAATCCGTCGGAAATTTCCCACGGATTTCCGACGGATTGTACCCTAATTTTATACCGCCAAAACATGGGCGGGAATTGTGTCTTCACAATTCCAAAAAAGATTCCGTCGGAAATCCGTCGGAAAATTTCTTAAAAAATATGCATTCCGTCGGAAATCCGTCAGTAATTAAATTAATTTAAATTAAAATTAATTAAAAATGAAATTCTAAATTCATAAAATTATCATAATCCCTAAATTTCTAAATTCATAAAATTCTCATAATCCCTAAATCCCTAAATTTCTAAATTCATAAAATTCTCATAATCCCTATATTTCTAAATTCCTAAAATTCTCATAATCCCTAAATCCCTAAATTTCTAAATTCCTAAAATTCTCTCAATCCATAAAATTCTAAAATTCTCATAATTCATAAATCCCTAAATTCAAAATTCCTAAAATTCTCTTCTTCTTCTTCTTCTTCTTCTTCTTCTTCTTCTTCTTCTTCTTCTTCTTCTTCTTCTTCTTCTTCTTCTTCTTCTTCTTCTTCTTCACCAATTAAGCAAATGGTATAACATCAGGGTATATCCGTCGGAAACACATCGGCTTTAGCGAGATGGGCGGGAACGCGTTAATAAAAAAAACGCATTCCATCGGAAATCCGTCGGATACAGTATACCGTATCCCGTATCCGTCGGTAATCCGTCGGCAATTTCCGACGGATTTAAAAAAAAAAAATTTCATCGGAAATTCCGGTATACGGATACGGTATACCGTATATCCGTATACGGTATAGCGTATCTGACGGATTACCGACGGATTGCGTTTTTTTTAATTCATCGGAAATCTATCGGAAGTCCGACGGAAATTTCCGACGGATATTACGTCTGTCGGATATGCCGTCGGAAAAGTCATTGTTTTCTTGTAGTGAGTTCTGCAGAGAAGAAAGAAACAACTCTGTAAATTAGAACAAACGTTATTTTTGGAAAGCTATTTTCGGAAAGCAACTTAGAACAAAACGTTAGAAAAATTAATGTAATATTTTCGGAAAGCATATGATTGTTAGCAAGTAAATGTTTTTTTTTAATTATGGAAAATATTGTTCCGACCAAGTAATTATGGAAAGTAATGTTTTTACAATATTAATATAGAAATGTCTTATTATATTTAATTTTTAATAGAATGCTAATTAACCCTCAAAACACACTTAGCATGACACATAGGATTTTTTAACTTAGAATGTCTCAATGAGTGACACCTAGGATTTTGAACTTTTAGTGTCTCCTCAATTAATATATATAGGATTGATTTGTCAAAGTAAGCATTATTCTCAACGAATCCTTTTTGTGATATTTGTATATATGAGTCTCTGCACATAGACATTACATACCAACCTTATGCCTAGATTACTTTAATTTGCTCTGATTGGTGGAGCCATCTTTGGACATATCCTCAGCGACGAGGCTTCCCTGCTCAGGCTAGAAGATCTATCACATACAATATCCATTGATTCTCCCAGCTCAGTGCAACCATAACCATTGCATCAAATGGAACCGGCTCTGTCCGAGATCATTGACCCAAGATGGTTGCAAGATGCGAGGATAAGGCTGGATTACCATTAAGTATATTTATGACCACATAGCTAACTGGTCTCCTTAGTGGTCTCCATCTGAGTCAAAGCTAGCTGCTTCATTCTGAGAAATCACCAAGTCGAAAGTGATTGTGCTCAATTTAGGTTCTGAGGGGGCTCCACAATTTTCGTTGTATGTGTGTGGCAGTCAAGTTCCTTGATATTTGCAATTTGTGTGCAAGCAGTCAAAATGGGATTAGATTCAATTGGCCATATCCTTTACAAACATCCAAAACACCACACGCATAACACATTCTTTACAATTATTTTTTGTAAACCAAACAATCCAATTAAGTACTTTTCTCCTGGCGTCATCCAACTCTTTTGCTAGTTATAATGATCCAAATGGATAATATAACTTACCAGCATTTAGCGTAGTAGCCTCGAGCAAACGGTCGCAATCGATCTGGAATAATCAGATTCGTTGGTTGTCCTTGGGAGATCAGATTCAGCTCCATCAAACAGGGCATGGCCTCTTCTGCGATCAGCAACACATATAATCTTTCCCTATTAGCTAAAGTGTCGCCTCTTAGCAATTCTCCTATGAATTTTCCCATGACATGCCTCAGTGATGTAAGCTTACGTAGATCAGTCGTGCCGTGAAAGAGATCATTTCCAGACGCATCTAGGGTTTGTAGAAACCGTAAGTTGGAGATGAAAGCTGGTAAATTGATGATAAGAGTATCAGCTATCCCAAGGTACCTCAAGTGGATTAAATTGTTGGAATTTGCGGAATAAGAGAGTAAGATTAAGAGTATTTTGGATAGAAAGAGAATGAAGAACTAGAGAGAGTAAGTGTATGAACTTGATTAATCTTATTAATTCAAGATGATTTTTACAATGAATGAAACAACATATTTATAGAGTTTGTATGCACAAAGGAGAGGGAGAGGCTCCAAAGTAAGTTAGAATATTAATCCTTGTCTTCCTCCTTAAAGTCCTCCATGCCTTCCTCCCTAAAGTCCTCCTAGTCTTCCTCCTTAAATTATGGGGTTGTTGTTCTTTGACTTCCTCAATAACTAATACTCCCCCTCAAGCTTAGCATAAGGGATTTAGGCTAAGCTTGGAAAACCATAACACGTTACCTCATTAAAAAACCTTAGTAAGAAAAACCTCATGGGATAAAATCCTACTAAGGGAAAAAGAGTGTTAACGGTCATGGGAAGGGAACTTGATCATGGCTTGGTCAAGTCCACAAGTCCCAATTTGCTAAAGATGTGGTTGCAAACTTTGAGACTTGCGGCCTTGGTAAGAATATCCGCCAATTGATCTTCACTCTGAGTGTAACATGGAAGTGTCATTCCTTGCACGATCTTCTCTTGGACCTTGTGACAATCAATCTCGATGTGTTTGGTTCTTTCGTAAAACACCGAGTTTGTTGCAATGTGGATCGCTGCTTGGTTATCACAATGCATTGTGATCGGATGGTCTTGCTCAATCCCTAGATGTAGAAGGGTCCCTTTGAGCCAAGTAAGCTCATTGGTGAACTTTTTCATGGCTCGGTATTCGGCCTCGGCACTTAAGCATGATACCGACTTTTGTTTCTTTGTCTTCCATGTCACCAAGTTCCCTCCAAGGAATGTACAATAACCGGTTGTAGACCGCCGGTCATTCCGATCACCGGCCCAATCTGCATCACAATAACCAACTAGCTCCGTGTCACCGTTCCTGCCCATCCAAATGCCTAGACCCGGACCTCCTTTTAGATATCGAAGTATCCGTTCCACCATATTCCAATGATGGACCTTCGGGTCCTTCATGTGTTGACTCACTTGGTTCACATCAAAACAAAGGTCCGGTCTAGTAAGAGTCAAATAGATCATCTTACCCACCAATCTCCGATATTTTGATGGATCTTCATATGGTTCATCTTCTATCTCCCCCTTTCGAACGACCTTGTAGCCTTCGTCTAGAGGAGTTTTGGCTGGTTTGGCTCCTAACTTGCCCGTCTCTTTGAGTAGATCCAATGTGTACTTCCTTTGAGATATGTGTAAGCCGTTTGAGAACCGACAAACCTCAATCCCAAGGAAGTACTTGAGCTCGCCAAGGTCCTTAATCTCAAATTCGGTCTTGAGATAGTCCTTGGTGTCTTGAATTCCATCTTTGTCACTTCCAAAGATGATCAAATCGTCTACTTATACAGCGACGACCACAATACCCTTCGGCCCTTGCATTGTAAAAAGAGTATGATCCAATTCCGACTTCATGAACCCTTTATCCATTAGGGTGGAACTTAGTTTCTTGTACCAAGCTCTTTGTGACTGCTTAAGACCATATATCGCTTTTCTCCATCTCAAGACTTTTCCCGGCTTAACTAAACTCTCAAGGCTGGGTGGTGGAGTCAGGTAAACTTCTTCTCCTAGGTCGCCTTGAAGAAAGGCGTTCTTCACATCCATTTGCCCAAGATCCCATTCCAAATTCACGGCCAAGGATAGAACAACTCTCACCGTATGTAGTTTGGCCACCGGTGCAAATGTATCCGTGTAGTCATCACCATAGGTTTGAGTGAATCCTCTTGCGACCAATCTTGCCTTGAACCGTTCAATTTCTCCACAACTCAAGTGTTTGATGGTGAACACCCACTTAGAACTCACGGCCCTCTTACCTTTCGGAAGATCGGATTCGTCCCACGTATGGTTCTTGACCATGGCTCCAACCTCTTCATCAACCGCATTGGTCTACTCTTGTTTCTCCATGGCCTCCTCATAGGTTGAGGGAATAGTATGTTCATCAATCTTCCCAAGGAATGCTTGAAATTCCGGAGGCAAAAGGGTGAGAGAATAGACGGCTTGGATTGGGTGAGCTACGGCCTCATAGTTGTAGAGCATCCTCTTGTCTCTCTATGATGGATCACTCTGAATCCTCTCACTTCTTCTAAGCGGTTGAACGGTCTCAGTTTGATCAACCTCTTGAGTATCGACTTGTTCTTGTATCTCCGGTTCTAGACTTTCCTAATGATCGACTTCTTCTTGTATCTTCGGTTCTAGAGTTTCCTTTTGAACGCTCGTTTCTTCTTGTGGTCCTTCGTTTAGATCGTTAGTGTGAGGAGTTCCTTCTTCACTTAGATTGTCATCTAGGTCTTCATTTGAGGCCGTCTCTTTCCTTGTTGGGACTGGTTCTCCTAAATGATTAAGTAGGAATCTTAATGATGCACTCCGGTCCGAGGGAGTTGCTAGGTCCTTCAAGTCTTCTCAATCCTTCTTTTCGTAGTAACCTTGATCTTCTATAAACTTCACATCACGGGAAACTCGTGTCCTTTTGTTTACCGGATCATAGCATTTGTATCCTTTTTGGTTTGTTGAATAGCCTAGGAACATGCTCTTGGTGCTCTTCGGATCCAGCTTGTTACGTAATTCTCCGGGCAATAGAATAAAACAAACACAACCGAAAACCCTTAGATGTTCTAAAAGACGGTCTAGATTTAGTAAATACCTCAAATGGTGAGTAATCTCCAAGAACTTTGGTCGGCGTTCTATTGATTAGGTAGCAGGCCATCATCACGGCATCCCCCGAAAACTTCTTTGGAATATTTGTGTGGAATATCATCGATCGGGCCACTTCCATAAGATGTCTATTCTTCCTCTCGGAGACACCATTTTGTTGTGGTGTATACGGGCACGATGTTTCACTACAAGAAAACAGCGAGAAACTGACGGCAAAATCCGTCGGAAATCTGTCGGAAAAGGCATATTCCGACATATTTCCGACAGATATTTCCGTCAGTTCTATCTTGTCGGAAATGTGTGACGATTTCTGACAGACTTATTTCCGACGGAATTCCGACAGCCTGTCGGAGTCCGGCAACCCGTCGGAAGAATAGCCGTCGCTTAACCGTCGGTTTTGTTTCTGACAAAATGCCGACGGGTTCCGATAACTTGTAAACCGACGACTTTCCGACAACTTTCCGGCGGATGTATTTCCGACAGATTTCCGACGGTTTTATTTCCGACAGCTTTCTGACGGATTCGTAGAAATTATTAAAAATGATAATAATTTAAATAATAACTAATTTAATATAAATTTTTAATTTAAAATTTGAAATTATTTAAATTAAAATAAAATTATTTAAATTAAAATAAAAAGTAAGATTGTTTTACAAAAAGGTTGAAAATAAAAATCTACTCGGTGGGCGGCGGAGGAAAATCCGGGTTGCGCCCCAAGTACGCCATCATCCGTCGCATCATCTCCCTGTCCTTCTCCCGGGCGACTTCTAGGGCGGCTTGTGCATCTTGTATCTGCTGGACCGTCGTCTTCAAATCTTCAATTTCGACGTCCTTTTGCTTCATCTGGGCTCTCAGCTCGGATGACTCGCTGTAGTAACGAGAAGACCCCGATGATCCTGCATCGTCGGGAAGACCATAAATCCGCCCTTTGCTCAGCGGAGTAACCTGCGGGAACAAATTGTAAATGAAAAATACTTGAAAACTATTATAAATTTTACGTACCTTTAAGACGAATTCGTTGATGATGTCGTCTGGGGCTTGGGTGATGGGAGGGGTTCCTTCCGTGAGTGGCTGAGACAGAATGTACTCTTCTTCCATTCTTCAGACGCTCTCATTGATCTCCCGAGCTACCTGGTTCTGGATGACACCATCCTTGTCGGTGTGTGTTGCTAGCAAAAGTTCCAAGTGGTTGGGTTCCCGACCCAACTCCTTAGCCTGCAGTTGTTAGATATTTATTTGATAATATAAATGTATAAAACTAAAAAAAATTTAATAAAAATCAAGACGTACATAAAAAAATTTACCATATCCCTAGCCTTTGTCTCCTTGCTGGTAGCTCCAAGGTTGTGGGTGGCTAAACCTTTGCGTGTGCTGTTCCGGTTGGTAGAGTGATATGTAGAGCTCGCCTTGGTATCCTCTTGTTGCCAATAGGCGATGAACCCGTTCCACAAGTCCGGCTTCTCAACCATCTCCTTTGGCACCTTATCGTGTTGCCACTTATCCTTCTACTCGTTCACCTTCTTCGAGCAGTCCCGCTTACAAGTCGAATTCCCTCCTGACCAGAGCGGTCAAGTGTGGTTCCCACCTAAATTCTTGCTGGAAAAAGAAAAATTAAATAAAAAAATAATACTTTAAATGAAAGTAAAAATTGTGAAAACAGATGACTTACATTTCTTGATCCTCCAGTGGCATGGCGGTGTACGTCGGATACGGACGGCTGAGCAAAGAGATTTCCATCTTGTTGAGGGACTTCGAAATCCCGCTGCGAGAATCACCAAACCTACGGGAACAAAATGTAACAATATAATAACATTAGTCACAATTAAATTAAATTAGTAAAAAAAAAAAACCAAAAATGTAACAAAAAACTTACCATCTGTCTGTACCCGTCTGTCTGGATGGAGATTAGTCAACCTCTCTCGTCCAGGAAGACCTATCAAGTCCTCGACGCTAATCTGCGACAGTGCTGTGGCGGCTGGTGGTGTCACCGGCGTCTGTAGAGGTGTAGACGACGGTGTTGGTGTAGACGTCGTACTCGAACGAGGTCTACTCGCACGACCACGACGTTGGCCGCTGCCAGTTGCAGCGAAACCACTATAATCCCTACATTTATATTAAAAAAATTTTAAAGTTATGAAAAATCTTAACTTTTTCAAATAATGGTAAAATTATTAAGAAATTCTAAAATTCTTAAGTAATTGTTACATAATTTAAAATTCTCTAATTCTAAATTAATCCTTAAAATTGTTTAAAAATTAGTAAAAAATGCTAACAATTTTTTAAAATATAGGCAAAATATATTTTCCCTAAATCTAATTATATAAAATTTATAAAAATATATATATATTCAAAAATTAATTCATTATCTTAAAATTTCGAAATTGGTTAAATATATAATTATAAAAATACAATTGTTTAAAAAAAAATTCTTAAATTTCCAAAAACAAAAATTGATTAATTTAACTTTCCTAATCCTAAATCTAACCCTAATCCTAAATTTAACTTCCATACTCCTAAATCTAACATCTCAAATTTCCCTAACCCTAGATCTAACAAAAATCCATTGATAAATTGAGGAAACTTACAAATGAGATGGAAGATCCACCATCTAAATTGGAACGTGAAGAGAAGAGGAAGAGGCGGTGGCGGCGGCGGCGAAATCCGGCGACGGCGGTGGCGAAATCAACCGGAGAAGGGGAGAAGATGAAGAGACGAAATCCCGCGGATTTCCGGCGAAGAAGAGAAGAAGAAACGGCAAAATCGGGCCGAAATCCGGCGAAGAAGAGTGGGCTGAGAGGCGGAGGCAAAATCCGGCGGAGAATAGGAGAAATCGAAAAAAAATTTGGTGCACTACTACTACTACCACCATCATAATTAGTTTCTCCATGAAAAAACCAAATTTTGTATCCCGGCATAAAACCATGGGTATACAAGTGATGCCAAACTTGTTCTACATTAACATTACGCGAATTGCAACAATTTAAACATGGACATTTTATCTTACCACCTTTTTGCAGTTGCGGTCAATTCCCGACAACCTCCATGAACTCGCATATACCTCGTGCATAACTTTCATTTAATGCCTTCGACTCCGGATCATACATCTCTTCATCCATCCACGATCTATAATATCTAGAAGATGACATCTCCCTCTCTTAACGATTTTTTTCTAACAAATGTTTGGTTGGAAGTTGTTGTTGTTGTGAGTGAATGAAGATGTGTGGAATCATATATATAAATACGCTGACCGTCGGAAATCTGTCGGAAAGGCGTCGGAAAGCCAACGGATATAATAACGGCTATATAACGGTTATTTTTTCCGACAGATTTCCGACAGCTAGTTGGGTGTCTGTCGGAAATCTGTCGGAAACTATTAACGGTAATATTGACGTTCATATTTTTCGACAGATTTCCTACAAACAACCGGGATCTCCTCCGGCGTCGGCACCGGCTAGTTACACGGTCCAATAATCCGACCGATTTCCGACGGTCTTCTTATCAGTCGGAAATAATTCCGACAGATTTCCAACGGAATTGAAAAATTTCAGTTCCGTCGGAAATCGGTCAGTTTACCGTTGGAAATTCCGTCGGTTTTGCGGCTGTTTTCTTGTAGTGTTTGATGAATTATTCCTTGTTTGGCTAGGTGTTCCTTGAACTTGTGACTCGTGTATTCAACACTGTTATCCGACCTAAACACTTTTATCTTGGCATTGTAATGAGTAATCACATGATTTTCAAAGTTAGTAAATGCTTCAAAAACACGATCCTTTGATGGAAGGGGAGTAACCCAAGTATATTTTGACTTTTCATCTATGAAAGTCACAAAATACTTGTTGTTATCTCTAGATAAGCATGGAGATGTCCACACATTCGAATGAACTAAGTCAAAACAATTTTCATAGATAGTTGTAGATTTAGAAAACACCGTTTTGCAATGTTTTCCCAAAATGCAAGACTCACAATTTAAATGATCAAAAAAAATATTTGGTAACATAAGTTCAAAGCTCTAGAATGAGGATGACCAAGTCTAGCATGCCACAATGCATTATTTGAAATTTCAAAACGAGAATTAAACGAGAATAATTTATCCGAGCTTGAAATAAAATCCTTAATGACATAAAAGTCATCTTCGGTTCCTCCTTCCCCAAAGATTTTTCCCGAATCAATATCCTGAAAATAAACTCCATTAGGACCAAATATAACATAACAATTCAAGTCTTTTGTCGCTCTCTTAACCGACAAAAGATTACTCGTAAATTTTGGCATATAAAATGCCTTAGAATTCTTATCAAATAGTCTTAGATTACCGATTCCTTTGATTGGGATTCTATCACCATTAGCAATTTCTACATTTCCACTAGCCATTTCTATATTCCCTAGAATGTTCTCATTGCTAATCAAATGGTGTGAAGCACCCGAATCCACAATTAAAGAGTCTCTAGACTTATGGGATAAAAAATTGATACCGGAATCTTTGAGGGATTTGATGATAGCTTCCAAGTCGGATTTAGACATACAACATCCATGGTTTGTTTCTTCCTTCTTGTTTGAAGGACCGGAGTCTTCATTGTTGCATCCGTAGTTGGCCCTTGGTTCTCTACGTTCGGGTAGCACTTTCGGCCTTAGATGTGGATGGAGTGTCCAACATTTTGCTTTCGTGTGGCCGTTCATCTTGCAATACTCACACCATAGGTGAGGGTGTTTGACACGGTTGTTGTTTCGCCGATCTTCAAATCGGTCATACGCTCCTTTGTGAGCCATAGGAAGCTCTCCCTTTCCGTTAAATAAACCACTAGAGCCTAGTTCCCTTTGAACTTGGGAACGAACATCGTCAAAGCTTGGTAGCTTGTCGGACCGAAGGATATGCTTGATGAGGTCATTGTAGACCGGATTGAGTGAGAAGAGAAGCCCAAAGATCTTGTCTTGTTCTCTTCGAATAATGAGAGCCTCCGGATCCATGGTGAAAGGTCGGAGCCCTTCTAGTTCGGCAAAGAGGGATTGATATTTCCCGAGATGTTTGGTAGACCCTAAGTCATCATGGCTTAAGGTGTTGAGAGCCTTCTTGACTTCGAAGACCCGAGTAAGGTTATTGACGTTCCCGTAAACTTTCTTGAGTGTTTCCCATAACTCATTTGCAGTTTCGCAATATGAGTATGCTTCAAGTATAGATGCTTCAAGACCGTTGTGAATAATCGCTAGAACGGCTTGATCTTCTTGGTACCATAAGGCTTTCTTGACTCGCTTAGCCTCCTTCACCTCTTCCTTCTTTTCGTCGGTAGAGTCGGTAAGGCCGGCTTCGGTCTCCTTTGGAACAAGGCTTAAATCGATGTGGCTCCATAAGCCGCGGCCACTTAAGGCGGTTTTGGTGGTTCTTGACCACAAGAGATAATTCTCTCCTTTGAGAATTACCGAGATAACAAGAGGCTTAGATGAATCCATACTTCTTCTTCCCTTGAGAAATTAGAGGAATCTTTAGAATTTGAATTTTAAAGAACCGAGAAAGAAGAAATTTTAATTTCCGAGAGATTTTGAATGAGTAACAAAAGAGTTTGAGCTAACAATCAAGGATCATTGCTCTGATACCATGTTGGAATTTGTGGAATAAGAGAGTAAGATTAAGAATATTTTGGATAGAAAGAGAATGAAGAACTAGAAAGAGTAAGTGTATGAACTTGATTAATCTTATTAATTCAAGATGATTTTTACAATGAATGAAACAACATATTTATAGAGTTTGTATGCACAAAGGAGAGGGAGAGGCTCCAAAGTAAGTTAGAATATTAATCCTTGTCTTCCTCCTTAAAGTCCTCCATGCCTTCCTCCCTAAAGTCCTCCTAGTCTTCCTCCTTAAATTATGGGGTTGTTGTTCTTTGACTTCCTCAATAACTAATATAAATCACCTATCACATCTGGTAAACTCTTGTCCTCAACAAATCCTTTACAATCAAACATAAACCCTCCGAGATTAAGCACTCGAAGTAGCTTCAGTTTCAAGTTACTTGTTTTAACATAACCCCTCCATTCTCCAAAGAACAAAAACGATCGCATTCGTTTGTTTGCACCTCTATCGCATAAGTATTTATTGTCCATAAGATGGTGAAACACTTCTCTTCTGCAAGTAGTAGAAGACCGCTGGTCATTGTAAATATTTACAAAGTTGAGCTCTTTTGCTTTCTTGATAGCCATGTCTCGTAGAAGATCATGGATTCTACAAGACATTACCTTTCCTCTTTCTACTTTTACAGCTTTCACCAAGCTTCTGTCTATCAGCTCTTCGATATAATACCTAGCCACATATAAACCCTTCTGCCACAAGTAACTGTATCAGCTTCTCTACATCGATCTCATAGTCCTCTGGGAAGATGCTAAGGTAAAGAAAGCAAAGTTTCAACTCGTGTCGCATCTCCTTGAAACTTAGATCAAACACAGTTGAAACGTGAATAGAGTTATCCCTTAGGCGTCGCCAGAAACTGGCACACACATCATTCCACTCGTTTGGCCTTTTCCTAGACATAAGCCCAGCAAGAACGACTATAGCATGCGGTAATCCATTGCATTTTTGAATCATTTCTTTTCCGATTTTCACTAGATATCCATCGACCCATTGAATATCCCTAAATGCTTTCTGCTCAAACAGTTTCCAGCTTTCTTCAAATGTTAAGAACCTTAACTTATGCACGTAGACTCTCTGGTCTAGGCCTTCCGCAACTGCTCTGATACGCGTAGTGATGATAACTCTACTTCCTTTATGGTTGCTGGGTAACGCTCTCTTCAGGCTTTCCCACGCTTCTCTCTCCCAAATATCATCTACTACCATCAGGTATCTTTTTCCTTGTAAGAGACTGTAAAGATAAGCTTCTAGCTCCTCCTCCGCAAGAATCTTGATCTTTTCCAACTCTTCCCTAGAAGTTAATCCTAAAGATCCAATGATTCTCAGAAACATATCTCTGGTATTATATTCTTGGGAAACAGAGATCCATGCGCGGTAATCAAATTGCGTCTTAACATCGTCAGAATTATACAGCTTCCTAGCTAAAGCAGTCTTTCCGAGACCTCCCATGCCAAATATGGAGATCATACATCATAACCAAGAAGCTTTTCCAAAAGAATCTTAGCATCATCTTCCAAACCACAGATCGAGCACGTCGAAGCTGCTTCACCCTCAAAACTGAAGTAATCCCTCCTCCTCGAGGCTCACTGAGGCTGCCGATGCCATAAGTCTCCCGCTTGCGAGTAACATCCAAGATTCTTCTCTTGAGAGTTTTGATATCATCGACTATGTTGTACGCATCCATCTTCTCGCCTATTTCGTTGGTCAATCTCCTCAAGCCTCGCCTTCTTGATCTTTCTTCCGTTTTCAGGTTATAGCTATCCAAAACATCTTCAAGATCGTAAGCTATATCTAAAACAAATTTTGTCCACACTTTTGAGGCCTCATCTCCTCTTTCTCGAGCCTCAACATCCTTGAGATAACCTTGTATGCACGTCAACTCTGTATTCAGCTACTCTAGCTCGTCTTTGACTCCCATCAACATTGACGCTTCTTCGATGAGATAGTTGCCCATCTTTCCCACGACGAAACCCATAATCGCATCAACCATCGTAACAAGATGCAAGTGAATCTAAAGAAAATAGGTACAAGATTGAAGCTATGTTTTGTTTCCTTCAGGAGCCTTGACTTTGTAGATGCTTGTGTTTTGACATTTGATCAAATCTAATTTCCTCCTAATATTGTAACGGCATTATGCCCTTTTGCTGATTAGAAAAAGAAAAAAAAATCGAAGTAGACGTGAGACCAATACAAATTCTCATTTGTCAACTTTTCATACGATCTGTCTGTGAAAGTTTCAAATTTTCATACAAGTTGAAGTGGTATATGTTTTGAAGGGTCAAATTCAATCCCAAAGTTTGATATAAGATAATAGTTGTCATGCCTCAAATTTTGGCTCAGATTTTTGAAAGTGCTAATGTTTAGGGGTTTACTCAACAAAAAAAGTTTCGAAGTTTAGCATATTCATGTGCCATAAATTTCCATAGTTAGAAGTTTCAAAAAATGCAATTCATAAGAAAATCAGTTTGTTTGACATTTCAACACTAGTTGTTTGATTAGTCGTGATGTGTAAGACCCTAGGAGAAAAGAATAGTCATCGATATTCAATTCACGTTTTATTGCTTTGATTGGATATGAAAGAGCTTTGGGATTATCTATATCTAAACTCTATCAAACTATAAAAATGCCTAAATTGAGTGAAGTGACGCTGAACTTACCAGAAAAGTGAACCACATCGTCGAAAGTAGCGGGATAATTGATGGAGAATAAGCTCGAGGAGCGTATGAAGCTTTTATCCGGTGCAAATCTTTGTCGAGATCAGTCTCTAATACAGAGTTGTCTACTTCCTTGAAATCTTTATTGGCTTCAACTACCTCATCACTGCTTCTAATTTATTCTAAGCTCTTTCACATTAGTATCCAATTGTCTCAGGTTCTCCTCTAAGACATTCTGAAACTTGTCTAATACTTTCCATAACTTCCTTCTTCTACATTACGCATACCTTATCTAAGTAACCCCATTGTTCACATGTACCACATGTAGGAGGTAATCAAAGGAGGAGAATTCAATAATAGAAACCACTGGATTGTTTGGAATTTGTGCTATTGATGATCCCCCTTTTCAAAACTTAACCACTGGATTTGTAATTCGGAACTTCATCGTCCTACGGGGAGATGCGTTTTTGAAGACCTCTTCAGGAACATCGACCGATCGACGCTCATCAGAAAGTGAAATATCAAGCTCATACTTTCTCAAACCTTGCTTATTTTGAATAACAGGTCAGAAAGCCACGACGAATCGATTTTTAGACACAATCGGAGGAGGAGGTTACTCTATAGTCTCCTGTGTGACCATCGCAGCGGCGACGGCAAACTAAACCTAAATCGCCATATCACCCAGATTACAAAAACGCTCCGGTTTAATCCTACCTATATAAGGGTCTTATCCATCTAGTTGGTCTAAGAAAAACAGAGGTAAATGGGGTTTGGGAAATCTCTTCTGGAATCATCCTGAGCTTTTTACGAGAGGCATATACTTTGGAGAGTCACACGCTAATGAACTTTCAACAGAATGAAGAAAGTGACTTTTAATGGCTCATATACTGTCTTGAAAGCTAACTGTTCTAAGTTTATATGTCTCTTCCTTTGTGATAGTTAGTGGTTATACCCACATAGCTATATAAGGGTCTTATCCATCTAATTGGTGTAAATTTCTTCCCCGGTTGTCTGCATCTAATTGAAAGCTTCAAATTCTTTCACAGAAACTGCATATGTGACATGGCAAATCCAGTAAGTAAGCCAGAGAAATCGGCAGTACAGAAAGCCGTTTCTGTTAAGTTTCATGGGCTTACAAATAAAGAAGGGAAGACAAACAAATAACAGAGGTTTCAAAAACACCACAGAGACATTCTTTTAAATCACAAACAATTTGAAGACAAACAGATTTCAAAAACACAAACAAACAAAATTTAAAAACACAAAATACTTTTCAGAAACATCACAGATACATTCTTTTAAATCACAAAATACTTGAAGACAAACAGCCGCCTCCCCTGCCTTTGAATTCGTGATGTGGCACCAGTTAACTAATTATTTGAGCAAACCAAGCAATCCAATTAATCGATTTGGAATCATCAGCTTCGGTGCTGGTTCTTCGTACTTCAGATTCAGCTTCATCAAACTAGGCATGGCCTCTTCTTCGATCTGCAACTCACCTAATCTTAACATGTTCAATTCAAGCTTCCTCAGACGACTAAAACCTTGTGCGCTGATGCTCATCTTCCTTCCCAAGTAATAACAATTTTCCTCCAGGACCAGTTCTTCTAGTCTTGGCAATTTCTGCAAAGCAGGCATGGGATCTTCCTCGAGGCTTGATCTGTTCAGCCTGAAAAGCTCAAGACTGGGAAAGATGAGATCCATGTCTTTGGGAAGTTTCTTTATGTCACAACGCAGTGTTAACTCGACTAGGACTTGGAACCTAACTGCTTCTTTCGATTCCAAATTGAAGTCCTCTATATCTAACGCCAGGACACGAAGATTTTTCAGTTTAGAGAAGGAAACTAAGCTCAAATGAACTTTTCTTCTCTTGTATACCCTCGAGAAATCGTCGTCGATCTCCAAGTCCCGAAGATTGATTAGTAACTCATGTTTGAGTTTGCTCCATCTGTATGAGGAGATAGACCTCAGGGTCTGAAGGTTAACTGCGTCACCTATTAGCAAATTTCCCACAAAAGAGCCCATGACATGCCTGAGTGATGTCAGCTTACTTAGATCGGTCGTTCTAAAATAGACCCCAGCATCTAGTGTTTGTAAGAAGCGCAAATTGGAAATGAAAGCTGGTAAGTAGTTCACACCAGTATGAGCGATCCGAAGGTACCTCAAGTGGAGTAACTCCCCAATCACATCTGGTAAAGTCGAGTTATGAAACGTAAGCCCTCGAAGATTAAGCACCCGAAGTAACTTGAGCTTCAAGGTAAAGGTTTCAACAGGAGACCTTCTTGTCAGTTCTCCGAAGAACAAGAAGGATCGCATTCGTTTGTTCACACGTCTGTCACACAAGCAGCCGTTTATAAGAAGGTGAGCCACTTCTCTTCTGCAAGTAGTAGAACAATGCTGCTCGCCACGTTGAGTAGTAAAGTTGAGCTCTTTTGACTTCTTAATGGCCACATCCCTCAGTAAATCATGGATTGTACAAGAGATCACCTTTCCTCTTTCTACTTTTTCAGCTTTCACTAAGCTTCTGTCTATCAGCTCTTCAATATAATACCGAGCCACGTCTTCCATCATCATCTCTTCATCTTCTTGTATAAACCCTTCAGCTACAAGTAAGCGTATCAACTCCTCTACTTCGATCTCATAGTCCTCTGGGAAGACACTGAGGTAAAGAAAGCAAAGTTTCAACTCTTGTCGCATCTCCTTGAAGCTAAGATCAAATACAGTGGAGACGTGAATAGAATCATCCTTTAGGCATCGCCATAAACTAGCACACACGTCATGCCACTCGTTTGCCCTCTTCCGAGACAAAAGCCCGGCAAGAACGACTATAGCAAGCGGTAATCCACGGCATTTTTGAACCATTTCTTTTCCAATCTGCTTCAGATCTTCATCAACCCATTGCATGTTCTTGAATGCTTTCTGTTCAAACAATTGCCAGCTTTCCTCAAACGTCAAGAACCTTAACTTATGGGCGTAGACTCTCTCGTCCACACCTTCAGCCACGGCTCTAATACGCGTAGTGATCATCACTCTACTTCCTTCGTGATTGCACGGTAACGCCCTCTTCAAGCTCTCCCACGCGCCTGCCTCCCATATATCATCTACCACTATCAGATATCTTTTTCCTTCGAGAAGACCGTGAAGGTAAACTTCTAACTCTTCCTCCTCCAATATCCTGATCTTTTCCAACCCTTCCGCAGAAGCTAGTTTCAAAGATCTAATGATTCTCATAAGCATATCTCGTGTTGTACTCTTGAGAAACATAAGTCCACGCGCGGTATTCGAATCTACTCTTCACATCCACCGAGTTGTAGAGCTTCCTAGCAATTGCAGTCTTTCCAAGACCTCCCATGCCGAATATGGAGATCATAAATCTCTTGTTCTCTCTATCATCAAGAAGCTTTGCCAAAAGAATTTTAGCATCATCTTTCAGACCAACTACAAAATCTTCATGATCAACAGATCGAGCACGTCGAAGCTGTCTCACCCTCAAAACTGAAGTATTCTCTCCCCCTCGAGGCTCACTGAGGTTGCCGATGCCATAAGTCTCCCGCTTGCGAGTCACATCCAAGATTCTTCTCTTGAGAGTTTTGATATCATCGAGTATGTTGTACGAATCCTTAAACTTGCCTACTTTGTTGGTCAATCTTGCCAAGCCTCGCCTTCGTGACCTTACTTCCGCTTTCAGGTTATAGCTATCCAAAACATCTTCAACATCGTAAGCTATGGCTAAAACCAGTTTTGTCCAAGCTTTTGAGGCCTCACCTTCTCTTTCTCGAGCTTCAACATCCTTGAGATAACCTTGTATGCAAGTCAACTCTGTCTTCAGTTCCTCTAGCTCGTCGTTGATTCCCATCAACATCGACGTTTCTTCGATGAGAAAGTTACCCATCTTTCCGACAACGAAACCAATAATCGCATCTACCATCTTAACAGGATTCAAAGGAAAATAGGTACAAGATATGTTTGGTTTGCTTGTGTCTCTGATAGACCCTTAAAAGTGTGGTTCTTGATGCTGCAAGAGAAGATAAGAAAATCAGTTTGTTTGACATTTCAACACTAGTTGCTGACTAGTTGCGATGAGTAAGACCCTAGAAGAGAAGAATAGTCATCGATATTATTATGGGTACGTATTAGCTAGTGAACACTTGTACTGACTTTAGAGTTTTTCGGATTTTCTAGTGTCTATATCTAAACTCTATGAAATTGGTGCGGCTGAGTTGTCTAAAAATGCCTAAATGGAGTGAAGTGACGCTTAAACAAGTTTCAAGTGATAGAGATCTTACCGGAAAAATAAGCTCGAGGAGCATCCGAAGCTTTAGGGGGGCGTATTCAATCTAACATTTCAAGTGATTCGTTTTAATTTGTCAAATCATATGTTATTGAACCTTGGATTTTAAAAAACCTATTAAAATCTACTGTTATTGAACTAGTGATTTTAAATAGTACTTTAAAATCCACTGTTATTGAAATTATACTAATGATTTGATTTTAATGATTCCAGGAGATTTTAAAGGAAATTCCAGGGGATTTCTTTGTTAAAAATACAAAGACTCAAATCTCATGGTTTTAGGTGGGATTGCAGAAAATTTAATTATAAATCTAATAGAATCACACAAAATCATTAAAATAACCTAAAATCTCATTAAAACTCAAATCTCTTTAAATGTAAGATTCAATACACCCCCCTTAGATTTTTTAAAACATAATTATTCTCGAAAGTGTATAAATATATTTTAGTACAACTTAATATTTATTAGTTACAATGGCACAATGATTTACAACATGAAAACAGATGTTCCCATTCCCAAGTTGAACATGGTGAAGCACAACTTTTTGTTGCTTTTAGGAAGCCAGCACTTTGATGATAAATAAATGGTGATTGGCATGAATAATATCCATTTGATCAAAAATTAAGTCTCTAACATAACCTAAATCAAAATTACGTATCTAACATTTATGCCAATTGCAATTACCTTTTTACCCTTTAATTTATTTTTGAGTTTTAACTTATGAAAAAAAAATTAAAAGTAATAATATTGTTTTTTTTACCCTAATCTACTCATCTCCGTCTCACCGCCTAACTCCCTCCTCCCTCTTTCTTCTTCTCAATTCCTATAATCAAGTTCGATCAATTTCATCAATATTCTTCTAATTATTATTCTTCTTCTTCCTTCCTCATTTGTTTCTTCTTCTTCTTCTTCCATCATTTGTTTCTTTTTCCTCTCCCATCATTTTTTTTCTTTCCTTTTTTCTTTGTTCGACACAAACACAATAGTCGATCACGTATCTCTCTTTGGTGATCCACAAAACTAAGTCTAAGTCACTTTTTTTTATCTTGTTGCCATGGATTAGAAAATTCTCAATCGTTGATTAAGAAAAGATTGATATCGTTTGAAACAACCAAACCCTTTTTTTATTAACTAATCCGAATAATTATTCCCATAAATACTAAAGAGAGATATTCTTGATGCTTTTGCGTTCAATGGAGTCAAAGAGAGAATCGAAAACTTTTGATCTATAACCCAAATCCGATTTGCAATTTTAGAAAAGAGAAGTTTGTGAGAGATGATTTTTGGATATGGGATTGTGAAAGAGAAGAAGAAGAAAAAGTCAAATCTGTTTTTTTTTTAAAATGTTAGTGAACAGTGGCACGCTCGTAGTGATTATGTGAACAGTGGCATATTTGATTACAATTTTGCCAAGTGTGGCATATTTGCAATTGCCCCCTATCAAATATAGAAATATAATATTTTTGGGGATTGTTTTTCACATTTACTTTAATAAAGAAAATCTTTTTACTGTGTCCACATAAGGTAATACATATTTTTTTAGGGATTTTAACTAAATTTTATTAAATAGCTCATTAAGGGTATTTTAGTCATTTTCTAGTGGATGTTAGACACCTAATTTCCAATTAGGGCATGTTATACACCTAATTAAAGGTCCCCAAACTATTATACACCTAATTAACCCGATTTCAAAAACACAATAGAGACATTCTTTTAAATCACAAACAAAAGAGAAATATATTCGCAATCCAAACAATCCAATTGGTTTGTAACAAGAGCCAATAATCGATCTGGAATCATCAGCTTCGTTGTTGGTCCGTAATCTTTAATCATATTCAGATTAGTCTTCAACAGCATCAAACTAGGCATGGCCTCTTCTTCTATATGCAACTCATCTAATCTTGACATGATCAATTTAAGCTTCCTCAGCCGACCAAAACATTGTGTGTTGATGCTCATCATCGCTCGCGAGTAATAACAGTACTTGAGGACCAGATCTTCCAGTCTTGGTAATTTCTGTAAAGAATGCATGGGATCTTCCACGAGGCGTGATTTCGTCAGCCTAAAAGACTCAAGACTGGGAAAGATCAAATCCATGTCTTTGGGAAGTTTCTTTATGACACAATGCAATGACAACTTTAATAGGACTTGGAACCTAACTGCTTCTCCCCATTCCGACGATAACTTGAAGTCCTTCACCTTCTTCACCTTCAGGAATATATACCTAAGGGATAGCCACAGCTACCTACGGAGTAGCTATAGGGGCTTAAGCTGATTACGAAAAATGCTACAGGGGTTGGAATAGTATTTATGCCAGTTACCTAAATACATGATATAGTAGTCATTGCCCATGCAAATACTCTTCTTTTAAATCACCATAAATTAATAAATTTTCCCGGTCTCGAGTCGGGCCAATGTAAAAATTATCGAATTTTACTTATTTTATTTTGACTAAAAGTTGACCAAAAGTTGAAATTTGTTGAAATTGTTCTCAAATTTTACTTATTTTATCAAAAATATTTAGGATTATATTCAAAATTTGTGAAAATAATAGATACGATAATTATTTTTTTTACACTTAATTTTTTTAAATGTATCTTAATATATATGTATATCGTTTTTAACTTTATTATCAACATTAAAGTTAATAATAATGATTTCTTTTGGAATTTTGTACATAAGACCGTGTATATTTTTTTTTAATCTACATGCTCTATTATTATGTTAAGTAATTAACATCAATTTAAAACTACAAGTGTTAATCTTAATTTCAAGTTATTACATTTGACTTTAACTAATAGATTCATTTAGATTATGTAATATAACATCAGTGAAAAACAAAATTTCAAGAATATCATAACATTTGAAAACAAAATTTCAAGAAAATCATAACCCAAAAAAGATCTCTTTATAAATTAATAATTATTAATTTATCGATAAATTAATAAATTTTCAAAGTCCGAACATTATTAATTTATAGACCTTTTAGTGTACTTGAAGACAAACAGTCGCCTCGCTTGCCTTTGAATTCGTGGTGTGGCACCAGTTAAACAATTATTTGAGCAAACCAAGCAATCCAATTAGTTTAAAACAAACGCCAATAATCGATTTGGAATCATCAGCTTCGGTGCTGGCTCTTCGTACTTCAGATTCAGCTTCATCAAATTAGGCATGGCCTTTTCTTCGATCTGCAACTCACCTAGTCTTAACATGTTCATTTCAAGCTTCCTCAGAAGACTAAAACCTTGTGCGCTGATGCTCATCTTCTTTACCAAGTAATCACAATTTTCCTCCAGGACCAAATCTTCCAGCCTCGGCAATTTCTGCAAAGCATGGGATCTTCCTCTAGGCTTGATCAAATCCATGTCTTTGGGAAGTTTCTTTATGTCACAATGAAGTGTCAACTTTACTAGGACTTGGAACCTAACTGCTTCTCCCCATTATTAATGAAGTTTCATGACTTAATAAAAGCTTGGATTATGTTTCCTCTGTTTCCAATAAGTTTTTTTTAGTTACCTCCATGAAATGGTCTAGCAAGTTAGATATAGATACTGGAAAATTGTGTTCATGGTCATGTAAGGAATCTATATTCCTTCACTAGAGGAAAATACATATTTTAGAGTAATCAAATTCTTGCATTTGGTTTTGATTATCTGAAGGAGGAGCTGAATTATTGTGTCACAACATAACTGCTTAAAGAGAGCATTCTTGTTTGACAAGAACAACTTCATTTGGGTTGCTTTTTATTTGCATAGTAAATTCAACATCTTCACTTTGTTTCCATGTAGCTAACGAGTTCGTCTAATGCGTTGTGTGAGGAGCTTCTAATTCTTACGGAGGCTATGAGCTTTTCCTTCAAAACAAGTGCTCGCTTCCTCATGCCTTCACCTTCTTCACCAACAATTAACCTCTTCAGAGCTCTCTCAACTCCTCCAATTTCCACTTCACCTTCAAGCTGAATCCCTACTCTCCATAAGCTTTCTATATACTTTGCGTTTAATTTCTGCTCACCGTTGGAAGGCCTACATACCATTGGGACTCCTTCCGCAATGCTCTCGAATGTTGATGTTGGGGTCGGTTTTCACCAGCTCAACGTTAACGTCTAAAGACAAGACGACTAAAGAAATGGCCCTCCGGACTCTCGATGAAGAAGGCGCAACAACATCCGAGTCTTCCCGCGATGCAGAACATGTGGCAGCTGATTAAGTCTAGACGAAGCAGACAACGGACCAGGAGGGGGCCGACCGCGTGCTCGGTACCACGGCGAGCCGACCATGTGCTCGGACTACGTCGGGCCGACCGCGTGCTCGGCACCACGATGGGCCGACCGCGTGCTCGGCACCACGACGGGCCGACCGCGTGCTCGGCACCACGACGGGCCGACCGCGTGCTCGGCACCACGACGGGCCGACCGCGTGCTCGGTGATATACTCCATTTTTGGGGTATTCTAACCATTGTTCTGTAGGGTTTTATCGAGTCTTTCTCCTTTGTATCGAGTTTTTTTAGGTCCAAAGGTGGTTGGAATGAAGAATTGGAGTTTGCTAGGAGTCTTGGTGGAAAAGATGGAAAACACGATCTTTTGGATTCTGAAGTAGCTGGAGCACCTGCTCCTGATTTGACCGACCTGCTCCCAGAGATTCATAAAAGGGAATATTCACTTAATGGAAATATTCACCTAGAAGATTTACCCTAGATCTACCTAAGATTTACCAAGCCGCCACCGACCTAGAAAAAGGAAACATCTTGGAGAATAAATATGTGCTTCTTCCTTATTTTCTAGACACGTTTTTTACACACAATCTTTTACGCAAAAATCATCAAAAGACCTTACTTGCTTTTCACGTTTTGGCCGAGAACCCTAGGGAGAGATTTCCGACTTCTTGCTTTGGATTTCGAGAGTTGTTCGTCTACATGTTATTGATTTTTCTCTTGAACCTTACTCTTTAATTTATTCTATGAAAACTTTCATGTCTCTTTGCGTTATTCGTTTCATTATGTGCGAGTAGTTACTTTTGTTAGATTAGGGTTTTTCAAAGGGATTTAGAGATTCAATGAACTCGGCATAGATAGGATTATACTTACATATTTGATATCTTCATCTAATGTTGAATTAAATGCCTAGACTAGCTTGATCACCTAGCCTTTGATATTAGGTTAAATTTACTCATCAAAAGTGTAGTAGATTGCTTGAAATAACTTAGATGGGCGATTTGATCCTTAGCCAACGACAGTTGAAGTTAAGGCAAATCGTGAACTTATCAATCTTAATCGTTAATGCTTGTTAATTTGTTTAGTCTCAAACGACAGTTTAGGGTGCTAGATTTATTAGTAAAGTTGTTGATGCCACGACAGTGGATCCTCATAAAATCGTGATTGTGTTCTAGATTGGTACTTAAATTGATATCCTGAATAATTGCTTGGTTCTTGATGATCTATTCTCTGCGATAATTCCCTTGTCTAACGCCTTTATCATATTTGTTTACAACCGAATTTTACTTTGCTTTGTTATTATTTTCGTGACACTTTAAAACCACTTGAATCGCTTAGCTTGAATTGTGTTTAAAAGGAACTAAAGTGTATTGCCAGTCCCTGAACGAACCTAAATCTATTTCTACATCGGATTAGTAATTTAGGAATTGAGTTCTTAACCCAGGCTAAAAACCTGTTATCACTCGGCACCACGACGGGCCGACCGCGTGTTCGGTCCCTCAGTGGGCCGACCGCGTGTTTGGTCCAACAGCCCGATAATGGAAAGATGGCCCGGCGACACAAAGACAGTGCCAAGCCCGGTCCAGACACGAAGCCCACTCTGTTCCTACCGACCTTAGCAGGGATGGAATCCGCGAAGACTTAGGAATGTTTAGCCTCCTTAGGGATAGTATATATAGTTGATGTAAAAGCCCTTGAGAAGGCATTGACAATCTTATTCACAACTTTGTACTCAAACACATTAAAAGCAATAAAAAACTACTTTCTCATCTCTTGTTGTCCTAGCTTACCCTAGAAGTCTCTGCTTCCTCTCGAACCCTAACAAATCTAATTGGTCCCCGGCAACGGCGCCAAAAACTTGATACGTGAAGTTTTAAACCCAAATAGTATCCGCAAGTGCACAGACAAAAGCAGTAGTATTTTAGGTATCGAATCCTCAGGGACCAAGGTCACACTATGAAAATATGGACTATTGTTTAAAGCTAAGATAAAAATGGGATTGGTTTGAAACGAAACAATGAACGAAATAGCAATTAAAAAATGATGTAAATTCAATAAGATAAAGACACTAGATTAGAGTCATTCGCCAGTGACTTCGGATTAAGGACTGAGCAATCTATTCAGGATTCAATTTAACGCAATCTAGAACTCGAACATGAATGTAATATTGCCTCACTGTCGTGATGCATCAATATCTTTATCTAACATCCTAAATGCATAAACTGTCGTTCGAATTCAGAGATGAAGATAAGCATTAACAATTTGGTTCGATTTGTTCACAATCGACGGTAACAATCAACTGTCGTTGGTTACACACCGATTGTTCATCAACGGTTTATCTAGCAACCTAGAGCACTGTCGTGAATAAGTTAATCCTAAGATCATAGACTAGGTGATCAAATTAGCCTAAGCAGTATGAATCCCGATTGATGAAGACAAATGATAATATTTCCTATTTGGCTCAGTCACTATCATCCTAATCCACCATTGAAATTCCCTAATCTAGCTATGAGACTACTCAAGCATAATGGAATCAATCACAACAAAGATAAAAGGAGAATTCATAATCAAATTAAAGAGAATAAGGTTTAGAATTCTTCTCAGAACGATGTCGTGGAATGATCCAGCAAGGAGAAGCAACAAATCGGAAAAATCCCAAAATCGTAAACAGTAACTGTGAACAGTACCGTGAACAGTAATCGTGAACAGTGTTTCGATGAACAGTGTTTTGATGAACAGTGTTTTCGTGATTTTTCCAAGTCTCTAGTCTCAGGAACGTACAATGAAAAATCTCAGAGAAAAAATAGAACTTAGGTTTAGGAAAGTGGCTGAAACTTATTTATAGGGAAAATTAGGGCAACTTGGTTCTGGGTGCCCGACCGGTCGGTCTGGTTCCGGACCGGTCGGTCCGTATGCAGAATCGGCAAGTCTTCACGTCGTGGACCGGTCGGTCTTCTCATCCGGACCGGTCGGTCCGGATTCCAGAGAGTTTTGGCTTCGGGACTCGGGTGTGGACCGGTCGGTCTAGTGGTAGGATCGATCGGTCTTGCTTTCGCTTGGGTCTTGGGTCTTCACACGGGACCGGTCGGTCCACTGGCCAGACCGGCCGGTCTCGAATCTAGAGAGTTTGGCTTCTTCGAGTCTTCGGGCGAGCAGGTGCTCGCTCCAAACCGAGCAGGTGCTCGGTTTATGAAAAGTGCCATCTTTTCTCCAGATTCGTCCTTTTTGCTCCAATAACCTCCACATACTCTAATCCATGCATGAGAGCCTCCTAGAACCTGCAAAGACACAAAATAAACTAGAAAGAACCAAAAAGACTAAAGAAATGATAACTAAAAGAGACCAAAATACTAATATATCAATTCCCCCGGACTTAGATCTTTGTTTGTCCTCAAACAAACTTAGAAACAAGTAAAGGAGAAAGGTTTGAAAACGCGGATGGAATTCACTCGCTTGTTGGAAAGATTTCAGATTTCATACTTTCGTCATTAGGCCTTAGAACATGTATCATAGTCAACCATGGGGCTCATAACCTAACTTAATCACCCACAACCCATCAAAACGTCGGTATCCACAATATCATCTCTTAAATAGGATTAATGAAAATGAAGTACAGTGATCTTACCTAAGGGGGATCGTTTCAAGGGGTGCCGACTTTTCCGAACCAAGACCCTCTCCTGCATACTCTTTTTCTCAACTCAAATCCTCTCTTTAAAAATGGTTAAACGTTTGATAGATTTTTTTTTTTTTTTTTTTTTTTTTTTGGGACGGATCGGAATGAGACCGCGAAGACATACGGGTTTACGCATCGTCCCCTGGCTCACCCAGAAACTTGAAGTTTCCCTCTAGAATTTTTTTCTCTTTTTTTTATTTATATATTTTTTATGGGACGATTCTCATGAGGTCACAAAGGAGATACGGGTTTACGCATCATCCCCTGGTTCACTTCGAATCTTTTAGTTTCCCTTACAACATGCCTTCCGCGAGTCCCAAAAGATACACGGGCTTATTTGCGTAGTCCCTTAGGCCACCTGGACATGTTGCTTTGATAAAAGAGAGGAGAGTTAGAGAATAAAGAACTTACGTGGTGGAGAGTTGCAGTGTCTTGTAAGGTTCGAAAAAGTCTTGCCCAATGAACGTCAAACCCTTGAAAAAGAAATTAAAAGTCAAGATTAACCAAATAATGACTTGAGACGATATTGGATCCACCTAATTCCCGATGAATATGGGCTTTGGGGAAAATTTATCCACCCATAACCTTTCCGATACAGAGCTTTAGCCAAACAAATCATGCAAGTAATCCCTAATCCAAACATAATTCCAATAGATCAAGATCCTAATTCCCAACACTCGATAAAATTCAAAAACAGACTCGATAAAAATCAAAATAAAACCGATAACAAACCGCTCCCCCGGACTTAAATCACACCGTCTCCGGTGTGAAAAAGTTCAAGAGATTGGTGACACAAGAAAATAATAAAAACGGAAAACAAAGATGGATAAAACAATGATGGTAGAAGGTGAAAGAGATATCACCGCGTAGAAGCCTCCGCGTCGTCGTTGAGCAGGTGCTCGATGCCATGCGAGCAGGTGCTCGACTTGGGACTAGGCTGGGGATCGACCGGTCCCAACAACTGGACCGACCAGTCCCATTTCCAGAGACTCCTTCTGGTCTGGGCTTCTGGCGTTTTTTTTTTTTTTTTTTTTTTTTAGGAAATCTCAAAACTCAAAATTTTAAACCAAAGTTAGTAGAAAAAGAAATCAAATTGAAAAAGTTAGAAAACGTACCGGTGGGGTGCATCCCACCAAGCGCTTGTTTTAAGTCGTTAGCTCGACTTTGTTGGCCATCTAGGCTCAAGGATTAGAGGCTTTCTTGTCCGGATCAGGGCTCGGTGGAGGTGGGTTGAGGCGTGGTCGATTTGCTCTTTGATCACTTATATTCGGTTGCAGCACCTTGCTCAGCATACTAGCCATAGCCGCTTGACCCTTTCCCTTAAATTCCGGAGTAACAATAGCTTTGACCTTAGAGAAAGGCCTAGACATGCCTTTACTCTTTAGCTTGTACTCAATTGTGTCTCCAACACATCTCTGCGGTGTCAAGGTTATGTGCAAACCTGTAGCATTCTTCTCGCGCTTTGGTTTGTCCCGCTTGTTGACTTCCTTGGGTTTCCTTTCATAAGAACGAGTGTCTCCATCCAGGACTTCATTAACCTCATTCTTATTACAGAGTGCTGCAGCTGGTAGGACACTTACCCTTCCCGTTACATCGTCTATGGCAACACAAGAGCCATACTTGTCGCCATCCGAAATAGCGTTGTAAGAGATCCGCTTGTCGATGTTAGAGAAAACAATCCGTTTGTTTGGTAAGTCAACAACTGCACCTGCTGTTGCAAGGAAAGGTCTTCCCAAAATCAAAGGCATGTATGAACCATTGCTCATCTCCACAACTTGGAAATCAGTTGGAATCAAACAATCCCCAATCCTGACATTTAAATTCCCAATGAATCCTTGCGAAGTTGTTACCGAGGCATCCGCAAATCTAATAGACATCTTAGAAGTCTGGATATCAACAATACCTAAAGATTCTGCAATATCCCTTGACATGAGGTTAACACTAGATCCAGAATCGCATAAAGAATCCTCAAAATCAATTCCAAAGATAAGACATGGAACAACAAACTTACCTGGATCCTCTAGCTTATGCAGTTGCCTTAATAAAGGTTTCTGAGTGTTACCTGGAGTGACATCTATGCTTTGACTCTGAGGATCCGTAGCTGGTTCAAGTAGGATCGATCGATCTGGCTCGTCCGCAGGAATCAATGCAACCTTTTCCGCAGAACCTGACGCTTTACTCTGGGACATAGAAGCAACTTGTGAATCAAGAAAGTCAACCTGACAAGTTAAACTCTCTAGTTTATAGCTGAGTTCGTTGTTCATGACGTTTATCTTGTCGTCAAGAGAGGTTATTTTCTCATTCACTTCCCGTGCACTCCTGTCTTGCCCATCTAGAATCTGTTGCATCATTAGCTCAAGTCTATTCTCTTGGAGGTGCGGTGCTTGATGTTCTCTACTCTGATTGGGTCCTTGGTCCTCGATAAAGTTGACATAGGCACGTGGGTAAGGAACCTTGGGTGCGTAAACTCTCTCTGGGGGAATTTCTGAAGATTCGGTAGGAGCATCCTGGCGAGCAGGTGCTCGCTCCAAACCGAGCAGGTGCTCGGTTACGTGCTCCTTACCTTTTCTGTGGGTGCTAGAGATTCCGCTCGTGATTTCAACAGCATTGGCATACCCATTCTTAGGATTCATCTCCCCTTTCCCTGGAAGAATTCCAGCCGGTCTCTTAATCGTCTCAGCAGTTTGAGCAACTTGTGTATCCAATTTCTTCACATGCGCGGTAACAGCCTCGTACTTTGCATTCAAATCATCGTACATGAGATCTACCTTGCCATTAATCTCAGTGGACGCCTTTTGGCTGTTAACCATCAGTTGCTGCATGAGACTCTTCAACTCATCCAGAGATATAGGCACGGAAGTAGCTTGTTGTGGCGCAGCGAATTGTTGTTGGTTCCCTCCTTGGAAACGACTCTGATTCTGGTTAGGGATGAACTGATTCCCTTGAGTGTTGTTGGAGTAGAATCTCTGAAATCCTTGACCGTTCACAAAGTTGACCTCTTGTAATGCGGCGACCTCATAACCTTCAAACTCTTGAGAAATAGGAGCACCCCCATTCTCTTCCACAGATTTTACCGGTCTCTGGTTCTCGCGTAAAAGTAGATTCACCTTTGCTGTCAGCTCATCAATCTTATGAGTGTCCATATTATAGACTTTCCTGGACCTATCATACTCAGGAGCCTTGTTGCTAGAGCTCGCAGCAAGGTTCTCAATCAGCTCAAAGGCTCCATCCCTTGTCTTGGTCATGAAGTCTCCGTTACTTGCAGCGTTAAGAGCATTCCTATAGTCCCACTCAACTCCATCGTAGAAAATTCCAAGAATCTGCTCATCTTTGAAGCCGTGATGAGGACATTCCCTACGGTATTCCTTGAGTCTCTCCCAAGCTTCACAGAAAGTTTCGCTGGAATGTTGTTGAAACGAAGAGATCTTATTCATCAAAGACGCAGTTTTGGACTTGGTGTAGAAGTGGTCCAAAAACGCAGCTCTAACTTTGTCCCAAGTCTTTAAAGAACCAGCCGGTAAAGACTTCAACCATCTAGAAGCCTTATCCGAGAGTGAGAATGGAAACAGCTTGCACTTCATAAATTCACTCGGCACTCCATTAGACCCCGTAGTAGTGCAGATTTCCTCGAAATTCTCAATGTGATCCATTGGTATTTCAGCTGGTAATCCGTGGAATAGATGCTGTTTCACCAATGAGATCATCTGAGGCTTGATCTCATAATCCTGCCTCTGAATAGTTGGGATCACAATGGCTGAACGGTTCTGATAGAAAACATGGGGATTATCCATATCCCCTATACCCGGCTGTACTAGTGGAGCTTGTGGTTGATTCCTTTGCAACTGAGCAATCTGATCCCTCAACAACTGCAACTGAGTATTCATCGCTTCCTGAGACATAACAAAAACAAATAAAAGAAAACAAAATTAGCAAAAATAAATTCTTAGACTATAAACTAAATCGAAATTCAAAGGCAACGCAATTGGTCCCCGGCAACGGCGCCAAAAACTTGATACGTGAAGTTTTAAACCCAAATAGTATCCGCAAGTGCACAGACAAAAGCAGTAGTATTTTAGGTATCGAATCCTCAGGGACCAAGGTCACACTATGAAAATATGGACTATTGTTTAAAGCTAAGATAAAAATGGGATTGGTTTGAAACGAAACAATGAACGAAATAGCAATTAAAAAATGATGTAAATTCAATAAGATAAAGACACTAGATTAGAGTCATTCGCCAGTGACTTCGGATTAAGGACTGAGCAATCTATTCAGGATTCAATTTAACGCAATCTAGAACTCGAACATGAATGTAATATTGCCTCACTGTCGTGATGCATCAATATCTTTATCTAACATCCTAAATGCATAAACTGTCGTTCGAATTCAGAGATGAAGATAAGCATTAACAATTTGGTTCGATTTGTTCACAATCGACGGTAACAATCAACTGTCGTTGGTTACACACCGATTGTTCATCAACGGTTTATCTAGCAACCTAGAGCACTGTCGTGAATAAGTTAATCCTAAGATCATAGACTAGGTGATCAAATTAGCCTAAGCAGTATGAATCCCGATTGATGAAGACAAATGATAACATTTCCTATTTGGCTCAGTCACTATCATCCTAATCCACCATTGAAATTCCCTAATCTAGCTATGAGACTACTCAAGCATAATGGAATCAATCACAACAAAGATAAAAGGAGAATTCATAATCAAATTAAAGAGAATAAGGTTTAGAATTCTTCTCAGAACGATGTCGTGGAATGATCCAGCAAGGAGAAGCAACAAATCGGAAAAATCCCAAAATCGTGAACAGTAACTGTGAACAGTACCGTGAACAGTAATCGTGAACAGTGTTTCGATGAACAGTGTTTTGATGAACAGTGTTTTCGTGATTTTTCCAAGTCTCTTGTCTCAGGAACGTACAATGAAAAATCTCAGAGAAAAAATAGAACTTAGGTTTAGGAAAGTGGCTGAAACTTATTTATAGGGAAAATTAGGGAAACTTGGTTCTGGGTGCCCGACCGGTCGGTCTGGTTCCGGACTGGTCGGTCCGTATCCGGAATCGACAAGTCTTCACGTCGTGGACCGGTCGGTCTTCTCATCCGGACCGGTCGGTCCGGATTCCAGAGAGTTTTGGCTTCGGGACTCGGGTGTGGACCGGTCGGTCCAGTGGTAGGATCGATCGGTCTTGCTTTCGCTTGGGTCTTGGGTCTTCACACGGGACCGGTCGGTCCACTGGCCAGACCGGCCGGTCTCGAATCCAGAGAGTTTGGCTTCTTCGAGTCTTCGGGCGAGCAGGTGCTCGCTCCAAACCGAGCAGGTGCTCGGTTTATGAAAAGTGCCATCTTTTCTCCAGATTCGTCCTTTTTGCTCCAATAACCTCCACAAACTCTAATCCATGCATGAGAGCCTCCTAGAACCTGCAAAGACACAAAATAAACTAGAAAGAACCAAAAAGACTAAAGAAATGATAACTAAAAGAGACCAAAATACTAATATATCAGTGACCAAACTGACATTGACATGGTGGCCGAGATGAAGAGGCTACAAGATCAGATGGCTCAGCTACAACAACAACAAAACCGTAACCAACAGCAAGAACGTGCCATCGGGGATATGGACAATCCTCACTCCTTCTATAGGAACCGAGCTGCAATCGCTCCTCCTTGTGTCTTAAGGCAAGACTATGAGATAAAACCTCAGATGATCACGCTGGTCAAGCAACATCTATTCCACGGTCTGCCCACTGAAATTCCGATGGACCATATAGAGAATTTCGAGGAGATCTGCTCCACGACAAGTTCTAATGGGATGAACCCGGATTTCTTAAAGTGCAAGCTTTTTCCCTTCTCGCTCGCGGATAAGGCTTCACGATGGCTCAAGTCTTTACCTGCTGGATCTATCACGACTTGGCCACAGTGCAGGGCAGCGTTCTTGGATCACTTCTATACCAAAGCTAAGACCGCGGGATTGAGAAACAAGATCTCTACGTTTCAACAACAAACTGGAGAATCTTTCTATGAGGCATGGGAGAGATTTAAGGAGTATAAAAGGGAGTGTCCACATCACGGATTTACGGATGAGAACTTGCTGGGAATTTTCTACGACGGTGTTGATTGGGATTACCGGAACACGTTGAACGCTGCTAGTAATGGGGACTTTATGACCAAGACAAAGGAGAATGCTTACAAGCTTATTGAGAACCTAGCCACAAGCTCAAGCAACAAATCTCAGGAGTATGATCGGACTACGAAATCTAATGGAACGTATTCTCGTAAGATCGATGACCTAACGGCTAAGGTTAACTTGCTGCTCAAAGGGAACCAAAGGATGGTTCACTTTGCCGATGAGAATGGAGAAGCACTAGCTGAGGATGTGACCGATGGAGGAGAATTTGATCCGGAGGAGGTGAGTTATGTGAATGGGCAAGGGTATGTCCGAAACCAAGGGTTCAACTCAAACTACAGGAACCATCCGAATTTCTCTTACAGGAGTACGAATGTAGAGAATCCGCAGGATCAGGTATACCCGCAACAAACCGGTTATCAGAACCAAAAACTTCAGGATCAAGGCTTCCAGAAGACGGTACCTCAGGGTTTTCAAGGCAAGACATTCGTTCCGTTTCAAGGTCAAAAGCCCAGGTTCAACAACTTCCAAGCTCCTGCGAGCTCCGGTGGTACTTCTCAAGACGAACTTAAGAGTATGATGCAACAGTTGATGGAAAATCAGAATAAGACAGCTGCTGAACTGAACACTAAGGTAGACTCCATGTACTCGGACCTAAACAGTAGACTTGAAGCCGTGACTAACCATGTTAAGAAGCTTGACACGCAAGTAGCCGAAACCGCGGAGGCCGCTAAAAGCCCACAGGGAGTGCTGCCAGGAAAGCCGACCACAAACCCCAGAGAGGTTGCTGCTGTCACGCTGCGCAGTGGAAGAACTTTACCCCCGGTTGTGGAGGCAGTAGCTAAAAACTGCCCAGAAAAATCTGCGGAGCACCCGCTCCAACAGGGAGCACCTGCTCCAACTGAAAAACAAGATGAAACAGTTGCTTGATCATCTCGTCCTGTACTTAGACCGAATGAGCTAGTTGACCAAGTTTGGTCTCGTGTTTACAAACCCCCAGTCCCTTACCCAGTACCCCCAAGGAAATCGCAGAAAGATTTAGAGGAGGCAAAGTGTAAGGAGATGTTAGATCAACTCACGGTTAAACTCACACTAACCGATGCTATACAGATGATGCCGGCTATGAAGAAGTACGTTAAAGGTTTGATCACTGGTAAGGTTTCATCAGAGCAAGGTACTACATTGGTCTCTAAGGATTGCAGTGCTGTTCTGCAAAACCGGATGGTTAAGAAGCTCGATGATCCCGGGAAATTTGTGTTGGCCGTGCAGATTGGTTCTACGTGTTTCAAGTGTTCCTTGTGTGACTTGGGTTCCAGCGTGAACCTCATGCCCTATTCGGTTGCAAGGAAACTTGGTTATACTAACTTTAAACCAACTCGTATTTCTTTGGTTTTTGCTGACAGGTCGGTGAAGTTACCAGTGGGAATCCTAGAGGATTTACATGTCAGGATAGGCAACACGTTGATCCCAGCTGATTTTGTAGTGCTGGAACTCGATGAAGAGCCGAAGGATCCCTTGATTTTGGGACGTCCTTTCCTGCGCACAGCTGGTGCGATTATCGATGTGAGGAATGGTATAATTGGTCTCCAGCTGGGAGACATTATCATGGAGTTTGAGATGGATAGATTGCTCAAACAGCCAACCATTGATGGGCAAACCTTTGCCGTCGAAGGAGACCTTGAGATCTCGGAAGACGACATGGAAGGACTCCTAACCGATGATCCGCTTGAAGTGGTGCTAACCAAGGCCGAAAGTGAACATGGTTATTTAAGTGAGGATGCAGTCGGGTTAGCCAGGATAATGGATTCGGGTCAGAACGAAAAGTCCACCGGTTTCTTGAATCTTAAATCGGACGATGCTGAAGGAGCAGCTGCTCCCGAAGACGAGACCCCACCTTCTGGAAACATTGTTGACAGCCCTTGGAGCGAGCTGAAAGCTCCAAAACTCGAGCTCAAAACCCTTCCTGCCGGGCTAAGGTACGCGTTCCTAGGCCCCAACTCTACTTACCCCGTAATTATTAATGCTGAGTTGAATAATGTGGAAACCTCTTTGCTTTTGTGCGAACTAAGGAAGTATAGACGAGCTTTAGGGTATTCACTAGATGATATTCCTGGAATTTCGCCTGAACTTTGCATGCATAGGATACACCTAGAAGATGAATCAAAGAATTCTATTGAGCATCAGAGAAGGTTAAACCCGAATCTGAAGGACGTAGTTAAAAAGGAAATCATGAAACTTCTAGACGCAGGTGTAATTTATGCAATTTCGGATAATAAGTGGGTTAGCCCAGTTCACGTAGTACCTAAGAAAGGCGGAATAACTGTGATCACTAATGCGAAAAATGAATTGATACCTACTAGGACAGTTACTGGCCATAGAATGTGTATTGATTATAGAAAGTTAAATGCTGCCACACGAAAAGATCATTTTCCCCTGCCATTTATTGACCAAATGCTTGAGAGATTAGCTAACCACCCATACTACTGCTTTTTAGATGGGTATTCAGGTTTTTTTCAGATTCCCATCCACCCGGATGATCAGGAGAAAACGACATTCACATGTCCATACGGCACGTTTGCTTATCGCCGCATGCCGTTCGGGTTATGTAATGCCCCTGCGACTTTTCAAAGGTGCATGATGTCAATTTTTACCGATTTGATTGAGGAGATAATGGAAGTTTTCATGGATGATTTCTCCGTCTATGGAAGCTCTTTTTCCGTATGTTTGTCAAATTTGTGCAGGGTGTTGCAGCGATGCGAGGAGAAGCATCTAGTGCTCAACTGGGAAAAATGCCATTTCATGGTTCGAGACGGTATTGTTCTAGGTCACCGAATTTCTGAAAAGGGTATAGAGGTTGACCGAGCAAAAGTTGAGGTTATGATGAGTTTGCAACCGCCAGATTCAGTCAAGGGAATAAGGAGTTTCTTAGGTCATGCTGGATTTTATCGCCGTTTTATCAAAGACTTTTCGAAGATAGCAAGGCCACTCACGCAACTTTTGTGTAAGGAGACTAAGTTCGAGTTCGATGCAGCATGCCTTGAAGCCTTTCACACAATAAAGGGAGCTCTGGTAAGTGCACCCATTGTCCAACCACCGGACTGGGAACTCCCTTTTGAAGTGATGACAGACGCAAGCGACTACGCAGTAGGAGCGGTTTTGGGGCAGAGAAAAGATAAAAAGCTTCACGTGATATACTATGCGAGCCGAACCTTAGACGAAGCTTAGTGCCGATACGCGACTACCGAGAAGGAACTTCTAGCAGTTGTATTCGCTTTTGAGAAGTTCAGGACTTATCTTGTTGGTTCCAAGGTGATCGTGCAAACCGACCATGCGGCTTTGAAATATTTGCTCACCAAAAAGGATGCTAAGCCGAGACTTTTGAGGTGGATACTATTACTCCAAGAATTCGATCTTCAAATTGTTGATAGGAAAGGGACAGAGAACGGAGTTGCTGATCACTTGTCACGCATGAGGGTTGATGATGAGGTACCTCTTGATGATTCCCTTCCGGATGAACATGTTTATGCAGTTGGAATCCGTTTGCAAGAACCGTCAATCCGGACAGGAGCCTTTTGTGAGGCTATATCTAGAGAAGTTGTTCCGAGCTTTCCTTGGTTTGGGGAGATAGCGAACTACTTAGCTGCTGATCAGGAACCGGTCGATTTTGTGGGAGATAAGAAGAGGAAGTTTCTCCGTGATATACGAAGATATTTTTGGGACGAGCCCTTTCTCTACAAACATTGCTCGGATGGTATTTTTAGAAGGTGTGTACCGGATGAGGAGATTCCTGGAATTCTCTTTCATTGCCATAGTTCTAATTACGCCGGTCACTTCGCCACCTTCAAGACAGTCTCTAAGGTACTTCAAGCCGGGTATTGGTGGCCAACTATGTTCAGAGATGCGCAAGATTTCATATCACGATGTGATACATGCCAACGGCAAGGAAACATCTCTAGAAGGAACGAGATGCCTCAACACTTTATTCTGGAAGTTGAAGTGTTTGACGTATGGGGAATAGACTTTATGGGACCATTTCCATCCTCCTACGGAAACAAGTATATCCTAGTGGCAGTTGATTACGTTTCCAAGTGGGTGGAGGCTATTGCGTCCCCAACAAATGACTCCCGCGTTGTGGTGAAGATGTTTAAGTCTATCATATTCCCTAGGTTTGGAGTGCCGCGTGTGGTCATAAGCGATAGAGGCTCTCACTTCATCAACAAGATCTTCGAAGGACTGTTGAAAAAGAATGGTGTAACGCACAAGGTCGCAACGCCATATCATCCACAAATTAGCGGACAGGTTGAAGTTTCCAACAGGGAAATCAATAGTATCTTGCAAAAGACCGTGGGAGTGTCTAGGAAAGACTGGTCTTCCAAGTTGGATGATGCGTTGTGGGCTTACCGAACAGCGTACAAGACTCCGTTGGGAACGACTCCTTTTCACTTGGTATACGGGAAGTCTTGTCATCTTTCGGTTGAACTAGAGTATAAAGCAGCATGGGCGGTTAAGTTATTGAATTATGACATCAAACCAGCGTTTGAAAGACGATCCATGCAACTTCACGCGCTAGATGAGATAAGGCACCTGGCCTATGAGAGTTCTAAGATCTACAAGGAGAGGACCAAACGTTATCATGACAAAAGAATCCTCAACCGAAACTTCCAACCAAACGCTAACATAAGTACTTCTCTTTAACTCTCGTCTCAAGCTCTTTCCTGGAAAGTTGAGATCCAGATGGTCCGGACCCTTTGTCATCAAGGAGGTTTGTTCTTATGGAGTTGTGGTGTTACTGAACGCTAAAGGAGCCGAATTCGTGGTCAATGGCCAGAGACTTAAGCCGTATCTTGGCGAGACAACCCAAGCCGAAGGTGGATTCATCCCCTTAGGCGATGCACCAAAAGCCTAAAATGGCTAACCAAGTCAAGCTAATGACTTTAACCAAGCGCTTGGTGGGAGGCAACCCACCGGTATGTTTTCTAACTCTTTTAAATTCGATTTCTTTTTCAACTAATTTTGGTTTTTAGCTTTGAATTGTTCAGATTTTCCTTAAAAAAAAAAAAAAACAAATGAAAGATCGGGAGCAGCCTCTGGAAATGAGACCGGTCGATCCCCAGATCGGACCGGTCGGTCCCGTGCCCGAGCACACATTCTGCCCAGACTGAAACGGAGCACCTGCTCCAACTTACAGAGCACCTGCTCTCGAGGGTAAAAAAAAAAAAAAAAATCAAAAACAATTTTATGCTTTTCCTTCTGATTTATTTTCTTTCACTCTCTCTTTTCTTATTCTCACACCGAGACGGTGTGAAGTAAGTCTGGGGGGAGTAGTTGCTAATGTTGTTTATTTTAGATGTTTTCTTTTCTTATGTCTTTTGAGTCTGTTTTTGTTCTTTCTTTGTTTTATTGAGTCAAGACTTTTTAGTTGGGAATTAGGACTTTATTCTATGACGATTTCTGAACCACTTGTGCTAATTAACTCTCTTTCTAGTGACCATTTCTTCAGAGCATGGATTACAAGGATTAGCTGGAACACTTCAATGCAGCATCTTCCAGGTTCCAGATTGACCAAAATTCTCTCGCTATTGACACTAGATTAGGGAAACGATTAATATTCAGGACTTCTTTTTCCTTTTTACCACTCTTGTTGATCCTGAATAGCTAGCTCATTTTTAGCTAGTACCCTCCTTTAACCTTACCTCTTTTCAAACCCCTTGCCGTCTTGTTACTTCATTATCATATGTGCAGCATATGTGCAAAAGGGCCGGAGAGAGAAGGGTCGACACAACCTCTAGATCACTCGTTCTGAAGGACAGAGCACCTGCTCTTATTTATGAGGATTTGTGGACGAAGGAGTGAAAGGAACTTTATCAAGATCCACCTGGGTATGAACATCACTTCTAATATTTTCGTTTTTGAGAGGCATATCTGTGTAATTAAAAACCCTCTTCATCATCAACAGTACCAAAAAAAAAAAAAAAAAAAAAAAAAAAAAAAAAGAATTCGGTGCTGAAGAGCGGAAATCTGTAAGAATATATGCCTCTCAAACCCAGCAAATATACCCAAGGGGAACAGCAGTTCACGGGAAGAAGGAGGAAAACAAACAAGGATGGAATGAGTGATTTAGAGAATGTAGACATCAAACAGACCCGCTCTCTCTTGCAATTTTGTGCGATATCCTGCATCCTCTACGAAACATCGGTAACCCTTAAACACTCTAAACACCTTTAACTCCACCCTTAAATGGCCTTAAACCCTTTAGCGCCGTATTTCCTGAGAAAGTGTTTTTAGCGAGATCCTTACGTATACTTTGATCTCGTTTGGTTTGTGTTTTACAACGAATTATTTGGGAAATGGCCTGGTCGGGAAGTGTGTTGAGATTGTTTTGGCGAAGCTTTGTCGTTCGTAATCTGAGTTATGTGGTCTGCGGATCGAAAGCCAAAGGTACGGTTCGCTGAGAATAAAAGAGTTTCCACGTTTTCAAACCTTTTTCCTTTACTTGGTTTTGAGTTTGTTTGAGGACAAACAAAGATCTAAGTCTGGGGGAATTGATATACTCCATTTTTGGGGTATTCTAACCATTGTTCTGTAGGGTTTTATCGAGTCTTTCTCCTTTGTATCGAGTTTTTTTAGGTCCAAAGGTGGCTGGAATGAAGAATTGGAGTTTGCTAGGAGTCTTGGTGGAAAAGATGGAAAACACGATCTTTTGGATTCTGAAGTAGCTGGAGCACCTGCTCCTGATTTGACCGACCTGCTCCCAGAGATTCATAAAAGGGAATATTCACTTAATGGAAATATTCACCTAGAAGATTTACCCTAGATCTACCTAAGATTTACCAAGCCGCCACCGACCTAGAAAAAGGAAACATCTTGGAGAATAAATATGTGCTTCTTCCTTATTTTCTAGACACGTTTTTTACACACAATCTTTTACGCAAAAATCATCAAAAGACCTTACTTGCTTTTCACGTTTTGGCCGAGAACCCTAGGGAGAGATTTCCGACTTCTTGCTTTGGATTTCGAGAGTTGTTCGTCTACATGTTATTGATTTTTCTCTTGAACCTTACTCTTTAATTTATTCTATGAAAACTTTCATGTCTCTTTGCGTTATTCGTTTCATTATGTGCGAGTAGTTACTTTTGTTAGATTAGGGTTTTTCAAAGGGATTTAGAGATTCAATGAACTCGGCATAGATAGGATTATACTTACATATTTGATATCTTCATCTAATGTTGAATTAAATGCCTAGACTAGCTTGATCACCTAGCCTTTGATATTAGGTTAAATTTACTCATCAAAAGTGTAGTAGATTGCTTGAAATAACTTAGATGGGCGATTTGATCCTTAGCCAACGACAGTTGAAGTTAAGGCAAATCGTGAACTTATCAATCTTAATCGTTAATGCTTGTTAATTTGTTTAGTCTCAAACGACAGTTTAGGGTGCTAGATTTATTAGTAAAGGTGTTGATGCCACGACAGTGGATCCTCATAAAATCGTGATTGTGTTCTAGATTGGTACTTAAATTGATATCCTGAATAATTGCTTGGTTCTTGATGATCTATTCTCTGCGATAATTCCCTTGTCTAACGCCTTTATCATATTTGTTTACAACCGAATTTTACTTTGCTTTGTTATTTATTTTCGTGACACTTTAAAACCACTTGAATCGCTTAGCTTGAATTGTGTTTAAAAGGAACTAAAGTGTATTGCCAGTCCCTGAACGAACCTAAATCTATTTCTACATCGGATTAGTAATTTAGGAATTGAGTTCTTAACCCAGGCTAAAAACCTGTTATCACTCGGCACCACGACGGGCCGACCGCGTGTTCGGTCCCTCAGTGGGCCGACCGCGTGTTTGGTCCAACAGCCCGATAATGGAAAGATGGCCCGGCGACACAAAGACAGTGCCAAGCCCGGTCCAGACACGAAGCCCACTCTGTTCCTACCGACCTTAGCAGGGATGGAATCCGCGAAGACTTAGGAATGTTTAGCCTCCTTAGGGATAGTATATATAGTTGATGTAAAAGCCCTTGAGAAGGCATTGACAATCTTATTCACAACTTTGTACTCAAACACATTAAAAGCAATAAAAAACTACTTTCTCATCTCTTGTTGTCCTAGCTTACCCTAGAAGTCTCTGCTTCCTCTCGAACCCTAACAAATCTAATTGTGCTAGCTTAGGCTCCCACAATTTGGCGCCGACTAAGGGGAATAGAGAATTTCTGACACAAAAAAGCTAGGTTACACCAGATCTGGGAAGATGACCGGCGACAACAGCAAATCAAGCAGCAGCGAGGAGTCCTCGTCTCGCAGGAGCAGCCAGGAGAAGGAGAACTCCGTCGAAGCTCCTGCACCCAACACCGTCAACAACCCAGCAGACATGACCGAGGTCAAACAGATGCTAGAGACGCTCTTCAAGAGAGCAGAGGAACAACAGAAGTTCAACGAGGCAACTACCAAGGAGCTGAAGGCGCTCTCGCGAAGAAAGCGCAAGAGGCACGAAGCTACCAAACTTAGGGGTCGCTTCTCCACACCTCGGACCGCTCGAAGAGAACCCGGCGACTTGCCTCCACCACCGCCACGACGGGACACCGATGGAACCCCCAAGCGTGCTGGGGAGGTGTCTGACGACGATCAACCTCCTCCTCGGAGACGTGCCCGAACGAACACTGCTGGCGACAGCGCCAGGGCTGACGTAGAAAGAGAGCCCTCCATAGCAGAGCTGTACCAGAGGGAACAGGAGCGTAGGGCTCCACGAGGTTCTCGAGACGAAGAGGTCACTGCGCTACAAGCCCAGTTGGACAAGGTCGTCTCTGACCTAAAAGCTACCCAACTACAGATGTACCGGAACACGGTGAAGGCTCCTGGGATCGCCTATGTGCTCGAGAAAGCACGGAACACACCCTTCGCTGAGAGGGTCGTGAGGGCTCAAATCTCCGACCCCGGAAAAGTCAAGCTTCCAATCTATGAAGGAACCACCAACCCTGTTGTCCATCTGATGGAATTCGAAGTCGCCTTATGAAGGGCAAACTTCACATAAGCCGAGAAGGACATCGGCTACTGCAAACTGTTCATAGAGAGCCTCAAAGGGCCTGCCCTCCAGTGGTTCTACAAGCTGGAGAAGAACTCAATCCACACCTTCCATCAACTCTCAGACATGTTTGTGCAGCATTACAACATCTTCGCTGAAAGAAAGATCTATGATGCGGAGCTGTGGACGAACAAGCAGGGTGAGAATGAAAGCCTGCGGTCTTTTGTGATAAGATTCAAGTACACGCTGTCAAAGGTGGACGGTATTACCAACATGTCCGCGCTGGAGGCCTTGAGAGGAGCGCTTCGATGCCCTTTTCCATTCTGGCAGGAATTGACTGTCAACCCACCCGCGACCATCCAAGACGCTCTCAACCGCGCTACAGACTTCGCTTGAAGCGAAGAGGAAGTCCGCGCTAAGAGGGGCGGGAAAACCAAGCAAGCGGGCGAAACCACCCAGTCCGTTGCGACGCCACCACCCTTTTAGAAGCTCTTGCAATGAACTACGAGGCGACTTGATCCCTGCAAAGGGTACGTAGGCAGCTTGTCTTCGGACGAGTTCAGTTACCCCCCCCCCCCCTTCCGTCAAAAGGGGGGGGGGGGGGATTACGCGTTTCACAAGCCTCATCTCCGGATGAGCTCCACTGACCTCCTCCGCCTTAAGAGGGGGGGGGTGGGGGTACGTGTTTTCATAAGCCTCGTCTCCGGATGAGCCCACATGATCTCCTCCGCCTTGAGGGGGGGGAGTCAGTGTTTTATCTAAGCCTTGTCTCCGGACGAGCTCCACTGATCTCCTCCGCCTTAAGGGGGGGGGGGGGGGGGGGGTAAGTGTTTTCACAGCCTCGTCTCCGGATGAGCTCATTTGACCTTTTCCGCCTTCAGGGGGAGAGTAGGTGTTTTTAAAGCCTTGTCTTCGGACAAGCTCAATCTCTCTAGACGATTTCAGTTCCCTCCTTCGTCTAAAAGGGGGGGAGTGGGGTACCCGTACTCTACTCTTTGACTATAACATCACCAGAAACTTCAAACACTTGGCACAAACCTCACCACGAGAACAGTTATGTCCATCATGGGCTAATCAAAGTTTCAATCAAGTAAAGTTGTTCCGCATTCGTTGCTGCTGGCCACAGTGATGATGCGGGAATACGAACGCAATGACATCTAGCATCGGATCCAAAGCGCGCTAAAAACTTAGGGTGTACTTGTTCTCGGACAGACGTGTCTAGAGAACAGCACCATTCTGCAAAGCCCAACAGCAACGTTGGCAGATAAAAAGCGTGAGCGCATTTGCGTTTTCTCTACTTAACAAAGCCTCATTTATGAGAAAACGAAGCCTCATTCATGAGCAAACAAAGCCTCATTCATGAGCAAACAAAGCCTCATCCATGAGCAAACAAAGCCTCATTCATGAGCAAACAAAGCCCCATTCATGAGCAATTGACCAAGAACGAGCCTCATTCATGAGCAAAAAATAAACTAAGTCATTAACAAGGGGAGACAGTCAGTCATCGGCCTCCTCATCCTCATCGGTTTCGTCCTCGGCAACCCTGTCCTCGGACAGACCGATGGCGACCCCGCCCTCGGCGAGCGCAGCCTCGGCGACCCTGTCGTTGGGAAACACGTGTTCGGCTCCCTTGCCCGCGGCAACCTCTCCATCGGCATTCGGGACATGGAGTTGTAAAACCTCCATAGGAAATACGAAGTCTTAAAACCTTCGAAAACAAAAAAAAAAATTCTGCAGAAACGCAGCAGCTTTAGCAGACGAAGCAGGAAGTCTTGAAACCTTCAGAGTGCTTACAGTCTTAAAACCTCAAGTATGAAGTCACCCTCTACTGCTGTGTGAGTGGTTATGCCAACAACGCCATGACTTCAAACGTTAACGCTGATACCCAATACATTTTTAACTCGGCACTATTATCTCTAACACTACCGAGCTGGGGGGCTAACTGTTGGGGACGGTTTTCACCCGCTCAACGTTAACATCCAAAGACAAGACGACTAAAGAAATGGCCCTCCGGACTCTCGATGAAGAAGGCGCAACAACACCTGAGTCTTCCCGCGATGCAGAACATGTGGCAGCTGATTAAGTCTAGACGAAGCAAACAACGAACCAGGAGGGGGCCGACCGCGTTCTCAGTACCACGGCAAGCCGACAATGTGCTCGGACCACGTCGGGCCGACCGCGTGCTCGGCACCACGACGGGCCAACCGCGTGCTCGGCACCACGACGGACCGACCGCGTGCTTGGCACCATGACGGGCCGACCGCGTGCTCGGTCCCTTAGTGGGCCGACCACGTGCTCGGTCCAATAGCCCGATAATGCAAAGATGGCCCGGCGACACAAAGACAGTGCCAAGCCCGGTCCAAACACGAAGCCCACTCTGATGCAACCGACCTTAGCAGGGATGGAATCCGTGAAGACTTAAGAATGTTTAGCCGCCTTAGAGATAGTATATATAGTTGATGTAAAAGCCCTAGAGAAGGCATTGACAATCTTATTCACAACTTTGTACTCAAACACATTAAAAGCAATAAAAAACTACTTTCTCATCTCTTGTTGTCCTAGCTTACCCTAGAAGTCTCTGCTTCCTCTCGAACCCTAACAAATCTAATTGTGCTAGCTTAGGCTCCCACAGTTGAGTTCCATCCACAATGGCTCCAAAAGCCTCCTACTGGAGGATGTCCAAGTACTTCTCTTTGCGGTGCCCAATTCACAATGCATCCTCTTTCTAAGACCATCTTACTCACTTCCTCTGGCAATGACTCTGAGCCAAGGATAAAGCCTGGTCGTATGACCCATAAGAAAGATTGGTTGCTATCACAGAATCTCCAAGCCATCTCCAAAACTTCCTTGGCTTCCATGACAGCTAAGCTTCTCAAGCTTATGTATATGATTGACTTTGGTTTCTGCTTGTCCAGCCATTCAATGCAGCTGTTGTCTTGTTCCAGTAGACTAGAATTTGCTGAAGATGTAATGTGAAGAGGTCCTAAAGGGTACACTCTAATTTCGAGTTCTTTATGCAGTTATACCAGAAGTTGTTCTTTTGTTGACTACTTCCCAACAGAGCTCCAAAAATGGCTCTAACATGCCAAATCTCCGAATCAGTAGGTCTTGGTAACTTAATGGATGCAAATTGTCCAATACCTTGTCTTGCACTTCAAGATCTGCAAAGTGAAACAAGAATGGCTATTCACCACTTGACCAACACCATAGTTGCTGCCTTGCCTTGTCTATTCACCATTTTACATTCCAAGATGTTCTCCGGTTCTTTGACTAAAACATCAGTCAATACTGAAGGTAATTGAGTTGAAGTGGGAACATTACCTATCGTACCTTTTGATATGCTCAAATTAACCTTAAGCTACTCTCTCAAATTAAGAGATCACTGTAGTATTTTAAGGATCGAATCCAGAGGGAATCAAAGAAACACAATAGATTAATATATTCGAACTAAGCTAAGCAGGATGATGAGAATGAAAAGACAAGTAAATAAAAGCAATTAAACGGTTGTGAAAATCAATAAAGAAAGACGCTAGGCACAGGGAAATCTCAGGTGAATCAGAATTGCAGATAATAAATTAAAGATAGGATATTAAGCGCAGTTCTTAAACATGAACACGAATATAAAATCAATCAACTTTCGCTGCAGAGATTATCTATGTCTAAATCATAGAAAACCAAATTTCTTTGCGAATCTTAACAATCTAAACAAGCATTAAAGTTCAAGTTCAATTGTTCACAAAACCCTAAACCAAATTTCTTTGCGAAAAGGAATTTTGCACATCATAGACTAGATCAGGTAATCAACAAAACTGTTGTTTCTATTAATTATCCTAAGATCATATTTCAGGTCATGAATCTAAAATCAGCAATAAACTCAAGCCAAGATGAAGAACTTCTAAAGATATTATCCTATGCAATTAAATCAGATCTAGCATTTCATCAAACACCTTTGAAAATCCCTAAACCTAACAAGAGAACTACTCAGACATAATCATAGAAGCAAACATAATTTTATTAATGATTATCTCTAAGAATCAAGTAAAAGAAAGCATAAGCCTAAACAATGGCTGTAAAAACGTATATATAGAGTACATAAACTGTCATAAACATAATTGTAAACATCTGGAACTTTCGGGCTTTGAACGGATCTTTGATTTTTGGGCTTTTGGCTTGGTCGAGCAGGTGTCGATCGACACCATCATCTGAATCCGATTCTTCACTTTGATCTTCGCCACTTCATTCCGCAATGCTCCAAAACTTCTAATAAACATCAATTATGCCTCAAACGTCTAAGTACCTGCAAAGACTCTAAAAACAACTGGAAAACACCAAAGGACTCTAGATATTGGACTTATATCATGGTCTAAACTGGTTAAAAATCATGATATATCAGAATTCTTCTTCAGTTCTTCAATTAGAGTTTTAATCTCTAAATCTCTCATATACGCAGCTTGAATTTCCTTCAAAAGATCACACTCCAATACCGACATAGACATATGAAGAATTTCAGCACCATCTACTTTAGACAAAGCATCAGCTACGACATTCTCCTTACCTTGTCTATACTGAATTTCATAATCAAACTCTATAGCAACTTAGGCAGCCACTGTTGTTGAATGGGAGTATTAAGTCTTTGTTCTAATAAGTATTTAAGACTCCTCTGATCCGTTTTAATGATAAAATGATTAGGAAGTAAATAGTGGCGCCACTTTTGAATAGCAAATACCACAGCTAGCAACTCTTTTTCATAGAGGGAAAGGTTGAGTTGAGTACCTTTCAAGAGCCTGTTGATGTAAGATAAGGGATGTCATTCTTGCATCAACATTGCTCCAATGCCCTGTCTACTAGCATCAGTCTCTACAATGAATGGCTTATCAAACATTGGTAAAGCCAAAACAAGAACATGACATAGAGCTTCCTTTAATGCTTCGAATGCCTCTTGAGCTTCAGCAGACCACCCAAAGGCTTCTTACTTAGTTAAGTTTGTCAAAGGCCTGGCAATAGTACTAAAGTTTTTGACAAACCTTCTGTAATAACCAGCTAGGCCTAAAAACCCTCTCAGCTGCTTTAAGATAGTGGGTATAGGCCACTCCTGCACTGTCTTGATCTTGGTAGGGTCAGTGGATACACCATCTACTGAAATGTAGTGTCCCAAGTATTATACCCTACTAGTAGCAAAGACATACTTAGTCCGCTTTGCATACAACTGGTGCTTCCTCATTAACTGAAACATCATTCTGAGATGATCCACATGTGACTCAAGAGAAGGACTGTAAATAAGGATGTCATCAAAGAAGATCAACACAAATTGCCTTAAGAACGCCTTGAATACATAATTCATCAAGCCTTGGAATGTGGCAATGGCAATTGTTAGCCCAAAGGGCATAACCAAATGCTCATAATGTCTAGCATGTGTCTTAAAGCCTGTCTTGTGAATATCATTAGGTCCATCAAATCTTCAATCAATGGAATAGGGAACCTATCTTTCACAATCATTCCATTTAACTTAGGGTAATCTACACAAAGCCTCCATGTGCCATCTTTCTTTTTCACCAGAACCACAGGAGAAGCAAATGGGCTAGAGCTAGTTTGGATAGTGCTATTGCTTAACATATCTTCTACTATATTTTCTATTTCATCTTTTTGATAGATAGCATACATGTAAGGTCGCTGGTTCATCGGATCAGACATCCTCTACTATATTTTCTATTTCATCTTTTTTATAATACATCATCTACTACTGGAATAACTGCTTCTTCTTCTTTCAACTCAGCTGAGTACAACATTAGTTGATCTTCTTAATCAGAGGTTTCTTGGAAACTGATCATTGAAACTTGAGCCTCCATATCAGTGATCTTCCTTAATCTAGTAGCTTTCACCTCCCTTACTGATCCCTGTTTCATTCCTTGTAACATTATCTTCTGACCTTCAAAGATAAATCACATCTCCAACTTTTTGAAGTCCCAAGTAATGGGTCTCAAGGTTTCCAGCCATTGAATCTCTAACACCACATCACATCCTCCCAACGGAATAAACATGAAGTCAGCACAGAATGGAACAGCTTGTAAAGTCTACTTAAAGATTTCTACCTTAGCCCTTACTCCATTTTTGCCTCCATCAGCCACTGACACCTTTGCCAACCCAGCTGATTTGGTTATACATTTTAGGTTCTCTGCTACTTGAACATCCCTGAAATTATGTGTAGAACCAGAATCTATTAGGATGAAAATTTTTATCTTGTCATGGACTCCTTTTACCTCATGGTCTTATAATCAGATATACCAGCTACCGCATTAACAAATATTTGAGGTAACACCTGTTCACAACCTTCATTTTCTCCTACTTCCCCTTCTTCATACTCTTCATCCTCTTCAATCACTCCAACCTATACAGTTGAGTCTTCCTCTTATTGTGAACTTGATAGTGTTTAGGGGTATACTTTTCATCATAGTTATAGCATAACCCCTTCGCTCTCTTCTCACTCATCTGTTCTGGTGTTAAGAATGGTAAGTATTGGTTCCTCTTCTCAGGTGGTTTTTCTTTGAAATGAGTTCCTTCTTGCAGATTACTTCCTTTCCATTTTGAATCCATTTCCTTCTTATAACCCCCCATTACTCTTAAATTGTTGGGTAACTCCTTGCCCTCTCTGGTTATCATTTGGCTTCTTAGGATGAGCATTTTCGTATAGTCTTCCTAGGATTAAGCATTGTCTGATAGTTTGAGGAGAGAACATCTTCACATGCATATGGGTATCAATTCTCAGCCCAGCAAGGTAAGCACTAACCATATCTGCTTCAGAAAGACTAACCCGAATCTTGATCGCTTCGAATTTTTGATGATACTCCACAATACCATATATATATGCAACTAAATTTATAAAATTGAAATTATTATATGCAATATAAAATTTTATGTTTATAACATTAGAACTGAATAAACATCTACAAAAAGACTTTTACAGTTTGATTCAAATTTATAAAAAAAAGTTTCTAAATAAGACATAAAATTTTGATACCTTATGAAGTTTTTTTTATTATTATCATAATATATCTTTCTTAACTAAATTCTATTTCATATCATATATATATTAATTGAGAAGACACTAAAAGTTCAAAATCCTAGGTATCACTCAAAGAAGCTTTTAGAAGATATTAAAACTTAAAAATCTTAGGTGTCATCCAAGGAGAGTTTTAAGGGATAATTAATATTCTATTAAAATTAAAACAAAAACACACACATTTCTAAACTTATAAACTTCCCTAAAATTTCGTCTAGATTTTCCTACAACATTCTGAAATATATAGTTTATAAACTATAAACATTTACAACAAAAATTTCTGTAGAAGGTAATGAATATTGTGTTTAATTAATTAAACAAAATATTTAACTTTCCTATTAATTCTAAAAACATGAGAATTATTATTTTTTATTTGTCAATCAAAGAGAAATAGATAATAATAGGATTTAAAGTTATTTCATAAAATTATTTTCTCAATTTATATGTTGGTCGTATGTATTTATGCTAATAAAAATATATAAATTAATAAACTAAAATTTATAATCCCGCGTTTGACGCGGGTCCAAATCTAGTATAGATATATTGTGCCCCATATAAAATTGTCTTCTGGATCCGCCATTGGTTGAAGTAGTATATGTTTTGAAGGGTCAAATTCAATCCCAAAGTTTGATATAAGATAATAGTTGTCATGCATCAAATTTTGGCTCAGATTTTGGAAAGTGCTAAGTTTGGGGGTTTATTCAACAAAAAAAAGTTTGGAAGTTTAGCAAATTCATGTGATAATATCTTTTTGGTCTAACATGTCCCACAAGATTCATAGTTAGAACTTAGAGCACATACTCTTGAATTCTTACAAATACTATAACAGTAAATCCGGAATAACATTTTAAAAAAATGCAATTCAATTGAAACCAAAACTCAAAAGGACCCATTTTCAGGAATCAAGAGTCATAAAAAGAGGTTCAACGTAGTCTCACACTTGCATTTTGACTTCAAATAGTGTCACAAGGAGATAAAAGAGTGGTTTCTGATGTTGCAAGAGAAGATAAGAAAATCAGTTTGTTTGACATTTCAACACTAGGTGTGGACTAGTCGTGATGTGTAAGACCCTAGAAGAAAAATATAGTCATCGATATTCAATTCTTATACCTATTAGGGAACACTTTTTATTGCTTTGATTGGATATGATGAAAGACATTCTGAAGCTTGTCTTATACTTTCCATAACTTCCTTCTTCCACATTACGCATACCTTATCTAAGTAACCCCATTGTTCACATGTACCACATGTAGGAGGTAATGAAGACAAACAGCTGCCTCGCCTTGCCGAGAGCATGCTATTAGAAAAAAATAAAATAATATATAATTAATTCAATTTTTTTGCGAGAAAATACAACTTTTTTAACAACAATACATTTATTATTTATTATTTTTTCATGTGAAATAAAATTATGAAAAATCTACTTATATTTTTTAATTGTTTTTATCATATATTTTCATAAAATATTACATTTCATAAAAAATAGTTTGTTACCTTTCTAAATTTTTATTACTTCCCATCAAATAAACACATTTTCCATAAACTGATATATAAATTTGATTTTTTTTTTTTAATAAGTGGGGCTGTTTGACCCCTACAAATTGGAGGTCCATGCAAATGTTTCAAAAACATGCTCTCAAATCCGAAGCCTGCACCTGTTAAACAATTATTTGAGCAAACCAAGCAATCCAATTAGTTTTGAACAAACGCCAATAATCGATTTGGAATCATCAGCTTCGTTGCTGGTTTTTTGTACTTCAGCTTCATCAAACTAGGCATGGCCTCTTCTTCTATCTGCAACTCATCTAATCCTCTTAACAACAATTTAAGCTTCCTCAGACGACTAAAACCTTGTGCGCTGATGCTCATCTTCTTTCCCGAGTAATCACAACTTTCCAGGACCAAATCTTCCAGTCTTGGCAATTTCTGCAAAGCGGGCATGGGATCTTCCTCGAGGCTTGATTCATGCAGCCTAAAACACTCAAGACTGGGAAAGATCAGATCCATGTCTTTGGGAAGTTTCTTTATGTCACAACGCAGTGTTAACTCGACTAGGACTTGGAACCTAACTGCTTCTTCCGATTCCAAATTGAAGTCCTCCATCCTCAACTTCAGGACACGAAGATTTTTCAGTTTAGAGAAGGAAACTAAGCTCAAAGGAACTCTTCTTCTCGAAGAATGTTCGTAGATCTCCAAGTCCCGAAGATTGATTAGTAACTCATGTTTGAGTTTGCTCCAGCTGTATGAGGAGATAGACCTCAGGGTCTGAAGGTTAACTGCGTCACCTATTAGCAAATTTCCCACAAAAGTGCCCATGACATGCCTGAGTGAGGTCAGCTTACTTAGATCGGTCGTTCTAAAATAGACCCCAGCATCTAGTGTTTGTAAGAAGCGCAAATTGGAAATGAAAGCTGGTAAGTAGTTCACACCAGTATGAGCGATCCGAAGGTACCTCAAGTGGAGTAACTCCCCAATCACATCTGGTAAAGTCGAGTTATGAAACGTAAGCCCTCGAAGATTAAGCACCCGAAGTAACTTGAGCTTCAAGGTAAAGGTTTCAACAGGAGACCTTCTTGTCAGTTCTCCGAAGAACAAGAAGGATCGCATTCGTTTGTTCACACGTCTGTCACACAAGCAGCCGTTTATAAGAAGGTGAGCCACTTCTCTTCTGCAAGTAGTAGAAGAATGCTGCTCGCCACGTTGAGTAGTAAAGTTGAGCTCTTTTGACTTCTTAATGGCCACATCCCTCAGTAAATCATGGATTGTACAAGAGATCACCTTTCCTCTTTCTACTTTTTCAGCTTTCACTAAGCTTCTGTCTATCAGCTCTTCAATATAATACCGAGCCACGTCTTCCATCATCATCTCTTCATCTTCTTGTATAAACCCTTCAGCTACAAGTAAGCGTATCAACTCCTCTACTTCGATCTCATAGTCCTCTGGGAAGACACTGAGGTAAAGAAAGCAAAGTTTCAACTCTTGTCGCATCTCCTTGAAGCTAAGATCAAATACAGTGGAGACGTGAATAGAATCATCCTTTAGGCATCGCCATAAACTAGCACACACGTCATGCCACTCGTTTGCCCTCTTCCGAGACAAAAGCCCGGCAAGAACGACTATAGCAAGCGGTAATCCACGGCATTTTTGAACCATTTCTTTTCCAATCTGCTTCAGATCTTCATCAACCCATTGCATGTTCTTGAATGCTTTCTGTTCAAACAATTGCCAGCTTTCCTCAAACGTCAAGAACCTTAACTTATGGGCGTAGACTCTCTCGTCCACACCTTCAGCCACGGCTCTAATACGCGTAGTGATCATCACTCTACTTCCTTCGTGATTGCACGGTAACGCCCTCTTCAAGCTCTCCCACGCGCCTGCCTCCCATATATCATCTACCACTATCAGATATCTTTTTCCTTCGAGAAGACCGTGAAGGTAAACTTCTAACTCTTCCTCCTCCAATATCCTGATCTTTTCCAACCCTTCCGCAGAAGCTAGTTTCAAAGATCTAATGATTCTCATAAGCATATCTCGTGTTGTACTCTTGAGAAACATAAGTCCACGCGCGGTATTCGAATCTACTCTTCACATCCACCGAGTTGTAGAGCTTCCTAGCAATTGCAGTCTTTCCAAGACCTCCCATGCCGAATATGGAGATCATAAATCTCTTGTTCTCTCTATCATCAAGAAGCTTTGCCAAAAGAATTTTAGCATCATCTTTCAGACCAACTACAAACTCTTCATGATCAACAGATCGAGCACGTCGAAGCTGTCTCACCCTCAAAACTGAAGTATTCTCTCCCCCTCGAGGCTCACTGAGGTTGCCGATGCCATAAGTCTCCCGCTTGCGAGTCACATCCAAGATTCTTCTCTTGAGAGTTTTGATATCATCGAGTATGTTGTACGAATCCTTAAACTTGCCTATTTTGTTGGTCAATCTTGCCAAGCCTCGCCTTCGTGACCTCACTTCCGCTTTCAGGTTATAGCTATCCAAAACATCTTCAACATCGTAAGCTATGGCTAAAACCAGTTTTGTCCAAGCTTTTGAGGCCTCACCTTCTCTTTCTCGAGCTTCAACATCCTTGAGATAACCTTGTATGCAAGTCAACTCTGTCTTCAGTTCCTCTAGCTCGTCGTTGATTCCCATCAACATCGACGTTTCTTCGATGAGAAAGTTACCCATCTTTCCGACAACGAAACCAATAATCGCATCTACCATCTTAACAGGATGCAGGTGAATCTAAGAAAAATAGGTACAAGATTGAAGCTATGTTTTGTTTCCTTCGCAAGTCTAATCCTCTTCTAATATTTTAACGGCATTATGCCCGGTTGGTGACTAAAAGACAATAAAAAATCGAAGTAGACGTGAGACCAATACAAATTCTCATTTGTCAACTCATCTGTCGTGACAAAGTTTCAAACCTTCAATTTTTCATATAAGTTGAAGTGGTATCAATGTTTTTAAATCCGACGCAGACATCGAACCGGACTACCTATTGGATCACCGGATCATTGGTCCAATTATTGGTCAACCGCGGGTTAATAGATTATTAAACTTATATATATATCTTTGTTTTGTAAATACATTAAAAATAAAATCATACCCTAATTATAAAATACAACAAAGTTTTAAAACTTTTTCATCTTTGCTTCAAAAACCAACAAATAAAACTCTTTAGCTTTTGACAAACCAAAAAAAAAAAAAAACTCTTTAGATTATAAAGTTAAAGAAAAAATAATACTAATATAAAAAAAAATGAAATGTCTAACAGTAACCATAAGTGAACATTCAAAGCTTAAATTAAACCAAAAGAAATATAATTATAAATCATGAATGTCATAGTTATATGATGGTGTGTCACATCATCCAACAGTTTCTACGATCGGCTTCATTTCCTTCAAATTCTCCAGGTGGTATAGTGAAGTCTTCATCATCAAGATCTAAAGAATTACGTACATATCACATATATTAACAAGTCAAAACAAACCATATATCAACAAGTCACAAAAACCCTCTAATTCAAGTTTTAGGGTTCCTTCAAAACCCAAACCGCCGGTTCGACCAACCGGTTTGTGGGTTAATAGCGGGTTTTTTTTGGATTTCTACTGCTTTTACCATCAAACCCAAACCGTAATATTGATCGGGTCCCGATTTAACCGGATGCTCCGGGCCTGAAAACATTGAGTGGTATATATTTTGAAGGGTCATATTCAATCCCAAAGTTTTATATAAGATAATAGTTGACATGTCTCAAATTTTGGCTTAGAATTTTGAAAGTGCCAAGTTTGGGGGTTAATTCAACAAAAAAAGTTTGGAAGTTTAGCATATTCATGTGCTGATATTTTTTTGGTCTAAGACTCTACATGTGCCATAAAATTTCATAAATTTCATAGTTAGAACACATACTCTTCCATGTTAAGATTGGTAACGACCCAATCCCGGTGATCCATCAAATGTCTAATTTTTTGTTAACACAATGAAGGTTCATTGTTTTGTTTGGAGGACCGATTGATTCATCCGGTTTAATTATAAATTTGAATTTGAATTGAAGTCTTTGGTAATTTTATGTTTGGACCGTATAATTAGCCTAATCATATGGGGCCCATATCCAAAGTTAGTTAACCCATTTAATGCTAAAAACCTAGACTCTGATGTTGATAAATGAAATAAATAAAAAAGGAGTCGCCGTAAGAAGAAAGGAAAAGGAGGAGAAGAGATATGGGTCAGAGTGAGATCATGAGAATGGAGGAGAAGAGGGAGAGAGAGATGTCGTTGATCTCGAGGAGAAGATAAGATGATTGATGGCTGCTGAAGAAGATGTACGCGAAGCGACAGATCCACCGCCAAAGGAACGTGAAGAAGAAGCGAGTAACGATGTTAGGAGAAGAGGATCATCGCGATGTTTCCGTGGTGCTTTCGAGCCTTGTGGTGTTGTTGTGATGACCAGTGAGCGAAGCTCTGATGGGTTCAAGGTGAAGAAGGAGATCGGAGATGCGAATGGTGTAGAGAGAATTGAGGAATCTGGACAGTTCAGACCTGACGACTTTGGAGCTTCGTCGACGGCGATTGGAGCATCTGATGGCTCTGACGGTGGTGGCGTTAGAACCGTGACATTTTCAGCTTTCCAGAGGTATCAAAATGGAACCCTAGTTCCACCCGAGTCGCCGTGTGGGGGAAGTAATCTAAACCCCAAATTTTTGAAAAAAATTCTTCAACACCCCTTCTATAATTTTGATATTTGTTCTGAATTATTTTTAATTCGAAAATTGGTGAAATACAACAAAGCCCTTAATGAATACAGATTATTACATGACCCAACCAATAATCCAGACCCAAACCCGGATCCAAACAGAAAAACCGAATGTTTTTCGATCTGAAAAAAAAACAAAAGGAACCCTAAAAAAATCAAAGGTCATTTTTTCTCTCAATTTCTCAAAGGTGAACTCGCCGATTCCGATTCATCTTCATCTCCGTCGTATTCCGTCGTTGTGGTCGTATTTCGTCTCATGTCCGACTCACCATCTCGTAAAGGTAACAGTTTATCACATCTCTTCAATTTCAGAGATTGGGGGTTCGGATTTGGAAAGTGTATTGGATCTCGAAATTGTTTTGATTTCGAAATGGTTTGGTTTTACTTTGTGAGGAGGGTTTCGATTTGTAGACCTTTGGGTTTGAAAATTCGATTGATTCGAAGCAAAAAAAAATTTGGTCTTGACATTAGGTTTTCAAGTGAAACCAATTTGGGGTTTTGATTTGGAAATGGTTTCTGGTTTCGAGAAGGGTTTTGATTCGATCATTTTGGGTTTGAAATTTGGATTTGAAGTAAAATAAATTTGCGGTTTTCAAAATAGAGTTTGAAGTGAAACCAAATTGGGGTTTTGATTTAGAAATGGTTTGTCATTGGGAGAAGGGTTTTGATTTGTATATTTCCGTGTTTGAAATTCGGATTTTAAGTAACACAAATCTGGGATTTGCTGCTGCTTCGCACTGTGAAGGTAGAGAAGGAGGCCGAGAAAGAGGTAGAGAAGGAGGCGGAGAAGGAGGTGGAGAAGGAGGTAGAAGAAGAGGTGGAGAAGGAGGCAGAGAAAGAGCAAGAAGAAGAGGCAGAGAAAGACAAAGGTAAGTGTTTATGAAAATGTTGTTGTTTGAGTTATCACTGGCCATTGTCTATATCTCTAATTGCATTTGTTTATGTCGAAATTACAGAGCAAGAAGAAGAGGCAGAGAAGGAGGCAGTAGATTGAGAAGTAGAAAGCGGACGACCATACGAGGAAAAAGGTATCAAGCAGAAGTCTCTAAGGCCCGAAAGGGAGAAGAAACAATCAAAGTTTGTGAGAACGCCATACATAGCCGGTGCAGGAGTAGGTACTACGAAGAACGTGAAATTGGTTGGAGATGACAAACCGGCTGCCTTGAAAAGGAAGAATGCGGGAGTAGGAACTACAAAGAACAAGAAATCAAAAACGTGAGAATGTTAGGTAGTTAAAGTCTAGGACTAGATGATCATGTAATGATACTTTTAGTATTGCTATTTTGTGGTTTTTGGGTACTTGTGTGTGTAATTTCAGGAAATGTTGCGATGTTGAACTTATCAATCATGTTGCTTTCGGTTTAGTACTACTGGGTCTTTATGGATACTACTGGGTCTTTATGGATACTACTGGATTTAGTACTACTGGGTTTTTATGGATACTACTGTCTGTACAGAAAATGTTAAATTGGTTTTGTGAAAATTATTAAAAAAAATTAAAAAGGAAATAAAAAATATAAAAATATTAACACGTGTTTTTGAAAATAAAAATATTAAAACATATTTAACATGTGCGTAACATGTGCGCCGTCATAAGGATTTAAAATATTAAAATTTTACACTTAGTCATACTTAGTTTTTCAGTATGACTGATTTTACACATAGTTATATTTTGACAGTTTTCAAGTTTAATCAGTAGTAATTTCGTTTGGTGTCCTTTTTCTAGTAGTATTCATCAATTTGATACACTAAAATATATTTACTATAGATTCGTATATTTAAATGTCCGAGAATACACTATTTGTTTGTTTGAGATAACAACGAGTGATTCTAGTCATACATTAACATATGTTTAAGATGTAGTGTTTGTCAAAAATTATGTTTCATTTTAGTTTTCCAATTTTTAATGATAAGTACCAAAGATTCAATTAAAAACACTTTAACCAGTGAATAAATTATACATAAATGAACTAATAAGTAAACCAAACATAGACATAAAGAACACACAAAATAAGTCTCACAGTTATACCTAGTTGTACCTAGTTGTACCAGGCATAGAGAAGTTCAAAATAACCAGAATTTGCAAATTCAAAATCACATAGTCATACGTAGTCGTACCTAGTATTATATCAACCAGAGACTTACTTAGTTCGGATTCGGCTCACTCGACTCACCACCTAAGTAATCATACATAAGTCCATGGCTTCTTCCTCTTCCTCTTCCTCTTCTTCTTCCTCTTCTTCTTCCTCTATGTTCTCCAGGTGACATGAAGCGTGTTTGTTGAGTCGGTCCTTTGGTAACTTCGTGGGCCGGAGGGTAGCCGAAACGGATAACCTTCTCTTGAATAACATCCTCCATAATCAAAACATATGAATGTGCAATTCCCATTCATTGTCTCCTGCAAGAAATAAGAAAATAACAAATATAAATTACACTCAGTAATATCAGTTATATCAGTTATATCTCTACAATTTTGAGTTACTCTCAATTCTTATGAATCTCAACGATTCAGCTGCAAAATCTATCAAATCACCCTAAATAACTTATAAAACAAGTCTAATATCCAAATAGCTATACAAAATTTACAAATTTACAAACAAATATCCAAAATCTATTGTAACCCTAACCCTAAACATGAAAACTCTTACAACGATTCAACTGTAAGGAATAGAAGAAGAACGATTCAATTGTGTAAGGAAGAGAAGAACAACCTTTTAATATTTCGCTCTGTTTTTGTTTCCAACGAGATGGAGAGGAAGAATGACGATAAAAAACCAAACAAAAAGAGAGATGAGGAACCGAACACGAAGAAAGAGAGAGATAAATAACCAAACAAAGAGAGATTCCCCCTAACAATGAAACCGAACAAAGAGAGACCAACAATTAAGCCTTTGTTTCAATATTTTTTTTCTTTAGCACCTGGAAGGCTCGACGAGGAAGATGGGGGAAGAGGGAGTTTATGTTTTGGCCACGTGTCGAGCTCCTATAGGTTCGGTTTTTTTTTTGTTGTTGGTAATTAAATAATTGGTGGTTGGTTTATTTAATAATATAGTAAAGAAGGGGTAAAGAGGAGAAAATAAGGGAAAAAAAGAGGAAGGGGTGTTTTTGATTTGGATAGGGTGGTTAATTAGAATGTTTTTTGGAAAAAATAGGGTTTTAAAGATTACTTCTCGCCGTGGGGACTTGTTTCTTCTGACGCACGTAACCTGATTATGCTAGTCCAGGCCAGTTTCGATGCAGCTACTTTGAGGATATATTTAGCGGATCAAATGAAGTCTGATTGCACTGAAAATTTGTGGAGTTGTTCTTGACACTAATTTCTTCAGAATCAACGGTTGGATCATCAATTGAACGGTTAGTTTGTCTTCTATATGCGTTTTCCGAAGCGTAGTTGGTGGAATTCATGTTATCGAGTAAGTTGATGGATTGTATTGTTTGGTTGGCGATATGAGCTCCATATGAGCTGGAATCTTGTAGGATTCTTATGAAAATAGTTGTGAGCAGGGTCAGACCGCAATTCCAGAGACTCCAAAGACTTGTGACTAAGGTGAGGGTGGGATCTAAATTACTTTAGTATTAGTTAGCAATACATGTTCTTTCATGCTTAGTCTAGGAATGGAATGTTTGATAGTTGTTGGTCTTATATGATAAGTTTATAATTGAAATGATTGATGTTTGTTGATTGCTACGTGTAGTTAGTAATAATTATTTGATGTTGTGGAAATTGTTTAGTAAATTTATATTGTGCTAAGTAAAGAAAGAAGGTTAAAGATTAAATGATTGTTTGAGATTGTTAGAATATTATAGTTCTACGGACGATCGCGTATGTAAGCCCGTTGTAGAACTTTCTGTGTTGGACTACGGACGATCGCGTATGTAAGCTCGTTGTAGATCCATTAGGCCATAGTTGGGCCAATGACGGGGAGGACAGACCCAAAACAGTAGAAAGGGGTTGGCTCCGCCGTAAGTAAATATGTTAAGGAAAGAAAAGAAAAGGATGCGAAAGAAAAGTAAAGAATGGGAAAAAAAAGAAAAGATGTGAAGTGTTTAAGTATGAGTTAATGGATAAGTAAATATTATAGAGATGTTAAATATGAATTGTGTGACTGCTAGTAATAAGTAATGTGTGTGTGTCTTACCGCTTATTGTTTTCGAGTACTAAAGTTTATGCGGGTGACACCCTCACTGAATAAGTTGGTATTCACCCCCCATTTTTTCCTTTTTAATGTGCGCATGTTTATTACTTGTTGCTCAAGTTAGGGCGCGAGACCTAGGGCTCAAAGTGATCGGGGAACGGGGCGTCACATAGACTCTCTCGTCCACGCCTTCAGCCACGGCTCTAATACGCGTAGTGATGATCACTCTACTTCCTTCTTGATTGCTCGGTAACGCTCTCTTCAAGCTCTCCCACGTGTCTGCCTCCCATATATCATCTACTACTACCAAATATTTTTTTCCTTGAAGAAGATCGTGAAGGAAAAATTCTGTCTTCCACCGCAAATTTCCTCATCTTTTCCAAGTCTTCCGCAGAAGCCACTCCCAAAGATCTAATGATTCTCATAAGCATAGTGTTATACTCTTGAGAAACATAAGTCCACGCGCGATATTCGAATCTTCTCTTCACAACCGCCGAGTTGTAGAGCTTCCTAGCAATTGCAGTCTTTCCAAGACCTCCCATACCGAATATGGAGATCATAAATCTCTTGTTCCTTCTATAACCAAGAAGCTTTTCCAAAAGAATCTTAGCATCATCTTCCAAACCAACTACAAAATCTTCATTATCAACAGATCGAGCACGTTGAAGCTGCTTCACCCTCAAAACTGAAGTATTCCCTCCTCCTCGAGGCTCACTGAGGTTGCCGATGCCATAAGTCTCCCGCTTGCGAGTAACATCCAAGATTCTTCTCTTGAGAGTTTTGATATCATCGACTATGTTGTACGCATCCATCTTCTCGCCTATTTTGTTGCTCAAGCCTCGCCTTCTTGATCTTTCTTCCGTTTTCAGGTTATAGCTATCCAAAACATCTTCAAGATCGTAAGCTATGTCTAAAACCAATTTTGTCCACACTTTTGAGGCCTCATCTTCTCTTTCTCGAGCCTCAACATCCTTGAGATAACCTTGTATGCACCTCAACTCTGTATTCAGCTCCTCTAGCTCGTCTTTGACTCCCATCAACATTGACGCTTCTTCGATGAGATAGTTGCCCATCTTTCCCACAACGAAACTCATGATCGCATCAACCATCGTAACAGGATGCAAGTGAATCTAAGGAAAGTAGGTACAAGATTGAAGCTATGTTTTGTTTCCTTCGGAAGCCTTGACACTTGACTTTGTAGATGCTTGTGTTTTGACATTTGATCAAATGTAATCCCATCCTAACATTTTAACGGCATTATGCCCTCTTGGTGATTGAAAATCAAAACAAACAATCGAAGTAGACGTGAGACCAATACAAATAGACGTGCGACCAAAACAAATATTCATTGGTCAACTTTTCATACGATCTTTCGTGAAAGTTTCAATTTTTGATAGAAGTTGACAAGAAAATAGTTGTGTCAAATCATATATATATTAATTGAGGAGATACTGAAAGTTCAAAATCCTAGGTGTCGTTCAAAGAGAGTCTTAAGAACATACTAATCTTAAATGTCATTCAAAGAAGATCTTAAGGAACACATTAGTTAAACCAACCTATCAAAACATTTCAATTTGCCATGTTAGAAATATCTACATATTTTTAATATTTTTAGTATGGGGCATTAAGACAAAAATATATACTGACCAAATATATTGTCCATACCCGAAAACTCAAACCTATTCAATTAGAAGTATTTTGGTCAATGATAAAGTTGGGTTTAAAAGCATTTTATAGAGTATTTAAAAAGCATTTGTTTTAATACTTTGCTTTTTTGTTTGGTTATTGTAAATCAATTCTTTTTACTTTTATTTTTGATATACACTTAAAACGTAAGACTTATTATTAAGATACTCAAAATTCAAAAACCAATCGAATAATTTTTGTAGTGGACATGATTATTTGTCTAATATTTTTGGTATGTATGATTCAAAACAATACATTTTTACTAAACAATAAACTGACATTTATATTTCCAGGGCATGGCGTGGGTCAAAATCTAGTTTCATAGTAACGAGCATGTCCAATGGTTGAGATACCATGAAAGTATCTTACAAAATATAAAATTAATTTTTTCAATATAGTTTAATTAAATATTTTAAAAATTGAATCAATCATAAATAGACATTTGTGGTTTGAGTCTCTAAACTTGTATCCATAATTTCTCATTTGAGAAACTTTTTCTCTTCCCTCTCTTAAGTTTCTTAACTTTTATTATTTTTTTAGTGTAAGAACCCTATTGAGATATCCTCAATGGAGGTGCTAGAGCACATCCTATATATATTAATTGAGAAGACACTAAAAGTTAAAAATCTTAGGTGTCATTCAAATAGAGTCTTAAGGAACATATTAACCCTATGTGTAATTCAAAGAAGATCTTAAAGAACACATTAATTAAATCAACCAATCAAAACATTTCAATTTGGCATGGTGGAAATATCTACATATTTCAATATTTTTAATATATATGCGGCATTGATGACAAAAATATATATTTACCAAATCCATTACCATACCAGAAAACTCAAACCGATTCAATTAGTATTATTTTGGTTAGTGATAAAGTTGGGTTTAATCAGATTTTATAGAGTTATTGAAAAAATATTTGTTTTTGTAAATGTAAAATGTACTCGATTACATTCTTTGTCATACATTATAAGATAATGTTTCGCTTTTTAGTTTCATTATTGTAAGTCAATTTTTTTCATTTTTATATTTTGTATACACTTAAAACGTAAAACCTATCCAATACTAAGACACTCAAGATTCAAAAATCGATCGAATAATTTTTTGGTGAACATAATTATTTATCTAATATTTTTTTTAGTATGCATGATATAAAACAATATATTTTTATTCTACAATCAACTGAAATTTATATTCCCACGCTTAGCATGGATCAAAATCTAGTACTATTGAAATCCTACAAATACTCAAAGCAAATTGGGAATAACATTCGAAAATATGCAAATTAAACCAAATCTCAAACGGACCCATTTTCAGGAATCCAGAGTCGTAATAAAGAGTCACTCACTTGCATTTTGACTTTAAATAATGTAGTTAACGAAGAAGAAGAAACTCTTTCCCGATTCTCAGCATAACTCAACAACACAAGCAAAACACTAACATTAAGCAATTATTTGAAAAAGCCAAAAAAAAAAAAAAGATTTAAAATAGCAAAAAAAAAAAGAGAAAAATTTGCAGAAGGGCTTGAACAAATCCTTGAAGAGAAAAATGACAAGCCTAAAGTGGGTTACATGGACTTACTTCTCATTACCTTAATACCTCTCTCCAAACCGGAAAAACAGAGCGCCAGTTCCGTTATTGTGATCTACAGCATACTCAGCTCTTACCAAACCCAGTTTCACACCTACACCGTATGATGAACCTTGTCCCATTCTCCTGTAGACCGCTGTTGGGTTTCCTTTCACATCCTTGGAGCTACCCAAGTCGTTTCCATGCTCAGCAAAGGCGTAAACATGCGTGTTTTTCACAGGTATCCTGATCTCAGCACCAAGCTGCAATCCATGAAACAAATCAGACACATTTTATCGGATTTGGGAAAAGTAAGTGTTTTTTTTGTTCTTTGAGTTTGTTGTTTTACCTCGAGAATGTTTCTAGCTGCACCGAGCTCACCCATGTTGTACCCACGGACAGAGTAAGGACCACCAAGGACAAATGCATCATAGCTTGGAAGGTCACCAACACAGCCACCATAATGCCCATGGAGGACTAGAACTGGTGGTGGTGGCTTACCAGCACCTTCTTCTACTTGCTGCAACTGAATGAATCTTGTCAGGGTTAGTTGGTGGCGGTTAAAGAACGGGAATTTGCTCCCAACACCCAGGCCTTGATCAACCTGCAATATACAAATAGAGAGTGTAAAGCATGAAGAGTATACATATGACTTCTACGCACATTTTTATCACTGTGTAAACAAACCTGAAAGACATTTCTCTCTCCAACAACAGCCCCATTAACGAATTTGGTATTGTCACGGGTGATGTTGGCTTGTAGAAAAGCAATTCGATCAATACCGGTACCACTGAGAGTTGTTGGAGGTCCATCAGCACTGATTCCTCCGCTAGGCAGTAGTCTCTGACCATTTGCAGTGATGTGACTGCTTTCGTCTCTGGTTGTTATCTCCTCCATCACAAGTCCATATGTAAACTTACTCTGACGGGTGAAGTTCTGCATTTATATATATGTTATTAAGTGTTTGCAGAACAGACCAAGTTGACTATGGCATTGAGTATTGGCAAGCTTACCTCAGTTATATTAGCTTTCAGACCAGCTCTATCAACCCAAATTGGTGGCACTTCCTCAACACCAGGTCCCCCAGTGAATACTGGGCTGAGTTTGCGGCTGTTGAAGCAGCTTGTTTTGAATGTACGGTTACGAGGATTGTAAACACCATCGAGATATGGGTGTACATACTCAAGCTTAAATGAAAGATCATCCTGCACATAGACAAAGTGATAGAGAAATGATATCAGAACATAAAGTTGAACCAGAGATTTATTGAAGATGTAAGGTGACCAAATGTACCTGAGGATTCAAGAAGTTGCTCGTGGTAACTGAACCCATGAGAGACCTATTAAGACCCTGGAGGTTTCGATGCTCGAAAGTGACAGACCCTCCTGGCTGGAATGAAGCCTGATGCATATAAAAAACACAAAGCAAAATCCATTAAAATTTGAAATCTGAAAATCTGTACTTATTCTAGTAAGGGGGACTCATACCAGTGTGGGAGCTCCTCCACGCCCTGGAACAATACTCCATTCAGTACTGACTTCAGCCGACTTCTGTTCTAGCTCCTTAAGCTTGATCTCAACAATAATCCCCCCTTCGTTCTTCTCATCCGGACGTGGATTCACTTCAATATTAGAGAACAGCCCCAACGAGTTGATGTTCCTGAGAGCTTGTTTCCCAGCTTCAATGTTGAAAACATATCCTTGACGGAGCTGTCACCAAAACATAGATACTATCACCAAAAGTAACATAACAAATGATATATTCTCATAAGATTTGCACAAGCTAATACTTCCTTTCTGGTTTAACAAATCAATGTATCATTCCTGGTCATTTGAGATCAGTGAAGCTATTATACTAATGACACATACCTGTTTAGGCAATTCCCTGCGCACAACAGGAACTTGAGTGTTGCCTTCAACAACATTACCAAGCTTATCTTGAAACTGGATAACAAGCTGCGTAATATCTCCTTCAACAACTTCACAAACAACTTCCTTAGTATTCAAATTCCCAAAATTCACAACTTGAGCACAAGCATACCCTTCATCATGGTACCATTTCTGAACACGGTCCCTAATCTTCTGCAGTAATCTCGCACTCACTTTCCCTTGATCTCTCAGCATCTGCATCACCTCTCCATACACAGGTGCAGGCAACAAACAAGGTCTCGCTCTATCAATCCTCCTCTTGTAATCCTTCTCCAAGCTCCTGTAATACTCAAGCTTCTCTTTATCAGTCATATCAGTATCCATCTCAATCGGCTTCGACTGCACCATTAACCCAACGTTGATACACCGGAACCTATCGGCGGATTGCCACGTACTCTCCGCGAAGGAGATTGTCACACCTAGGGTTCCATCAGGCTTCGTCTTCCCTTCTAAATCGACTTTTTCAAACATTCCACAAGTTGCTAGGGTTTCGAGCTCCTTTTGCAACTGAGCTTTAGTGTAAACACCTCCTGGACGAATCGATACCATTTCGAAGAAGGAATCCTCTGTGCCGATGGTGGATTGTCTTCTCCGGTCAAAGAACATAATATCGGAGACTTTGTACTTTTTGAATCCACTGAGTTTGTTCAATTGAACAACGATGTTTGCAGGTAAACCGTGAGAATCCCAATCCGGTGACTGTTCTTCATCAGCAACTGCAACCGCCGGAGAAAACAATTTCCCCCAAAATTCACCGTCATTTCCGTCACCGCCACCACCACCACCGCCAAATCCGCCGAAATTTCCATCTCCTCCTCCACCTCCGCCTCCGGTGAGAAACGACGGAAGATTCGAGATGCGGATTAGGAAGAAGGAAGCGGCGGAAGTGACGGATGCTACGGCGAGAGGTTTCGCTAGGTTTTTGAGGAGAGAGTTCTTCGGAGATGGTTCGGTGTCTCGGGTAGGTAAGCTACTGCTGCATTTTAAGGATTGGACGCGAGGAGTCGGTGTGGAGATGCGAGGAAGTCGAGAAGAGAAATGAGTTGGGAATTTCCGGCGAGAAGAGATGGAAGGAGTGGTGGAGCTAGTCGCCGTCGGGATTAGGTGCCCTTTGGCGGAGAAGGCGGCCATGGTGGAGAAGGAAGAGCTAAGATAAGGTTTTTTACTGAGGATGAAGCGAAGATTTTGGCTTCGGCGATAAAGTGGGTGTACTTGGGGTTTTATGCAGGTAAAGAGAGATTTTCTTTACACCACGTGCCGTTTGGTATATCTAAGTTTAAACAGCAGGGCGTTTTCTTTAGTTGAAAACACCACGCGTGTTTTCTTTTTTTTGAACTGTCTATTTATTTTTATCTTGAAATCGTTATATACTCAAAAGAAGTAGATGTATACAATATATAAGTTTATTATAAATACAACAATAAAGAAATTGTGAAAGGCCGATATGCGCAAGTTTATCGGCTATGACATTTGAACGACGTCCGATATGGACTATATGAACGCCACGAGTGTTTTAGAGTTGGAAACAATTGTTACAAAAATTTGGGTTAGGGGAATATCTAATAAAGTTTTTGATATTTTGTAGTTTGTGATTATGCTGTGCCTACTTTCAAGTTTCAACAATGCAGGCTTGTTTCTGTATTCACATTTGTTGAAGTTTAAATTCAACTAAATTTCAGGAGTGTTCTTTATCTTTATCAGAGAGTGGCAATATTCTTGGTCACAGAAGTGACAGTCTTGCTTGAGTTTTTTTTTTTTTTTTTTTTTTTGTAATATTTGTTTCCATATTTCTCTAAAAAAGTCTATAAATGTGCCTATTATTCAGCTCAAAACGTTAAAATTTTCTCCGGCAAAGACTTTGTCGTCCCTTTATGCTTTCTTTAATCAAAGGCCATGGCTATTTTAAAGCATTTTTCTTATGGTCTGTCCAAGAATCTCGGAGAAACAAAGACTCGTTTCTTGCCTTATATGTTATTCGTCTCAGAATGATCAGAGTTCCAAACACAGAAAATCTGAAAGACGTTTTTCTACTCTCAAATGTCCCATCAACTTGACCCGGTCGCTGAGCTCGAAAGCTTAAAAACACATGTTGATCATTCAGGAAATCCCAACTTCTCAACACTTGGCCAGCGTCACCAATGTAAGTCTCTTCAAGAAATGATCCGATTTCGCAATAATTTGATGTTCTTGCCTTCTTGGTGCAAAATCTTTGTTTTAAACCCGGTTTCTTTCATACTTTTTTCCAGCTGGTGAAGCTTCAAAATTGTCGCCTAATGGTTCACCAAGAAAGGAAAATGAGCTTCAGGGAGAACATTCCCACCATAAGAAATCTTTGTTCTCTAAAATGAAGGATAAGGCCAAAAAGCTGCAGCACAGTCTCAGCGCCAAGAAGAGACATGATGAAGACAGTGATGGAACCATGTCACCGTTTAGCAGATCTGAAGACCATGAAGTTAGAGAACGAGGCTATGCGACATTGTCCCCACGTGACAAGTCGAAAGACCGTAAAGTCAGAGAAGAAAGAGAAGAAGAGGAAGATCCTGAATATCTTGGAGCCCCAAGTAAATCAAATTGACCAAAGAGCTGCATAACAACCATGTTTTGTTCCATATGGAATTACGTATAACTAATCGATGTCTTTTGTGATATTTTCAGTGTATGAATCAAAGAAAGCACCTGAAGAGTTAAAGAAGACTGCAATGCAGCATCCCCGAGAAAATCTTGTGATCACTGAAACAAATCTCTTATCCGTTCTCCCAACCAAACACGGCGCTGAACATGAAAGAAAAGATTGTATTCGTTCCAACACAGAAGCTCCTGCAATCTCTGAGAAGAATGTTTTGTCTGATGTCAAGCAAGAGAAGTCTTCTGGCTCTGGCTCAACAACAGCAACAAAATCAATGGCTGAGAAGACAGGAAACACAAAGCAAGAACCTATTAGTCCAAGCAAGACGGTAACAGAAACTGTAACAGAGAAGCTAGCACCAGCATACGCCAAAGTCTCTGACGCTACGCAAGCTATAACTAAGAAGATTCAAGATATGGCTTTTCCAGAATCAACAGAACCAGAACAAGAGTCAAATGATGTTTCAGAAATCAATACTGCAGGAACTAACCAGCCCGCTGGCTTCAATACTAAGGTACTAGAACGAGTTTACACAATTACCTCTCCATCTGTGTCTGCAATTTGGGTAAATGAATCAGTAAGCCATCTTGAGCTTGCAAAAATGTGGTGATCAGGTATGGGACAAAGGTGTATCAATGAAGGAATACATAAGCCAGAAGTTTGAGCCTGGTGAGGACGATAAAGCACTTTCTCGAGTCATATCTGAAGATATCAGTCCTCGTAAAGCTTCTTCTCAGGCTGATAGTTTTGGTGGAGCTACCACCATGGTACCTGCACCAAATTCAGCAGACAACAAAGCTCCACTTTTAGCCAACACGAATGAAAGTGAGTTCCCTCATTATAGTTTTCAACTAATTCAACCTAATTTACCTATTTTACAAACCTGCATTTATATTTTGTTACGTTTATACAGTTGTTGAGGAAGAAAATCGTGGGAAGATACTTCAACCAAACTGACGAACAGAGAGGGTTTCTTTAATCTGTGAATCGTTTCCAAAGCCTCTATGCAAGAAAGAGCCTTTCCTCTATTAGTTATTATACCAAACCCCAGATTCATAGTCTAAAGTCTGTTGTATACATAAGAGATTGAAGATTCTAATACATCATTTTGTAATTTCATTCACTTAGTCTTCCTGTAGTTGACTTCTGTAATAAGAAGAAAATATTTCATCTTAATAAGAAAAAAAAAATATTTAAATACTCAACGAATCCAGGTGATTAAGCACAGATGAATCTGTTCAATGTGGAAAACAAATTGCATTTAATTATGAAGAAAATCTTCATTCGAAATTCTACATGCCACTAGTAATGATTAAATAGCATTTTAAGAGATTAATTACCATTAAAGAACATGAATGGACGGTCTGGTACAACAGTTGACCTTCTCCTGAAAAGAAAGTGGTCTGCAACTCATTGCCCACAACACACAAATCACCAAACACAGAGACGGCTTCACAAAGTTTCAACAGACACAACAATAGCGTTCACAAAATTGGTTCAGACAATGGAGTAAAAAGCTGTCTTGAGAACCTGCAAAAATCTGAGAAATGGGAGGAGCATTAAGATCAATGTATGCGAACAGCAAGTACGAAGAAGTACGAGAAGAATGGGAGGAAGATTACAGCCCTCAGAGGTTTTCTTACAAAGCTCTCTACAAAGCCACAAAAGGGTTCAAAGAGAGTGAGTTGATCGGAACTGAGACAAACGGGACAGTCTACAGAGGAAAGCTCTCGTCCAATGCGCAGATTGCTGTAAAGAGAGTTTCTTTGGATGCAGAACAAGATACCAAGCACCTCGTAACTCAGATTGTTGGTCTTGGGAAGTTAAGGCACAAGAACCTTGTGCAGCTCTTAGGATACTGCAGAAGAAAAGGTGATTTACTCTTGGTCTATGATTACATGCCTTATGGAAACCTCGATGATTTCTTGTTTAACGAAGAAAAGCCTAAGCTTAGTTGGTTCCAAAGGTTTCACATCATCAAAGGAGTGGCTTCGGCTCTTCTCTATATGCACGAGCAGATCGTTCTCCATCGAGATGTAAAAGCAGCAAATGTACTCTTGGACGAGGATTTAAACGGACGGGTAGATTTTGGTCTGGCTAGATTCGGCACAAACAGGAATCCAATGCTTGGAAGCGTAGGGTATGTAGCTCCAGAGCTTATCATAACAGGAATGCCAACAACCAAAGCGGATGTTTATTCATTTGGGGCATTACTACTCGAATTTGCCTGCGGGAGAATGTTCATAGAGTATCCTGGGAAGCCTGAAGAGTTCAATTTAATCAGCTGGGTGTGTCAATGCTGGAAAAGAGGTAACTTGGTCGGTGCTCGAGATGCTAGATTAGAAGGAGATTACGTCTGCAAAGAGATAGAGATGGTACTGAAGCTTGGACTACTCTGCGCACAGTACAATCCAGAAGACCGGCCTAGCATGTCACAAGTGGTGAACTATCTTGAAGGAAATGATGTTTTGCCTGAGATGCCTCCAGATACTCCCGGGATCAGTATCCCCACGCCGTACCATGAAGTTCTGGCGTAGCAGCACTATGTCTAGTGCAGGCAGAAATGGAACAGTCCGTTTTCTGCCTTCTGTAAGTCACTGTGTATCCATTGAAAAAGGTCAGCATTTACTGATTTTCACTACTTCAAATACAACACCTATATATATGGTCAGGACAAGCTTGTAATATTGTTGTAATGACATGAAAATTTTCAAAAAAGTGTTACAGTCATGTCACAAGTAGAGAAATTTTCCTAAGTTTTCGCTAGTAATTTTCTCGCAATAACTTTAACCTCAATTCCTCTTCATTGCAACCACAGAAAAAATCCTCTCTTTCTATTTCTATGCATTTACTTGTAATTTCCTACAACTTTGAGCGTTCGAAATTTCCTAGATTCGTAATCAGATCACATTCTTGGTAAGCATTACAAGAGCATTAACTTGGGTCCAGAAATCGAAACAACTTACCGGTTAGAGAAGTACAGAGAACGGAACGGTGAGGGAACGATTCGATCTGTTGTTTCCGATAAGCCAGAACTACCAAATGTTAACTGCTTTGTTTTCTGCCGGAATTGTTTCCGGCGAGCGACGGACACCGCCACAGATCGCCTACTTAAGAATCGCGAAGCAGAAAACGCGGGAAAATTGATTGATTTAGGGTTCTTACAATTGATTTCATTGGAAAAAAATTATGAATTAAATCGGATCAGAGAAGAAAATTGAAAAGAAAAGATTCGAATATTTTGTTATCGGAAAATGGGCTTTAATGAGGCCCAACAACTACGTAATAATTCAATTTTTCTATTATTATTTTAAAGACGCAAACTCATTGGGAATTGATGAGGGATTACTATTTACGTCTACCGTTGTTTCCCGTTTGAAACCTGCATCTATTACAGAACAGAGACTCTGTTTTTTTCCATTTTCATGAGCTTATGTGCCTTTTGAGTTTTTTTTCATCTCTCTCTCTCTCTCTAGTACCACTCTCTTTCAAACTCCTTATTCTTCCTCTTCTCTCTCTCTCTTCTATTATCATTCTCTTGATTCTCTCATAAACAATAATTTCCAGATCTGAACTCGAAACGAAGATATGAACACACAAGATTCCCTTCAGAGCTTTTTCAGAGTGTACATACCAAACGAAAACAATGATGATATGGTAACGTCGCTTCATCTCTCTCACATAACTTTTCTTGCTATGTTCTTGTAAGATCTTCGTCCTTTTTGTGTCTTTTCCTAGTTTAAGAAGATATATCAAGAGAAAACTTGAAATAGCTTCATTACACGTTTTTTAGTTTAAGGTTCTGTTTTATGTGAAAAATTCGTTGATAATATGATAGATCTAGTAGATTTGATTTTGAAATTATGCATTGTTGTTTGAGAATAAAAAAGTAAAACATGTGTTTTTATGGTTTGTGCAGACTCTACCTTTTGGTTCGGGTGAGATCTCGGGAACGCGTCTTCCAAGGAAAGTTACGGTTAAGAGCGTGTCCTCCGGTAGTGTTTGGAAGATGGAAATGACAACAAACGGTGAGAGCGACACCGTATTGCTCCGTGACGGGTGGAAGAAAATTGTAAAGGAAAAGAATCTTAAAGAACCAATCTTTTTGGTGTTTGAGTTCGATGGTTCTCGTGTATTCCACTTCTGCGAGTACGAGCACGGTTCAATGTGTAAAAAGGCGAGATCTCCATTGGAAAAAGAAGTGACTGAAGTTGAAAGTGACGAAACTGATGATGATGATGATGATGATGATGCTGATGAAGAGAGCACAAATACGGTTTATGGGTCGCCAAATGGAAAAGAAAGAGGTATCATACAAAAAAAAGTTACACTTTTGAGGTTTATATGAGAATCAATTTGTGTAGTTTTAAGTGTTTGTGTTTACAAATCATTTCGTAGGTGGTACGAGTAGGAGACGTTGCTATGTGAAGACCGATTATGGGAAGTTTACAGAGTATCTAGACGATAAGATGAATCCGAATTTTCCGGTTGATATAACCCACGACAGGACGGTAAAAACAAAACAGATATGTGATTGTTTTGTCAAATTATTGTATGTTAATATTCATTATGATGACTAATCTATATTGTTTTTGATGTTGTAGCGCATACCGGCAATAATTATAAAGGATTACGACTTGAAATTCCCGAAATCGGTTATTGTGCGTGACAATATTGGAAAATTGGAGAAGAAGCTCACAGTTTGGAAGAACCGATCTGTCTTTCTAAATGGACTCGGCAGTATATTGAGAAGGAACTATGTGAAGCCAAGTGATTTAGTGTTATGCGAACTAAAGATGGTCGATAGTTATCACGGGTTGGTTCGTGAAGTCAAGATCCACGTTATCAAAGCCTGATCCTATGTTTACATGGAAAATCTATCTAATAAGAGAGATATTATCCGAATCTTTTAGGTTATTTATGTTGTTGTGTCGATCATGCTACTTCTGTTGCATTACGCATTTCTGATTTCCCGACACCATTATAGACGGTTTAAAATGGTTTGGTTGGTGAAATTGTCTCTCTATCTCTTTGTAATGTCATAACCTTGTCTTTCAAACTTTCTTTATCTTCACCAAATTTTATTTTATTAGGAGTATATTAAAAGGCAAAGTATTACATTACTACAATCATACGATAACATGCTAAGATATGGATATATTTGTCCTTTTGTAGCGTTTAGAAAAAGGTAACAATTGGGCTTTTTGTGTCTCTCTATTTTGTTGCTGCTAAAATCATTGGCCACATTGTATAGAACAATTCATTTGAGGAGATAGCACCATTAGCTCCATGGTTGGTCCAACTTCAGGGGAACCTGCTTATACAAATTAGAACAATGTAAGTATTTGAACAATGCATTGGCCACATTGTATAGAACAATGCATCAAACTACTTCATTGTAGTTGTATTTGATATCTCCTCAAATGCATTGTTCTATATAAGTATTTGATATCTTTACAATGCATTTGAGTCTTTGGTACAACAACTAGACTAGTAAAGACTCAAATGTAGAAGAAATTTCAGTAGTCTCCGCAGAAAGATCCCACAAATTTAATCCATTAGCTACTTTAGCTCTTCCACGTAGTCTAAAATCAAAGTCTAAGTCAACAACCTAAGCCATTCCAGTTTGTAGCGTCTTCGAGCTTCATTCTTATACTAAGACCTATCTATTACATTTCATCTTTGACAATTATGTAGTGACACTTGATCTTATAACTTGTCATAACACATTCGATAACTCTGAGCACTGATTGGCGATAAGTCTCTTCTTATGTACCTGCTTTAGCTAGCATTCATTTATCTTGCAGTGAAACTTGTGGAATAGCCCTTCTGTTCCTCCTTCGGAATTGAAGAAGTCGATGTCATATGCAGAAGACTTCTTCAAAAACCTTAAACAATGGAAGCAGTACAGATTCAATCGTAATTTATGAGATGTATAATTTAAACCTCTCATTGTCACTTAAGCCATGAAGCAATTTGAATATCTCAAACTACATGCAATTAGAAATATTATTATTTTGATATTTGAAATGTTTATTTCAATAACCAGTTCAACCCACAATTTAGAATAAGATAATACAGGGAAAAGAATGTACATGGGGATGGGATACCATAGATTCATCAAACCAAGTTTACCATCGATAAAGCAACATAAAATGGTACTTCCTAGTTCATACTTCCTATAAAGAACAAGCTGTGTTACCAAAAAGATTACAGAACACACATATTTTCATACTATGATAATGAAGATCAGAGACTCTCTTGGTCTTAGATCTTTATTACTCACTCATTTAACACGGCTTTGCAAATATAGAAGAGATAGAAGCCATAACCTTGAAAACGACAGGCATTGAATGGAAGACTAAGTTCAAAAATGGATGAGAGCATGCAACCATCAGTAATTTTGAATAAATGGAGAGAAGGAGAATATTAAACGAAGACGAGTCTTTGTATGAAATGATGGAAGACATGTCTAAGTTACGACAAAAGTTAACCAATTCAACAACACAGAACAGTTCTTTGTTTCTCGGAGTGTCATTCATGAAAGATTCAACTCAGCTTTCCTGCAATAATTTTTGAAAGTTCTCCTAACCAATCACAACAATAGCTTACCTTTTCTGCAAATCTGCAATCAAGTTGACCAGTACCACCACACCTCATGAAGAAAAAGTAAAAACATAGAAAAGTAAAAAGAATCTAACATTCATAAGCTTTTTCGAGGCAAGCAATATCACATTTTGTTTTCCTCTCTCTTCCAAATGGGTAAAGCTTTACAATCACTGATATTTTATATGATGATTTCTACTTATGGGATCTCATTGGTATTCGCTCAAGATGAGGTTCAGTTCGTGTGTTATGACTTCTCAAATGCAAATATGTCTCTTGATGGAATGGCAGCTAACCTTTCTAATGGCATGTTGCAACTTACGAATAATACATCACTGAAAACCGGTCATGCTTTCTACAAAGTCCCAATAGAATTCAATTTTTCATCATCCTCCATTTCAGCAGAATCACTTTCTTTTTCGACAGCATTTGCATTTGCGCTTGTTCCAGAGAATCGAAGTCTTGGTCAAGGAATGGCTTTTGTGGTATCTCCCACCACAGATTTTAGGTATGGTGGTGCAAGCTCCTACTTAGGGTTTGTCAACACAACAACTAACAATAAGACAGATACCCATATATTGGCCATAGAGCTTGACACTAACGGAAGTGCTGAAGCTGATGAGACAAGTGGAAACCATGTGGGAATTGACGTCAACGGCATATATTCTATTGAATCTGCCAATGCAAGTTACTTTAATGATAAAGAAGGTAAGAACAACAATTTGCAGCTTGCTAGTGGAAGAAGTATTCTAATCTGGATAGAGTTTAATGCAACTGAGAAAAAACTCAATGTAACATTAGCTCCAGTCCCAACTACAAAACCAGGTTCCCCTTTATTTTCAAGATCCATCAAACCAAGTTTGCCTCTCTTTTCAAGATCCATCAATATCTCAGAGATTTTCAAGGAGAGGATGTTTGTAGGTTTTTCTGGATCGACAGGCACACTCACAAGTAACCAGTACATCCTTGGATGGAGTTTCAAGAAAGGCGGAACAGCAGAAAGCCTTGACATGTCAAAGTTTCCTCGTCTTCCTCAAACAAAATCAAAATCAAAATCTCCATGGCGTATTATAATAGCTACTATTTCAGCTATAACTTTTCTGATGATACTAGTTGGAGTGATTTATCTTTACAAGAAAAAGAAGTATGCAGAGGTTCTTGAACAGTGGGAAAAGGAATATAGTCCCCAAAGACTCTCTTTTAGGACCCTCTCCAAAGCAACCAAAGGTTTCAAGGAGAATCAACTACTTGGAGCAGGAGGTTTTGGAAAAGTCTACAAAGGGGAACTTCCTTCTGGTACTCAAATCGCAGTAAAGAGGGTCTCCCATGATGCAGAACAAGGAATGCAACAGTATGTTGCAGAGATTGCTAGTATGGGAAGGCTAAGGCACAAAAACTTGGTTCAACTCCTTGGCTACTGCAGAAGGAAAGGTGAATTGCTTTTGGTCTACGAGTACATGCCAAATGGAAGCCTTGATGACTACTTGTTCCACAGTCAAAAGCTGAAAGGCCTCAGTTGGTCTCAGAGATTCCATATAGTCAAGGGAGTAGCCTCCGCGCTTCTCTATCTGCATGAAGATTGGGAACAAGTTGTACTCCACAGGGATATAAAAGCAAGCAACATTCTTTTAGATGCCAATCTAAATGGAAAGCTAGGAGATTTTGGGCTCGCTAGATTCCATGATCGTGGCATGAATATCCAAGCCACGCGTGTGGTGGGAACCATCGGTTACATGGCTCCAGAGCTTACTGCAATGGGAGTAGCCACTACTTGGACTGATGTCTATGCCTTTGGAGCTTTCATGCTTGAGGTGGTCTGCGGAAGGAGACCAGTGGACCCTGATAGACCACTTGAGGAGATGATTTTGGTCAAATGGGTTGCCAATTGCGGAAAAAGAGGTGCTTTAATGGATATTGTTGACAGTAAACTACAAGGCAACTTTGCAGCCGAGGAGGCTGAGTTGCTTTTGAAGCTAGGTATGCTTTGTTCCCAAAGTAGCCCAGAAAATAGGCCTAGTATGAGGCAACTCATACAATATTTGGAAGCGAACGCTAGTGCTCCAGAGATATCATTTGATACAGATGAATTTGGTATGCCTAATATACGCGGTAGAAACAATGAGATGACAACAACCTCGTCATTAGCTAATTTCTCATACGACACTGTTACAGTCCTATTTGGTGGTCGATGAAAGCCTGCTTCAATGGTTGTGCCTTTTAATGTGAATGATTGTGCTTGTCATGTGTCAATGTGGAGGTTGACTGCCTATGTCTAATTATATTTTGAAGTTTGAAATGAATGTAAAATAAAATTTGTATTGTGAAACTACGAAAAATAATAGGAAAGAGAAATAATGAAAAAATGACTAATAACTTTTTGAAAGACCAAAGGTATCCACTTACATAGGTCGATCGGCAGAAGTCATGCTTATCGTTTGCGCTGATGCTTGTTTGACCCAGGAACCCATTTAAACTTGACCTTCTTCATTTGACCCATGTTATTGGAAGGAAACCATGGTTGCTATGAGATGCAGCTTGGGCTTGGGCTACACTATACAACAAGAAAAATTCCGGTGTTAGCATTGTGTCACAATAATAGAATGGTCCCGTATATGAACCTACTTGAAAATCATTGGAAAAAGAGAAACAGAATTTTCACACACTATCCTCTGAAACTTGTAATGCTATGATAGACTTTAGTACAACTAGACTTATGTAAAGATTCCACAAGCCTACTCCCATAAGCAAAGCAACATGTGTACCACCACCACCACTGTCCAAATACATGTGTACCCTAAATATATATTTTTTTTTTGTCGACCATGTGCACCCTAAATATATCCTCACTCTGATTCTTAAATCAGCGGCCTTGATGATTTTTTACCCTTTAGGTTAATCAATAAACTACAGATAAAAGGGATTGGTTGGATTTTTGAATTTTGTGATTTGTAAGGACAAAACGGTAAATTTCTAAAATGAGCGTTTACGTTTGCGTTGACTCGCTGAAAGATATCTCTGAAAGATGATGCTAATTTCAATTTCCTATTTTCCTCATCATCTCTCTTTGAAAACCCACCATCTCAAAATCTTATCTTGCTCCACAGATTCGCCAATTCCTTCAATCGCTCGCAAGGTACATACTTTTTCCTTCAATTTTGTTTCAGACGCCAAAAGACTGAGTTTTTTTTTCTCCATATCGTTAATTTGGTATCTTTCTTACTTTATGTGCAGTTGATTAAGGAATCGAAGCTGTCTAGAGATTTCGTTCGAAAGATTAGAGTCGTAGACTATGCTCCACTAATCGAAACCTTAAGCAAGAGAAGATTACCTGATTTAGCTAATGAGGTGTTTCTCCAACTGAAATCAGACAACTTGCTTCCTAATTACAGAACCCTTTCAGCTCTTATGCTCTGCTTTGCTCAAAACGGGTCTGTTCAACGAGCACGTACTATTTGGGAAGAGATTTTATACAGCTCTTTAGTTCCTGACCTCTTTCTCATCTCAAGTCTCATTTCTGCTTATGAGCAGATTGGTTGTTTCAGTGAAATTGCTAAAGTCACCAAGGACATTAGTGCAAGGCATCCTAAGCTGCTTCCTGTTGTATGTTCACTTGCTATATGCTGTTTTGGTAAGAATGGGGAATTGCAACTGATGGAGGATACTATAGAGGAACTGGATTCCTTAGATTCTGCTACTGCTAATGCAATTGTTAGATGTTATAGTGTTTACGGTAGTTTGGAAAAGATGGAGCTTGCGTATGGCCGTCTTAGTAAGTCTGGAGTTGTGATAGAGGAAGATGAAATAAGAGCTGTGTTGTTAGCGTACTTAAAGCAGAGGAAGTTTTATCGGTTACGTGAGTTTTTGTCGGAGGTTGGTCTAGGTAGAAGAGATTTAGGGAATATCTTGTGGAACTCTGTGTTACTGTCATATGCAGCTGACTTTAAGATGAAAAGCTTGCAGAGAGAATTCATTAGAATGCGTGAAGCGGGTTTCGTTCCTGATCTTACCACTTTTAACGTCCGTGCCATTGCGTTTTCTAGGATGGCTCTATTTTGGGATCTACATCTTACTCTCGAACATATGAGACGTTTGAAAGTTGTTCCAGATATTGTGACTTTCGGATGTGTGGTCGATGCGTACATGGATAGGCGACTAGGGAGGAATTTGGAGTTTGTGTACAACCGAATGAACTTGGATGATTCTCCTGTTGTTTTAACCGATCCACTTGTGTTTGAAGTACTGGGGAAAGGAGATTTCCATCTGAGCTCAGAAGCTGTTTTGGAGTCCAGTCGACGGAAAAACTGGACGTATAGAAAGCTAATTGGAGTTTATCTCAAGAAAAAGTTTCGAAGAGATCAGATTTTCTGGAATTACTAACCATGCTTTGCTTGTTATCACAGTTGGGCATTTCTCATTGATTGAGGTTTTGACAAATTAACAACAACAAATTCAAGCCAAACCAAAAAAAGAAGAGAAACAGGACACACATTATGGAGAGAAATTGTTGAGATGAAGATGTTGAAAGTCATTACGACATTTAATAGGACAAGAAAGTGGTGGCCTAACGACTAAGCCAACTAGTCAGGGCCTAACAAGGTTCATACTACCTGAAAAGTTAAAGAAGCAAAATACTGTAGAAAGAAGAGAGAAATTTCATAGATGAGGAGAGTAAAAGAATTACTGAGTTTCTGGATGATAACTTGTGTCCTTGTGGTCTCTAGTCAAGATGGTTATCAGTTTGTGCATTACGGCTTCACGGAAGAAGATCTATTCCTTGATGGAATGGCTATTATTCAAGATGGAAGACTGAAACTTACCAATAGTTCAGCGAAAGCCACTGGGCATGCCTTCCACAAGACACCCATAAACTTCAGAAACACTTCCTTTTCTTTTTCGACTCAGTTCGTCTTTGGCATGGTTCCAGAAGGTGAGATGTCCGGCTACGGCCAAGGTATGGCCTTTCTTGTTTCTCCCACCATAGATCTAAGGTCTGGCGCCGCATCATCATATCTAGGGATATTTAATAAGACTAATGATAACAGAACCGATAATCACATCCTTGCCATAGAGCTCGACACCCATGAAAACCCTGAAGCCCTTGACAAAAGTGATAACCATGTAGGCATAGATGTCAACAGTATAGTATCGGTCAAGTATGAGAATGCTAGTTACTTTAATGATAAAGTTAGGATGAATAGCAGTCTGGAGCTCGCAAGCACGCGTAGAATTTGTGTTTGGATAGAGTATGATGGAGAGCAGAGGTTGCTAAATGTAACGCTTGCTCCAATAGAAATCAATAAACCAAGCTTGCCCCTTTTGTCAAAATTCATAGACCTTTCCGAAATCTTCAAGGAGGAAATGTTCTTCGGTTTCTCTGGTTCCACGAGTGCTATCAAAAGTCATCAATATATCCTCGGATGGGCTTTGGCAATAGGCGGTAAAGCCCAAAACATTGACGTTTCAAAAGTTTTGGACCTCCCTCAACCACCGTCGTCACATGGAGTCGATGATCGTCTAGTGATCATACTCTCTACCGTCTTGCCTATAGTACTTGTGCTGATACTAGGTGGAATATGGTATCTCTACCTGCAAAAGAAATATGCTGAGGTGTTTGAACAATGGGAACAGGAATATAGCCCACACAGATTCTCCTTTAAGACCCTATACAAAGCAACCAAAGGTTTCAAGGAGAATCGGGTAATTGGAGCAGGAGGTTTTGGAAAGGTATACAGAGGAGATTTAAGTGATGGTACTCAGATCGCGGTTAAGAGAGTCTCACATGGTTCACAACAAGGAATCCGAGAGTATGTATCAGAAATTGCTACAATGGGAAGATTGGGACACAGGAACGTGGTTCAGTTGCTGGGTTACTGCCGAAGAAAAGGTGAATTACTCCTGGTGTACGAGTACATGCCTAATGGCAATGTATCTCATGACTTGTTACAAGGTAACAGTCTGAGTTGGCCTCAGAGAGTACACATAGTGAAGGGAGTAGCCTTTGCTCTTCATTATCTACACGAAGGCTGGGCACAAGTTGTACTGCACCGAGACATAAAAGGAAGCAACGTTCTTTTAGATGCTGATCTGAATGGGAAATTGGGAGATTTCGGTCTTGCTAGATTCCATGATCGTGGCATGGCTCTCGAAGCCACAGATGTGGTAGGAACAGCTGGTTTCATGGCTCCAGAGCTAAACGTGGGAGCGCCCACTACGAAGACTGATGTTTACGCTTTTGGCGCGTTCCTTCTTGAGGTCATTTGTGGGAGGCTGCTGATTGACCCACATAGACCGCAGGAGCAGGTTATGCTGATTCAGTGGGTGGCAAATTGCCAGAGAAGGGGCTGTATACTCGATACAATTGATAGTCGTCTAGAAGGCAACTTGAGAGATGAAGAGGCCGAAATGATGTTGAAGGTCGAATTGATTTGCTCACAAAATAACCCAGAAGATCGACCTAGTATGAGAGAAATACTAGAATACCTGGAAGGGAATGCAACTGCTCCAGAACTTGGTAATGATGTGAAAACGGAAACTACAGCGACAACCACTTGCGCATCAGCTTATTAGACGTTGGACACTGTTACAGTCCTATTTGAGGGTCGCTGAAGCCAATTGTGCCTTTATTATTTTGTGATGTGTTTATCGTTTGAAGCATGATTATTGTAAAAACTAGCCGTTTATGTTGAATTATATTTCACAGAAACTGGAAATGAATTGAAAAGTTGTGCGACACAAGACGGAGCTTTTCTTGTCTCTTTGGCTCACAAGTATGTAACATTATATTTGTGGCTTCATGTGGCTCACAAGTTGTATACTTTTCATGTGTCCTAGGTTTTTAGATGGTCAGACATAGAATATGATCTAATGTGTGAGCTTTGCCCTCAACTAGAGCATGAGGCTTTCGTCATAATCACTTGAATGGTTAATGGGACACACGTTAGAAGGGAGAGTGGATGAGCCGATTCAATTGTCCCCGTGTCTGCGAGCATTCATTTCTCTCCATAAACAAAGTAACGTTGCTTAAAACACGTATCAAATTAGGAATTGAGGGATTCGAAGAATACTTGTTTCCAAAATTAGTAGGGTAACACAATGTCTAACCGTCGTGTATATATATGGGTCGGAAAAAATAGTCTTGTTTTCTTGTAGTGATATTAACTTAAAGAGACCCTTGGTTGAAGCTAAGGAACCACATGGACCGCTCATAGCCGATGACAAGCTTGAAGCCACGGAGGATCCTATGGACTCTAAGACCTTGCAATTACCGGAAGGACCTATGACAAGGTCAAGAACCAAGCACCTTAACCAAGACATTAGATTGGTCTTGAGGAAGATCACCGGCCAACTTCACTTGAACGCTTATCAAACCGCGTTGGTTGTGATTCAACTCATATTGAGAGATTGTTTTAGAAAAAGTGGTTTATTGGTTTTCTTACAATTGTTAAGATCATGGGATTTGATCATGTAGTAATCTGATTCAGACGCAACTCGTTTGTGTGTGAGGTTGTGCTTTTATGGGTAGATTAGGAGTTTTACTCTGTGAATGAGTGATTGTAAAAGTTTAGTAAAGTTTAGAAAAGATATATCGGTGTGTTGATTATTAAATTTTCAACTGATTAATCTTATTATGTCTTTGAAGAGTTCCATACACTTTCACTAAAGCCCAGGAAACATTCAGACAACGAAGATTACTAGTCCATGGATTTAAAGCAATGAAAACAAGACATAATTAATAAATTATATCTACCTTTACCAAAAACAAGAATTAAGCAGATTAACATTGAGTAACAACTCACAACCCAAGAATCATTCAACCTGCAAATTACCCAGAAAAAAATCAAGCTTAAATTTCAAGCTAAGAACACTAAATTTAGTTTACTGAAACAGCGAACCAGACCAAAACGTATTCAAGTACCAGAAGAAAGTGCCTCCCAAAACTCCGACCTTTCAAGCAACTTTCCAAAATCAAATCAAAACTCGCAACTGAGTATTCTAACCGCTTAATTTGGTCTTTTTTACCCTTTAGGTTAATCAATAAACTAGATAAAAGGGATTGGTTTGATTTTTGAATTTTGTGATTTGTAAAGGACAAAAAAATTGAGCGTTTACGTTTGCGTTGACTCGCTGACTAATTATTTTCTCTTCCTCATTGTAAAGCTCGTGTCTTTACCGTCGACGATATCTCTCTTCTTTCTCCGTCGATTTCTCCTCAAAGATGATGCTAATTTCAATTTCCTATTACCCTCATCATCTCTCTTTGAAAACCCACCATCTCAAAATCTTATCTTGCTCCACAGATTCGCCAATTCCTTCAATCGCTCGCAAGGTACATACTTTTTCCTTCAATTTTGTTTCAGACGCCAAAAGACTTGAGTTTTTTTCTTCTTCATATCGTTAATTTGGTACCTTTCTTACTTTATGTGCAGTTGATTAAGGAATCGAAGCTAACTAGAGATTTCGTTCGAAAGATTAGAGTCGTAGACTATTCTCCACTAATCGAAACCTTAAGCAAGAGAAGATTACCTGATTTAGCTGATGAGGTGTTTCTCCAATTGAAATCAGACAACTTGCTTCATAATTACAAAACCCTTTCAACTCTTATGCTCTGCTTTGCTCAAAACGGGTCTGTTCAACGAGCACGTACTATTTGGGAAGAGATTTTCTCCAATTAAAATGTGATTCAACCCGAGGAAGGATGATAATGGGAGCTGTGCGTACTTCTAGTCTTTTTTCCTCCTTTCAGTTTTGTCCCATTGGGTTTTTCGAAAGAGGTTTTTAATGAGGCAAGTGCACACATTTATCGAATAAAGCCCATTATCATACTTAGGCCTTTTGAAGCTCATGATGAATTCGGCCAAGCCCATTTATTTTATTTAAGTCTTTTAATTTTATAGTCAAAACTCTCTTTAAATGTTTTGTCATTTTCCATGAGTCTATGTTCACACTCATGACTTTAATTATTTTCGTTTTAAACTCTTTCTTATCTCAATTCTTCTCTTCTCTAGTATCAAACATTTTCTCAAAACTCTCTGAATTGTTTGATCTTGTATATGTGTGTAATATCAAATACATCTCTTTCTTATCTTTGTGCGTAATATCAAAGACTACATCGAGCCTCGGTAGTCTAAGAGTTTCTCATCACTCTTAGAAGTACAATTCGATCCACTCTTCATCCAATCATTCCATTCACTTCGATTCCATCTTCCATTCAATCATTTCGTGGCAACCGTCCATCTTCCATCAAGAAATTCATTCATCTTCATCACTTCCGCATCCAAAACCTTCGAAGGGCGTTCTTTGGGCATAGATCCTCACGAGAAGTCTATCAAATGGTATCAGAACCACTTCGAATCAGGTTTTGTTGTTCTAAACTCGTTTCTGCATTTTTCTAGATTTCAGATCCATCTTGCAAACTTTTTCATAAATAATTGGCTCATCGAAAAATTGTGAAATCACTTGAATCTAAACCTGGAATGAGTCCAGTTAATTTTAAAAATATTTCTAGAATTTTGGAACACGATTTGATATTTTATTCTGACCGATCAAGTAACTGTGTCAAAACTGCCTGTTCATCTTCTAGATCTAGATCCCAGTAGATCTTTGAAGAATCCTTTCACTTGTTAGTTTCTTTTGAAATTTCAGGTACTATGGTTAGTTCTAAGGGTGAGGGACAATACACCATCTCTAGTGCGAAACAAGAAGTTATTGAAATCCCTTAAAACCTCTTTGGCTAAATCTCTAGTGTTAGTTTGGTGTTTTACAACAAAATCGAGTTGTCCGAAACTTATTCCAAATCAGCAACAAGAGAGGCTACATAGAGGACGACAAAGGAGGGAACACGAGCTTAATCTTAAGCCGCCTGACCACAAACTAAGATCAACACGGAGCATCCCACATAAAACTTCTCTCACTCCATAGTCTACGATTAATCTTGTTTTTAATCTTCAACATGCTAATGAAATTAAACTCCTTAAATTTTCAAAAAAAGGAAAATACATAGAATGGGAAAGACCCAAGGATAATTGGTTTCATTTCAATTACATTTTTGAAAAAGAGATGCTAGCTTATGCTATTGGCCGACTCTTTGAAGATGCTTATAAATGGTGGTTGCAAGAAGAGATGATCGATGGTTCTATCGAAAGCCAACTATCAGCACATGGAGAGAACTTAAGGAGTTAATGAGGGATAAGTATGCCCCAACGGTTTAGTATCAAAAGAGGCAAAACAACTTTCACCAATCCATCAAAGGCCCATGAAGCATAAAGAAAACGTTAAATGCAGCACGAAAACGAAAGAGCAACTAGAGAACGAGCTACTCAAGCTTCTCGATTCTTATAGCAAATCCGTAAAAGCTAAGTGTGCTCTTCCTCATAAATTTGTGAAAGATAAGTGTGATAAATCTGACTTTGTGCTTGAAAGTAATCAAGCTTGTGAAAAACAAATCCTTTCCAAACCGGTGCAACCGAGTAGAATTGATTATTTTTCACAAGTTCTTGAAGAAAAATTATCAGAAGAAAAACCAAGGAGTTTGCCATTGATTTGTAACTTGGAGCAGCCAACCAGCCTTGTCTCAGAACGAGTCCTTAAGTCATTTCCTTATGACTACCCAATAAAGCACTGTAAGGAATTTGATTTAGTTAGGAAAGAGCCTAATTGGTTTATGATGATTTCTGCTCAAGATGAAAAATGTTTTGGCTTGGAAAATGTGAACACTACAAGAAAACAAGTCATTAGTGACTCCAATTTCCGAGTCACAAGTTAGTCACTAATATTTGCGACTCAATTGGGACTATTTTGTGACTCTTTTTCACGTAGTCTCAAATTAGTCGCAAATTTGTGACTGATTCCAGTAGTCGTTAATCAATCACAAATTTGCGACTGATTTGAGACAGTTTGTCGAATGTTTTACTCGAGTCGCAGAGTAGTCATAAATTTGAGACTCAGTTGCGAGAGCGCAGAGTGACAAATTTGAGACTCGTTAGCGACACAACGTGGAGTCACAAATTAGCGACTCTACCAAAAGAGTTGCTAATTAGCCACTATTTTGCAACTTTTCAGGGTTTTGTGTACTGGAGTCACAAATGAGTCGCAAAATAGCAACTGCTTTGCGACTCATTCCCCACTACATTTATGTTGCAAATTAGCAAATTAAACACCATAATGTTAATCTAGTGAATATAGTTTTGTATATACATCTTATTCAACTAATAAGTGTGTACTAAATACACAGTAGAAGTGAAAAAATTCCAAATACATTTTCCAAAAAACAAAGCATTACAAATGTCTTACAAACATAAAACCTATATCACTTATCTTTCTTAATTTTCATATTTTCAAGATTAATCTAAATTTTCTTGGTTACTAGGATTTTAAGTTTTAGAATCAAACAAACATTATAGAAATACTTGGGAAGTAGGTTGGAAAGAATAATGGGTCATTGTTTTTGGTCAAAATGTTTAGGGTTTAGGGTATACATTTGCCACTATTGTACTGCGTCACAAAGTAGTCGCAAATTAGTGACTCGTTACCCACTACTCTGCGACGTTGTACGTAATGTGGCCAACTGTACGAATTGTGGGCCATTGTACGAAAAGTTTAGTTGCAAAACAGTCACCAATTTGCGACTACATTGCTACTGATTTGTGACTAATCAATATGATTTTCAAAAATTCATCAAAAACTTATTAGAAATAGATTAAGTTTAAGTTTCTACATAGATTCAACTACTAGTTACATTAGTATATTATCAACTAGTAAGTTTTTTTATTTAACAAATTTATAAACTTTAACTTATTTAATATATGCATCTTACATAACAATTGCTTTTGTATTCATATATTATCAATTAATATCTTACTTAACTCTAAATATATTTTAGTTTGTTTATGTACGTATATTTCGGATACCCGTTCGGTTACCGGTTTGGTTTTGGATTTTTGGTTTGAAGTATGGAAGATCCGTTCGGATATTTTAGAAAATCGGTTCGGATTCGGTTCGGTTCGGTATTTCGGTTTCGGATTTTTTGCCTACCCCCTTGTATTACATATATTTTTGCAAGCTCATGATTGTTGAAGTGTATAATTTTTCAAATTTTACTTAATTGGTATTATTCTATACTATATAATGAATCTCCAAAATTGTAGTTTGGTAAAAGAGTATAAAAAACCATGAAGTGAAATTTGGGGTTTAGAGTTTCACCGACCATCTTCCTTGGCTAAAATAAAATAAATGAGCGCTAAAGTTTTGATTTCCAAAAATTTCAGCTTCCGCCTAATTTTTTTACTTACTTCCCCTTCTCATTTTGTTTTCCACTTTCCCTCTTTCTCAAACCCTAGATCTGATTTTCTCTCTGTTCATACAAGAGAAAATTCGATAGCACCCTATATCTCTGTCTCTATCTCTCCATCGCTCTCTTCTCTCTGAAGCTCTTAGGATTGTATTATTCACCTGGTCTCGAGCTGCCTCCGTCTCAGAACATCTCTAAGGTTTGGTTCCTCTAACTTTATGGTTCGTGGTTTTGGGTAAAATCATTTTCTTTTGTGTTGGGTATTTGAAGATAAACAGACGGGAGTAAGAGCTCGGTATATTAGATAGAGAGGATCTTAATTAGCGAAGGGTTTGTTTCTTCATAGGATTACCACAGTGTTTTGCTCTCTGTAGGTTTTTGAGATTGTTCAATTGATTCTCTTTTTTCTTCTTTTGCTTGTGTTATTGTCTCAAACAAGCTTAATTTATATGGTAGGACCTTGAAACTGACCATTGATTGTGATTACTAGCTTCTCGAAACAATCAAGTGATTTAACTCGTACTTCACTTCCCATTTGGATCTTTCCTTGACCAAGAACATAAGAATAAGACACAAAGGTGAAACACAGGATTATAAGATTCTGTGTAGTGTCTGAAAATCTCTTTGGTCGAATCATTTTTTATTTTGGTTGTGTCTCCAAGAATCACGATTAAAATAAGTGAAGAGAAAACTATTATATTTCAGTGGCACATGGTTTTGTTGTTTTGGTCTTTCGTTTCTTAACACAATGCCTTTTTTTAATATTTTGAATTGATACAATTATGTGTTCATATATATCGAGTATAAGCTTTTCATTTGGGGCAACGATTAATGCTTGTGTTTGTGAAAATTGGGTTTATGTCCCAACCAAGGTTTGTAGTATCCTATCTTTAACTTATAGTAAATTTTGTATACCTTGCATGCTATTGGCTGGTACGTGTTACCATTAGCTCTTGTTCTAGCTTTTGTTTCTTATTTGTTCCTCGTATTCTGTCTACTTGTGCTGGATTATAATTTGTAATTATTATGTGCTCTTTTCCCCATCTGTGATACTTGATGTATTAGCTGTTGAACATGGGCTTTACCAACAATAACGTCCCTTGGGTGTGTATGTTTTGTTACTTCACAGATGTCAAGGCGGACAAAAAAGCGAGATAAGCCATCTGACACAGAAGAAGGCAAGGATGAGGGAGATTCCGATTCTTAAGGCACTAGGGATTCCCATGAAGAAGATGATGCAGCACCATACGTAAAAAGTGACCATGAAGAGGCTGAAACTGAAGAGGCGAAAGACAAATGAGAAGATGAAAAGCCATCTACTAAGAGAAGCTCTTCGAAAAAGACTGGAAAGGAGAGTTCAGGGACCAAAGGCAAGGAGAAACAATACGGCGAGATAGTTAAATTTGCTGAAACTGGTTAAACTTCTATGGTCTAATCGAAGTAATGTTCTTATACTGATGTGTGTGTGTGTTTTTTTTGTTAATAACAGGCAACATTTTCATATATTCGGAAGAAGCTGTGTATGTTCTCTGATTTCGCTTATTTATTTTGCAATCCCTGTTTAATTTAGTCTTTCCAAATGTTGAAGAGCTTTTTGATAACATATTGCCGTTTTTTGTAATAACATCAGGTGACCATTTTGATGTCGATCTCTCGCCTAGAAAAACAGAGGTGAAGGAAGTTATCACAGAGGCCATAAAAAAATGGTTAATGAAGAAGAAAACGAAGACGGAGAGAATACAGCTGAGGCTGGATTGGAAGTGACAAAGAGAAGGAAGAAGAACATGACAAAGAAGTGTAAGAGGATTGAGGTTAGAGTTTTCTTCTTCTTCTTCTTCTTAAAATCTGATGTGAAGGGAAGCAATGTATATCTCAAACTTTTAGGTTTTTTTTTTTCTTTTGTTTTTTGGGGTTTAACTTTAGACATCTTCGTACATTTTAGATAATTTTTGTTATTTTATGACTTGTGGGATCATGTAATATGTATGCATAAAAACTTGTTTGTTTCATTGTCCTTATCTAGAGAAATTTTTTCTTTCTATTTTGGTTTCTCAAAAACAAACAAATATGAATATGTTCTTAGTATTGTTTCTATTTTGGTTTCTCAAAAACAAACAAATATGAATATGTACTTCGTGTTTCAAATTCTGTTTTTGATAAAATGATTACAACTTTTGAAACGCTAACACCTAAAAAGTTCTTTAAGCCAAATTGTTTAATATTTGAAGAATTTTGTGAATTTCAACCTTCTGTGAGAATTTCTTTGTTTAGCCACACTTTTGAGTTGATTAAAACTAAAGCAAAGTTTGTTATGGTTAAAACTTTCTCTAAGTTAAGACAAGACGTTTCAAATCCATTTGATGAACTTTGCAAACTAAATTTAAACGACCTTTAGTCTATAATCACACAGATATGAAGCACTTGTCTTTGTTAAAAGAGCCAAATACAGGTTTTAGAGCAGCCTGGAGAAGTACGGAAAGGAGAGAGGAAGACAAATGATTCAAGCCACCTGATCTAAACCAAAGTCCTGATAAGAGAGAGGAAGACAATCGGTTTAAACTACATGATTTGGACCAGGATAAACACCAAAACGTCAGTAGGTTCATGCGGATCAAAGAAGCACATCTTGATGCAACTTACAAGCCAAAGCCGAGCCAAAACAGATTTGAAGGTATGCCCCTTATTCTTCATGAATACTTTTCTTACTTGGTTCTTTTCATTGCAGATAAATTGGATTTGAGGTCAAATCCTTTTCAAGAGGGAAGGAATGATGAGATCCTGGCCAGCTCGGAACAAGAAGCTAAGGAACCGCATAGACTGCTTGTAGCCGAGGACAACTTGAAGCCGCTAAGGATCGTATGGACTATAAGACCTTGCAATTACCGGAAGGACCTATGACGAGGTCAAGAACCAAGCACCTTAACCAAGCCATCAGATTGGTCTTGAGGAAGATCACCGGCCAACTTCACTCGAACGCTTATCAAACCGCGTTAGTTATGATTCAACCCGAGGAAGGATGATAATGGGAGGTGTGCGTACTTGTACTCTTTTTCTCTCCTTTTGGTTTTGTCCCATTAGGTTTTCGAAAAAGAGGTTTTTAATGTGGCAAGTGCACACACTTATCCAATAAAGCCCCATTATCATACTTAGGCCTTTTGAAGCCCATGATGAATTTCGGGCAAGCCCATTTATTTTATTTAAGTCTTTAAATTTTCTAGTCAAAACTCTCTTTAAATGTTTTGTCATTTCCCATGAGTCTATGTTCACACTCATGGCTTTAATTATTTTCATTTTCCCAAGGGGTTGTGTGTAACCCTTTGACTTCTCTTCTCTAGTATAAATAAGGGCTGAAACTCATCAATAAAATCATCAAACTTTTTCTCAAACTCTCTCAATTGTTTGATCTTCTATTTGTGTGTAATATCAAATACATCTCTTTCTTATCTTTGTGCGTAATATCAAAGACTAGATCGAGTCTCGGTAGTCTAAGAGTTTCTCATCACTCTTGGAAGTACAATTCAATCCACTCTTCATCCAATCATTCCATTCACTTTGATTCCATCTTCCATTCAATCATTTCGTGGCAACCGTTCATCTTCCATCAAGAAATTCATCCATCTTCATCACTTCCGCATCCAAAACCTTCGAAGGGCGTTCTTTGTGCATAGATCCTCACGAGGAGTCTATCAGTAGTGAAGATGACTCGTCAGATTATGATTTGGACGCAATGAGAGAGCTCATAGAAAGGGAATATCCTAAGGATTGGGATCTAGAGGATGTGTGGAAAACAACCCTTAAAGGTAATAGTTCTAGGAAATTAGGTTCTGGTTTTGAGAATGTGGTCATGAATGAAAACTTATGTGAAGGATGGTGGTCTATTCCGCTACGTAAGAAACGGAAAAAGGAACTTGGAAAAGGGAATGGCAAGTGTATCACTCAAGAATGTTCGATCTCTGTTATGATAGTAAATGAGGTTCCTGTTGATCTGATACCGATTGGTTTTGACCTTGGTATTGGAGATACCAATGACGAAGAATTCCAATGTCCACTGAATGATGTCCCCATCGTTATTGATGGGATGGCCGCTGAATCGGTGTCCATTGTCCACCCAATTAACGGTGACGGTCATGTAGGACCAAATTCTAAACCTATCAGGTTTCCCGAAGATAACTCAGACCCAAAAAATGGATAAGAAGAAGAATAAGTTCTAATTCCGATGTCATTTGCCAATGAAAGAGGAGACCGAAATGGTGAAGGTGAAGACTCAGAAGCCGGAAATCTTGATACTGGGGACGTCCCTGATGATGTTGAAGGAGATGTCAATAGTGGGGGGACATTGGATGGTGTTGGACAAGATGATGATGGTGGGGGACATGATGATGATGTTGACGTCCTGGGTTGTGACGATGTTAGTGTTGTCTCACAGGCAGCTGCCTTTGATGTAACGAATCTGAGGGACGACGATGTGATTAGACACGATGCACCTCTGTGTCGTGATAACGCGCTGATTTTGGAGAATGACCATGTTAATATGAATTTGAAACGGTCTGGTGATGCCATATATATTGGGAATATTTAAGGACAAGAAGGATTTAAAGAAGTTAAGTATATATTCCGTAAAAGGATTGTACAACCATTTAATTGTCATGTCGGACAAAGTAAGGGTTATAGCATAATGTGAGGATGCAAATTGCCATTGGCGAATATACGCAGCAAGGAAACCAGGTTCTGAGAATCTGGTTATTCGAACGGCGACGCTTAACCACAATTGTGATGCAGGGGGTAAAGCCAAACGTGGGAAAAAAATTACAGCCGCTTTGTTAGGAGATTTGTTGGCCGCAAAATACACTCATGGCAAGAAAGGACCAAAGACATGTGAACTACCCGAATTAGTATTGTCGGAACTAAGGGTTAAAATAAGTTACATAAAGGCGTGGCACACAATAGAAGTGGCAATGAAAATGGAAAGGGGAAGTGAGGAAGACAACTATAAATTCTTATCCACGTATTTGCATTTGCTTGAGACGTCCAATCCAGGCACGCAGACTGTTGTTCGTACAGTGGCTACCAGATAAGGCGAGACATTATTCCAATACCTTTTCTTTGCGTCTGGGGCTGGTTGCTGGCTATAAGTGTCTACAAAAGGTAATTTGCATAGATGGTACATCCACAAAGGGGAAGTACAAGAGTTGTGACACCCCGGTTTCAGGGCATATGTGGTATATGCGGTATATGCAGAGAGGCTTAAAAGAATTGATTTGGCTACCTATATCACCAAAGTGCACTTATCTTTTCGGTCACAGGTCTTGAGAGAACTCTAGAGTTAAGCGTGTTTGAGCTGGAGTAGTTTCATGATGGGTGACCTACTAGGAAGTCATTTCCAGTATCGTGTGAGTGAGTTCAAAACACGAGGAAAGATTGCGTGGTGATTTGCAGGGTCAGACTTCAGAGCCTCCCGGACTAACGTACCGACCGTCGGACATGGTGGGCTCACGGGCCTGAGAGTAGACGGGGGCCCACGGGAGGGGCGTTATAAGAGTTATCTAGTTGATGTGAGTTGCCAGGATGGTAATTACCAATTATTCCCCTTGGCTTTCGGGATAGGTAATGGGGAAAACACAAAATCATGGACATTGTTTTTCAAGGAACTTAAAAAGTTTGTCCCTGATGAGAAGGGTCTTGTCTTCGTCTTCGACAGACACGCTGCAATTTATGCGGGATTACGAAATGTATATCCGGAGACATATCATGTAGCCTATACAGTGCACTTGTGGCATAATGTTAGACACAATTACAATTCAGACCTGGTTAACCTAGCTTTGAAGGCAGCAAGGGCATATACAGTTGGAGACTTTAGGTACTGGTTTGGAGAGATTGAGAGACAAAGCCCGTCATGTGCAACATATTTGAAGAAGATTGGTCTTCAACACTGGACATTGGCTTACTTCCCAGGAATGGTGTACAACCTGATTAGTAGCAATATCTCTGAAGCTCTTAATAGTGCCCTAAAAAAGGTGATGACGTTCCCTATTGTTACAATGGTCGAAGCCATAAGAACCATGCTAATGTCGTGGTTTGCGGAACTTAGAGAGGTTGCTAAGAAGACACGTACTAGGTGTAATCCTGAGATTGAAGACATACTCATAAAACATCTAAAAGAAGCGACAACCTGTGCCATCCTCGAATCTACGAAATTTGAATACCAAGTAAATGATGAAGAGGGTTGTGTCTTCACGGTAGACATATTGCGAAAGACATGTACATGCAGGGTGTTTGATGTCCTAATGATTCCTTGCAGCCATGCAATACCAGCTTGTGGAGTCAGACATGTTGACTTTTACACTTTGGTGGGTGAATTTTACTTTAAGGATGTGTGGCTTAAACTGTGGGCAGACAAGCTACTGCCGCCACCAAGGGAGCAAGATTGTGATGTCCCAGATGGCATCAACAAGGACATAGGATGCCCAAAAATAAGAAGAGGGTATGGTAGGCCAAAATCAAATAGATATCCATCACAGGGCGAGGCGGTAAGTTTGTGATGTGGTAAACGTGAATATATTATGATTTACAAATGTAATTGATGTGTTTTAATTATTTGATTTGGCTTGGTAAAGGGAAAAAGTGGACCCAGAGGACCACTAAAGCATTGTGGGACATGTGGCCAACCAATGCACAATCGAATAACTTGCAAAACTTCAATCTAGGACGTATAACTCAGGATAGATGGAAGTATGTTTTTTTGGGCAAAGTAATGTGCTATTTAAAACTCTTAAAAGAAGTACTTTGTTGGTTTGTTTATTTAAGAGCGGCTTAGAAAATAAGTATTGGAAAACTTTGAAACACCGTAATGTTCTCCAATAGTTATTTTATATTAATTGTCGTTTGATGGTGGTATTTTTGTTACATGTTCTCACGTAAACAATGTGGATGATGTGTATGAACATGTTTGTATGCAGTAAATATTAATTGGTTATATGTTATATTTGCACTAATGTTGCAAATTTATTGGTTTGTTTGACAATCTTGTCCTGAGGACAAAAAATTTAACATGTGTTGTCCATTGTTGTTTGGTAAAAAAGAAAGGAGAAGTCGAGCACCCAAACATAAAAACATAAATATTAGGACATAATAGTGCAACAATTTTTTTTTCAATGTAAAAATGCGAACATTAGGTAGTATTATTAGTAGGTAAACAAATCTCCAGGGAGACCACCATGCAATGCAGTGCCAAAAAGCTAAATCATCGTTCACAAAACGGCACCCGAGACGACGTTCTCTTGGGTAAGGGAATCGTGGATGTCAACTTGATTTAAGCCATCACCTTCAACAGCGAGGACAAGCTTGAAGGTTGTTGCATAAAGGACAAGAAGCACCATGGACAGGGGGTGAAGGAGATGAACTTGCCAGTTATAGGTTAATGGGCATGTATTAGTGTAACCGATAGCAACAATGTCCTCAAAAACCTGTCTAGCGACGACGACAGCCCGATCAAACTTGTAGACTAGAACTTTAAAAGTAGTCATGGCAGCTTCTCCTTCTTCAAGGTGCCCAGTTGCAAACAGAAAAATAATTCGTGCGAATGATATTAGCACATCACCAGATGGGTGATTTCGTATTAATTGTAAACTATAAGGTAATCAATCATGTTTCCCATTTACTTGTAGCTAATGAACGATGAACACACTTTCATGGTAGACGTGGCATTACTCAACGAGATAGAAGCTCTGAAATTAAGGAATGAAAGACTTAAGAAAAAGGTGAAAGAGATTCGAAGACAAAAGAGAAAAAATGTTAAAGATGTTGTTCGATAAATTTTATCCAAAGGTGGAAACGGAATCCAAAAAATGCATTTTAACTAATTCCGGTTAGAAAGTGAAGAATATACTACGATTGTTGTGGTTTTGGGTGTGGTGACAGTTGGGTGCACCAAGTTGATGTGTTCATATTGACTTAAAAGTCTGTTTATGTGTTTGATCTTGTCTTCGTCCTTAATGTTTTCTATTCTATAATATGATATGACTCAATTAATGTAATGTTGTGTGGAATCATGTTTGAATGTAATGTTGTGTTGGAACATGTTTCCACTTATTCTGATATTTTCTATTGGTAAAACATATTAAGTCACTCAAGACATGAACCTGCGTGGATGTCCTTATAAAGGTAACAATTTATAAAGTGAAGATGAAATAAATTACGAGACATGGACTAAACGTAAAACAACACATATGAGTAAACATCGTTGGGGTTGTTACAGAAAGAATGACATGACATGGCTGTTACACCAAGTACCAAGCCAACATTGAGAGGACGAGGACAAAGACGGGAAGTGCAATAAACTTCATGTCTTCCATCTTCAACCGTTGACGACGCATTAGTTCAACAGAGCAGAAAGACATCCAACGTTAAGACGAAGGTTGTTAACTTCCTCTTGCAGACATTTCACAACTTGATAGACTTCGGTAGGCTAAATTCGTTGTACATTGCAGTCGATGGTCAGCTTATCGGTGCGTTCATCTTGACTTATCCTGGCATTTTGTAGATTAGCAACTTTCTCAAACAACGCCTCATCACACCACTTGAATAGGTGCCCCCCCCAAGTGCCTACGTTCATGCGTGAACAATTAATATTACGTCCAAAAAATCAATAGACATATGTCAGATTCGAGTGAAAAGAACTTACGTCTGTTTTCATACATGTGTAGAACCTACGACCTTTATCAGCCACTCCCTCGAATCTTTGAACTGTCACCGGACCGCCAAAAAAACAGGTATGTGAAATTCCCTAGATGGATTATGGATAATCAGAAGCGATATAACAAGTGAGGGGATATTCTTCAGAAGATGAAGGCTGGCTATATCTATAATCTTGACCCATTTTTGTCTTTTGATGATGATGGTGCAAAATGTTGAAGGATGTGGCTTATAATGAGTGTTATTTTTGGAGGGAACTATGATAAATTAATAATAAACAATTTAAAGAGATTAAATTGATTTGTTTAAGAATGTGTACCAGAGTAAGCTACGGACCATCAAGCCCACATGCTATGATAGTCCTTCTTCTTTATTTTTGATTTGACAATTTATTACTGTGTCTCGAGAAATGTTCGTTATTTATTAATTTATGAATAATTTGACATTCTCCCCAACCACTTTCTTTTACGTCCCATGGACATTATATATATTGGACAGACTATATATATAGGGACGTCCTTGAGAAATATCATGAGAATATTTAGTGACCCTTTCTCAAATAATAACATATCAAGTTAAAAATGTGTATCATAGGAAGCTACTCACTTCAGATCCACGGGGAATGATAGTCCTCCTTCACGGCCTGGTACATTTCATGGCGATAATATATATAATGGACATAATATATTTGTGAAGACGTCTGTGCAATATACATGAATGATTATCTCGCATCAACACGAATGATTGTGAGCATGTGCATTGCAAGGATTTTGGGGTCTTAATCAAGTGTCTAAACATATTTAAAGATTAAAGTTTGGATTTGCAGATCCAAAACCATGTTTTGGTGTCTAATATTGGATCCAAATTATGTCTTTAGGCATGGGTACGTGGAGGTTGCGTATTGGTTCAAGGAAATAATACACGGGAAAAAAATAGGGTTCCCGTGTTTCTCTCTCTCTTTTCCTTTCTCTCTTCCTCTCTTCTCTTTGTTTTCTCCGTTGGTGATAGAGAAGGCGATTCGTAGATTTGTTCGTCGAATTGTGAAGAAAATCTGATTTGAGTGGTGAAATCACTCGGAATTTTCTGTGTTCAAAGTTTATGGGTCGAATCGGTTGTTGTAAATCGACGGTTCTTCATCATCATCAAAAATCAGTCGATTCATCTTCCTGGATTCTCACATATAAAGGTTTGTGCTCCTTAATATCTCTTAAATCGACGAAATCTCTCTCTTATTTCATATATCTTTCAGGGGTTGTGTCAAATCAGAATCGAATTTAGAATTTTAGGGGTTTTTGTAACTGAAATTAGGGTTTTCGAATTTGGACTTTCAGATTGTTGTAATTAGGGTTGTTCTGTATTTGTGCTTTGAGATTTTTAAAAGTAGAGTTGTTCTCCTCCTCGGATTTGATTGTATGGAAATTTGTGGAGTTTTATATACTTTGGAATTTGATTTAATTGAAATTAGGATTGTGAATTGAGATTGGAATTATGCTTGTGACGTTAAATTGTATTCCTGATATGAGATTCAAATTAGTACTTCTCTAATATTAGTTAAATTTATGAGATTCACATTCGGAATTTGGAATTTCTCTAACATGGGTTTTGTACTTCTTATGAATTGAGGTTAAACATGTGGAGAAAGAGGCAAAGAGAGTACTGCAGTATGAACATGTATGTCTCTCTTCATACTCAATTTTTTTTTGATGTTTTTCATATGTTGTGTAGGGGTCAAATCTCCCCTAGAAGAATCGATAAACCAAACGGCTTAACACGTGTTTAACCGGCTCAGCGGTCGAACCCAGAAAACGCAGGCCCGTCAAAGGCCCATCACTGTTTATTCCAGCGCTGTTCAATCCCTCTCAACCGGCCCGGCTCAGAGCGACCGAAACTGTTCAAGTCGCCTCGACTGGAACTGTTCATACCGCCCAATTTTACCTATATATAGACATGTACCCCTTCACTTGTAAGGATCCGAAATTTCATATAGAAACACTGTTTACAGCTCTGATCTTGACTGAAAAATAAAACCTTAATTCTATCTTACTCTAAGTGTTTGAAAACCCTAAAGAAGCTCTATTTCGACGAATCTTCACAAATTCTATTGTGTGATTATTCTAGCTCGCACAATTTGGCGCTAGAAGGAGGGGGGGCTACTCGCAACTAGCTTCCTACACGAAACGGACGCTTAGACAAACCCGCTACTCGCAACATGTCAATAACGAACCCGCAGTCTCCAGCGACCGAAGATTCAGGTCCAAGCGAGCCCATTGTGGCTGGGCTAATCAACCAGTCCGCATTGGGGGCGGAAGCAGGCAGACCTGTCCCGACAGAGAACCAAGCAACCGCCAATACAAACTCGGCCGACCCGTCCACACCAGGAGATTTCGTTCAACTCAAAGCAATGCTCGAACAGTTGCTCGAGCAGTCGCAAAACCAGGAAACGATCAACAACAACCTGACTGCTGAAATCAAGGCCTTGTCGACAACTCGTCAGTCTCGAGGGCTACCTCAAGGTAACGCGCTTCGCGTCACCCCGCTCGCTCTTAACTTCTCCCAGGCGGCATCGCCTTCGGCTCGTGGCACTCGCGAAGATCATACGCCAACACCTCTCAGAGACGGAATAGTCCTCGTCGCAGGTGCTCCCGGCGGCATAGCTGCAATCGCAGACAATTCAGAAGGATGTGAATTCGGAGCAGCTCGGCCCAGTCGACCGACTAGTCGTATCCAAAATCGGGACGAGGGCAAAATCGCAGAAAATACGCGATGAATGGAACAAGCTGAAGCCCTAACCGCCCGTAGAGCTGTCGCTTCGCAGCGAACGGAAATGGACGAGCTCAGAGCCGTCTTGCAGCAGAACACTCACGATCTCAAGGATATGAGGTCACAGGTCCATCGCGCAACCAGCAAGGCGCCGGAACTCGACCGCGTTCTTGAAGAAGCTCGCACTACTCCTTTTACCGAGCGAATAACAAAGGCGCGTTTATCTGACCCAAGGAAGCTCAAGATTCCTATCTACGAGGGAAAGGGCGACCCCACAGAGCATATCAGAGCATTCTCAATCGCAATGGGGCGAGCTAATTTCAGGCTCGACGAAATCGATGTTGGTTGCTGCCTCCTCTCCGTGGAGCATCTCCAAGGGGCGGCCCTCTATTGGTTCACGGGAATGAAAAGGAATTCTATCGACAGCTTCGCCCAACTCTCCGAGGCCTTCCTAAAGCAGTATTCCGTCCTACTCAATCGCAGGTCATCGGAGGCGGACCTTTATACTATAACACAAGCGGCCGGCGAGCCCTTGGGAGTTTTCATTGAACGCTTCAAAGCGATGCTTATTCAAGTAAAAGGGATTGACGACAAATCCGCCCTAAGTGCCCTGCGAAAAGCTCTATGGTACAGGTCGGATTTCCGAAAGGAGATGACAATTAACGAGCCCTCGTCAATTCAAGATGCGCTTCATCGCGCCAATGGCTTTGCAAGAAGCGAAGATGAAACCAAAGTCCTGAGCCAGAAGCATGGAAAGGCCAGGAATCCTAGTCCGCAAGAAGTCCCAGTCGCGACAAAGAGGAAGCCGGGCAATTTCGTACAACATAAAGGAGGTTTCAAAGGGGCCCATAACTACCAGGTGGACTTGCCCGGCTATGGTCGAGGAAGAGGGCGAGGCCGCGGAAGAGGCGCCCCTGGTCGCGCTAGCGGCAACACTTGGTCGAGAATATCGCAGTATGACGAGTCGGCTTATTGCGACTTGCATAAGATGGAGGGACACTCGACGGCTAATTGCAGAGTCCTCAGCATGCGACTCGCAGCAAATTTGGCCGCCGGCGAGCTCAAAGGAAACATCAATGTTAACGATTTTTAGCTCGAGCAGTTCGACGATGCAAGAGATGGGGACGGCCCGTCGGGAGACAACAGGAAAAATAAGCGAGACCGACGAAACGACGAGGCCCACCTCGACCGACGAAACGGTAATGATGCCCGGAGCGCCTCGAAACAGAAAATCTGTAACATGATCATGGGCGGCTCGCGCTACTGCTCTAACACCGTCTCGTCGATCAAAGCCTATCAGAGAAGAGCGGAGGTAGGGGCGAACAAACCCGAACCGTCGAAGTTCCCGAACGATGTCATCCAGTTCGAAGAGAATGAGGTCGATGACATTGACAAACCTCATGACGACTCGCTTGTCATCCGACTCTCCGTCGCAGGATGGGACACAGGTCGCGTTTTAATCGACACTGGGAGCACAGTTGACATCATTTTCATAGACGCTCTGAAGCGTATGGAAATTGACCTCGCACAAGTCGAATCCTATCCTAAGCCGTTGACCGGATTCAATGGTGAGACGACGATGACACTCGGTACGGTCAAGCTTCCTGTAAGGGCGGAAGGTATGACTAAAATAGTTGAGTTCGCAGTCTCGGACAACCTGGAAATTTACAATGTGATAATGGGAACTCCTTGGCTAAACTCGATACGCGCCGTCGCCTCAACATATCATCTCTGTCTTAAGTTTCCAACAAAGGGCGGAGTCAGAACAATCAGAGGAAGTCAGTCGGCGTCAAGATCTTGTTTCATGACCGCGCACAAACTAAGAACTCAGGCGACAGTGCCGATCCCAAGCGAGCCGCGGAAAAAGATTAAGACAGACAGGGAGCCCGTCAAGGAAATCTCAAACCTCTTATAGCAGCTACAGATCGCGGAATCCGCTGAAGATAGAGGAGCAGGTCCGACCTGCGAGCCTGTCATATCGGTTTGTATAAACGACAAATTCCCAGAGAAATACGTAGAGATAGGCGCGACACTTGACAAAGCCGTCAGACTCGACCTCATCGAATTCCTCAAGAAAAACGTCGGTACATTCGCATGGTCCGCGGAAGACATGCCCGAGATCGATATCGGCATCATCAGTCACGAGTTAAACGTGGACTCGACCTACAAACCTATAAAGCAAAAGCGAAGGCGACTAGGTCCTGATAGGGCTCAAGCGGTAAATGACGAAGTAGACAAACTCTTGCAGGCCGGTTCGATCTCTGAGGTCAGATATCCGGAGTGGCTTGCGAACCCTGTCGTCGTGAAGAAGAAAAGTGGCAAGTGGCGAGTCTGTGTAGACTTCACGGATTTGAATAAGGCATGCCCAAAAGACAGTTTCCCTCTTCCTCACATCGACCGCCTCGTCGAGGCGACATCTGAAAACAAGTTGTTGTCATTTATGGACGCCTTCTCTGGCTATAATCAGATTTTCATGCACCCCGGCGATCGCGACAAAACATTTTTCATCACAGACCGCGGAATCTATTGCTACAAAGTCATGCCCTTTGGACTTAAGAATGCTGGTGCTACTTATCAACGATTGGTAAATAAAATGTTTGCGGGCTTACTCGGCAAAACGATGGAGGTTTACATTGACGACATGCTCGTCAAATCACTCGAGGAAAAGGACCACATCGGCCACCTCGCAGAGTGCTTTGCGTTATTAAACAAGTATAACATGAAGCTAAATCCGGCTAAGTGTCGCTTCGGTGTAACGTCCGGCGAGTTCCTCGGCTACATGGTTACCCGTCGCGGGATCGAGGCAAATCCAAAGCAAATCGATGCACTCGTCCAGATGCCTTCGCCTAGAACGAAAAGAGAAGTCCAGCGACTAAACGGCAGAGTCGCGGCCTTGAACCGATTCATCTCGCGCTCTACTGATAAGTGCTTACCTTTTTATGAAACGCTCAAGGATAAGAAGGGGGCAGCTCGACAAGATTTCGAGTGGACTGAAAAATGTGAAGAAGCCTTCCAGAAGTTGAAGCAGTATCTCGCGACTCCACCTGTTCTGACAAAGCCGATAGTTGGGGAACCGCTCTATCTTTACACCGCGGTCTCGACCTCGGTAGTTAGTGGGGTTCTGATTCGCGAGGACGGCACCGAGCAAAAGCCTATTTTCTATATTAGTAAGTCGCTAACCGATGCAGAAACAAGATATCCTTTGACGGAGAAACTTGCACTTGCAGTTATTACGTCGGCTCGAAAGCTTCGACCGTATTTTCAATCACATTCGATCGTGGTTCTAAGTACTTTTCCACTGCGAGCTGTTCTCCACAGTCCGACTCAGTCTGGGCGACTCGCCAAATGGGCGATTGAACTAAGCGAGTTTGATATCGAGTATCGCAATAGGACGACGATCAAGGCACAAGTGTTGGCCGACTTTTTAATCGAGCTACCAGAGTCGGCAGCCTCGTCTGAAATCGAAGACACACTCGCGGACAGTTCAGCATCCAAAATCTGGCAGCTGCGCGTCGACGACTCGTCATCTAAGCACGGATCGGGAGTAGGTATTCGACAATCGTCGGATGGAAAATCTCTAGAGCAATCGTTCCGCCTTGGCTTCAAAGCGTCAAACAACGAGGCAGAATACGAGGCCCTACTCGCAGGTCTTCGATTGGCTAAAGCGTTGAAAATAGCAAGGATAGAAGCTTTTACGCGACAAAGGACGAGCGCATGGAAGCATACCTCGCTCTCGTCAAAAATTTAACAGCTGAATTCGATCTGTTCACCTTGACAAGAAGCGAGATAAAGATCTTCAAAGAATTGTCAAGGTCGAATTCATTGAAGAAACGAGTATCGCAATCGCAAAAGCAGTCAACGTCCTAACAAGATCTCAGGAAGCGAAGCAAAAAGCAGGTCTTAGCAATGGCTCGCCCGCTCGCTCTGCTGCAGACCCGATGGACCTCGACCACACCAAAGATAACGTCGAGCCGGATCCGATGGATCCCAATCTGTCCGATACAGTCGGCACAGACGAAACGACGGATGTGATGGCAACAGATAACGAGCTCGACCCGAATAACACAGCTTTTGACCGTGGCCTTCTCCCCGAACAACTTGAGGAATCCCCAGAGGATGCTTACCCATGTAGCAAGGAGCCTCCACCTGAGCATGAAGTCATCGACATTCCCATTGACGACGAGACCACAGTCTATGGATGCGACACCAAGTGGATGGCCAACATTCGCGTTTATCTCGCAGACGGCGAGATGCCAACCGACAAATGGGCGGCAAGCAAGTTAAAGACACAGTCGTCTCGTTATGTTTTACTTGATGGAAATATTTTTAAATGGCGATTGTCCGGGCCACTACTCACTTGTGTCGAGGGGCAGGAGGCTCGCGAGATAATGCACGAGGTTCACGGCGGATCCTGCGGTAACCACTCGGGAGGTTGCTCACTCGCCATCCGAATCAAGAGGCACAGATATTTTTGGCCAACAATGATAAAAGACTACGAGCTGTTCGCAACAAAGTGCGAGAAGTGTCAACGACATGGTCTGTTCATCCATCAACCGATGGAGTTCTTAAGCTCGGTCACCTCGCCCTACCCGTTTATGCGATGGAGAATGGATATAGTCGGACCGCTTCATCCGTCTCGGCAGAAACGATACCTCTTAGTCCTAACAGATTATTTTTCCAAGTGGATCGAGGCGGAAGCATTCGGATCGATCAAGGATAAGCAGGTCGAAAACTTCATCTGGAAGAATATCATCTGTCGTCACGGCGTACCCTATGAGATAGTGACAGATAATGGTTCGCAATTCATATCAAAACGATTCGAACTTTTCTGCGATAAGTGGAAAATCAGAATCAGCAAGTCAACGCCTCGTTGCCCGCAAGGCAACGGCCAGGCGGAGTCGTCAAACAAAACACTTATTCACGGACTAAAGACTCGACTCGACGCTAAGAAGGGCCGTTGGGCAGACGAACTCGAAGGCGTTTTATGGTCCTATCGAACAACGCCGCGACGCGCTACGGGCGAGACGCCTTTTGTCCTCGTCTACAGAACAGAATGTGTGATTCCTCCTGAAGTCTATTTTCCAGGAGTTCGCCGACGATTGCTTCCAGAGCAGGAAGGTCTCAATCATCTCCTCATGCTCGACGAGCTCGACCTTATCAACGAAAGGCGCGACCAAGCACTTATAAAAATGACCGAATATCAAATTGCGGCACCCAAGTATTACAACTCCAAAGTGCGAGTTCGGCGTTTTTACGAAGGAGACCTCGTCCTTCGCGCAGTATTTCAGAACACTGCCGAGCCGAATGCCGGCAAGCTCGGCGCCCACTGGGAAGGACCTTACCAAATCGCTAAGGTAGTCCGCCCAGGCGTCTACGAAATCGCTAACCTGAAAGGCAAGATGATCCTGCGTTCCTGGAATACGCGACATCTGAAGAAATATTATTGCTAAAAATACTAAGTCATTAGACTTGAACTACGGGGCGACTTGATCCCTTCATTGGGTACGTAGGCAGCTCGTTTTCGGATGAGTTCAGTTGCCCCCCTTATTCAAAAAAGGGGAGTGGGTCCGTATTTTCATACTCTCACTCGCAGTATGTAACGACTTAAGGTTTTAACCAAGTCTTGTTACGATTCAGTCGACTCGCAAACGACTTCGGTCTAAACGCGACAAGTCGACTCGCAAACGACTTCGGTCTAAACGCGACAAGTCTACTCGCAAACGACTTCGGTGTAAACGTGACAAGTCGACTCGCAAACGACTTCGGTCTAAACGCAACAAGTCGACTCGCAAACGACTCCGGTCTAAACGCGATAATTGATTCGCAATAGGCTAAGGTTTTAACCAAGTCTTGTTACGACTCGCAAACGACTCCGGTCTAAACGCGATAATCGATTCGCAATAAGCTAAGGTTTTAACCAAGTCTTATTCCCTCAACTCGCAAACGACTCCGGTCTAAACGCGATAATCGATTCACAATAAGCTAAGGTTTTAACCAAGTCTTACTCGCTCAACTCGCAAACGACTCCGGTCTAAACGCGATAATCGATTCACAATAAGCTAAGGTTTTAACCAAGTCTTATTCGCTCAACTCGCAAACGACTCCGGTCTCAACGCGATAATCGATTCGCAATAAGCTAAGGTTTTAACCAAGTCTTATTCGCTCAACTCGCAAATGACTTAGGTCTAAACGCGGCAACTCGCTAAACGACTTAACTGTCTAAACGCGAGATCAATAACAATTAGGCGTCATTATGGCCATAATGGCGACCTGATTAAAACTTCATCATCATTATGAAGTATACTTATACATCCTCAACGGATAAAGCGCGCTATATAAGTTTAGAGTTCATTACTAGGATAGACGTATTCAGTGCGAGTATTGTCCGTTAGCCGGGATGTCCATCTCGCGAGTCTATCTCGGGATAGACACATTCAGTAGAATGTGTCCGTTAGCCAGGATGTTTGACTCGCAAACCCAGTTTTAACCTTAACAAACTGGTCGAACTTAGCAAATATATATTTGCCTGGATAAGATATATTCAATAGAATGTAACCAGGATGTTCGTCTCGCAAAACCCAGTTACACTCAACACTGGTCTAAAATGGCAGAAAACATGGCAGCGATATCAATCGCCTCGCCATTAAGCGTCTTAAAACCGCATCGCCATTAAGCGTCTTAAAACCGCTTCGCCATTAAGCGTCTTAAAACCGCTTCGCCATTAAGCGTCTTAAAACCGCATCAATCCTAAGCGTCTTAAAACCGCATCATTTCTATGCGCCTTAGACAAGCTCTAATAGGCCTCGTCAACAGACTACTAATCGAAAATACAGACAAGAAATTGCTTAAGGGCATTCATATAAATCTGCTCGACCAACTCGGCATAAAAGTGTTGTTACAAGTTGGAAAAAGCCATCCAGGCACAAAAACAAAAATCGAGTCATAAAATCCTCAAGCAAAAACAAAAACAAATCCTACTGTTGCAAAGACCGGATTAGGCGACAGTCTCGCCATCATCGACCTCTTTGTCCTCAGAGGCCAGCTCGCCCTCTTTGACCATTTGGTCTTCGGCTGGAGTAATGATAGCAGCCGAACTCGCAGCCTCACCGTCCTTGGGTTCTTGTTCCAAAGGAGCCTGTTCGCGAAGAGGTTCAGTTGGTGCAACTGGGATCGGATCAACGGTCTCATCGGCTTCGTCCGACTCACTCTCGTTTAACTCCTCACTCGCGCTTTGCAAGCGCATACCAAGAGAGCCATCGTTCGACCCAGAACCTGCATTTATACCAACATACTTAGCAACAACCTCGACTCGCGGAGACGCAACTATATCCACTACGGTAATGGGGACAACATAGTTCTTACCTAAGGTCTTCCTTAATTCGAGTGCTATCGCGTCGAGGATCTCGTCGGCTTTTCCGAGCGACGCCTTGTTTTCAGCTAAAAGGGCACGCTCGGCCTTGGGATCGAAGGCCTCCTCTGCTTCAGTATGCTCCATGTCGTCAAGGAGCTGGAGATTAGCCTCCGCTTGTGCAAGATAGACCATTTTCTTAATCGGCTTTTTCATCATCTAGTGAAACAGCTCGTAAGCCCGGTTAAGCTGGCCTTGCACTTCGGCGGCCGCAGATCGCCTCGCAGAAGAAACAGCCTCTTCAAGATCCTGCTCGCGACTCGCCTTCAGAGCAGATAGCTCTTTCACCAGCTCGGCGTTGTTCTCCTCGACCTTCTCCTTCTCCTTACCGACTATTTGAAGGTGCACGCCCAGGTCGTCAGAGCTCTTCTTATACATATCTCGCTCAGCAGCAAGATTTCTCATTTGGGCCGCGACTTGTTCCTTCTCGACCTCTTCTCTCTGCCTGGCCTCGCCTATAAAGAGCTCCTTAGACCTCGAGTCTTGATCATATGACATGATCAGCCTGTTGAAATGGGCAATGGCCTGCGAAGGAGTTGACAAAAGGAGAAATAAAGCGAAATGAAAAAGAAAGAATAAATTGTGAAATTACCTTGGCCTGACGAGACGCGAACTCCTTGTAGAGCTCGCTCTTTACCAGCCTTTCCGGGATCGGCATACGATCACCCGGATATGTAACCTTAGCCATCATGGTAGCTGCGGCTAAGGGATCAGTGTAGAGCCCATCGGAACTTCCAGGAATAGACTGCCCTGGGGACAGAGTCGGCAGCTCGCGACGAGATTTCTTCTTCTCGCCAACTTTGCCTTTGCCTTTCTTAGAGGCAGATCATTTTCTTTTTCGGTGCAATTGGGCCTCAGGCTCGGCGGGCTCGTCAGAAATGGTAGTTGGTTGTGAAGTAATAACAGCCAACGCACCACTCGCAGCTACAGCAGCCGCTTCGTCGCCCTCAGCAACAGGAGTATTCTCTTTGTCGACGCTTCGCTCGGACGTCTCGACAATGGAAGCAGTGGCCTTCGGGTCGGCCTTTCTCTTAGCCTTCTCGGCTTTTCTCTTGGCGAGATCGCGGAAAGTGAGCTTGGGAGGCATTATTTCTAGATCGTTGGACTCGCTCTGTTCGATTTCTTCTTCTTCGTCGTATGAAATGAACTCGCGAGCTAGAATAACCCTTCGAAGATTGAAGTGACGATTCCAAAGGCACTTCCGAGCCTTCAACATATTGACCAAATCGTCGATGTTGGCAACAGGAGTGAACAGCAGTCTGCTAGCTGTAAAAAAAATTGGCAGAAAAGTTAGTATAAAACATAAAGGGACAGTTCGCGGGTTAAACATTCGAGAAAATATACCAAGTGTCCCCCACTTGGCCACCACTAAGTGTTCATCCTCGGCCGACGCGGCAGATATCGGCACGAAGAAAAAATATTTTCTCCAGCTATAATCTTTGTTCGGGAAGTCGTCCAGTATTTTATAAAGAGAACGACTCGCCAGATTGTAGTACTTCATGCCTCCCGGGTTGGATTGCTTGCGCCATTCAAGAAGGTTGTGTAGATGGCGAACTCCGATGGCCTCGAGACATTCGGCTGCCTGCGTCGTAATTCCCACCAATTGGCGAATCCCTCTCGAGTTGATTTGCGCGAGCGCGATTTTGTGAACCCGTGCGAACCGGAGAATCAGCGCAGGGATGGGGAACGTGAGGTAACAATCCTTAAACCAACACGCATAGGCGGTAAACGTGTCGGCAGGGGGATCGTCTTCTCGCTGCTCGATAGAAGGCGCGATCATTTCGACCGAGTCGGGAATTCGGCACTCTGAGCGATAGTCTTCCAAAAATTCCTCATCGCACCATGAGGAACCTAGAGGCGGGCGTTGCTTTCGCCTCGATTTCTTTTTCTTCTGGACCACCTCGGCCAGCCCGCACGCAGCCCAAGCTTCCAGTCTCTCTTTTTCTACCAAACAGTTGTACGACCAGTTACCTTCTTCGATCTTTACTTGGAGAGGCAGCTCGGCAGGACTAAGGGACTCGTCGCGGAGTTGTGGGATTTCCACAACTAGTCTTCGCTCGTCAGTGGTCGAGGCCTCGCCAACTTGCGAAGGATGCGGAGTCCCAACTCCCTCTTCAAAGCCAGTTCGTCCAGCTCGCATTGACGAAGTAGACTCCCCTGTCTCGCGACTTCGTCTTAAGACGGGAGTAGGATAAGAGAATAGTTCGGCAAGAGGAGAATGGCCTCCAGCTCGATCATCTCGACTAATAGGGCTCGCCTCCTCGCGGCCCGAAGTACTCGCCTCCTCTTGCCCACAGAGCCCACTACAACTCGAACTCGCATCTACAATTGACTCGCTATTGGGAGAATACTCCCAGGCCAATTTTCCCTTCTCGGGTAGTTCGGCAGACTTCGCGGATGCAAAAGAACTCGTCGACGACATTTTTCTTTGGATCAAAACTTAAGTTTTTTTTTCAATTTCTCTGAAGAACACTGCGGCGGCAATGATAAACACAACGGCGGCGAAGTGATGGGACGGCAAAATTCCTATCTAATACTCGAAAGAAAAACGAGAGAAAAGGGAGAGAGAGCGAACCTGTTTTTCGGAAGATGAAAATAATGAGAAGTATCTGAGGAGCGTTGCACCTTATAAAGACATTTTCGATAGTTCGACTTTCGAGGTGGGCCTCATTTCTTAATGGGCCCAAAGATTCTGGGCTCAAAAGATCAGTTTCGCGAGATTGATCCAAATCTATGGTTCCACAATTTTTATCTGACTCTAAATGCGACTTCGCGAGCTCCTCCTTGATTTGTTTCGCGACTTCATAGTGTCGATATTCTCAGGATTTTCATCTTCAAAGAATCGCACGACCTCGCGACTTCACTTACGAATAAATCTGCGACTTCAGCATTTCGCAGCTCGCGACTTTCACTCCGTAGAAATCAACTTGCGAGTCCATCTCAATGGATCAGCTCGTGACTTTCTCTCTGTAGAAATCAACTTGCGAGTCCGTCTCAATGGATCAGCTCGCGACTTTCTCTCCATAGAAATCAACTCGCGAGTCCATTTCAATGGATCAGCTCGCGACTTTCTCTCTGTAGAAATCAACTTGCGAGTCCATCTCAATAGATCAACTCACGACTTTCTCCCTCGTCGCCTCGCACATAGCGAGCGACTCGCAGATTTTCTATATATCCCTCTTGTCGCCTCACGCATAGCGAGCGACTCGCAGATTTTTTATATATCCCCCTCGTCGCCGCGCGCATAGCGAGCGACTTGCGGATTTGTGACATTCTTAAACGTCGCACTCGATCATCTCGCGAAGATCAGTATGTGACTTCGCTTTGCCATCTTCGCCACCAACCGTTCGAAGTCATCTCGCATATTCGTGTATCTACTCGCCTCGCAGCAACAATGGTTTTCGTTACAGAGGATTCAATGGATACACCAGTGAAACCAAGTTTAGAATTCGGTGACAAAGACGACCTAAGCAAGTGTGTGACTCGCGCTCTTTTTCCCTTAGTCTGGTTTTTTCCCATCGGGTTTTTCAGACGAGGTTTTTACTGAGGCTTGTTCGCATACTTGTATCGTCATCTCGTCGCCCCAAGTTTCAAGCTCGATCAGCTCGCGACTTCGCAAGATCGAAATCGACTCGCCCGAAACATCTCACTCGATCAGCTCGTGACTTCGCAAGATCGTCATCTCATCGCATTCGATCGGCTCGCGACTTCCTTTCACCAGCGACTCGTGGGTTTTGGATCAGCTCATCCCGTTACTTCGCGACTTCTTTATCTTCATCAAACCAACTCGCGACTTCACCAACTCGCGACTTCGTCAACTCGCGACCTTCATCAACTCGCGACTTTCATCAACTCACGACTTTATCTTCATAAAACTTAGGAATTCAGCGACAACGATGACTTGAGTAAATGTGCGACTCGCGCTTTTTTCCCCTTGTCTGGTTTTTCCCAATGGGTTTTCTAGACAAGGGTTTTACCGAGGCTTGTTTGCACGTCTGTACATCTTCATCTCGTCACCTCGCATCTTTGAGCAGTTTCATTCAATCAAGTTAACTCGCAATTTTGAAGGCTTTCAGTCACCTCGCAGATATCGGAACAAATCTACCTTGACACCTCGCACTCTCGCACGACTCGCGGATCACAAGTAAAACCGATTCGCAGATTCGCGAGACTAGAAATCGACTCGTCAATGACAACAACCAACTCGCAGTATTGAGTATTTGGGCTCGACAGTATCGCCGCTAACACGCTAAACGGCCTAAGCGGGAATCGATTTTTCACACACCCTTACTTCAACACTTTTTAACTAAACTGCTGAACTGGGGGGCTAACTGTAGGGGTCAAATCTCCCCTAGAAGAATCAATAAACCAAACGGCTTAACACGTGTTTAACCGGCTCAGCGGTCGAACCCAGAAAACGCAGGCCCGTCAAAGGCCCATCACTGTTCATTCCAGCGCTGTTCAATCCCTCTCAACCGGCCCGGCTCAGAGCGACCGGAACTGTTCAAGTCGCCTCGACTGGAACTGTTCATACCGCCCAATTTTACCTATATATAGACATGTACTCCTTCACTTGTAAGGATCCGAAATTTCATATAGAAACACTGTTTACAGCTCTGATCTTGACTGAAAAATAAAACCTTAATTCTATCTTACTCTAAGTGTTTGAAAACCCTAAAGAAGCTCTATTTCAACGAATCTTCACAAATTCTATTGTGTGATTATTCCAGCTCGCACATGTTGTGATGTTTTTCTTTTATTTTGTTCAGGTTATTTGGCTAGCATTGCAACATATGGTACAAAGATGGGTAAAGAAATAATTTTTGAGAAGGTATGTCTATTTCTTTTGATTGGTAATTCTTTTCTTGTCTGTGTGTTTGTGTTGAACTGTGATCATTGAGTAGAACTGATTTCTTCTTCTTGTTTACGTTTTACAATTGAGTAGAATTGATTTAAATAAACAAGTATTTAGAAACAAATATTTAGATGTATGTATTTAGAACTGAGTTTGGTGCTGAAATGAATGCTGGTTGAGTTGATACTTATTCTGATTTTGTATACTCTTGTTTACGTTTTACAATTGAATTGAACTAATTTTGTCTACTCTTCTTTAGTCTTGAGTAGAACTGATTTTGTTTACAACTTAATTGCCTTTGATAGTTTTACATTAGGTGTAGTATTTATTGCTTAATAACTGCTAATAAATGCATTCTGATAGTGTTAATGGATTCCTACTCTGTCTACATCAAGTTATTGTTTTTCCAGTTGGTTAATGGTTAAACATCTGTAGATGAATGAATGCTTTAGTATGTCATGAATGGTTCTGATGTGATCTCTTGGTAGTAGATTAAGTTTCTTATTAATGTTTAAGTTCTGATTAAATGAATGGAAGTAGATTAGGTAAAGAGTTGGAATTGCAATTGAATGCTTTAATAAATTTGATGAGGTACTTGTGTTAGCTTAAACCTCTAGCTATATAATAACTATAGAGCTGAAACCTAAAACCACAACTCCATTAACCTTATGTTCCCTCTTCTCCTCTGAATCGTATTCTCCTCAGTCTTCTCTTCTCTCTGCCTTAAACCTTAGTTTCCTCTTCTTCCCTTTTGTATCCTCTTCTCTTTTGTATCCTCTTCTCTCTTGCTTCATATGGATTCTCCTAATCCAAATACCCAAAGGTTCAACTTTATGGACCTTTTACACAGCCAATAGGATAGCTTTGTTCATGAACCCTGTTTTAGTCAGTTTGTACCTCCCAGATCATCAGGGATTCCACTGGTCTCTGTTCAGATGAATGATGATCAAGAGGATAAAAAAGACAGAAAGAGATGGAAACCACAGGAAGACCTTGTCCTGATCAGCTCGTGGCTCAACACCAGTAAGGATAATATAGTGGGAAATGAACAGAAACAGGGTACCTTTTGGAAGAGGATTGCAGCATTGTATGCTGCAAGTCCTAACATTCCAGGTGATGAGAAGAGAGAGTGGTCTCAGTGTAAGCAGAGGTGGAGGAAGATCAATGAAGGGGTCAACAAATTCTGTGGAGCCTTTGCCGCTGCAAACTCTCCTCCCAAAAGTGGATTCGGTCCCCAAGAGTATTTGAAACTGGCTCATGAGATCTACTTGGCTGACTACAATGCCAAATTCACGCTTGAGCATGCATGGAATGTGCTTAAACATGAGCAGAAGTGGTGTGCTCTCTATAGTAAACCTGGTGTAGATGTAGGCAGTGTTAAAAGAAGGAAGGTTGAGGATGGTACAACTCAATCTGAAAGTTCACAGTCAGTGAACTATGTATATGTTGATTCTGCAGCATCAGTTGAGGCTAGACCTCCTGGTGTTAAAGGTGCAAAGTCTAAGAAGAAAAAACCAGTGAGCAAGGCAAACCTAGAACAGGAGAAGAAGCTTGAGAACATTCAAACTGTTTGGGATATAAAACAGAAGGATGCAATGATAAAACGTAAGCTTAGTGATAAAAGCATGCTAGAAAGTCTCTTGGCCAGAACTGAGCCACTCTCTGAGCTAGAATTAGCTCTCAAGAACAGGCTAATTACTGCTTACTTAGCCAAAACTGCCTGATTTCCTCTGCTTCAAGTTTATGTACAACCAGTTTCCTTTGTTTCCCTTGTTTCCTTTGTTTCCAGTTTTTAGTTTTCTTTGTTTTCTTTGTTTCCAGTTTCTGTGCTTTAAGTTATTGTATGAATCGTGTATGAATTGAATGGTAGTTTCCAGTTTCTAATTAATCTTTGTTTCCAGTTTCCAAATAATCTTTGTTTTCAATTTCTGGAAACATTAATTAGTTACTGAAAATGTGTTTTTTCTTTGTATATTCCATGTATATGATGTTGAGGTGTTTGCATATGGTGTGAACAAGATTTGAGTAGACAAGGAGTAGATGTATGCCATCTAATTGATGCTCATATGTGTTTTTGTACATTACTGGGAACTCCTAATTATTTGTTTTCACACAAGTTTGATGGTAATTTGTTTTAATGCAGGTGTTTTGGTGGTAAATACATGTCGGCAAAGGCTACATGTGTGAAGACAAAAGATCACAAGTTTTTGTCTGAATTCTTTCACATGTGTTGTACTTTTCTGTTTTTTTCATTTGTGTATAAATTTTGTTCATTTGTGTCACATGTATAACTTTCTGTTTTATTCATTTGTGTATAACTTTTGGAAAACAATGTAGATTTTCTTATTTATACGAGCCATTTATTTTACTTATATAAATTCATACTTCTTCATCACATATCATTGCTTTCTTCTTCTCCTCTTCTCTTCTTCTCAATTTAAACTTATTCAGCAAAAAACTTCTCCTCCTCTTCTCTACTACAAAAATCTTAACCAAAAACTATTTCTCCAATACTACAAAATTATTGCTCTTCTTCTTAACCATATATATTCAACAAAAACTCTTCTTCTCTACTACAAAAATATTAAACAAAAACTCTATCTCCTATACTCCAAATAAATTTCTTTCCCTAATTTCTTCTACAAACCAAATCTCTTTTAAAATCATAAATATTCACACAAAAATGGCATCATCTTCCAATGATCCTTTATCACGAGCACTCAATCAAGAGTTTGATGAATATATCGAACAAGAATTTGATAATTTGTTAAATGATTTTGATGAGCTTGAAGAAGCAACCGAACCAAAAAAAAAAACGAGCTTACATCAACAGAGACCACGAAGAGGGACACATGTGGTTATGGAACGACTATTTCAGTGACCAACCAACTTACCTGCCACATTTATTCCGACGCCGTTTTAGAATGAACAAGCACTTGTTCATGAAAATCGTGGATCGACTTTCAAAAGAATTTCTTACTTTCAACAAAAGAGAGATGCCCTTGGAAGGCTTGGTCTCTCTCCAATACAAAAGTGTACATCAGCAATAAGGATCCTAGCATATGGTGCTGCGGCCGACCAAGTTGACGAATACCTCAGGCTCGGTACAAGTACTGCTCTTAAATGCGTGGCAAAATTTGTCGAAGGAATAATATATTTGTTCGGAGATGAATACTTAAGAAGACCCACACAAGAGGATCTCCAACGATTGCTTTACGTCGGACATGAACGGGGATTTCCCGGGATGATAGGAAGCATCGATTGTATGCATTGGGAGTGGAAGAATTGCCCTACGGCTTGGAAAGGACAATATGCTTGTGGCTTTGGAAAACCCACACTCGTTTTAGAGGCTGTTGCATCATATGATCTCTGGATATGGCACACATTTTTTGGAGTCCAGGTACCTTAAACGATATCAATATTCTTCACCGCTCACTGGTTTTTAGTGATATAATTGAAGGTAAAGCTCCCGAAATGAGTTTCTCTTTTAACGGAAATGACTATCATTTGGCTTACTATCTAACAGATGGTATTTATCCAAAATGGGCTACTTTTATCCAATCCATTCCACTCCCACAAGGTCCAAAAGCATGTTTATTTGCTGAACGTCAAGAAGGTGTCCGAAAAGATGGCGAGCGTGCTTTCGGAGTTCTGCAAGCTCGGTTTGCGATTGTTAAAAACCCAGCTCGTTTTTGGGATAAGGCAAAAATAGGAAACATTATGAGAGCTTGTGTTATACTCCACAACATGATAGTAGAAGACGAACGAGTTGCATACACTCAGTATGATGCATACACTCAGTATGATGTATCAGAGTTCGTACAAGGAGAAGGAAGTTCACATGTAGATTACACATTTTCTACTCATATGGCTACAAATGTCCCGGAAATGGCAAACGCTCGAACTCGAATTCGTGATAGAAAGAAACATGAAGACTTGAAAAATGATTTGATTGAGAATATATGGCAACGATTTGGACGAGGTCAAGATTAAAACGTATCGTGCCTTGTCCGTTTATGATTGACAAGTTTAATATATATTTTTTTCATTATGTTTTAAACGGTTGTCAACTTTTTTATGTTTTTAATGTATTAATGTTCTTTTCTTTAATAAAATGTTAAATACACTAAAATGAATTAAAAATAATATTTTAATTTTTTAGACCCTCAACATTAGGTGTCTACAATAGAAGGGTCAAAAATCTTAAGTGTCTAAAAAATTAAAAATTAATTAATTTTAATTAAAAAATACATTAGACACCCACTATGAGGTCAACAATGTACATGCTCTTAGAAACTTATCTGTGTACAAACACTAATAGAGTGATGAGAGGTGTCTAATCAATTAAAACTAGGATAACGTGTGGTAACTATTAAGTTAAAAAGTAATGAGTTTCCTAATTGAATTTTATCGGCACTGCACCCAAGGCATATAAAAAAAAATATATGTTTTTTGCTTTCTGTCAGACATATATTTTAAAGTAAACCTCTTAGAGGAATGATTTGACATCAACTTTATCGGGCACAACAACCGAAACTAAAAAACATTAAAAGTAGAAGTGTAATGGTAATAAATACAGAAAGAAGTAGAAGAAAGTCAAAGTAAAGTGAACGAAAAGCAACGAAACAAAGACGTAGTTTTGACAACATAAAAGAAAGACATAAAGAAGTCCTAAATAAACACACACGGTCATGTTTGCAGACACTTATGAGGGGCCCAACATATTCTTTAAAGACGTCCACAACATAGTGCAACCTCATGTTGTCCACCATATTCGCACAAGGCATTTCTTCGGTCTGAATTCCTTTGAAATGGCACTCCACAAACTTCACTGCCATTGGGCCAAAATCAGAAGGTCATTCCGGTTGAGTTACATCGGGGGTCTGTCAACTATGAAGGGAGAACCTTGTTGCCTTGTAGGTTCAACAAGTTCTGCAATAATCTGAGGCAACATATCAGTAATATGCTTGAAGATAGTGTTCAACCTTTGTTCATTGTTTGCACGTTGATGTGGATCAAGCACATAAATTGTTGACTTCCAGAGGTCTACACATAGTGCAATCTAATGACCATTCCTCAAATGCATAGGAGCATAGAAAACATCAACATCAACCATCTAACGTTGCAGCTGGAACCTTCCAGGAACTTGTCCCTTCACATACCCCTTGGCAATGGAGTTCCATACCCATGGTTCTTTTTTTTTTTTTTGTCCCAGCGAGGAAATTCAATGGACAAAGTTCTAGCAAACCAAGTGTCCAGAATTGCAACCCTCTTTTCATGTAGATCCTCATACCTTCTCCACACCCAACTGAGCAATGCATCAATATGATACAAAATGAAGAGCAACACAAAACATGTTAGAGAATGTGTAGGAGTCGTAACTCGCACAATTGAATTTGTAAGGGTTGTCGAGGAAATGCGAGACTTCTGAGTAAAATCAAAATGTAGAGAATGTCGCTATAGCTGTTAAGAGAACTTTATTATTGATGTTGTGAAAAATTGCAGATCTCCTTTTTGGGTGAATACAATGAGCTATATATAGCTAAATAATTCTAGGTCTAAGTGCTAGATTCGGGCTTGGCCCATTAAGCCATAAAATAGCTTTTAGGCCCATAATTTAGTTAAACCCATTTTAAATATGGATTTAATTCTATTATGGGCCTAATTACAAATTGGGTCCTTGTAAGTCTGTTTAGGATTTCTTATGAACTTTTGCAGAATCGTTCTTGTCGTTGCATCGATCTCGCGGGGGTGGAATCCAACCCCTACAGTTAGCCCCCTAGCTTGGTAATATCGAGCTAGATGATGCCAAGGTATAAGCTCTTGAAGTTTGAGATCGATGCGATGGACAATAGAGCAGCCAGGCGCTGACGTCTTATCATCGACTTCTGGAAGTTGCAGTAATTCAATGTTGAATTGATGCTACCGTGTTATCCTGGACTTGCTTGCGTTGTTGAAAATGAGGTTAATAGACTGAAAAGACTATTGGGCTCATTTAACTGGACTTTAAAGCCCGTTATGTAAGTTTCTGGAAATTTTCCTGAAAAACCTAGAGATTTTAGAAAATTCTTCTGGTATAAATAGGCCTCTTAGGCAGTCTATTTTTTTTACCGAATCACATTTTCTAAAATTTGTTATTGTCCTATAGCAGAATTAGGGTTTTGTATGATTTTTTTTTTGTCTTTTTGTGACCATCTTCTTCAACCTCTCTGATCTGAGATCCGCGCCGGAGCTTCGCCAGAATCGTGTCGACTGGGTTTCCATCTTCACGCCACCACCACTAATCGTTGCCGGAGGACCTTCAATTTCTGCGGCGTGCTCGTAGAGGAATCATCACCGGAGGAGCTTCAAGATCTGACTGCACCGCCACCACGGATCTCCTACGTCGCCATGGATCGTGGCTGCTACAAATGGACATGGTACGGCCACGAACCAGACGGAGATGGCGGCCGAATCGTCGTCATCGCTTGTTGTGCTCGTTGCCACCGTGGAGTAGATCTACTTGCCGCATCGACAGAGATGGAGCCGCTGCTGTCAGAGTTTTGCCGAGATCCGCCGCCTGTGGAATCGCTGCCGTCGACGAATCGGGAGAAGCTTTGCCCAGCCGCCGTCGTCGTCCTTGCCATTTTTGGGATCGACATTCATAGAGGAGGCTCGGATCTACCTGCCGTGACTTGTGGTTGCTCGTGCGGTGGCTCTGGCTTGGTGACATGAAAACACATTACCGGTGAAGAACGAGGGGAGGCTTCGATTCCGGCGGCTGAAGCGTCGATTCCGACGGTCTCTCCGATGGGGAAGCTTGGTCAACGCGGGTCAACAGGTCAACACAATTTCAGTCATTAAAAGTCAACATTTCGGTTTGGTCAACATCCTGGTTTGGTTAACATCCCGGTTTGGTCAACATCCCGGTTCGGTCAACATTCTGGTTTGGTCAGCCAAAGTCACCAAGTTGAGCAACTGTCAACAGTCAACCGGTAACCAGAAGTCTTCTGGTCAACAGAAGTCAACAAGTCAACGCAATTATTTTCAGTTTCAACTCGGATGATAGATCTTATCGCACTAATGGTGAAGATTGAAGAGAATGGCTTCCGGAAATTCACGGTTTTATCATCAAATAGATAGAAGCGTCCCGAGAATAGTTCCAAACTTAGATGATTCTGGAGAGATGTTGGCTGACTAACTGCGGCGTTTTTCTTCTGGATGCTTGTTTTTTTTTTTACTTTTGGCAATGATTCGTCTGTTTCATCCATAAGTTAGTCGAATTTTGACCGCTCTGACCTTGTTTACTGTTTTTCTGTTTCAAGACGCGTTGAGCAGCTTTAAGACGACTTAATTGATCTTTACGTCGACTACATCGCTGCCGTTAAAAATGCTAAGTAACGGGAAAATTTTGTCTGTACGCGAGAGGAGGGTTGCTGAGGCTAGAGTCGACACCAGCGGAAGGGCACCGCAACGAGCTCGAATGTCGTCATCAGTCCCTAGAACTGATAGTAATACTACCGTTATGCCTAAGTCGCGTCGTCCTGAGCTTGAGTGAAACGTTACTGTCACCACTAATTGTCATCCAAATTCGTCACCAAGGCGTCGTGATGATGCAAGGAAGAAGGATGATGTCGTAGAATCAGGTCGCAAGCATCCCCGAGAAGATAGCAGGAAGAATTCCAATTTGGGGGATTTGTTTGGCAGCAGTGGTATGTCAGCATCTCACTAGTCAAAGATCGTCTCCCCGAAGCTAAGTTTCCCATGCAAAATATATGTCGCAAAAAGATGCTTATGTGAACATGGCCCTTCATTGTATGACGGTATGAGTTTTAGTCGAATTCTGCAACATTTTTTTTGCTTCGGATCTACTGAGTTGTTTTTACTTTGGCAGTTCCTTGTTTCAGATCTACTAAGCTTCAAGATGCAGCTGTTCAGCGAGCTGTTGATCAAGCAAAGAGCAAGCTGGTGGCGGAATACGAGGCAAAACTTGATCGAGCTAGAAGAAGCTTAAGGTGCTCAACGATCAGTTGAGGGTCAATATTATTGATCTCGCCCAAGTTTAGAGTAATATCGAGTTCGTGAAGCTGGTTTGGAGTGACAATGCGCCTGATCTTGGTGAGGAGATTACTGCTCTCAAAGAGCAAGAGGCAGGCTTATCACTTGCGGATGAGGAATTTGCTGAGTATGTACGCGAATTCAAGGAGATCCTCGGGAGTCTGGGATCCAACAAAAGATCTCCTGATGAACCCGCTCCTATTCACGAGATGGTTGATCCGACTCCGAGTTCTTGTAGTTCGTCCAGTGATGAGGATTTGTCAGATCGTGAGAGTTAAGTTCCAGCTGGACAAATTGTGGAAGCGATTGACGATGCTTGAAAAGAAAATGCCTTAGTGTTTTCTTTGTTTTTGGTTTTATTCAGCTTGGCTGGTGTTTATCCTTTTAATGCTTTGCTTCGCTTTGTCCTGAATCTTTGCTACACGCATTATGAAATAATACGCAGTTTTTGTTATGCCGAACTTGTCTGTTCTAGAAATGAATTATTTTCTTTGCGACTACCTTGATATACAGAAGCATTGTTATCAACAATTCTGCTCCACCAGCGAGTATGTTTCTTTGTGTTAAGACCAACGTTTCAGATAGTTGGATTTTTTAATAAACACTGTGGTTTATAGCTACGTTACTTTCAACGTGTCTGCTCCAGCAGTAAATATTGGCTAGAAAAGTTACCAACGTTATGTTAGTTGGGTTTTGACATGAACATTTGGGTTTATAGATGCGTTTTCTTCTAACGCACCCGCTCCTGTAATGAACATGTTATCGCGTTATGACCAACGATTCAGTGAGTTGGGTTTAGAGTGAACATTTGGGTTTACAGACATGTTCCCAAGAACATGTCTGCTCCTATAATGATCACTTTTAGCGATGCAACAAACATTTTGTCTGTTGGGTTTCGAAATAAACATTTGGGTTTACGCATACGTTTTCCTCTAACGCACACGCTCCTGTAATGAATATTATACATTTGTATAACGCGCTGTTTAATTCTGCTAAGGATGTAATAGTCAGATCTGAAGCTTGTGAAGTTGACCGTCGTTGTGGCCAGCAGCGAGGTGTTATGTCTGTTTTTGGTAAGACTTTTGTTATCCACAGGGGATATCACTGCAAATTAATTTGAAAGAAGTCTGCTTTTGTTAAGACTTAGATTTTCCAAGCGAAACTGTTTCAGATAAGTTTGCTTTGTTTGATTTTTGTAAGAAATTCAAGTAAAAGAGATCGGAGTATATGAGTATACGTACCCCACTCCCCTCCCCTTTTTAAGGAGGGGGCAGTTGAACCCATCCGAAGATGAGCTGCCTACGTACCCCTTGCAAGGATCAAGCCACCTCGTAGTTCAAGTGAAGCTACCTTAGTGATTGTTAGATAGCGTGTCCTTGTGTTGCTGGTTCAGCTTGGACTTCTTGTTTGTTTTTTAGCTAAGTTTGGGAATAGGGTTCCTAAGCTTGTGCGCAGCCAAGAAGCAAGTGCGGGATTCCTTCTGGTCTCCCCGAATTGCCTTTTACACCACTTGGGGTGGGGAATTTGAGGCAAAGGTGGTAAGTGGATGGCACAACTCGCTTATAATTTATCCATGGAGTCCCTAAGATAATGTTTTAGATAGCAGGATGATCTGCTACAACAAATTTGATGATTTTTGTTACTCCGCCAGCTTGGACAGGAAGCTGGATAGTTCCCATTGTCGTAGTCATTCCGGAGAAACCGGTCACTGGTGTTGGTCTTCCTTCGAGGTTCCTGAGGTCGATTTTCATTTTCTCGAGCGTTTCGCGGAAGAGGACGTCTAGAGAGCTCCCTGTATCAATGAGGATCCAGGACACGTTGAAGTCGTTGACGACAAGCCTGACCACTAGAGGGTCATTGTGAGGTCGATCAATGCTAGCTGTCTCTTTTTCTTCAAAGGAGATTATGTTGTTATGCAGCTTGGATGACTTAGCTAGATTTTTGCTAACTTCGGCTCTCCGTTGGTACGCTTTGATGGAAGCCACTGTATCTGAGCAGTAAGGAGACCCTCCCATTATCATCAGTATGTCAGGACGAGTTTCGTCAGCTGCTGGCTTGTCATTTTGCCTTCTAGGTGCGGGGTGTTCGTCTTGTGCATGTTGCTGCTCATTAGCATCCATCTCGAAATCTTTTATGTCTATGTTTCCCTTAAGTTTTCTAGCAGCTAGTGCAACAGCAAGTTTCAAGCCAAGGGTACGACACTTTGCTGTAGAGTGTCCAATATATTTATGGTACTCACAGTACGCTTCCTCGTCGTAGTTGATCTCATCTCTTGTCCATGTGTTTGACCAGCTACTGCGGCCTCGATCATCCTCCGTTGTAACCTTGGGATTCCACTTGGTAATTATGAGCACCTTCAGACTCTTCGTGCGCGAATCCTTTCCCTTTGTTACTTTTTTTATCCTGTGGTTGATTCTGAGTAGGCGGAGGGTGAGGTGTGGACTTTGTCTTTCCTTGAGCTAGGGCAAAAATGTTTTTTTTTTTGTCTTTGATTGTCGCGAAGTCAATAGCTCTGTGCAGAGCGTCTTGGATTGTTGTGGGCTTATTCCGGATCATTTCCCTGCAAAATTCAGAGTTGCACCACAATGACTTCTTGAGCGCCTTAAGCGCGTTTTTATTGTTGATGCCCTCAACTTTGGATAACACTGCCTTGAAACGCTCAATGAAGCTTCTCAACATCTCATCCTGACTTTGTTGTAGAGTGCAGAGATCCGCATCAGATGTCTCAGGCTTGATGAAGATGGCGTAGTGCTTCAGGAATGCTGCGGATAACTGCTTGAAGTTATCGATAGAATTCCTTTCAAGCTTGGAAAACCATTGAAGAGTTGCTCCCTTAAAATGTTCGACAAAAAGGAGACATCGTCCAGCATCTTCTTCGCCTGCCTTGAAGTTAGCTCGTGGTAAATGTAGTCAAGTGTTCCGAGGGATCGGTTTTTCCTTCGTAAACCGGTACTTTGATTCTTCCTGGATCAGAGACCCTGATGTAATTTGTGAAGGGGGTGTTCTGGACCTCCGCGAGTACCCGATCAAGCTCAGGCGCCTTGCTGACTACTTTGTGCAGCTCAGACCGAACATCTCTCACGTCAGCGGCCGCTCGCTCTATACTACGTTGCATCTCTGCCAACTCAGCCTTCTGAGCCAGAAAGGCAGCATGTTGTTCTTCTTCGACCTCTGATCGCTCTATCCAGGTCAAGTAATCTTCTTCGTCATCGACATCTTGCTCGCGCTCTGCAGTAGCGTTGCTTCGCTCAGTGTTGGTCATTGCTCTTTTAGTGACGATGTTCTCCGGCTTGCGTGCAGCTTTCAGATTCTCCGAGTCATTCGTCATAGTTACGGTGGGGTCTGGTTGAACAGTTGTAGCTTGAGTAGTAGCGCCTTGCTCGTCATGCGAAGTCGGCGGAGGAGGAGTCTGACCTTGCCCTCTTGGTGCTCTCACATGAGTTGCGAAATCTAAGGATGTTGGAATTACTCATGTCACGGGTCGCCTGAACATACTCGCTCTTCTGTTGCGGATCCGATCCACTGTTGCAAGGACGTGCAGTTCTTGATTGATCTTCTCCTGCTCCTCTGTCTTCTTGAGAAGCGTCTCTAGCATTGCCTTCATGCCTGTCAAGAACTCAGGCGTTACTGTTGCGACTGCCGTTGCTGGAGTGTCAGGGATGACTGCTGTGTTGTTCGTCGTGTTCCCAGTTCCAGTGTTGTCGTCTCCAGATCTGTTGCTGCTGTTGTTACGATGATGTTGATCGGTGATGCGTCTTTGTTTAGTGATGCGTTGTTCCTCAGCGTTGCGTTGCTGCTCGGCGGTGAGTTGTTGATTATCGTCTTCGGGCATTGTTGCTTACGTAGATTGCACAGTGATTCCTTTGAGTAAGAATGTCTTGCGAGTCCCCGTAATCGGTGCCAAATTGTAGGAGTCGTAACTCGCGCAATTGAATTTGTAAGGGTTGTCGAGGAAATGCGAGACTTCTGAGTAAAAGCAAAGTGCAGAAATGTAGAGAAGACTGTCGCTATAGCTGTTAAGAGAGCCTTATTATTGATGTTGTAAAAAATTGCAGATCCCCCTTTTGGGTGAATACAATGAGCTATATATAGCTAAGTAATTCTAGGTCTAAGTGCTAGATTCGGGCTTGGCCCATTAAGCCATAAAATAGCTTTTAGGCCCATAATTTAATTAAACTCATTTTAAATATGGATTTAATTCTATTATGGGCCTTATTACAAATTGGGCCCTTGTAAGCCTGTTTAGGATTTCTTCTGGACTTTTGCAGAATCGTTCTTGTCGTTGCATCGATCTCGCGGGGGTGGAATCCGACCCCTACAGAAGGTGTGTGACAATACAAGAACAAACAAATTATTGAAGGACAAACACTTACCTCGGCTCCAAGGACAAAATATGGGTCCTTAAGTTGATCTAAAAATGCCTTAGGTACTCCATGGCCATTAATATTGAATAGCCTACATATAAAATAGTCCAGTTAACAACACCATATTTTAAAAGCCAAAATTGCAACGATTTATTAATGACAAGGACAATCATTCAGACATGTCCAATTGTTACTTGGTCCTGATCTTCTTCAGCTTAGGCAATTTTTTTGTATACTCAGGGGATACTAGTGATGTTTTTTCCCAGATTAATGACCGTATCTTATTGGCCTATTTATGGTCCTCTTATCTGGCATGGGGGGAGGAAGGAACTTCATCAGAAGACTTGGTCTTTTTCTTCCGCTTCAAAGGTTGCTCATCATCTTCAGCGGAATCCTCCTCCTACATTGGAAGTTCAATGTTATTTAACCACAATACAAACACAAACATAGCTTTAAATGCATAAAGACACTTGTTTTTTCCACCTTGTCCTTATCCTTGTCTTCATGGTCCTGGTCTTCAGGATCTTCAATGTCATGTTCCTAATTAAACAGAATATTATGAATAATAAATATGAAAAAATTTAAGGCTTGACACGAGCATCTGAATGTTTTAAGGCTTGTTAATATATTCGTTTGGTGTTATGTGTTTTGTGTGTTGTTGGTATTAAATCCATTCCCTAGCCTGAGTGATACGTCATACATGGTATGACCGTCTCACTAAGTATTTAAGAAATACTTATGCAACTCTTTCTTCCATGTGTTGCAGGTAAAATGATTGTGTGATCGCAGAATCATGGTGTAGGAAGAGGATGATTAAGATATTTATTTTATGAGTTGCATTTTAGTAGAACCTGGTGTTTAGGTTTCTAGAAATGCTGATTATGTTATTGGAATTGGTTATTTGGTTTAATTGATTTATTGGAAATATTGATTAATTTATTTATGTGATTTTCCACTGGTTATTGGTTGATAGTTTGAATTAACCGTTGAGGATTAGTATTTATGGGAATACTTAATTTGGGTTCATTATTTTATTATTTAAAAAAAAAGAGTTGGTTGTTTCACTTCTTCGCAAACCGGATATAACTATAATTCACTATAAACCGGATAGCTAGCTATTCACAAACTATTATTCACCTAATTAACCCTATTTTAAAATGCTTTAAGGCCTTGATGGATCAGCGTTGGACATGCTCTTAGATATATGTTGTGACTCGGCATGAGAAGAATAGATGATTTATAAAAAATTAGCTTTTCTTGTGATTATTGTAATGTTCAAAACCGCTACAAAATCAGACTTGATTAATTTGGAAAACAACAACCTAAGGATGGTCAAAACATCACATGCCAAATACTCGATGTGTTTTTTTTGTTTGATGTTTTAGAATTTTCACATTTATTAAGAAAACACATTAATTTTTAGTTATAAATGTCTTTTTTGTACTAAACAATTTTCTATAACTTTAGCCCAATAGTGATTCAATAAAACCAATTAATGTGTTAAAAATGCATTGAGAATGTAAAAAATCAATCTTGTAGATATATGTTTTTTTCTAGAACATCAATTAAAAGAGAACGGAGGGAGTAGATGAAAACTCGTTTGTATTTTATTTAACCATCATGTGATACATATTGTGATATCGCGACAACAATAGTACAAACTAATAAACTAAAATAAAGATGTAAAATGCATAGAAAGAAATAATGCAAAAATGAGGTACTTTATTCTTATTGGTTGCAGCAAAATAAAAAATAAAATAAAATTCACGCACTTCATTGTTGGTATTTGAGTTTGATCTCTATGGTAGGCATCGTCCTCATTTGACACACGGGGGAATACGAAGCCAACAATCATCGATAAGATTTAGAGAAGGCAATCTTGTATCACCCCGAGTATGAAAAAAGCAGAGACAGTCATCGTGTGCAATTCTCATATTCTTACAACATACTCTCTTATACCAACTATGGTCTATCGTCCTCCTTTTGTCGCAATGTAGAAGTGCAGGTATATCACAGTTACCTTGAGGGACAGCTTTGATCGGAGTTAGAAATGATGATAAGAATATGACAATGAGAATGGATGACATCACTGTAATGAGTTTCATATTTGATTAGTTAGAAGAAACAATTAGCTCTTAAAACAATTAGCTTTTGTTTTAGGTCGTTTTCTTCTTTTTAGTTTGTTTTCTTTTTTGTTTGTTTTGTTTCAGTAGGTCTTGATTTTATAGAAAATTGAAATCAATTATTCCTACAACATAGGGAAATTGGAAGGTTACTACAACATTGGGAAATTTAGGGGTGAGAATCGATTCCTATACCCGAAGAGAAATGCTCATGATCAATTTTAATTTACAAATCAACAAAAACAAAACATTGATTTGTTCAAACGACTGATTTTAAAGGGAGTGAGGTGGAGTTCCTGATTTGGTCTTTACTGCATAAATAGTATCTCCTTTATATAAAAGGGAGAGAATTGCTAGTTTCTAAAACATGCCACCTAGGCATAAAAACTCTGAATATTTTGAGCCAATGAAATGGACATGTCACTAAACTTCTTAGGGACGATTAATTTCCTCGACGTTTTCGTTGTTATGTTCTCTTCGTCTTCTTTCTGGGATATCAAACATCAATTGATAGCTTTCAACCTTCCATCTTCTGAATTATGTGGTAAAATAAATACCCCGCCCAATGCTCGATTGCTTAAGATTCGTCACCTTAAACTCTCACATGTCCCTCTTCTTCGTCCCCCAAAAAAGCAAACCCTAGGTCCAAGTTCAAACCCCAAAACACCATACCCAGTCGGAGAACGAAAAATGAAGAGAGATCTTCATCAATTTCAAGGTCTCAAATCTCGATTAACCGAAACTGCTTCAATCACCGGTTCTTCTTCTTTACCGGCTCTGGTGAAGCCTTAACGACGAAGGGTAAGATTTTTTTTCATTATTGTATGGCTCTCTTCTCTCTCAGACTAATTTCTTCAGTTTTCCCCTCTGTATCTGCGTGGATGATGGAAATCTTTTATGTGATTTGTTTGGGAATTATGTTGTACTCTCGATATATCAATGAGATAGAATAAGTTTGTTTTGATTTTACCTTTTTGGTTTCATTGCTATTCACTTAGTTGCATATCGTATTGTTGATTACTGGATTATTGTTGAACGAATAGATTTGGTTTGAATTTTGATCTGTGGGAGCGAATGATATCGACATGGAAGACGGAACTCTTGAGATGGCCATGGGTAAGTCACCTATCACTGATCACTCTACCTTCACGTTTTAGTAATATCTGATAATCATTAACTTAGGAATCTCTCGACTGATCGGGTAAAATTAGAATCCTTTTTCTAAGGGTTTTGTCAGCACTATGGCTCTTCCAGACCTTGCTTGGCTTTGATAAGTCAATGTTCTCTGTGGTTTTTGAAGGAAGTTTAAAATTTACAACAAGTTACCACCATGTGATTCAGAAGAAAGGTAATTTGCAGATTTGTTGCAATGATTGGTTGACTTTTCTCCTTCTTGTTAATAATTAAGCTTCTCTCTTTTCTAACTGTGAATGAGCGCTTCAGGTTTTCAAAACACTTGTACCATTCAACATGTTTGGGCGCATATATATTTGTTCAAGAAAACCGGCTCTATTTTACCACATGCATACCTTGATATTTCAGGTCAATTTCAAAGACAATATTTGCTCCACTGAGATATTTAAAGCAATCTTCTTTATGTATGTGTGTTTTTTTTCTTAAATTCGTCAGTGTATTATATTGATAGGAAGCTTAATCAACCCCAGTAAAAGGACCCATGCCGAAGAGATGATACAAACAGGGGTTTCGATCACCGATGTTATGAATGTCCACTTGAGGTAATCCATCCTCTTAGTACCACCACAAATTTGTCTTTTATATTTCTGTAATCAGAATAATTCCTTAAAGCACTTATTTGAGTTACATAATGTACAACTTTAAGGGCTTCAATTTAGATAACCTTGGGTTTAAGGGAAACTCAGTCGATACCAAAATTGATTATCCTTGTTTGTAGACATTTCTCTTCTGTCTTTGCATAAGTTCCATGATTCTTTCCTCTCTTGTGTCTTTCCAGGATCACGGAGAGGAGAATTTTGCAACTATGTTTCCAGCTATGGGTGTCAAGGGATGATGGCGGCTAGGGCTTCTCTGAATGATATATGCTCTTGACAGCTCCATGCAGTGATTTATACACCACGAAACTCAATTGGTAAGCTTCCACCTAGAATTCAACTGTTGTGAAATTTGATTGTTTTTCTTTACATTGTAAATTGGATAGGCTTGAGTAATCTTAGTGAAATTTGATTTCAGTTGAAGTTTGGATTAAGAAGTTTCATATGGTTTCTCATCAAAGATTTGTTTTGTACCCACTGTTTAAGTGGATAGATTTGCCCTTCTCTTTATTGAAAAATTTGATAACTGTAACTTTGTAGCTTGGGGAGGAGATGAAAAAGAACGTTGGTGTTTTTCAGTTTCTTTTTCTAAGAAGATTTAAGCGTTGTTTTTGCTCCATCTCATTTATCAGTTTCCGTTCCACTTTCAAGACAACAAAGCTGACAAAAAAAAAAAAAAAAAAAAATCTCCGAGAAGGAGTAAAATAAAAGAAGAAACGAAAAACCTTTCAAATGGGTGTTTCACTTACGACATAATATTTGGTTTATTTAATTCCAAAAGAAAACCTACATTGATGAATTTGCATTTGGATGAAGAGTTGAAGATATCCACGCCCTTCTATTTTCAATCCTATTCTTTGCTTTGAATTTTGAATTCATGTTTACCAGCATTTATTTTTGTATGTTTAAGAATGGAAAAATTGCTACCATCCCGTTAAAGTTGTTTTAAAAACTCTTCTTTCAATTGACTTTAAAAGGAAACAACTTCAAATAAAATGAATCCAAAGTTAATTTAAACCACTCACTACAAATTCCGCGCAGAGGAAATGGCGAGGATGAATATTAAGGACAATTGCAACAACCATAGTAGTAGGACTTCTCCCTTCTCCCATAAAACTTTCCTCCCTTGCCGCAACCGCCGCGAAATCCCATAACAACTGCTCCGGTTACTACAACCACCAATCTTTTCAATACTAGAAACTACAAGCCATACAAGTAAACGAATCACACGGTTAGCCATATGATTTCTTTAGTTTTTGGATGCGTGATGCTGATTCTTTTGTTTTCTTTGTTTTCTTGTGTAATTTCAGCAACTGAAACAACAACAGTTGATGAAACAGCATCGCCAATGGGTGCAACAGAGTAGTAATAAAAAAAGGCGGTCAAGTGGATCTGTCGTCATTTAAATTTCCAGGGTCTAATCTGCTTCCGAGACCTGATATTGGTGGTTCAGGTATGCGATCTGTGTTCCTCGAGGATCACGCCAGAAAACGTGGATCAACCGGAACCGGCTTCTTCTTACCACAACATAATACTTCCCGTGTAACCGGCGATACTCCCTAGAAAGCCATTAAGTTTTCTAAAGATTTCAATTCCAAAATGTTAGTTTTTGTTTGTTTACTGATGAGAAATGTTGTTTGGTTTTTTAGCTCTACGACGCGCGGTTTTGGTTCCGGCTAGAGTAGCGCATGTCCAGAGTAAGTTATAATATTTTTCTTCAATTTTGACATTAGATCCCTGCAGATTAGATCTTCCATGGATTTTTGTTGTTGTTAGCTTTGATGATAGGCTAAAATATAGAGAGACCTGGGATTATTCATGCGTAATTGTATAAACGTCAACACGATTATGTAACAATATAAACGTCAATTAACGGTCAATATAATTAAACATGATTATGCTATCAGTCACATCAAACTCATTAATGGTCAGAACCTGTACCAGCGTCCCATGCCAACAGAGTATTTGGAGAATACAACCGGGAAGAAAGATCGAGTTACGGTGCATCTCCAACTTTGAGAGTGAGTAACTGTCTCCCACATTACTCTTCATGAACACTTTTAGTCTATATTAAAAATTCAATAAAAACTATGTCAATTGGTGTAATAATTGTAATGGTCATAAAAGATAGGGTGTTTAATCTCAGTAGTTATAGTTACAATGGAAACCACATATGAGACTAATTAACGTGTATTAACAGTGTTTGCTTTTTTTAGATTAACAAATTGATGAAATGATGAAGGAACCAAAAAAGTTTTCCATTGTTACTATCATATCTCCGTCTATTTTGTTCTCCTTAGCTATGATTGTGTAGTGATTTGTGTAATCATTTCTTCTTTAATATATATGTCATGATCTGTAGCATTCATTGATTAGTTTAACATCGGAATATTTGTACACTTATTCAAGTCTTGGTTACAGACTATAAACCTTCTCTTTTGTTCTCTTTAGCTATGATTGTGTAATGATTTGTGTAATATGATTTATTCTTCTATATATATGTCATGATCTGTAGCATTCAGTGAGTAGTTTACCATCTGAATATTTGTAGAGTTATTCAAATCTTGGTTACAGAATAAAACCTACTTAAAGTAACCATATCTACCAACCAAACTATATATGCTACCTTAATTAAAATAACAAAAACAAGAGAACATAATCATATATACAAATGACTAAGAATCAAACAAACAAAATACATCGCACAACTGCATTCTCTCTTTTCTTTTTTCGTTCAAATACAACACACCAATCCTAAGGAAACAACTTCAAACAAAATGAATCTAAATATATTATAACAATTCACTACAAATCCTGCGCGTAGCGCAGGGCAACACCTAGTATCCTTTATATAAAAGGGAGAGAATTAGTGGCTTCTTAAGCATGCCACATAGGCAAAAAAAAATGCTGAATATTTTTGAGCCAATAAAATTTACATGTCACATACATTCTGCAATATATTCCACCACTGAGATCATTTAATTTCGACATGTCATCAAAACATCCGAATATACACATTTTACCCAGTCCACTATGAGATACAATTTTTTCTCCTAAATTAAATTTAATTAGATCCTGCCCAATACAATTGTATAACTAACGTATATGTGGCCAAGTCATGACGTATTTTTTAAAGAAGAAAAAAAATGGAAATGAAAATAATTTTAGACTCATCGTTTTCTTCTCTTCTAACGACTCACAATCGTCGTAGTTAACTTTTCAGTTTCTCCTCCGTAATCAATAGACCAAGTTAATTTTTTATGTAAAGGAGATTTCGCGTTCATTTGTTTTGCATCTCCTGTTTTCTACGATTAGGGTTTGATGTGGATGAAATCAAAGGTTCTCAATTGTGATGCTTCTGAGTTTTACTGCGACAAAATTGAGCTAAAGATGCCATATAATCCCACAAAATTTCCCAAATGTCCGTGGAAGTCCAAAAACAGCTTCCTTCAATGGTTCTTAATTCGCTGCCGAAGATCCATTCAGCGGCGATTATCAGCAGGATCCATACCCGCATCGCCTCCGGCATCCTTTATTTCATAATTACGACCCTTGGATTCGTTTTGTCTGTTCCAGTTTTTACTCCTTGGAATCGAGCGGCAGAGAAGAGGGTAAAATTCTACTCTCCCAAAATAAATATAAGCTTAATTCCCAAATGCCCTTTTGCTACGCTTACAGATGCGTCTCGGAAATCGGAAGATGTAAGTTTTCAAAGTCATTTTTTTGTAAGATCTATTGATTTAGTTGGTTTATGATTTCTGATGTTATATTGGTTATGGGTTTTAGGTAGAAAGGAAGGGTTTACACAAAAACAAATACTTAAAACTCTTTGCGGGTTGGAGAGCTACTTCAAGAATAATCTTTTAGTTACTCCTACAAAAAAAATCAGATGGTAAGACGATGATCTTCATAGTTGATTCATTTAGTATGTTTATAATTGGTAAATGCATCTATTCATGTGTGCATACAAAATATTTCATTTTCGTTGCAACTGAAGCTCAGATTTATGTTCTTTCTTTGTTTTGTTTTATTTTCATTCGTCAGCTTATTTTATGTGTCAAAAACTAAAAAGACAAGCCTGTTCCGAATGTAACATTTCAAGTTACAGGTGTTGTTGGTTGGAGAAGAGAGGGACTTGCTTATAAAAAAAAATGATAAGAGCTTTTTGTGTGTATTTAATTTGATAAATTGTGTGTAAGTAAATAAACTTTTGGAATTTAATTTTGATATTTTGAGATCCTTTTTCAGGGCATGTCAATGTTGCTCCCCGCCATTTGACTTTAGAATCTGGGACTCTGCTTTCAGCAACTCTCATTCATGCGGTTATACATGTCCTGGGCTTTGATCTGCATGCATTTGCTCATTTTAGAGATGAAAGGAAAAGAAGGTGGACTGAGGTATGACGAGAATCAATTGTCCCTCTAATCTAGAGAAATCGCTGACTTTAATTAGCTTGCTACAGACCATTTTAGAATAATCCAGTTTTCATGTTTTTAGGTCACTGAGCAATGGATGGATGAAAAGCTTGGTCGAATAGTGACACGCGTAGTGCATCCACGGGTTGTCATGCATTCAGGGCATCATTACTTCTCGGGTTTAGAACTTGAGGATGGAGGAGGACGTGGCACATCGGGGTCCCACTGGGAATAGAGACTTCGCATGAATGAGATAATGACTGGATCAGTAGACACAAGATCAGTCGTTTCGAAAATGACTTTTGCACTATTAGAGGACAGTGGATGGTATAAGGCTGATTATAGCATGGCAGACCGTCTCGATTGGGGCCGGAACCAGGGGACTCATTTTGTCACATCTCCGTGTAATATGTGGAAAGGCGCTTACCAGTTACCATTGTAACACAACCCAACTATCTGGCTGTACATTCAACAGAGAGGCTGAAGGTTACTGCCCAATTCCAGTCTATAATGGAGACTTGCCACCATGGGCGAACTTTCCACATGCTAAGAAATAGGGGTGGGCGTTCGAATACCCATTCGGGTACGGTTCGGGTAATTCGGATTTTCGGTTTTCGGATAATGGCTTATAAGGACCATTCGGATATTTTGAATTTTTCGGTTCAGGATCGGTTATATGAAATCGGGTTCGGATCGGTTCCTTGTACTATATGTAGAATCCAATAATGATCCAAACTATAATCGGATCGGGTTCGGATCGGATATATCCAATCTAAAACCAAAATTAATGTTCCTATTAGTCTAAGAAAAGTTCAAAACTCAAGTGATTTTTCATAAAAACTTAAGAAATAATTCACTAAGTGCTAACAAATTTGAATCAAAATGAAATTGAATAAGAAAGTAATTTATAAAGAGGTACCAAAAGTAATTCTCTATAATCACATTAGAAATTTTGGGTAAGTCGAAGATTTGGGGCTAAAGATAAAATAAGTGTATAACAAGGGTGATTTTGTTCGGGTTTAAGTTCGGTTATCGGATAATATCCGAACCGAACCGAAGTCCAAACTCAAATCAAATTAAAACCAATCGGTTAATTGACCATATCCATATCCGATCCAAACCGCTTGATTTCGGTCGGGTCCGGGTTCGGATTTTGGATTCGGATAATTTGCCCACCCCTACTAAGAAAGGTCAGCTCTACTGATTAATTGCAACATGTCGATACGAGAATCTGTCTTTCATTTATATTTAAATTATATTCTTATGTTGTTTCATGCTTCTACATGCTAATTTGATATGCAAATGTAATTTGCAATTCTCTTAGTTGTAGTATCTAAAAATCGTATTATAATACAGCGTATGATATTCAATCATCTAATCTATACTATATAAAAGTTGATGCTATAACACAAATCCAAAATTGTATACTATGTAAAACAGGTATACAATATATACTATGAATTTATCTTATTGTATAAAAGAGAAGCTGGTCGACGAGAATTCGACACGTAAGCAAAATTGTAATTCACGAGATTGTGACATGTGTCTAATATTGATTAAGATGATGACATGTGTTAATACTTTTTTAATTAAAACAAAATAAAATACAAAAATGAAAACTTCTAATTCTAAAACTAATAAAAAGAGGAAAAATTCTAATAGTTAACAACTAATAGAAAAAAGGAAAATTTCTAAAATTTTAAACTAATTAGAGAAAAAAAAATGTAATAGTCCAAACATAGAAAATAGAAAGAATATAAACCGTAAAAAAAAATAGAAAGAATATAAATTTTAATTAAGACAAATAAAAAACCAAATGATGACGTAAAAGAGGCTATATAAATTTAAGATATGCAAACCCAAAAATATATATATATATATATATATATATATAAAATAGAGAATATAAAAATTAATAAACAAGGTGAATGGAAATAAAGTAAAATCAAAAATGGTAAACTAATAAAATAAATGTCATGTAACTAACCAAATAATAAAGAGAAATTTCAAGATATGCCACTTTTCAAAAATGCCACTATCACTTTTTTTCCAATTTTTACATTATTTATGTTTGGGTTAACTATGTTATATTAGGGTTTAGTTTTTTGGGTTTAAGGTTTGTGAGAGATCAAAACATTTTCTTAAATTGAAAATTTTGAGATATAAATTTTTTAAACATATTTTTAAGTGGCATGTTGGTAAGAAAAAAAATACAAGAGTGACATATTTGAAAAGTGGCATGGTAAAAATGGCATTTTTGTAAATGCCCCACAAAGACAATAATAAAACATAAAAATTCTAATAGTCCAAAACATATAGAAAAAGAGGAAAATCTCTAATTGTTCAAACTATTTAGGAAAAAGAGTAAATGTAGTAGTCTAAACGAATTATAAAAAATTAACATAGAAAATAGAGAGAATATAAACGGTAATGAAAATAAAAATAATATAAATTATATAAAATAAAAAGTAAAGAGAATATAAATTTAAGAAAAATAAAAAGAGATATTTTCAAAAATGTCACCCTTGAATTATTGTTAACAAACATGCCACAATTAAATTATTTTTTACAAACATGCTACTTATAAAAAAATTTAAAAACCTTATAACTCAAAATCTTCAATCTTAAAATTTTTTTTAATCACTAACCAACCTTTAACCCTAAAAAATTAACCCTAATATAACATAGTTAACACAAACATCAATGATATTAAAATTTTGTAATCGGGGCATTTTTGAAAATTGACATTTTTTAAAAGTGGCATGTCAAAAGTGGCATATCTTGAAAATTCTTAAAAGATGAATAATAATACAAAAGAAGAGGAGGAGGAGGAGGAGGAGGAGGAGGATTTTTTTTTTAAAAAAAATTGTAATTCCGTCGGAAATTTCCGACGGATTTCCAACGGATACGGTATCCGTATACGGTATATGGTTACGGAATCCGTCGGAAATCTGTCATAAATCCGTCGGAATTCCGATGGAAATCTGTTATACCAAGATTTGTCGGAAATCCGTCGGAAATTTTCGACGAGATAGATCCGACGGTGGAAATCCGTCGGAAACACCCTTATTCCGACGGTTTAGGCCGTCGGAAAAGTGGTTGTTTTCTTGTAGTGTAAGAATGTATTTCCTTTCTTTGTTATTAAGAATATGACTTAAATATTTTGGTTCCATATATTTTTAGATCCACATGATATGAATTAAGGCATGAGAATTAAGATATAAATTGATTTTTAAGATTTAAAATCCATGTTTAAATAGTATTTCAAAATATTTTGGTAATTCAGCAGGTTGCTAATTAGAATTTAAATATTTATATCAATAATTTTTAGTAAGTTTTTACCCGTGTATTCACGCGGGTCCTATTCTAGTACTATTGATAAACATGTATAGTCTTTTGAATTAAGTTAATTTTCTTTTGTTGTTGATAAATAAGTTTTCCTCTTTTTAATAGTTTTTTTTTTTTTTTTTAAACCCTAGAATTTTCTTATGTATACTTGTCACTTGTGTTTCCTCACTAATATTCCTTTTCTGTTTTATATTTTAGGTTTGATATTTTAATGTTTTTCTCACCTCTTGTGTATTGTGTATTACGTTACAATGTTTCTAGGGTTAATTACGGTTGTTCTTATTCTTTGTATTCTTATTTATAGATAGTTTCCTAGTTTTAAGAAAACATGAGAAAAAGGCAAAGAAGATGATGGATCGGAAAAGTGCTTCTGGACATTAACATTGGATGTGAGCATAATATATCAAAGTCTTTTGTTCGTTTCTAATTAAAGGTGGATAAGGTGAAAGAAATGAGTGGTCGAAAGGCAGTAAAAAAAAATTGCTAAAATAGTAAAAAATATCATCCTTTCTCTCATTAGAGAAAATTATATTTATTGAGCTTTATCTACCAGGGTTAGAATAATGGATCACATATAGAATATCAAATTCTGATTCGGAATTGTAAGAATCACTTAAGTGTTCTTTAGAATAAGTATATTCTATAAAACAAGAAAAACACTCAATCATTGGTTGTTCACTTCTCAAATTACAAACGAGTCATAATTTTGACCCCACAAAACTCATTCAAGTATTTCACCAAATAAATCATTCAGTTTCTGAAAAAATTAACTTTGTATAATTTGTCAGTCTATAAACAATGTTAGTGAAAGAGACCAGAAACAAACCATTGCATCATAAATCATTCAGAATCACAATTCTCAACTCACAATGCAGTCTAATTTAAGAAAAACACACATGATTAAGAAACATCACAAAGAGTTATTCACGATAGATTTTAAAACCCATAAAAGGATCATACATAATCCATCGAATCACACAAAAACACCCTCGAAATTAAAAAGCAACAAATATCAAAAGACGATACTAATTCTCAAGATCAGATCTAATACCAAAAGCTGAATCAATCGAATAGACCCATCATTCCTGCATCATCAGAATCCTCTTTCTCTTCCTCAACCTTCTTCTCAGGCTCTGGCTTCACCGCGGGAGTATCAACGTCTACAGCTCGATGTACCCCAGAAACCGCCGGACCACCAGAAGAAAGCGCAGCCATCTTCTCCCTCCCAGCAGCGATAAGCTCAGTCACATCGCGATCCTTAATCAGAGAGAAGAACAGATCTATCTTCTCTTCGTCGAATTCAGCACCAACGGAATCGAAAATCTTCTTCAAATCGGATTTGGTTGGGTTTTCAGTTCCGGCGAGCTTCGAGAGGAGGAAAGCGGCGATAACCTTCATTCTGTCGTTTCTCTTTTTCTCTCTGTGAATCGAAAACGGCAAAGGGATTTATGAAAGTGACCTAAAAATTGTGTATTTATAGGGGCAATGTCCCCATAATGAAGGGATTTAGGGTTTTTATTCCGTACGTACTGTACACGAAACTGAGCCTGATATATTTTAATGGGCCTTATACTTACGGGCTATATAAAAACTAATATATTAACATTGGATGTGAGCATAATGTTTGGATGTTAATTTTTTGTCTATGAATTTTTTTTTTTGGTTTTCAGGTTTAATTTCCATCTTTTATTTTTTTTGGAGGAATTTGGAGTTTGTGTACAACCGAATGAACTTGGACGATTCTCCTGTTGTGTTTCAAGTACTGGGGAAAGGAGATTTCCATCTGAGCTCGGAAACTGTTTTGGAGTCCAGTCGACGGAAAAACTGGACGTATTCAAGATGGAAGACTGAAACTTACCAATAGTTCAGCGAGAGCCACTGGACATGCCTTCCACAAGACACCCATAAACTTCAGAAACACTTCCTTTTCTTTTTCGACTCAGTTCGTCTTTGGCATGGTTCCAGAAGATGGGACGCTCCGTTACAGCCAAGGTATGGCCTTTCTTGTTTCTCCCACCATAGATCTAAGGTCTGGCGCCGCATCATCATATCTAGGGATATTTAATAAGACGAATGATAACAGAACCGATAATCACATCCTTGCTGTAGAGCTCGACACCCATGAAAACCCTGAAGCCCTTGACAAAAGTGATAACCATGTAGGCATAGATGTCAACAGTATAGTATCGGTCAAGTATGAGAATGCTAGTTACTTTAATGATAAAGTTAGGATGAATAACACTCTGGGGCTCGCAAGCACGCGTAGAATTTGTGTTTGGATAGAGTATGATGGAGAGCAGAGGTTGCTAAATGTAACGCTTGCTCCAATAGAAATCAATAAACCAAGCTTGCCCCTTTTGTCAAAATTCATAGACCTTTCCGAAATCTTCAAGGAGGAAATGTTCTTCGGTTTCTCTGGTTCCACGAGTGCTATCAAAAGTCATCAATATATCCTCGGATGGGCTTTGGCAATAGGCGGTAAAGCCCAAAACATTGACGTTTCAAAAGTTTTGGACCTCCCTCAACCACCGTCGTCACATGGAGTCGATGATCGTCTAGTGATCATACTCTCTACCGTCTTGCCTATAGTACTTGTGCTGATACTAGGTGGAATATGGTATCTCTACCTGCAAAAGAAATATGCTGAGGTGTTTGAACAATGGGAACAGGAATATAGCCCACACAGATTCTCCTTTAAGACCCTATACAAAGCAACCAAAGGTTTCAAGGAGAATCGGGTAATTGGAGCAGGAGGTTTTGGAAAGGTATACAGAGGAGATTTAAGTGATGGTACTCAGATCGCGGTTAAGAGAGTCTCACATGGTTCACAACAAGGAATCCGAGAGTATGTATCAGAAATTGCTACAATGGGAAGATTGGGACACAGGAACGTGGTTCAGTTGCTGGGTTACTGCCGAAGAAAAGGTGAATTACTCCTGGTGTACGAGTACATGCCTAATGGCAATGTATCTCATGACTTGTTACAAGGTAACAGTCTGAGTTGGCCTCAGAGAGTACACATAGTGAAGGGAGTAGCCTTTGCTCTTCATTATCTACACGAAGGCTGGGCACAAGTTGTACTGCACCGAGACATAAAAGGAAGCAACGTTCTTTTAGATGCTGATCTGAATGGGAAATTGGGAGATTTCGGTCTTGCTAGATTCCATGATCGTGGCATGGCTCTCGAAGCCACAGATGTGGTAGGAACAGCTGGTTTCATGGCTCCAGAGCTAAACGTGGGAGCGCCCACTACGAAGACTGATGTTTACGCTTTTGGCGCGTTCCTTCTTGAGGTCATTTGTGGGAGGCTGCTGATTGACCCACATAGACCGCAGGAGCAGGTTATGCTGATTCAGTGGGTGGCAAATTGCCAGAGAAGGGGCTGTATACTCGATACAATTGATAGTCGTCTAGAAGGCAACTTGAGAGATGAAGAGGCCGAAATGATGTTGAAGGTCGAATTGATTTGCTCACAAAATAACCCAGAAGATCGTCCTAGTATGAGAGATGTACTAGAATACCTGGAAGGGAATGCAACTGCTCCAGAACTTGGTAATGATATGGAAACGGAAACTACAGCGACAACAGCTGATTAGACGTTGGACACTGTTACAGTCCTATTCGAGGGTCGCTGAAGCCAATTGTGCCTTTATCTATGATTCTATTTTGTAATGTGTATCGTTGGAAGCAAAATTTGTAGGGACCCGGAAATTAATCTGCTATAACAACGATAAACCGAATAACGAATTCAAGAAAGCGAGAACGAATTCTCTTTCCTTAATTCAAAATATCACCCGTGTGACGGTTTTTGTACGATAATGAATCCCAGGATACGATCTTGATTAAGACTAATACGCAACACTCGTATTAGAATCTACGAACATATATATCTACGATATACTCTCGACTAATGCTAGGATTCGGAGAAAACACTTACTAGTTAACTCGGAGAATGATCGAAAAAATACAAGAGGAAGTTGTTGTGTTTGTTTCCTTTTGTTTTTTGTAAAAAGCGTTGAAGATAATAATGAGTTATGACTTTGTTAAATAGCCTAGGATTATCATTTGTTAAACCAAGTATCTCTCTCACGTGGAGGAGATTTCGCAGAGTTCAACAAAGTGGAGAGATGGAGAGGTGGCCGAGATATTAGGAGGAGAGGATCATGGATTGGTTAGGATCAATCTTATCCCAAACCGAATCCGAATATGCTCTTTATATTCTTTTATTCAAACTGAGACTTTAACCAATCCCATAATAACAAACCAATTTCTCATTCAAATCTTGTTTTAGTTAACATTGCAATTAGCCCATTAAGCCTATATTAGCAATGAAACTTACGTTCCAACAATCCCCCACATGAATAGAAATGACTCTAAACATATGACTACTAGACTGACTCTACTACCTAAACTAGACAAACCTTTGAGAGTATATGCGAAAAATAACTGTGTCTGAGATGGTGACATTTTTCAGTCTTGAACCACTCATTGTTAATATCTGTCGGGTTTACTTAGCCAGATGGTGAACATGATGTCTTGAACCATCCGGAGGTTAGTGTAAACCGAGACAACATCTAAAACCCAGCTTCAATTTCTCGTAGAACTTAGTTCTCTATTGTGTTCATTTTGGCCTTGAACTCGCCTGGTTAATCATGAGTGAAGTTAGAGAATATAGCCTTTCATATATTCTCCTAGAAACGGCCTCATTTCACAATCACAAGGTGATTTGCCATTTACTTTGTTTACAGAAGTATCCTGTAATAATTCATTGATATCTCAAAGTTATGGTCTCAAATCATTAAAAGCTTTAGCTTATCCTCTGCACATACAGGAAGCACTGTACATCATCCAAGGAACTGGGAGAAGACATTAGTCTCTCAGTGCTCTTTAGTAGATTCTACTTGATTTAGTTTTCCCTTTAAACCTACACCATGGGATCTCCAATCAAGGTAGGTGGGGTTTCCATCAAGTTTCGTCTTATGTCGTAGGCTTTAAACCCCATTCCTTTTGATGATTTTGCAACTTGATCTCGTGTCAAACCTTTAGTAAATGGATCCGCTAGGTTGTCTGCTGACTTAATGTAATCTAACATGACTACACCGTTTGAGATGAGTTCTCTAATGGTTTTATGTCGTCTTCTGATATGACGAGATTTACCATTATATAGATTGTTCTGTGCCCGAGCTATAGCTGATTGGCTATCACACTGTACACGTATTGCAGGCACAGGTTTCTCCCACATCGGGATATCTTCCAAGAAATTACGAAGCCACTCTGCTTCCTCTGCAGCTTTGTCTAAAGCTATAAATTCAGATTCCATGGTCGATCTGGCCAACAAAGTTTGTTTGGAAGATTTCCAGGACACTGCTGCACCGCCAAGTGTAAAGACATATCCGCTAGTGGATTTGGAGTTTTTGGAGTCTGCGATCCAGTTTGCGTCACTGTATCCTAGTGCAAGCCATGGTTTTTAGTATAACGTAGGTAGTTTAATACTCTAGTCATGGCTTCCCAATGTTTATGTCCTTGATTACTGGTGTAGCGAATAAGTACGTTTACTGAGTGCGCCAAGTCGGGTCTAGTACAATTTGTCAAGTACATTAGACTCCCGATTATTCTTGCATACTCTACTTGTGATACTGCATCACCCGAATTTTTGGTCAGGTGAAGTTGAGGGTCCACTGGAGTTTTTGCAATTTCACTCGAATAATTCATGAATCTATTGAGTATCTTTTCGGGAGTTCTGATAATTTTAATCCCTAGAATTACGTCCGCTAATCCCATGTCTTTCATGTCAAATTTTCCTTTGAGCATGTTTTTAGTTTGTGTGATCATCTTTTTATTACTTCCAATAATGAGCATATCATCTACATATAAGCCCAACAGAATGTAACCTTTTGGAGTAATCTTGATGTATATGCATTTATCACATTCATTTATAATGAATCCATTAGACATCATTACATTGTCGAATTTTTCATGTCATTGCTTAGGAGCTTGTTTAAGTCCATATAATAAATTCACAAGTCTACAGACTTTGTGTTCTTGTCCTGGGATAACAAACCCTTCGGGTTGTTTCATATAAATTTCCTCTCTATTTGATGAATTTCGAGGTCTCGTAAGGCTGCAATACTTATAATCAATCTGATTGAAGTTATTCTCGTCACCGGAGAATAGGTATCAAAGAAATCCGAACCTTCTTTTTGCCGGAATCCTTGCACCACAAGTCCCGCCTTGTACTTGTCTATTGCGCCATCGGTTAATATTTTTTTCGATGAAGTATCAGCGTTCGGACCAGCAGGTTGAACCGCAAGAGCGGGAGTCTTAACAGTGGTTTGAACCGTAGGGATCTCAACATCCATGTTGTCAACAACGTTGTCACCATTTCCAGCCATCTAATGACACAGAAAATAGAGACAATTAATATTCGATTTAAAATAACACACAAATTAATATCGAATAAAATTTAAGTGCTTAATCTCAACAGATTAATTAGTACACGTTTTAAAAATATTGTTCTTTAATAAACAATTGTCAACATAAAGCAATATAAACAATTATGCTAATTCCTATGACAGTGCAATTATAATATTCAAACACCAAATGCATGAAACATTATAATGCCTTGAACGTTCTGTGGTAAATGATTATTGAACCAAGAATAACCCGGTTAGTTTAGATTGCTTAAGCCACAAGAAACAGAAGCAATAACAAAACCACGAGCCGGATAAATGTTGTCAAACTAATGAACCAACACTAATACGGTTTGATAACTAAACCAGAGCCAAATAAACACAACAAACTCAAATCCGGTTTGAACAATTTAACAAACCCCATGCTTTGTGTTATTGCAGGCACAAAGCCGATTGTTTTTTTTATCGCAAGAACGAATCAAATTATAACCAATTGTTTTGATTATAACCGATTGTTTTGATCATTAGAACGAATCACAAACTCGCTTAGAAGCGTTCGTGGAAACGTTATATTCTGATCATTAACGAATCGCAAACTTTTTTGCGGAAACGTTTAGAATCGAAATCGTTTCGAAGATAAAGCAGATTAAATCCGTTTCGGATTTTATTTTGAATTAAGACTGTAGGGACCCGGAAATTAATCTGTTATAACAACAATAAACCGAATAACGAATTCAAGAAAGCGAGAACGAATTCTCTTTCCTTAATTCAAAATATCGCCCGTAGTGTGACGGTTTTTGTACGATAATGAATCCCAGGATACGATCTTGATTAAGACTAATACGCAACACTCGTATTAGAATCTATGAACATATATATCTACGATATACTCTCGACTAATGCTAGGACTCGGAGAAAACACTTACTAGTGAAAGCAGAATCAAAGAGATAGATTTATGCTCTTAAGGAGCTTTATTGATAGAGAAATTAAGCTAGAAATAGGATTAGCTCATTGAGCTTTATTCAAATGCAAATATAAAAGAGAAAGGGAAGAGATTTATGGTTGTCACCAAGAACAATAAGATTTGAATTCAATCATCAAATGTTTAGAGTGGCTGCGTTTGTAGCAGCCTTGGTTACTCTAAGACAATGTCATTACAAGCATATATATAGATAATCTATCATGCTAACCCTAGCTACATGGGCTAATGGGTTTGATGGGCTTGAGCTCTCTTACACTCCCCCACAAACTTAGCGTGGATGGAACATATACGCGAAGTTTGAAAACCGCTTATGAAGATGACTTGACAAGAACTTGAGTAGTCGAAGCAAGATCGATGTGATATAGGCGGATTCACCATGTAGAACACATTAGTGTGAGATCTATTCAAGTATCTATCCATGGAGAGTATCGCATGGCTCCCTCAGAGGTTCTTTTGACTTGGAGAGCTTAGTCGATCTCTCTCATGTTACTTCTTTGTCTCACTAAGAGTCCGAGCTTCCTTTACTCGCGTAACTCCCTAATCTGCCTTGTGACGAGAAGAATTCTCTGCCCATAACTACTGAAATCTTACTCACTATCTACTTCTTATCCATTAGCCACCACCAAGCCTAATCAAACAATCTGATTTTTTTTTTTCTCTTTGGCATTTCATCGAACACCTTGTGTGCATTCTGTGTTTTCTTCTCTTTGCCATCAAAATCAGAAACGTATATCCATAAAATGCAGCCTTAAGCAAACCCAAACTGTCCTAATCCATTAAAGCTTCTCAATTCCATGCCTATAATCTAACCATCATGTCTTTCACAACCATCATCACCCATTGTTGTTGTGCATTCTCATGTTCTGTATTAGAAGAAGAAAAGGTACAGAGATATTACCATGAACCTAATGACGAGGATGCGTGATTTGCAGGCCATAGTCACTAGAATTCTGAACTTGCTACACATCAATCACGGTCAAGCCAAATCTTCTTCATCATCCCACTGCTCACGCTTCTTTGAATCAAAGTCTTGGACTTGACTTAAGTTGACTGAAACTTCAATAATACTCTACTTTAAGCCATGAGATTTGGAGAAGGCTAAAGCTTGAATCTTTTACTGATTTGCGTAAAGATGTCGACTTGCAGAGGGAGAACTTTGGGGTTGGTGATTAGAAGAGTTAAAGACACAAACTTGATGTTGAAATCTAGCGGAAGAGAAGATATTGACACTGAAAACACATGAACCGTTTAGCTCTGCTACCATGAAAGCAGAATCAAAGAGATAGATTTATGCTCTTAAGGAGCTTTATTGATAGAGAAAAGCTAGAAATAGGATTAGCTCATTGAGCTTTATTCAAATGCAAATATAAAAGAGAAAGGGAAGAGATTTGTGGTTGTCACCAAGAACAATAAGATTTGAATTCAATCATCAAATGTTTAGAGTGGCTGCGTTTGTAGCAGCCTTGGTTACTCTAAGACAATGTCATTACAAGCATATATATAGATAATCTATCATGCTAACCCTAGCTACATGGGCTAATGGGTTTGATGGGCTTGAGCTCTCTTACAACCACTACAAGAAAACAGGGCGATTTCCGACGGCCAAAACCGTCGGAATTCCGTCGGAAAAGGGGCTTTTCCGACGGTATTCCACGGTCGGTTCTATCTCGTCGGAAATTGAGTTCCGTCATAAATCCGTAGGAATTTCTGATGGCTTTCCGACGGATTTATGACGGATTTAAAAAAAAAAAAGCCGTCGAAAATCCGTCAGAAATAGGTTTCGGACGGATTTATGACGGATTCCGTAACCGTATACCGTATATCCGATATCCCCGTATACGGATACCGTATACCCGATATCCCCGTATACGGATACCGTATCCGTCGGAGAATTTCAATTTTTTTTTAAAAAAATTTCTCCGCCGGTTAGTTTATCTTCTTCTTCTTCTTCTTCTTCTTCTTCTTCTTCTTCTTCCGACGGATTTACCCTAATTTTTACCGCCTAAACACATCGGCTTAATTGAAATGGGCGGGAATGCGGGAAAAAAACGCATTCCGTCATAAATCCGTCGGAAATGCGTTTTTTTTTTTTTTTTTGGTCAACTAAGACACATAGTTTGATATCTTAAAGCAAACCGAGGATAGTACTTTTTATTAAAGTACTTAAATTACATTATTGACTCGATAAAAAGAGCTTTCAGTACTATAATAGAAAACAAAAAGAAATACAATTTAGGGGTTTTAAATAGATTAGTACATTTCATTATCATCTTTAATTAATTATAAATGTCATTTTAAGAATTTTCCACCCATTTTGTAAAAGTGCTTAAATATTTATAACACCTTTCACTAGTTAAGATATTTATATTTTCTTCTCTAATTAATAAGTCAAATATTAGAGATAAAAACTGAAATTTTGTTGAAAGAATACAAACTGCTATCTTGATGAAACGTATGTTGTAGTAAATATGGAACCAAGTATAAGCTAATTAAAAAAACACTATTAATGGTACAAAATATAATATTAAATTAAAAAAATATAAAATATAATATTAATTTAAATAAAAAAGGCATTCCGTCATAAATCCGTCGGAAATTTCTGACGGAATGCCTTTTTTTTTTATTTAAATTGAAAAAAAAAAACTCAATCCGTCATAAATCCGTCGGAAATTTCCGACGGATTTATGACGGAATGCGTTTTTTTTTTTAATTTTTTAAAACGCAATCCGTCGGAAATCCGTCGAAATTTTCCGACGGACGTAAAATCCGTCGGAAAATGCCTTGTTTTCTTGTAGTGAACTAGTTAACTCGGAGAATGATCGAAAAAATACAAGAGGAAGTTGTTGTGTTTGTTTGCTTTTGTAATCTGTAAAAAGCGTTGAAGATAATAATATGAATTTGTTAAATAGCCTAGGATTATCATTTGTTAAACCAAGTATCTCTCTCACGTGGAGGAGATTTCGCAGAGTTCAACAAAGTGGAGAGAGGGAGAGGTGGACGAGATATTAGGAGGAGAGGATCATGGATTGGTTAGGATCAATTTTATCCCAAACCGAATCCAAATATGCTCTTTATATCTTTTATCCAAACCGAAACCTTAACCAATCCCATAATAACAAACCAATTTCTCATTCAAATCTTGTTTTAGTTAACATTGCAATTAGCCCATTAAGCCCATATTAGCAATGAAACTTACGTTCCAACAATGCAAACACTAGCCGTTTATGTATGAAATATATTTCATATTATTACTTGTGAGAAGAAACTGGAAGAAGAAATTAAAGTTGTGCGACACGGAGCTTTTCTTGTCTCTTTGCCTCTTTGGCTCACAAGTATGTAACATTATATTTGTGGCTTCATGTGGCTCACAAGTCGTAAACTTTTCATTTTTCTTTGGTTTTTAGATGGTCAGACATAGAATATGATATAATGTGTGAGCTTTGCCCTCAACTAGAGCATGAGGCTTTCGTCATAATCACTTTCCTTCATTTCTCTGTGCGAAGAGAGGCGATTATGGACTTGAATGGTTAATGGGACACACATTAGAAGGGAGAGTGGATGAGCCAATTCAAAGGGTTGGGATTGTCCCCGTGTCTGCGAAATATGGTTTACCAAAATAAGTTAATGGGTTTAAAATCCAATTAATAAATCCAAACCCAAATCCAAAATCCAAATATTCAATTGTGGGATTTAATACTTTTGACACTTGGTCAAAAATATGAAAGCTTTTAGAGCTATTCAAGCTATCCACCTTGGAATTCTATTTCTTATTCACAACAACTCCGATTTTAATATAGTAGATACATTACATGCGACGACGATTCTATCGTGTCCAAAAGCGGTTATTCCGATAGACGTTTCCACCGAAAATTCACCAAAAAATGGTCTAAAACCATTTCGTCAAAAACGAATTCCAATAAATTAATGTCGAAGAGACTGAAAACCATATGGTACTATGTTTCCATGTTTTTTTCTTTTTTTGTCGTTCAATCATTGCTTAGGTTTAGAAACTCCCTTTGCAAACCTAAAACGTTTTTATGTTTGATAAAATATTTATATTTTAGCTAAAAAGAAGTTGATCATCCTCTTATGCAATGATGACCAAAAACGCTTGCCTAGCGATAAGGGCCCACACTATCGATATTATGTGGCGGAAAGTTCGAACGATAAATACATCACAAAATAGAATCATAGATATGTTTCATGATGTGGCATGATCTTACTGGCTATGTATCCGTTGTAGATAATCAAGTAATCTATGGAAAAGACACAAACATCGAAAGTCTTTCGCATTTGCCATGGTGTCTCATCTTCAATGTATGGCTTCCACATTGTTTACTTGAAGAGCAAGCCAAAATTCTAAGCTCTTCGACAACATCTCTAATGGCTTCGATTTCCACTTCATTCCCGTTAACCACTGCACCACCGCAAGGGTCCAGGTTAAACCGGAGAAAACCGAGGTTAACTGTTTCCTCCGCCAAACAAACCAAAGGCGATGACTCGGAGACCGGGAAATCGCCAAACTCGAACCCATTCCGATTCGATTTCACTAAGTTACCGGACATGACGTCACTGATGCCTGTAGTGACGAACCCTTCGACCGGTTTAGCGTTTGGTAATAACAGAAGAAAAGATCCCGGTACGGTTTTTGTTGCCGGTGCTACGGGACAAGCCGGTATACGCATAGCTCAAACGCTCTTGCAACGAGGATTCAGCGTCAGAGCCGGCGTTCCCGACCTAGGATCCGCTCAAGACCTGGCTCGTGTCGCAGCTACTTACAAGGTCGCTTTTAGCCCCTCTATTCATATAATTCTAAACGCGATAATGATAATCTTCATATCTGGTCGCAATCACAGTGATGACGCATAATTGATTTAGTGATTTTGCGATACGCAAACGCAATTTTGGTTTGAATTTTGATTAGATCAGCTTTTGAACAGATTCTATCAAAGGAGGAGGTCAAGAGGCTAAACGCGGTTCAATCCCCATTCCAAGACGCTGAATCAATCGCCAAAGCCATTGGAAACGCGACAAAGGTTGTGGTTACGGTCGGGGCAACAGAGAACGGTCCCGACGCCCCAGTCTCGACCTCGGACGCGCTTCTTGTGGTTCAAGCGGCTGAGCTCGCCGGCGTAAGCCACGTGGTGATCGTCTACGACGGGAGCAATAGCGGATCCACGTACAATGTTATCGACGGGATTACTTCGTTCTTCAGCAACCTTTTCTCTCAATCTCAGCCGTTGACTATCTCAGACCTCATCGAGAAAGTCGCTCAAACGGACGTGGCGTACACGCTCATAAAGACGAGCTTGACAGAGGATTTCTCGCCGGAGAAATCTTATAATGTCGTCGTTTCAGCTGACGAGAGTAGCAGTAGTTCGTTCGAGGCCTACAAAGTAATGTAATGTATGCAATTAAAAGGGATTTATCATACATTACATCGAAACAAAGACATTGCTTATAGAACACTTTTAATTATTAGGCCGGTTATTAACATGTTTAGTGTTCTTGATTAATTACTACCAGGTCCCAAAGCTGAAGATCGCGTCGCTGGTTGCTGACATTTTCGCCAACACGGCGGTGGCAGAAAACAAGGTAGTGTAGACCACAACTAACTTACTTACTCATCAAGATACTAGGGTAAAAGTTGTAGCCGTTGAATTAACATTGTGTATAGCGCAAGTAACGACTTGCTAGTCAACATTGTGATTATATTCGTCGATGAAATAACTTTTGTGCGTTCTTTCACAGGTGGTGGAAGTTTCAACGGATCCATCCTCAGCGTCGAGGCCATTATATGAGCTTTTCAGGTAAAAGACGCCTCTACATATGTTTGGGTTATTACGCGTTTTCAATAGAGGGAGCTTAGAGCTTAAATTAACGTTTGTGCAAATTTGTTTTGATGATATATTATGGATGATGATAGTGTAATCCCAGAAGATGGGAGAAGGAAAGTGTACGCAGATGCAATCGCCAGGGAAAAAGCCGAGGAAGAGGCGAAAGACGCTGCTGAGAGAGCTAGAGAGGCAGCAGAAGCAGCAAAGGAGCTTGAGAAACAAATGCAAAAGCTTTCCGAGAAAGAAGCTGAAGCTGCTAGCTTAGCTGAGGAAGCGCAACGGAAAGCAGATGCCGTGGGAGTCACGGTGAACGGCTTATTTAGCAAGGCCAAAGATATCGGGTCGGGACTACCCTGGAACAAACTCGGTTCTCAATTCGCTACCGCTGTTCAAAACGCTTCGGAAACCTCTAAAGTGCAAGTCGCTACAGTCAGAGGACAAGCCAAGGCGAGAAACTTGCCGCCCAAGAAAGCAGTGGTGAAACAGAGAAACGTAAACACTAAAACCGCCACATCAGCGTTTGCGTCCAAACAGAAGGAAGAACGTGTGAAGAAGCCAGAGAAAGAGGTGAGGAATGTGTTTGGAGGACTGTTTAAGCAGGAGACTATCTACGTCGACGACGACTGATAAAACGCTGTAAAACTTCCGTACATTACATTTTTTCCCTCTGTTTCAAGTTAAATTTCTGTAATCATATGATCATATATATAAATCCGTTATTCTCTCTTAAAAACCCTAATAAGTAGAACAAATAAAACCATCGATTAAGACTTCAAATTATATTGCCAAAAAAAAGTAAATAAAAAAAAACGCAAATTTTGTTCGATAATATTGGACTCAACATCAAATAAATTCTGAAGCAAAATTACATTGATAGAGAGATGTAAAAACAACTTAACTAATCAAAAAACGCCTTTGAGATAAAGCATGAAGACTAAAAAGAAGATGAGTAATACAATCCACGTTCATTGCTGATGTTGGTTATGATGTTGTTGATTGTTATTGTTTGGGGACGCCATAATAGCCGCCACAAGAGCTAAGACGATAAGGATAATCCATCCAATTCCTATACCATCGCTCGCGCTTGGTCTCGTATCAACCATGTTTGGAACATTATTCCCACCGCTGCTACAAAAGGTTATCACAGCCCACTACAAGAATTCAGATTTTTAACTACTGCCAAATCAGTCGGAAATCAGTAGGTAAACACCCTTTACCGACTGATTACCGACTGATTTGTGCTGTAGCTTTTTCCCTCGTCGGTAAAATAATTAGTCGGTAAATGGTTACTGATTCCCGACTGATTTTACCGACTGTTTCTAAGCAGTTACAAAACAGTCGGTAAGTTTAACGACTGATTCGTGACTGTATACCGACTGGAGTTAGCTACTGCATCAAATGTATGCAATCAGTAGGTAAATTTGCCGACGGATTAGGGACTGATATATACAAACTCAGTCGGTAAATGGTTACTGATAACCGACTGATGTAAGCTTCGCATTTGCATTTTGGGTAGGATTTACCGACTGATTTCCTACTGATTTCCTACTGTTCACCGACTGATAGTGTAATATATTTACCGACTGATTTGCTACTGGAGATGATATTATGAATCTAATAATTCTGTTTAGATGCTAATTGGTTTGTTGATTCTAATTAAAACGTCAAAATCAATTAGAAAGCAAAGCACACCAAAACAAACCATAAGATTCAAAGTTCCAAATCACACCAAAACAAAAACATATATACACCAAAAACATACATAAGATTCAAGTTCGAAATCACACCAAAACAAAAACATATATACACCAACTGTTTAGTTGCATACCACATTGCATGAGTTTCAAGTTATAAGAGAGCTAGAGAAGTGAGAAACAAAAGGCTTAGACTATCAGTTTCTAAACCTATGAACCAGTACCTGTAGTAGTTTCTGTACCAGTTTCTGCGGCAAGGAATGCGAGGAAGCGGTCGTCGGTTTTCAAGAACTTGTCCAGCCTGTTAAGGTGAAGGGTTTGGGCGTTTTGAGCAGCTACAATTCGACCATTCTCTTCTTTCTGCCGACTGATAAGATCTGCTTGTTCTTTCAGTGGACGTTTAGCCTCTTCAAGCTCTTGTTGCATCTTCAGGACAGAGGCTGAGAAGTAGCGGTTTTTTCCCTTACCCTTGTCCACCAGATCCTCTTGTAGGCTTCCCATCCCAAAAACATGTCCTCTTTCATTCACAAGAGTAGACTACACAGAAATAAGAAAGAAAATTAATCCAAACCTGCAGAAAGAATAAGCACAACAAGAAATGACAATCCAAAACAGAATAACCACTTAACCTGCAGAAAGAGCTCGTTATCCTCTTCTACGGATAGCTCCGGAGCACGACCATCAGAAAGCTCAGACCCAAGGTTGGACAACTTCTCCCCCTTTTTCTTCAAATAGGAGTCAGCAACTTCCTCCGCTTTTTTATCGACAAATGTTCCATCTTTCTTGGTATTTGCTCTGATGAAAATCTCACCGTAACCCACTGGTCTGCCGCATTCTACTTCCTGCACAAAATCAGTAGATAGAGAGGAAGGGGAGGAAGAAACAAAACTCAGATTACTAACATAACATTAACAAAATAAACGAACTCAGTCAACATCACAAACATTAACCAATGATTCACAACAACCACAACGAATCAAAAGCAGTCTAAGATCAGAAGTAATCATATGCAACTCAAAGAAAATGCTTACCATTTCTAAGATCAGAAGTAATCAAAAGCAGTCTAAGATCAGAAGTAATCAAAAGCAGTCTAAGATCAGAAGTAATCAAAAGCAGTCTACGATCATAAGCATTTCAATATAATGATTTCAACTAACAAACAAGTAGTGAAACAGCTACTTACCATTTCTCGTCCGAGTTGTCGGTATGACTTCGGTCCGCAGGTGTGTTTGTGAGGACCGAGTCCTTTTCGCTGAGACATCCGAGCTTCTGAGGTCTTCGCTCTCTTTGCTATTTGGTGATCACTGGCCCAATGTGCTTTCATTTCTTCCCAGATCGTATCAATGATCCATTTAGGTTGCTCGTCAAGACTCCTTGCATTGCTGACCATGTCCTTCAAGCGATTTTGAAGTACTGCCTCAAACTCCTGTTGAACCAAACCTGTTATTGATGGATCCCACCTGTGTTTTTTCTACAAGACAAAAGAAAAAGATTGGTGTTAGACAAAAGACAAGATAAAACACACAAGTAAGAGTAAAAATAATGGTCAAGTAAGAGTAAGAGTACTGTTACCGCGAATTCAACGAACCATCGTTCTATTCTATCCCTAGGCACAGAGGAGATACTGTAGTAGGGCCCATCAAACTTATGGGTGAAACACTTAGTGACCTGTCTTGTGAGTTTGGAATCGTCAAAACCAAACCTGCAAAAACAGAGAAAATAACTGACAGTTAGTGATTTGTTGAAACAAAGAACAAGAAATCAAAGATGGATAAACTCTTCTTCACCTTCTCAAAACCAAATCAACCGTATTTAAAGACTCTCTAAAACCTTCTTCACCTTCTCCTAGCTTAATATAATAGCTAACATCTCTCTAAAACCAACATTTAATTAGCATCAATATTCAGCTTCTCCATTCAATAAAAGTTCTCAATTTACTCTATTAACATAACCTAATAACCTATTAACATAACCTAATAACCTAAGAACAATACCTAACTTAAACAGAATAAACACATTTTAACAAAGAAGAAATTACCAAGTTGAATTAGGCTCAATGAGATCCGGGTCAAGGATAGTGATTTTGTTTGGCCTTGGCCCAAGCAGAATCGCGTTTAGAGACTCCAGCTGGTCTTCGGCGAGATTAGGCTCAACTGGAGCATCGACATCAGAGTACTCTCCCTCTTCAGCTTCTGAATCTCCTTCTTCAAATCCCAGAGGTGAAGTCTGGTCTTGAGAACTGCGAGGCGATTGAGATGCACGCCTTGTAGTCAAATCAGTAGGTTCAACTTGATGATGTTGAGGCGTTGAGGCTTGTCGATTCCCAGACGATGCAGGGGCTCGGATTTGAGGCCGTACAGATGCAGGGGCTCGGATTTGAGGTCGTACAGATGCAGGTGCAGACCTTTGAGGTTCCGCAGAAGGGGATGGCCGAGAAAGTGGATCCGAGTGAGTGGATGCACGCCGTTGAGGAAGAGAAGAAGTGGAAGGTACAACTGTTGGAGTTTTAAAGAGATGCGTCGGTGGAGGGTAATCTTTGACAGACGGCTTTGGATTGGTCTTACGGAGAACCGGCGGTGGAGATTCCGGTACCGTATCTAGAAGGAAATCATGTCGCCTGGGTGGATTGGCCGGTGATCTCACCAGTTCCGTTCTTGGTTTCAGATGAACCCTCTTCCTCTTTTCTTTGAGCATCGATGAAGAGAAACAAAAAATTAGGGTTTGAAATGAGATTAGGGTTTGCGAAAACTGGGAATCGATGAAAATAGGGTTTGCAAAAACTGGGATTAGAGAGATAGAGGGATTGAGAGATTGAAATCGACAGAGAATCGCAGATGAAGAAAAGATTGAAAAGGAAAATTAGGGTTTGGAATCGCAGAAGAAGAAAAGTTTCGGAGAAGAAGAGAAGACTTTGGGATTATTTTGCAAATGTGTTTTGTGACTCCTCAAATTCGTTAAGGCTCTGTGAAAGGAGGCAAATTTAATTTTGGCCCAAATGTTTTGGAGGCAAAAATTTTGGCCCAAATGTTTTGAATCAGTCGGCAAATGGTCGGAAATCAGTGACCATTTACCGACTGATTGTGGAAAAATCTAACATTTTAAGGCTTTTTCATTTTATGATTTATTAAACAAATTTTAAGTTGTGAAATTTTAGTGTTCCTTTTTATTAGTGAAACAAACTCAATATACGTAATAATACAAAATACAGCATGAAACCACCAAATCTTGGAATTAGCACAATTAAACACCTTCAAGATCGTCGTCCGAATCTGATAAGTTACACTCAAATTCGTCATCTTGTTCCGCATCGCCGACTTCGTAATCGAGAGTTACTGGGTTTACTCTTGGACCCGAATTCTCGACCACGATATCTTCAATTGTAGTTAGGATTACATTATCATCAGTTTCTTGTTGTAAAAGAGTAGGTTCGGTGTGTTCGTAATCTCCTGAAATATTTGCCCTTGGGTTGACTTTAACAACATTGTGCCACAGATCCTTCGGTTTCCTGCCCTTGTATGGGTACGGGATATAACAAACTTGATCGGCTTGAGATGCTGTACAATTTTAATGTGAAAATCAGACTTTTACAGAAATTGATTATAAAAGCAACCTAGGATACAAGCATACGTACCTAGGATAAAAGGGTCGTATTTAGGATATCCTTTCTTTGGAAGAACATCTACAAGGCCACCATTGCTCCTCCGAGTGCCTCTACCGATCACAGGATCCATCCACTTACACTTAAAAAGTGTGATTCTCAAATCAACCGCCCCCGTATATTGTAGTTTTAGGATATCAGTTACGATACCGTGATATTCAGCTCGGTCATCTGGATTGCTATAATCTACCCCGCTAACACAAACACCGTTGTTACAGGTAGTTTTTCCCTCGCTGTGAGTCTGGGTATGAAACAAATATCCTCTTGTATAATAGATGGGCCAAGTCTTTACCATCATCTCTGGTCCATGAATTATGTCGAGCACCCACGTTGGAAAAGGAAACTCAGCCTTCCAGGCGATAACCTGCATGGACATAGATATTCTTAGACAATATGAGATATTTCAAGGTAAATGATCAAGAAAATTGTCAAATATTTAATAGACATACATATTCTTTGATCCAATCTGTATACTCTTCGACTCGTTTGGCCAAGATTTCTTCCTCGGGGAGGTCCGTATATTTTGCACTAATATAATGTTCGAATGAACTATATAGAAACACCGGAAAATTATATGAGAAATTTAATGTGGACTATATATTTAATTTTCAGTGAGAGACATTAATCCAAATTATACCTCTCAAGTTCGTCGAAATAACCACAATTCCGCAAAACATATGAATGTGCGCATTGGTACTCTTTCTCTGAGAGCCACCTTTCTTGCATTTCGCCACTAGGTCGACCTACATCCTTTGTAAATATATCGGGCACTCCATCGAAATGATACAGAGGGACTTCACCCGGAGTGAATCTGGTCAACCTTACCAATTATAGCGAAGACATCAATTTATAATATGAAATGGCTTAACTAATGAACATGAGAATATTTACAGTGCTTACCTTGATTTTGTTTGTACATTCGAGGGAAAATAGTGTTGTGTGAAATTAGATACCTCCTCCCTTAGGTATGCTTGAACAATCGATCCTGCTGCGTACCTTGAGTTCTTCGCTGTTGCTTTCAACTTTTTGAAATACCTTTCAAATGGGTACATCCACCGGTATTGCACGGGGCCTCCTAATTCAGCTTCGTAGGGGAGATGTATCGGTAGGTGCTCCATCACGTCGAAAAAGGATGGTGGGAAGACCCTCTCCAAATTGCATATGATTAAAACTATGTTTTCTTTCAGAATTTGGACGCGATTTGTTTGCAAAGTTCTCGCACATAAGTCACGGAAAAATGTTCCAACACCTACGATTTTTTTAATTAAAAAAGCAGATGGTTAATACAATCACTATGATCATATTTACATGATTTAATTATTTTAAAAAAAATCAATTAGTACCTGATATCGCTGTGTGTATGTTCCGGTTCACGAGATCAATTAAGATAAATGGAAGTAGCCGCTCCATAAAAACATGGCAGTCGTGACTCTTCATCCCGAAAAACTTTTCTTTCTGAAGATCAACACAATTAGCTAAGTTCGAAGCATAACCATCCGAAAATTTCACCGAGTCGTTCACACATTTCAATAAGCTTCTTCTTGCGTCGTCTGTCAAAGAGTAGTCAGGAAAAGGGGCACTACCCTGACTATCAATATGTAAGTGTGGCCGATGACATAATAATTCTATATCCAATCTTGACGGGACGGTGTCTTTTGATTTACCTGGCAACCGCATCAGAGTGTTCATAATGTTGTCAAAAAAATTCTTCTCTACATGCATGAGATCGAGATTATGTCGAAGATTGAGGTCGCTCCAGTATGGCAATTCCCAGAATATGCTTTCTTTATACCAGTTATGATTTGTCCCAAATCCTTTCTTCCTCTTCTCGTGACCGTTTCCACCAACATCCTTTGTTTTCGGTGGCTTCACACGTTGCACACGGTAAGAGTAAATTTGCTCACCGGTCAAAAAATCCGGTGGCAACTCATTCCTCGCGTCTCTTCCCTTTAAAAAGTCTTTTTTATTCTTCCTTAGAGGATGACCATGAGGCAGAAATCTTCGGTGGCAATCGAACCAACACGTCTTTCTTCCGTTCCGCAAATTGGACATGCTAATTTTCCATGTGTGCTCCGTCCTGATAACATGCCATACGCCGGAAAGTCGCTTATCGTCCACAACAACACTGCTCTTAGATTAAAATTTTGATTCAAGGACACATCGTACGCCTTGACCCCAGTAGACCACAATTCTTTCAACTCTTCAATAAGAGGTTGGAGGAAGATATCAAGACTCGCTCGCGGATGATTTGGCCCAGAATTCATAATTGTTAGAAACAAGTACTCCTTGTTCATGCACATACCAGGTGGTAAATTGTAAGGAGTCAAGACCACTGGCCACAACGAATGATTTTTTGACATCCCAAATGGATTGAACCCATCTGTACACAATCCAAGATAAACGTTGCGGGGTTCTTTTGCAAACTCGGGATGTTTATCTTGAAAACTTTTCCACTCCGCCGCATCAGAAGGATGACACATTTCCCCCTCATTTGGTTCGTGCTCCGCATGCCATCTCATTGCCGCTGCAGTCTTCTCGCTCTGGTACATCCTTTTCAATCTGTCGGCAATAGGCATATACCACATACGACTATATGGCACCCTATTCCTACGATTTTGCTCGTTAGGCATCCATCTTTCCGAGTGACAAAACCGACATGTTTCTAAACCTTCATCATCTTTCCAGAAGATCATGCAATTATTAATGCAAACATCAATTGCATGACAAGGGAGCCCTAAATTGCGCATCATTCTGTCTGTCTCGTAATTTGAACCGGTTGCCTGGTTTCCTTCAGGTAAAAAATCTTTCAAGATTCCGCAAAGTGAATCCACAGACCTTTCACTCGCATTATGATCTGTCTTATGTTGCATGATTCGAGCAGCTAACGATAACCGCGACTGACCTTCACGACAACCATCATATAATGATGTATTTGCTTCATCTAACAAGTCGTAGAATTTTTTTGAATGATTGCGAACCGGTTCTTCGACACTCTCAAAACTAGCATCTTGTTGATAGTAGTTATCAAAACTCACATTATCACGAAACGCATCATTCACCATATCCACATATCTATCCTCTACATTGCCCACATCTTCATTCCTATCAACATTACTCGGTCCTATATCCATATCTAGTTCTTCACCATGTCTATACTAGATATAATAATCTTCCATAAATCCTCTACTATACAAATGCCTCATCACTATATCACCCGATATAAATTCCTCATTCTCGCAAAGAAGACAAGGGCAATAAAACTTACCGCGATTTCTCTGCGTTAGTTCCAGGCTATTTGCATATTGCATGAATTGCTCCACCCCCCTTATAAAATCTTCCGAGAGATTTCCCGTCGCTTCATCGAGCCTATTATACATCCACGCCCGAAAATTACCGCAATTGTTATTTCCAGACATTATGAGTTGAAAAAGGTTATTCTCTCTTTGATTTGTGTTTGTAAACTCTTTTTTTCTTATGTGTTTCTATAATTGTGGCAAGAAAACCCGAGTTTGGCATTTATAAAGAAAATTTACCGACTGATCGCCTACTGTTTACCGACTGATTGGTAAATTAGGTACACCAACCACCAAATAATTTCCACGTGCTTGTACCTACTTTTACCGACTGATTTGCTACTGATATACACACACTGAAATTTCATCGGTAATCAGTCGGTAATCAGTCGGTAAATAACTGACAAAAAATAAGATTGATTTCTGTCGGCAAATCAGTAGGTAATTTTGCTACTGATTAATTTCAGTAGTAAAATCAGTCGGAGAAATGGCTACTGTTAATATGAAGTAGCAAATCAGTCGGCAAAACACCTACTGATTTCTGACTAATTTTTGTAGTCGCTAATTACCGACTGCCTGCCGACTGATATGCAACAGTAGGTAATCAGTCGGTAAGTAGTAGCTAATCAGTCGGTAAATTTACCGACTGAAAATTCAGAAGCAAAAATCAGTAGGTAAACCCAGGTATTGGTGTAGTGGCCACGAATAATGCAGCAACCGCCAAAATTATGATCGCAGCTAAATCCATTCTTTTGATCCTCTCTTGGTTTATCTTTGAGTTTCTTAGACAAAAACTGAAATACTCTACTTGTATTTATAATGCAAAACTTTCCATTTTCTGTTTTGAGGTGTTTTTCCTTATTTAGGAAAAAAATGGAAAGAAATTAGATTTTACTTTTTTTCCACTATACAAAAAAGTAAAAGAATGTATTGTAGCCCTAGAAACATCTAGAGCAGTTTAAAAACAAAATGGAGTTTGTGACTGTAAACGCTTGTTAGGGACTTAAGACGGGTAAATTACTATTCTTTTTGTTTACTGGAACACAATATGATGCAACAATATATCATTGGCATATATTACAAGAGTTTTCTAAGCCTAACCTGCTTGTTGTTTCTTTGGCGGCCTCACTAGGTCCAAGAGATTAAGTTGAGATCTCTCTTTTGCTTATTACACAAGCAAATGTATAAGTCCCCTAAGTATTATTACCAGTAATCTCCACAAGAACACACTGTAGGAGCCGAAAACACCGGATCAAAGAAATGCGAATTAAGGAGAAGAAATTAACGATATATAAAACGATTTTAATTAAAATACACAAAGTCGAGATATGATCTCTCCTTAATTCATAAAATCTCCCGTAGTGTGACGTTTTTATAAGTTTCGGAATCCCAGGATAAAATTGTGTTAGACTATGACACGATCCTCCCAAAGACTCTCACTTCACGGTTTGGGTAACGATTGATAAGCCTTGCAAGCAAGGATTGCTTCAAGGGATGTGGATCGAATGGTCTCACAAGGGGTGCGGAAAAGCCCTTGATATTCCACTTTGCTACTTTCGGATATGACTCACCAAAAATAGACAAAGGTTTTCGATTGATATTACTCACAATCGAGATTTGATCTAGAAAGAAAAGAGATGATTGATTTTCAAAAGCTAGATGATTTTCTCAAATGAGATACAAAGAGTTTAAATAGGAAAATAAGAGGGGTTGCATGCAAAGCATTTAACCACCTTGAAAATGAAAATAAATTAAAACAAGGTTTGAACAAAGACTTGACTAAAAATTAAACACAAATAAAACTCCTTGGCCTTCTCCTTCACGCCATTAAGCCCCAAAAATATACTTGATAATTTGTTGAATTTTGGTGATCTTGGACTTGATAAAAACGTGGGCTTTCTTGGACTTTAATTTATTGAGCTTAGATCAACATTCGGGTTTTATTGGAAGTGAAAGATTTGCCTCGTTAAAAACCTTGCTTCGGAAAACCCAGTGGGACGAAACCGAAACGAAGGAAAAGAGCACAAATAATTCACTTAGCCAAATGTTGATCTACTTGGGCCTGATTTCAAAACCGGTGTGGTTTGAATTCATCTTCGACGTCCTGACCCAAGTACCCAGAATGGTACAATCTCCCTAAGACCAATTTGTATCTTTTGGCCTTAGCACCTATCTTCAAGTGAAATATTGATCGGTTAGCAACCGATCGAGATCCTTCCTCGAGCTTTCCAACTGGTTCAAGCCAAGCTCCTAGCTCCGGTTCAAGCTGCCTATCCAGGATCATATCATCCCCCCCCCTCTTCAAAGGGATTTGACCTCAAATCCGAAGAACCTACACGGAAACGAGCTAAGTTACTAAATTTGAAGTTAAAATTCGGATTACGCTCACCTTGGGGACAAGTCTTGGATGTGTTGGAGTTGATCCGAGCTGTTGTTGGAAGTGGTTGATGTTCTGTAGCATTTCTTCTTCTTAGCTCCTCTCTCATTCGCACCAAGTAGTTAACATGCGGTTGGTTGGAAATTTCAAAGGATCGATCGAATTGCCTACGGCTGGACCAATAGTTATGGATCGAACTCTCCTTTTGGAAAACTCCAACTTGATTTTTCTGCAAAAGAAAGGATTTTTCACTCAAAATAGAAAACTCCGGTGCATGGTTAGTAGAACTCGAAGGAATTTCCTTAAAATCAAGTAAGAAGCATTTCTTATTTTTCTTGGAAGAGTTAGAAGAATCACTTACATCCTTTTTACCTTTGTGCTTAAGGAGAAGTTGATCTTGATGGATTTCATGAGGCGACATCGGAACCAAAGTAATCTTTTTCCCCTCGTAATTAAACGAATAGCGGTTGTTGAAGCCGTCGTGAAGAACCCTTCGGTCATATTGCCACGGTCTTCCTATGAGAATATGGCTTGCTTCCATAGGCAATACGTCACATAGCACCTTGATATATTAGTATTTTGGTCTCTTTTACGTATTGTTTCTTTAGTCTTTTCGGTTCTTTCTAGTTCCTTTTGTGTCTTTTCAGGTTCTAGGAAGCTCTCAAGCATGGATTAGAGTCATTGGGGGTCATTGACGCAAAAGGGATGAATCTGGAGAAAAGATGGCGTTTTTCATAACCGAGCACCTGCTCGGTTTGGAGCGAGCATCTGCTCGCCCGAAGACTCAAAGACTTGAAGCTCCCTGGAAACCGGACCGGTCGATCCAACCACAGGACCGACCGGTCCACACCCGAAGTTCCGAAGCCGAAGCCCCCTGGAATCCGGACCGACCGGTCCGGATGAGAAGACCGACCGGTCCCAGACACGAAGACCTGCAGATTCTTGAGACGCTCGAAGACGGACCGACCGGTCTGAAACCAGACCGACCGGTCGGTCACCCAGAACCAAGTTGCCCTAATTTTTACTATAAATTAGATCTATCCTGATATTTTTCCATTGGACGTTTTTGAGAGGCTGAGACTAATTTGTTCTTGAGGTCTTTCAAGTGTTTTTCATTCCCTGGATTTTGCTTGTAAGATTTGGAGGATCATCCACAACTTTCTATTGAGAAGAATTCTTAAACCCTTATCTCTTCATTTTATCATGATGAATCCTTCTCATTTGATTGCTGCGTTTTTGTTCTCCATGGTCGAGTAGTCTCATAGCTAGATTAGGGAATTTCAATGGTGAATTAGGATGATAATGATTGAGCCAAATAGGAATGATATCATTTGTCTTCATCAATTGGGATTCGTATTCCTTAGGCTAATTTGATCACCTAGTCTCTGTTCTCAAGTTTAACTTATTCACGACAGTGCTCTAGGTTGCTAGATAAACCATTGATGAGCAATCGGTGTGTAACCAACGACAGTTGATTGCTACCATCGATTGTGAACAAATCGAACCATCTTGTTAATGCTTATCAACATCTCTGAATTCAAACGACAGTTTAGGCATTTAGGTTGTTAGATAAAGATATTGATGCATCACGACAGTGGGGCAATATTACATTTATGTTTGAGTTCTAGACCGCGCTTAAACTGAATCCTGAATAGTCGCTCAGTCCTTAGTTCGAAATCACCGGCGAATGACCTTAATCTAGTGCCTTTCTCTTATTGAATTTATCATCGTTTATTTGTTATTTCGTTTCATTGTTTAATCACAACCAATCCCCATTTTGGCTTAGCTTTAAATATAAATCCAAAGTTTCATAGAGTAACTTTGGTCTCTGAGGATTCGATACCTAAAATACTACTGCTTTTGTCTGTGCACTTGCGGATTTTATTTGGTTTAAAACTTATTGCAATTAAGTTCTTGGCGCCATTGCCGGGGCCCAATTGCGTTGCCTTTGAAATTCGATTTTATTTATAGTCTAAGAATTTTTCTAATTTTGTTTTTATTTGTTTGTTTCTGGTATGTTTCAGGTGCATGACCAGTAAAAGAACGAGAAGAAATCTCATCGAATCATTAGTCAGTCACACGAATGAAGAGTTAGCTCGCATTGAACGTCAAAACCGTCAACGAAGAAACACACCAACTCCGGACATTATGGCTGATCAAGAAGAGATGAACACTTAGTTACAGTTGCTAAGAGATCAGATTGTGGTGTTGCAAAGGAATCAACCACGTGCTCCACCAGCACAGCCGGGAATTGGGGATTCGGATAATCCCCATGCATTTTACCAAAACCGTTCAGCCATCGTTTCACCAGCAATTCAGAGGCAAGACTTTGAGATCAAGCCTCAGATGATCTCATTGGTGAAACAACACTTGTTCTATGGATTACCGGCTGAGATACCGATGGACCACATCGAGAACTTCGAAGAAATCTGCAGCACTACAGGGTCTAATGGGGTACCGAGTGAGTTTTTGAAGTGCAAGTTATTCCCATTCTCACTTTTGGACAAGGCTCTTAGATGGTTGAAGTCATTGCCCGCCGGTTCTTTGAAGACATGGGATGAGGTTAGAGCTACGTTCTTGGACCATTTCTACACCAAGTCCAAGAAAGCTTCACAAACAACATTCGGGTGAAGCTTTTTGTGAAGCGTGGGAGAGACTTAAGGAATACCGTAGGGAGTGTCCTCATCACGGTTTCAAGGATGACCAGATTCTGGGGATTTTCTATGATGGAGTCGAATGGGATTATCCGAATGCTCTAAATGCTGCGAGTAATGGAAACTTCATGACCAAGACTAGAGATGGTGCTTTTGAGCTGATTGAGAACCTTGCCGCAAGCTCTAACAACAAGGCTCCTAAGTATGATAGAACCAAGAAGGTTAATAGTGTGGACACTCAGAAGATTGATGAGCTGACAGCGAAGGTTAATCTACTTCTACGCGAGAATCAAAGACCGGTAAAGCTTGTGGAGGAAAATGAGGTTACGCTTATCCCTCAAGAGTTTGAAGATGATGAAGATGTTGGAGTTCAAGAGGTTAACTTCGTTAATGGTCAAGGATATCAGAACCGTGGGTTTAACCCCAACTATCGGAGCCACCCTAACCTCTCTTACCGAAGCACCAATGTCGAGAACCCACAAGACCAAGTATATCCGCAACAAGGAGGTACGAATCAGAACGCACAAGGTCAAGGAAATTAGAAGTTCTACTCCAGCAGCACTCAAGGGAACCAGTTCATCCCGAATCAGAATTGGTTCCAAGGGGGAAACCAACAACAAACCACTCAATTCACTGCACCGCAACAAGCTACTTCCGCGTCTACATCTTAAGATGAGTTGTAGAGTCTCATGCAGCAGCTGATGGTCAACCAACAAAAGGCATCTAGTGAGATTAATGCCAAGGTCGATCACATGTACAATGACCTGAATGCGAAGTATGAGGCTGTTACTACGCACGTGAAGAAACTGGATACGCAAGTGGCTCAAATCGCTGAAGCTATCAAGAGACCAGCTGGGTCTCTTCCAGGACGTGGTGAGGCTAATCCTAGGAAAGAGTATGACGTAAATGCTGAAGAGTTGAGGAGTGGAAGGAATTTGGTACCGCTTACGGTTACAAGCTCTCAAGTGAAAGCTAAGGAGAAGTTACCCGAGCACCAGGCTCAAGAGGATGGTTTATCAAAAGAAGATAGGCTTAAAGAGGTTGGTTCAAGCTCAGGGACACCTCAGGTTTCTGTCCAAGTTGATGCTGCGAAAAAACTTTCTGAGCACCTGCTCCCTACTACCGAGCACATGCTCGCTCTGGGTGCTCCCAGGAAAATTTCATAAACCCCGCCCGAGCGAGTTTATGTACCCAAGGTGCCTTACCCTGAACCTCCCAAGAAATCTAGGAAGGATTTGGAGAATGCTAAGTGTAAGGAAATGCTTAAGGATTTGACGGTAAAGCTCCCTTTGGTTGATGTCGTTCAAATGATTCCGTCACTCAAGATGTACATGAAGGAGTTAGTTGCTGGTAAGATTGTTGAAGAAGAGAACGTGATGATGGTTTCTAAGGAGTGTAGCGCCATACTTCAGAGTAAGGTGTTGACAAAGAAAGGTGATCCGGGAAGATTTGTGATTTCCGTGAGGATTGGGCCTTGCACGTTTGCATGCTCATTATGCGATTTAGGATCCAGCGTGAATTTGATGCCATATTCTTTGGCTAAGCGTTTGGGATTCACCGAGTTCAAACCCACCAAGATCTCATTGGTTTTTGTTGATCGGTCTACAAAGCTTCCGGTAGGAATTAAAGAAGATTTGCACGTCCGAATTGGGGATACTCTAATCCCAGCTGATTTCGTGGTTCTAGAGCTTGATGAAGAACCTAGGGATCCGTTGATTTTGGGCAGAGCCTTCTTGCGCACAACACGTGCCATTATTGATGTCAAAGAAGGCATAGTGGATCTCCGTCTAGGAGACATGGTAGTTCGGTTTGAGATGAGCAAGCTCCTCAAGAGACCGAAGATAGATGGGCACACGTTTGTTGTCCATGATGGATCAGAGATATTAGAGGATGAGGTTGAAGAGATTCTAGCAAAGGATTCGCTTGAAGTCGCATTGACTAAAGCCGATGGTGAACATGGTTTTCTGAGTGAAGATACCCAAGGATTCACTAAGTTTCTGGATTCTAACATCCGAGTGGAGAAGGGAGATGAATATCTAAGTTTGGGAGAGAGCACGAAGATTGAGGACAAGCGAGCACCTGCTCGGACAGATCGAGCACCTGCTCAGTCTACTGTTCACAGTTCTTGGAGCGAGCTGAAAGCTCCAAAGCTGGAGTTGAAGACCCTCCCAGCAGGGCTCATGTACGCATTTCTCGGTCCTAATTCCACATATCCTGTTATAGTGAATGCTGAATTGAACAATGTAGAGATTACCTTGCTTTTGTGTGAATTGAGAAAGTATAGGAAGGCTCTAGGATATTCACTTGATGATATTACTGGGTTATCTCCTGACTTATGCACATAATACATCTAGAGGATGAATCAATGACTTCTGTCGAGCATCAAAGATGGTTAAATCCGAATCTCAAGGATGTCGTCAAGAAAGAGATAATGAAACTTCTAGATGCCGGTGTGATTTATGCTATATCTGACAGTAAGTGGGTCAGCCCTGTGCATGTTGTGCCTAAGAAAGGAGGTATCACAGTAATTAAAAATGATAGGAATGAGTTGATACCGACTAGAACAGTAACGAGACATAGGATGTGCATAGATTATCGGAAATTGAATGCTGCTACTCGCAAAGATCATTTTCCTTTACCATTTATCGATCAGATGCTTGAGCGTCTAGCTAATCATCCTTATTACTGTTTCTTAGATGGTTATTCAGGTTTCTTTTAGATCCCTATCCACCCAGAGGACCAGGAGAAGACGATGTTCACATGCCCTTATGGCACTTTCGCGTACTGACGCATGCCTTTCGGTTTGTGTAACGCCCCAGCAACGTTTCAACGTTGTATGATGTCCATTTTTACTGATCTTATTGAGGATATTATGGAAGTTTTTATGGATGACTTTTCTGTGTATGAGAGTTCTTTCTTTGTGTGTTTGTCTAATCTGTGCAGGGTGTTGCAAAGGTGTGAGGAAAAGCATCTTGTTCTTAACTGGAAGAAGTGTCACTTCATGGTCCGAGATGGGATAGTGCTTGGGCACCGAATATCAGAGAAAGGGATCGAAGTTGACAAAGCTAAAATAGAGGTGATGATGGGTCTACAACCGCCTACTACGGTTAAGGGAATCCGAAGCTTTCTAGGACATGCTAGGTTCTACCGTCTGTTCATCAAGGATTTCTCCAAGATTGCTAGACCCCTCACTAGATTGCTATGTCAAGAGGTGAAGTTTGACTTCGATAGTGACTGTTTGGCTGCGTTTCACACCATCAAGGGTACCTTGGTTAGTGCACCGATAGTACAACCGCCAGATTGGGAACTACCGTTCGAAGTCATGACCGATGCGAGTGATTTTGCTGTGGGAGCTGTTCTGGGTCAGAGGAAAGACAAGAAGCTCCATGTGATATATTATGCTAGTCGGACAATAGATGATGCTCAATGTCGGTATGTTACTACCGAGAAGGAGTTATTAGCGATTGTTTTCGCTTTTGAGAAGTTCAGATCGTACCTCGTCGGGTCTAAGGTAATTGTTCACACCGATCACGCTGCATTGAAGTATTTTCTTACCAAGAAGGATGCTAAGCCCAGATTGTTGAGGTGGATTTTGTTGCTTCAAGAGTTCGATCTTGAGATTAGAGATAAGAAAGGGTCCGAAAATGGAGTTGCAGATCATTTGAGTAGGCTAAAGGTTGCAGAAGAGACACTTATGGATGATAGTCTACCAGATGAGCACATTTACTCGATCGAAATTTGTAACAGTTTCCGAGCACCAGATCGAGCACCTGGTCGCAAGGATCGAGCACCTGCTCAATTGGTCTTTTGCGGAATGATTCAGAGTGCTCAATCTCCGAGTTTCCCATGGTTAGGTAAGTTTGCTAACTTCCTGGTTGCTGAAAAGGTTCCTGAGAACCTAACGGGAAGCGAGAGAAAGAAGTTCTTCCCGATGTTAGGCGCCACTTTGGGATGAGCCGTATTTGTACAAGCATTGTTCGGATGGACTCTATAGGAGATGCGTCTCAGAGGCAGAGATCCGTGGGATCTTACAACATTGTCACGGTTCGTCCTATGCTGGGCATTTTGCCACCTTCAAGACAGTTTTGAAAGTGTTACAAGCCGGTTTTTGGTGGCCAACGATGTTCCGGGATGCGAATAGATTTGTGTCTAAGTGTGATGCCTGTCATAGGCAAGGGAACATCAGCAAGCGTAATGAGATGCCCCAGAATTTCATTCTGGAAGTGGCGGTTTTTGATGTATGGGGGATAGACTTTATGGGACCATTTCCATCTTCCTATGGAAACGAGTACATCTTGGTGGCTGTTGATTACGTGTCCAAATGGGTTGAGGCCATTGCTTCCCCATCAAACGATGCCACTGTGGTTTTAAAGATGTTTAAAACCATAATATTCCCCCGGTTTGGAGTCCTGCGAGTGGTGATTAGCGATGGAGGGACCCATTTCATCAATAGGATTTTTGAGAACCTTCTAAGGAAACATGGTGTAAGGCACAAGGTTGCAACAACATATCACCCGCAGACTAGTGGCCAAGTTGAGGTTAGCAATAGAGAAATCAAGAGTATCCTACAAAAGATCGTAGGTACCACTAGGAAAGACTGGGCCGCTAAGTTGGACGATGCGGTATGGGCTTATCGGACTGCCTATAAAACACCATTGGGGACAACGCCTTTTCATTTGGTGTATGGGAAGGCATGCCATCTTCCGGTGAAGCTTGAGTACAAGGGGGCATGGGCTGTTAAGATGCTCAACTTTGACATCCTTAGTGCATCCAAGAGGAGGTTTATGCAGCTGCACGAGTTGGAGGAGATTAGGCATCTCGCCTATGACAACTCGAGAATCTATAAGGAGCGGACCAAGGCTTATCATGACAAGAGGATTATTTCCCGTAACTTTGCTCCTAACGATCAAGTCTTGCTGTTTAATTCACGCCTCAGGTTGTTTCCTTTTATCACTGACATTTTTACTTGTGTTTTCAGTACTCTAAAAAAAAAAAAAAGGGGAACCGAGCACCTGCTCAAACAGGTGCGAGCACCTGCTCGCAATCAGGACAGAGTGTTGCCAAGTCTCTGGAAATGAGACCGGTCGGTCTCAAAGGCAGACCGGTCGATCCAGAGTATTTGAGGGATCGATCGATTCGAAGTCCAGACCTACCGGTCTCATGCGTGGATCAAAACGCGATAAGCTCTTGGAAACGAGACCGACCAATCCAGTATCGGGACCGGTCGGTCCCGTACCCGAACAAAGCCTAAGTTTCCTTTTTCCCTCTAAAAAAATATATATATATATATAAAAACCTAATTTACTAACTTCTTTTTCCTCTTCCTTTTTGCAGCGCCGCATGGTCCCCCTCAAAAATCGCCGAGCTCTCCCTCTCCGTCGCTCAAATTTCCCCCTCCGATCAACTCTTTTCACCGAGTCTCTCTCTCTCTCTCTCTCTCTCTCTCTCTCTCTCTCTCTCTCTCTCTCTCTCTCTCTCTCTCTCTCTCTCTCTCTCTCTCTCTCCGCCGTTCACTCACGATGTCTCCAAAGATGAGATTTGGTAACAAGGGCAAAGGAATAGCACCCCCCTCTACTGTGAAGAAATCCGCCACGCACCCTTGGCCTCGCCCCAAGAACACTCCATTCGATCTTAACACCGATGATCTCCCGAACACCTCACTCACTGCTTGGGACGAAATCGACGCACACCATTACAACCGTCTCTTGGATTTGAAGCTTGAACCGACTAGGTTCTTGTGTGAGGATACATTGCAACAATTGGACCTTAAAGATCAAGTGCGTAGCCTTCTCCTCAACGAGCGTTGCATGAGCTTTGCTTTGGAAGAGGATGTGCTTTACCCGGATATCACTAGGCAGTGCCTTGCAACCGCCACGCTCACGTATGCCAATCCGGAGAATCCATCCTTTGATGAGGCTACATTCTCATTCTTTGCTGGAGGAACGAGATACGAGATCGAGATGAGCAACTTTTGCATCATATTCGGCTTTCGCGAGACTAACAAGAAGTTGGAGTGCCTGAAGAGATTCAAACACTCCAAACCGTTTTGGAACCTCATAGCTTTAGGAGAATACTCGAGCAACTCCACAAGCCAAAACCGCCTCTGTCATCCCGCTCTCCGTATCGTCGCAAGGATACTTAGCAATATGCTGTCCGCCCGAGCCGATGGAAACAAGGTCCACCTTGATGAATTGATTCTTTTATTTTTAGGTTGTGGACCAATATTGGGCGATGGGAACACATAGCAGTTCGAGGATCATCGTTTCAACTTGGGTATCCGTTTTGCCGAGGCGATTTGTGCTGTCAAAAATGCCTCCACTTCAACTGCCAAGGGACCTAGATTTGAGCGTATTGGAAGCTTGCTCACCTCACTATTCCGCCATTTCAGGGTGGACCTATCAGAAGCTTCTTGCGTCGACAAGCTGGAACGTTTGGATTTGAAGCACCTGCTCAACTGTAAAATCATCATCAAGCCGAGCTTGTACCAATTCATCGCGGCAAACGGGGAAGCCAATTTCATTGAGCTTCCGAATATGGCCATCACACAGCTCAATACCATGGATGATCTTGCGTTTCAGCCGCCTCCGGGGTACCTTGTGCCGAATCCGAGCCATTCTTCTTCAGCCGCCAGACCGAGCACCTGCTTGCATAGAAGCACCTCCAGACCGAGCACCTGCTCGCAACCCGACTTTGACGATGTTGGCCCTTCAATCCCACGCCTGACATATCCCCAAGGTGAGTTTGATCTCCCACACATCTCTGATGATGGTGATGATGCTGAGTACAGGAGATGGATGGTCGAATCCACGAAGAGGAACAACGGCCTAATGAAGAGGATCATGGATGCGCTTTCCAAAGGCTGTTGTCACGCCACTGCAGCAAGGGATGCTCAGCCAGTCACCTCAAGCTCCACCTCGGGTTCTGGTCAGCCGTTGGTACGGAAGAAGCGGAGGACGCGTGGTGAAGGCGGCGACAAAGCTTCTACTCGGTGATTTCTTTTTCACCCTTCTACTATCATTGTCTTATCCGTTTGTATTTTTATTATCTTCATTTGTGTCACCAATCTCCTAAACTTTTTCACACCGGAGACGGTGTGATTTAAGTCCGGGGGAGCGGTCTTGCTTGTGTTTACTTTTTATTTTTGTTTTCTTTTGTTTTATTGAGTAAAAAAATTTGTTGGGAATTAGGACGTTATCTGATGATGATATGTGAACCATCTATGTTTAACTCTCTCTCTAGTGACCCTTTTTACATAGCATGGGTACAAGGAACAGCTGGGACACTTCGATGCAATATCTTCCACGTTTCAGATTGACCAAATTTTCTCTCGTTATTGGTACTAGATTAGGGAAACTGAATAGCTAGCTCATTTTTAGCTAGTACCCTCCTTAACCCTTACCTCTTTTCAAACCCCTTGCATTCTTGTTACGTCATTGTCACATGTGCAGCATATGCGCAAAAGGGCCGGAGAGAATCAAGTCGACACTGCATCTAAATCATTCTTTCTGAAGACCGAGCACCTGCTCGCAATGTATTGAGCACCTGCTCCCATTTTCAAAAGATGATGTTATACTAAGGAAGGAATAGTAATAATAAGCTCCACTTGGGTACGTACAACACTCCTATTTATATTCATGTTTGAGAGACACATACTTGTAATGTATGTCCCTCTTCATCATCATCTTAAAAAAAAAAAAAAAAAAAAAAAAATCGATGATGAAGAGTGGTGAACCTGTAAAATAGAAAAAGTGTCTCTCTACACAGCGAGTATATCCAAGGTGTATGATTAGCCGAATGAGACGTTAGAGAGTTTTGGAGAAGAAAGAGTGGTTTAGAGAATGTGGATATCAACGTACTCATTCTCTCTTGCAATTTTGCACGATATCCTGCACCCTCTACGAAACATCGGGTAACCCTTAAACACTCTAAACACCTTGAACTCCACCTCCAAATGGCCTTAAACCTTTAGCGCCGTCTTCCCTAATAAAGTGCCTTTAGCGAGATCCTCACGCATACTTTGAGTGCGTTGAGTTTGTGTTTGGGAAATGGCTTGGTTGAGAAAATGTGTTGAGGTTGTTTCGGTAAAGCTTTGCTATTCGTAATTTGGATTATGTGGTCTGCAGATTGAAAGTTATTCGGTTCACTAAGGATAAAAGAGTTCCCGCGTTTTCAACCCTCTCTCCTTTACTTATTTCTGAATTTATTTGAGGACAAACGAAGATCTAAGTCCGGGGGAGTTGATATATTAGTATTTTGGTCTCTTTTACGTATTGTTTCTTTAGTCTTTTCGGTTCTTTCTAGTTCCTTTTGTGCCTTTTCAGGTTCTAGGAAGCTCTCAAGCATGGATTGGAGTCATTGGAGGTCATTGGAGCAAAAGGGATGAATCTGGAGAAAAGATGGCATTTTTCATAACCGAGCACCTGCTCGCCCGAAGACTCAAAGACTTAAAGCTCCCTGGAAACCGGACTGGTCGATCCAACCACAGGACCGACCGGTCCACACCCGAAGTCCCGAAGCCGAAGCCCCCTGGAATCCGGACCGACCGGTCCGGATGAGAAGACCAACCGGTCCCAGACACGAAGACCTGCAGATTCTTGAGACGCTCGAAGACGGACCGACCGGTCCGGAACCAGACCGACCGGTCGGTCACCCAGAACCAAGTTGCCCTAATTTTTACTATAAATTAGAGGCAGCCACTTTCCTAAACAGAAGATCTATCCTGATATTTTTCCATTGGACGTTTTTGAGAGGCTGAGACATTTGTTCTTGAGGTCTTTCAAGTGTTTTTCATTCCCTGGATTTTGCTTGTAAGATTTGGAGGATCATCCACAAGTTTCTATAGAGAAGAATTCTTAAACCCTTATCTCTTCATTTTATCATGATGAATCCTTCTCATTTGATTGCTGCGTTTTTGTTCTTCATGGTCGAGTAGTCTCATAGCTAGATTAGGGAATTTCAATGGTGAATTAGGATGATAGTGACTGAGCCAAATAGGAATGATATCATTTGTCTTCATCAATTGGGATTCGTATTGCTTAGGCAAATTTGATCACCTAGTCTATGTTCTCAAGTTTAACTTATTCACGACAGTGCTCTAGGTTGCTAGATAAACCATTGATGAGCAATCGGTGGGTAACCAACGACAGTTGATTGTTACCATCGATTGTGAACAAATCGAACCATCTTGTTAATGCTTATCAACATCTCTGAATTCAAACGACAGTTTAGGCATTTAGGTTGTTAGATAAAGATATTGATGCATCACGACAGTGGGGCAATATTACATTTATGTTTGAGTTCTAGACCGCGCTTAAACTGAATCCTGAATAGTCGCTCAGTCCTTAATTCGAAATCACCGGAGAATGACCTTAATCTAATGCCTTTCTCTTATTGAATTTATCATCATTTATTTGTTATTTCGTTTCATTGTTTAATCACAACCAATCCCCATTTTGGCTTAGCTTTAAATATAAATCCATAGTTTCATAGAGTAACTTTGGTCTTCGAGGATTCGATACCTAAAATACTACTGCTTTTGTCTGTGCACTTGCGGATTTTATTTGGGTTAAAACTTATTGCAATCACACCTCATCATGATATTGGCCAATGGTGATAGGAACCGAGACTTGATTCTTCACCTTTATTTCTTCGTTGTTTAGCCATTGAAGACTATACGGCTTTGGGTGATCTTTCACGGCCATGTCAAGCTTCCTTACCATTGTCTCACTAGCCACGTTGGTGCAGCTTCCTCCGTCTATGATGAGACTACACACCTTTCCTTGGACTTGGCATCGAGAGTGAAACAAGTTCTTTATTTGCTCATGATCGTCATCTTTGATATGCATGTTCAAAGCCCGTTGAATTACCAAAAGTTCTCCCACCTCGGCAACTTCTTCATGCTCCTCTAGATACTCATCAAAGATAGCTTCTTCTTCTTTTTCTTCGATATCTCCATTGTCCAAGAGAACCATAATCCTTTGGTTCGGACATTCCTTAGCATAGTGCCCTTTGCCTTGACACTTGAAACATCTGACGTCACGAGAAGTAGAACTAGAAGCTTCATACCTTTCTTTGTAGCTTTGAGTAGGTGCGGATGGCTTAGGCTTGGTTTTGGGTGTGAAAACTTGCTTCTCGTCTCCTTGATAACTCGGTTTAGTTACAACTCCGGCTCCTTGAAGAGGTCGAGAAGGGACGCTTTTTCTCTTGATTTGTTGCTCTATCAAGACGGCCTTATGCAACATTTCTTCGATGTTGTTGTACATTTGCATCTCGACACGGTCTTGTAGGTCACGATTCATCCCGGCTAAGAATCTCGCCATGGTTGCATTTCTTTGCTCTTCCACATCAGCCTTGAGCATAAGCTTTTCCATTTCTTGATAGTAATCTTCCACGCTTCTAGTGCCTTGAGATAAACGCCTTAATCGTTGATGAAGTTCCCGGTGGTAGTGTTCCGGCACAAACCGCCTTTGCATTAAAAACTTCATTTCAGCCCAAGTTTCCACCGGATTCTCTCTATGCCGCCTTCGGTTAGTCACGATTTGATCCCACCAATCAACGGCGTAGTCGTGAAATTCCGTGGCCGCCAAACCAATTTTCCTATGCTCGGTAAAATTTTGGCAATCGAAAACTAGCTCGATTTTCTTTTTCCACTCAAGGTAGGCGTCCGGATCATTCTTTCCATAGAACGAGGGAATGCGAAGTTTCATTCCACCAAGATCGTCATGGTTTTGTCTTCGGCCAGGCTGACGCCTAGGTCGGTTTTCATCCGAGGAATCACTTTGGTCGTAGAATGGATTCTCGTTCTGTTCGTAGTGCCTCGGTTGGTTTCTTCTTTCTCTTGCCGGTGCGCGACCAACACTTTGATCGGATCGATTTCCTCCGACCGGATTATTTGCTTGATGAACCGGTGTATGCATTTCAAGTGTGGCCATACGATCTCGCATCTCTTGGAGTAGTTGAGTGATGCTATCAACTTTTTGATCCATGCCGTCGACCTTTCGATTCATGGCGGTCTCTCGCTCTTCCCTTGACCGTGAGGACGTGTATGCACTCTCGTCCGTCATTGGTACCTGAAATTAAAACAAACCGAATCACCAGCAACAAGTCCTTGGAAAATAATGGAGTTGGTCCAAACAGAAATTTTTATAAAAAATTTATGAACACGATTTGAATACGAATGGACAGATTTGATGCAGTGAAATGATTGGTTCAAATAAAAATAGTAAACACGTTCAAAAATTCCCAAATTATTTTTAAAATAAACTACACTCGTTCTAGGTTCCAAAAAAATTGAATTCGCAATTTTAGGATGAACCAATTATTTATGAAAAAGTTTTGAAAACAGATCTGAAATCTGGAAAATTCAGAAACGAGTTTAAAATGGGACAATGATGAAATGAAATGAAGAGAGAATGGAACGAAGAGTACCCAGGTTGTGGAGTGGTGCTCTGATACCACCTGACACTATCCTCCCAAGGACTCTCACTTCACGGTTTGGGTAACGATTGATAAGCCTTGCAAGCAAGGATTGCTTCAAGGGATGTGGATCGAATGGTCTCACAAGGGGTGCGGAAAAGTCCTTGATATTCCACTTTGCTACTTTCGGATATGACTCACCAAAAATAGACAAAGGTTTTCGATTGATATTACTCACAATCGAGATTTGATCTAGAAAGAAAAGAGATGATTGATTTTCAAAAGCTAGATGATTTTCTCAAATGAGATACAAAGAGTTTAAATAGGAAAATAAGAGGGGTTGCATGCAAAGCATTTAACCACCTTGAAAATAAAAAGAAATTAAAACAAGGTTTGAACAAAGACTTGACTAAAAATTAAACACAAATAAAACTCTTTGGCCTTCTCCTTCACGCCATTAAGCCCCAAAAATATACTTGATAATTTGTTGAATTTTGGTGATCTTGGACTTGATAAAAACGTGGGCTTTCTTGGACTTTATTGAGCTTAGATCAACATTCGGGTTTTATTGGAAGTGAAAGATTTGCCTCGTTAAAAACCTTGCTTCGGAAAACCCAGTGGGACAAAACCAAAACGAAGAAAAAGAGCACAAATAATTCACTTAGCCAAACGTTGATCTACTTGGGCCTGATTTCAAAACCGGTGTGGTTTGAATTCATCTTCGACGTCCTAACCCAAGTACCCAGAATGGTACAACCTCCCTTAGACCAATTTGTATCGTTTGGCCTTAGCACCTATCTTCAAGTGAAATATTGATCGGTTAGCAACCGATCGAGATCCTTCCTCGAGCTTTACAACTGGTTCAAGCCAAGCTCCTAGCTCCGGTTCAAGCTGCCTATCCAGGATCATATCAGACTATAATCAAGACACTTTATTATAGAATCTACGAACTAAGAATCTACGAATACTCTCGAGATTTACTTTTAACTAAGAAAAGATGGGGAATTGTTAGGAGTGAATGTATGATTGTATGTAAGAGTATATCTCTTGTATATCTCTTGAGAAGTGAGGAAGTTTGCCTTTTTATAGGCTTTTCCTAAGCATAAATTAAGGGATTTGTTTTAATACAATAATCTGACTCAATAATGCCAAATCAAGAATACGTTTTAATCATAATGATTTTGACACTAATGCCAAATCAAAACGTTAAACCCATGTTCATGCTACCCTTCTTTGCCAAATTAAATACAAATGTTAGTGGTATGATTTGACATTGAATGTCAATAAAGACACCATGACCACCATTTGAAATTGACTAAGAAAGATATTTTATTTTGTGTTAAGCTTAATTAAGCACAAAATTAAAATGAATATGGCCCATTAGTTATATGGTCCATTTACCAAATCCAATTTATACTTTCTCTTAATTACACTAGAGTGTAATTTTTCTATGAGTCTAATGACTCATTTTTTTATTCACATTTTACCGATTAATCTTATTAATTATTTGGTCCATGAAGATATAATTAATATTTGATTAAAATTGGTTCAACAATCCCCCACATAAATAGAAATGACTCTAAACAAATGAAGACTCGACATACTTGAATGACTCTACTGACTAGACTTTACTAGACTAACTAGACTAGACAGACATACTTTTCGAGAGTATAAGCAAAAAATCCATGTGTATGAGGTGGTAGAATTTTTCAGCATTGAATCAGTCCTTGTTAATATATGTCGGGTTTACTCGGCCAAATGGAGAACATGATGTCTTGAACCATCCGGATTTTTATGTAAACCAAGACAACAACTAAAACCCAGTTTCATTTTCTCATGAAAAAACATGTTAATAATAATAATAAAAGACAATCAACGCCGTTTTAATTTGTTCAATTAAACACGTGCAATCGACAAAACTACACATGGCAATCATATGTATCATAAATTTTCCAAATAGTTATACCTAATTTTCTCAAATAGTTATACCTGATTTTCGGTTGTACAAAAAATCATAACAGTTGTACTTTTTCAGATTTTAACCTTCTATTATTTATACCTATAATAAGTTATTTAGTTGTACACAAGACATATAGCCATTCTTGCATTGCCCCAAAGTTTTCATGTAGTAACATGAGTAGAAACACATTGTATGTATCTTTTGCATCATAAGGAGGTTAGTATTTACAAAGTTATCATGAAAGTATAAGATGTTCTATGTTAAAAGTATAATATAGTAAAGACAATTATCAAATATATTTTTGTTGAATAACAAATATATATATGTTCCCCAAATAAAAGGTTTAGTATCTATTTATATGTCAAAATGTAAACTTAAGAATAACCTAAATATAAATAAAACAAAAACGATTAATACAAAAGTCAATCAATTGTCTTCATTAAGACATCTATTTCAAAGTCTTTCAAGGGCAAAGATAATATACCATAGATATTTGAAGGCAGTCGTACTTCTTGACTTGGGAAATTTCGAGAGTTGGCTTTGAAGTCATAATCAAAGCTACTATAACCAAAAAGAGAAGCATTTTGGGGCAGAGAAAACAAACAAAACCACAAACAAGCAACATAACTTTCTCTTTTATGTTCATTACCATGATTCAAGGATTACTTCTGGTATTCATGTGAATAATACATTTTGTTTGTTTACCATTTCAACAAGAAGATCATTTGAATAATATAGTATAAATTCAACAAGAATTTTATTTATCTAATAGCATAAAACTTTACCCAAGTCGAACACAACAAAGCAAGTTTCAAAACCATTTCAACCTATTCAAGATTAGCATAACCATCAGACCCGAGATTCGGATTTCTCGCTTCCATTATGTTTCTTTTGAGCCACCAACCGAAAGCCCATTCCACAAGCAATAACATACACATCCGTCACTATCGTGGCATGTCCGGTCTATGCTAATCGTAAACAAGAAGTAGCTCACTTTTTCGACGTTAATAACCAAATTAAAGGACTTGGTTCCAGTGACTCATTTTGATACTCACGATCTCCGCCACAATTTCTTTCATATCTTGTTTGGAATCGTTGAGAGACTCTATTCACAATGACTTCAAGCTTCATATCATGGAAAGAATCCCTCTGTAAGGAATACCCAAACACTTATGAAATCTTTGAATCAATTCACACCCAATGTGCATACCAAATTTATAAATCCATTGAACTGAAATTTCCAAATCAATAAATCCCCAAATCAAATTAGAAGCATACAACAATAAAATCCTAGAACTATTTGGACCAACATGAACGATGGCGAGCTAACAACTAGACAAACTCACTTCAATTTCAAAGTTCCAAGCTTCAATGGCTAATCGATGAAGAGGTTGAATCGTTGCGATTACGCGACGAGATGAACTTCAAGCTTTATATATAAAGCAGAAATGGCGAGCAACACAACCGATGTCGAGAATTGGCGAGTACCACCCAGAATTACGGACCAAGAATAACTCACCTCACAGAGTCGCCGATTGCTCAATGTTTGGAGGTGTCGTTCACATAAATCGACGAGATGAGGTTCAATGTTCAATCTTCAGCTCCCATTAGCCTCAAGATAGCAGCTGGAATGTTCTCAAAAGAGTGAATTTGATATTATTTACCGAATTCAATCCAACAAAACCAAACAACCCGCCATAATTTTTCTCCAGAGCTCGAGCTCGAAGAGAGAGAGAGAAAATAGGGCTAGACATCTGATTGGCTGATTATTTATCTTTTTCTTCTTATTTTTTAAATAAAAACGATGGATGAAAGGGGCAAATTCGGAATTGTCTCATTCTGCACACAAAAGATTGTTTTAGATCAGAGGGGAGTGTAGTAGAGAGGAGTACAAAGAGATTGCAATGTTTCAAAACTTGATCCCTTTTAGCCCCTCTATTCATATAATTCTAAACGCGATAATGATAATCTTCATATCTGGTCGCAATCACAGTGATGACGCATAATTGATTTAGTGATTTTGCGATACGCAAACGCAATTTTGGTTTGAATTTTGATTAGATCAGCTTTTGAACAGATTCTATCAAAGGAGGAAGGTCAAAAGGCTAAACGCGGTTCAAACCCCATTCCAAGACGCTGAATCAATCGCCAAAGCCATTGGAAACGCAACAAAGGTTGTGGTTACGGCCGGGGTAACAGAGAACGGTCCGGACGCCCCAGATTAGACCTCGGACGCGCTTCTCGTGGTTCAAGCGGCTGAGCTCGCCGGCGTAAGCCACGTGGTGATCGTCTACGACGGGAGCAATAGCGGCACGTACAATGTTATCGACGGGATTACTTCGTTCTTCAGCAACCTTTTCTCTCAATCTCAGCCGTTGACTATCTCTGACCTCATCGAGAAAGTGGCTCAAACGGACGTGGCGTACACGCTCATAAAGACGAGCTTGATAGAGGATTTCTCGCCGGAGATATCTTATAACGTTGTCGTTTCAGCTGAAGAGAGTAGCAGTAGTTCGTCTGAGGCCTACAAAGTAATGTAATGTATGCAATTAAAAGGGATTTATTATACATTACATCGAAACAAAGACATTGTTTATAGAACACTTTTGATTATTAGGCCGGTTATTAACATGTTTAGTGTTCTTGATTAATTACTACCAGGTCCCAAAGCTGAAGATCGCGTCGCTGGTTGCTGACATTTCCGCCAACACGGCGGTGGTAGAAAACAAGGTAGTGTAGACCACAAGTAACTTACTTACTCATCAAGCTACTAGCAGTGCCGGCTCAACCCTATAAGGGGCTCACGGGAAAAAAAAAATTTTGGGCCCTTTAAATTTGATTTTTAAAGATTTTTTGCTAAATTTATTTTTAAAAAATAAATATTTTTGTAGTGTCAGTAATTAAAAAAAAAATTAACATTATAAAATATATTTATGGGCCTTTATTATATAAGATTTATTAAAATTAAAAAAAAAAAAAAAATTTGGGCTCCTAATTTTTGGGACCCGGGGTGGGGCCCACGGGCGGTGCACCACTTGCCCTCCCATCTAAGCCGGCCCTGGCTACTAGGGTAAAAGTTGTAGGCCAATTTAGCAAGCAGATGCTGTGGGAGTCACGGTGAACGGCTTATTTAGCAAGGCCAAAGATATCGGGTCGGGACTATCCTGGAACAAACTCGGTTCTCAATTCGCTACCGCTTTTCAAAGCGCTTCGGAAAATTCTAAAGTGCAAGTCGCTACAGTCAGAGGACAAGCGAAGGCGAGAAACTTGCCGCTCAAGAAAGCAGTGGTGAAACAGAGAAACGTTAACGCTAAAACCGCCACAGCAGCGTTTGCGTCCAAACAGAAGGAAGAACGTGTGAAGAAGCCAGAGAAAGAGGTGAGGAATGTGTTTGGAGGACTGTTTAAGCAGGAGACTATCTACGTCGACGACGACTGATAAAACGCTGTAAAACTTCCGTACATTACATATTTTCCCTCTGTTTCAAGTTAAATTTCTGTAATCATATGATCATATATATAAATCCGTTATTCTCTCTTAAAAACCCTAATAAGTAGAACAAATAAAACCATCGATTAAGACTTCAAATTATATTGCTAAAAAAAAGTAAATAAAAAAAAACGCAAATTTTGTTCGATAATATTGGACTCAACATCAAATAAATTCTGAAGCAAAATTACATTGAAGAGAGACTAATCAAAAAACGCCTTTGAGATAAAGCATGAAGACTAAAAAGAAGATGAGTAATACGATCCACGTTCATTGCTGATGTTGGTGATGATGTTGTTGATTGTTATTGTTTGGGGACGCCATAATAGCCGCCACAAGAGCTAAGACGATAAGGATAATCCATCCAATTCCTATACCATCGCTCGCGCTTGGTCTCGTATCAACCATGTTTGGAACATTATTCCCACCGCTGCTACAAAAGGTTATCACAGCCACGAATAATGCAGCAACCGCCAAAATTATGATCGCAGCTAAATCCATTCTTTTGATCCTCTCTTGGTTTATCTTTGAGTTTCTTAGACAAAAACTGAAATACTCTACAGTCTCTACTTGTATTTATAATGCAAAACTTTCCATTTTCTGTTTTGAGGTGTTTTTCCTTATTTAGGAAAAAAATGGAAAAAAATTAAAACCGTGTTTTTCCTTATTAATGAAAAAATGGAAAACAATTAGGTTTTACTTTTTTCCATTATACAAAGAAGTAAAAGAATGTATTGTAGCTCTAGAAACATCTAGAGCAGTTTAAAAACAAGATGGAGTTTGTGACTGTAAACGCTTGTTCGGGACTTAAGACGGTTAAATTACTTACTATTCTTTTTGTTTACTGGAACACAATATGATGTAACAATATATCATTGGCATATATTACAGGAATTTTCTAAGCCTAACCTGCTTGTTGTTTCTTTGGCAGCTCAAGTTGAGATCTCTCCTTTGCTTATTATTCACAAGCAAATGTATAAGTCCCCTAAGTATTATTACCAGTAATCTCCACAAGAACACACTCCATTCTTGAACCGATGAAACCGGTTCACATCTCTAACCAGAATTTCTTTTTCCATGAATTTCGAAATGAACTTTGTAAACAAGTGACAGTCCTCGCATAAACGCAAGTTCTTCGTGATCCTGATCGGTTCTCCTTTAGCTGTATTGATGAGCCCAAATGCCAATGCCAGTTTCTCACTGTGTCCCAACACTATCCTCTCTTTCTCTTCCGTTTCAAGCTCATAAAGAACGCCTTTGGTCTGAGGTATGTACCCTTTCTCCTTCATATCTTCGGCTAATTTAACCAAGAAAGCATGAATCTGTACCATAAGAGGGTTGAACTCATCCACCGAGACAAACGAGTACATTTTCCTCCTGACTTCCATCCAGCACCGACCAGGCAACTTCTGCAGTCCTCGGTATTCTAGAAGCTTCTTCACTTTCTTGACTTTATCCCACATCTGAGCTTCTGCGTAAATGTCTGCCAATAACACATAGTTCCCTGCATTCTTCGGTTCTAGCGCAAAGAGCCTTCTACTCGCTCGCTCAGCAAGCTCAACATTACCATGAATTCTACAAGACCCGAGAAGCGAACCCCAAACCTTAGGCCCCGGTTCAGTCCTCATCTCTTGTACAATCTCTGCTGCCTCGTCTAACCTATTTGCCCTACCTAACAGATCAACCATACAAGCGTAATGCTCGACTTGTGGTTTTATCCCATGGTCTCTCCACATAGATTCAAACAGTCTTTTTCCTTCTTCAACAAGACCCTCGTGGCTGCAAGCTCCCAACACGCTGACAAATGTTACAGGAGTTGGGGAAGCTCCATTAGCAAGCATCTCTTCAAATATCTGAATCGCTTTCCTTCCATACCCGTGAACGCCATAGCTTGATATCAAGGAATTCCAGGATACAACATCCCGCTCCTGCATCCGATCAAATACTCTTTGTCCCACCTCGAGCCTACCACATCTACCATACATTGTCACAAGAGCACTGGTCACCGGCAATATGGAGTCAAGCCCCCGTCTGAGTATGTACCCATGAATCAATCTCCCTTGCTCTAAAGCGGCTAGCGAAGCACAGGCTTGAAGCACACTCACCATAGTCACGGAATTCGGGGATGAATCTTTGGTTTCCGTCATCATTTCACGGAAAGTCCTCAGAGCTTCAAAAGCTTTCCCGTTCTTAGCGTAACAGGCAATCATTGCGCTCCAAGAAACCACATTTCTAACAGGCATCCCGTTAAACACACTGCTCGCATAATCCACACAGCCAAATCGAGCATACATATCCAACAACGTAGTCATAATGTAAACATGTGAATTGTATCCGCGTCGAGTAATATGTGCGTGAATCTCTTTCCCTTTCGTCAAATTATTCACCGTGCATTCTGACGCGACGCAAGCCTTAAGAACGTAAGTGTATGTAAACCTATCTGATTGGATTCCAATCCTATTCATCTTCCAATACAAACCCAACACTTCTTCTCCCTGACCCGCTAACGTAAGAGCTCGAAACAAAGCATTCCAAACATATATAGTTCTTTTACGCGTTTTATCGAACACCTTCCGTGCATAATTAACTGAGCCTAAATCCGAATACATACCGATAAGCTTAGTAGCCAAAAAAGGATCTTGATCAGACCCATTATCGAGAATATGCCGATGAACGCGTAGAGCATCAGAAAGAGAGCTGCGACGACCGCAACAGAGAATTAGAAGCTCGTAGGTCTGTTGACACGGGCTAGATTCCTGAGACAAGACTCGAATCGCTTGTTTAAGGTTACCCTCTTTGCACAGTGATTGAATTAGCTGATTATTAGAGATTTTATCTCCGGCGCCGGAAACTGTGGAAGGATTGTTTAAGGCGACGGAACAAGACGGTGGCTTCGGAGAAGAGCGAGGTAAGAAATTAACGGTATGATAAGTTGGTTGTATTGCTTGAGGAGGGTGAGATAGAAACATTTTCCGGTGACTAAGCTTTTCCCGGAAAATCCCAAAAGGAAAAACATAAAAATTCCGATGAGTAAAGCTTTTCTCTATCGAATCTGGTTTTGGTACAAAGATGCGAACTTGCCGATGCCACTAGTTTCTCTGCTACTTCCGTCGTGCTAAGAAAATGCGCTTCTTGGGCCTTTTCAGAACCAGGCCCATATTTTGAAAAGTGTGAGAATTGAGAGGAATCCGAATTAAGAAGTAAGAAAAAAAAAATCAAGCTAAATGCATAACTAAGTATTTTATTTAGGGTCAATTAGTTGAAAAACCAAGTAAGAAACTAAGTATGATGGGACGTGTCGACAAAAAATAAAATAAAACTATGACGGGACGTAAGAGCACGAGCACTTTGTGGGTATCATATAATATAAAATTATTAAAATTTGAAGAATAGGAGGAAAGAAAGTGTTTTTTAGTAAAAAGATGATGTGTTTGTAAATATAAAATTAATAAAAGTTGAGTAAAAAGAAGAAATTGTTGAGATTATAGGAGAGAGGGTATCAATGGGTTGATATTAAAAATGGGTATTAATAGTAAAAGTGAATGTTTTTAAATATAAAATTAATAAAAGTTGAGTAAAATGATGAAAGAGAAAGTATAAAGTTGAGTAAAAGTAAGAGAGAGTGTGTCTTTTAATAATTTTATATTTAATGATACCCACAAAAATTCATTGGTGCTATGCAGAGAATGTAATTACTCTTTACCCCTTAACTAGATTATGAGCAAACAAATGCGTAGGTCTCCAGGTCTCTGTTTCTCTTTCTTCCGTGTTCCCATTTCTCTTTCCTCTCTCTTTTCTCCTACTCTCATTTTCATCGATTTTGGTCAATTCTTTTCATTTTAGATTAATTGGAAATAAAATAGAACAATTATTGACTGTAGCAATCACAAACAATGACTAGCGGAGATATATAGATAATGTGATGCTGATGCAATGATAATGGAGAAGACAAAGTGAGATGATAAGCGAGTTAACTCGGTGGGTTGACTTCGAAAGGATGAGACACTGATATCATTAGCCGCTAACTATTTTTTGTATGTATAATATTTGCATTAGACGTGTAACCACTTATGGTGTAGATATATTAGTTATACAGCTAATATATTATATGACTAAAAATAGAATTCAATAGAGATGTTAGACGGCTTATTATTTATTTGGTGATAAATAAACAAGTTAGATTGATAAAAGATTTGTTTCTTACAATTTGTACAACGTGTTACACTATGTGTTAGTCAGTTAATGAAACGCCCCGACCGCTATATCCATGAGCTCCACGTCTATTCTCGTCCCGTCAGCCCATACTCCCCGACGGTCGGTGTGTTAGTCCGGGAGGCTCGGAAGTCATGTTTACTGACCTTGCAAATCACCACATGTATTTTCCGTGTTTTGACCTCACTCACACGGTACTTGAAATGATTTTCCAGTAGGTCACCCATCCTGAAACTACTCCAGCTCAAGCATGCTTAACTCTGGAGTTCTCTCAAGACCTGTGACCGAAAAAATAAGTGCACTTTGGTGATATAGGTAGCCAAATCAATTCTTTTAAGCCTCTCCGTATATACCATATATGTCGGGTGTCACAGTTAAAATCGTGTTTGGTGGATAACATATTATTTATCGAGTACATTGTTGAATAAACAAGTTAGAATGATAATAGATTTGTTTCTTACATTTTGTACAACGTGCTATACTATGTGTTAGTCAGTTAAAATCGTGCTTGGTGGATAATCTATTATTTATCGAATACATTGTTGATTAATTATCCTTATCTGAATATAGACACAATTTAAGATGCCGAAATTAGATGGATAACAAAATCCTTAATAGAGCATCCATTATCGTCCTTATCCCTCTAGATGGACCATAAACAGTGACCCTTATCCCAACCAGTTCTTCACCAGCAGCGAACATCCTCTTTGTAAATCCATCGACTCAACCATCTTTTGAAATCGAATTGAATCATAGATTAAACTTAAGCTCAAGTTAATAAACCCTAATAGAAATATGCAACTGAGGTTGAATAACAAATATCAAACTCAACTCAATAAGCTCAAAAACAAGAATGAAGAGAGAGAACGAAGAAAAGTAACGCAAATTGGAGAAGTTTTTCTATGATATAAATTAGAACACTTGAATGTTTATAAGGAAAAATAAATATAAAAACATTAGCTAAATTCTGAATGATAGGTAATAAAGTTATCAGACGAATAGTCCAAACACGTAAACTCTATGCCCATACCTGCAGAACCTGGAAATATGGCTTTTTTAGTAATAAAATTCTTTTAACAGTTCAAAGGCCAATCACCTAAATAGCTAATTCTTGGTGTATATGGAGTGCAAATTCTCTTTTATTTAAAGTCGTAGAACAATTTTTTGAACAAAAATAAACATCAACATAAGCGTTGGAAACTTTAAGAATGAAAGGGGCTATGCATCGAGAGCGAGACCTAAAGCAATAGGGTCTACAAATACAAGTATTGGAAACCACTTCTATATGTGAGTCGTCGTCTGAAGCAATTGGTCCTAGCATGTGGTACGAGAAGTCTCCAACAACACGTTTCGTACACATCACATCAATATTCACCTTCTACATTAGTGTCGCCATACGATATATAAAACAAGTGGATGATCACCGTACCTTTGCTTATAAGCACCTCATTAGGTAAAAACGCGCACTTGAAGTCCATAGTTAAAGGACAATCATCACAACACAACATATGCCACGACCAGGACGGATCTAGAAAAAAAATTAACGGATGCACAATAATAAACTAATAATATTGTAAAAAATAATAATGTTATATTAAAATTTGAAAAATATTTTACAACACCATTCTATGTTTTTTCATAGTTTAGATTTCGGTTTATCACAATTTCATTTCTAACATTTCTAAATATTTTTTTCAATAAAACAAATCAAGTAATCAATATTAGCTTAATGAGAGCATGTTTACCAATGAGACTAATGGAGTCTCATAAAATTAAAAAATAAAGGAAAAAAGAGAAAAAAAATATTTGGTCTCTCTATGGGTTGAATAGTCTCTTCGGGTAGAGACTTTGGAGAAGGGCTCATAAACATTTCTTCCAAGTGTTATATTTTCATTGGTTGAGTTTCTTTAATTAATAAACATTTCTTTATATTTTATTTATATGAAACTCTATTACTCTCACCGGTAAACATGCTTTGAGGGGGTTTAATTGAAAATACAATACCATCTTTATTGTCACAGCCTGTGAGGGCATGTGCATTGGAGACTTTATGCATAAGTGTCTAAAATTTTTTTAGAATTAAATATATTAAATTTAGGACATTTGAGTGTCTAAAACCAGAAAAAGATCCAGTATTAGATCTTTTCTGGATTTAGACACTCAAGTGTCCTAAATTTAATATATTTAATTCTAAAAAGTTTTTAGACACTTATTTAAAAAGTCTCCAATGCAATGACGAGCCAACTGTTCCTTATAATCCAATAAATGCACCTTCTCGTAAAAAGCATCACTCCCCAGGCCAAACCAAATTTCAAAGTGATTGAATCTCAGCTTTGAGAACCATTGGTTTTGCATGTGTTAGGCCATGTTCAATGCAGATTTCACGGGATCTTATGTGGTGTTCTTATAATATAAAATTATTAAAACACACATTCTCTCTTCTTTTTAATCAACTTTATACCTTCTCTTTCATCCTTTTACTCAACTTTTATTAATTTTATATTTAAACACTCTCTTTTCCTTTTAAACACACTCTCCAAAAGATCCAATATTAGATCTCTCTCTCCCTTTTAAACACTCTCTCTTCCTTTTACTCAATTTTTATTAATTTTATATTTAAACACACACTCAATATACCCCACAAAAACACTTTCTTTTTTCCTTTTACAACCATTTTAATAATTTTATATTATAAGAACACCCCTATAAGATTCCAAAATGTCACTATTGAACATGCCCTTTAAGGTCTTCTCTACCAAGCGAAAGTGTGTTTGTTGCTACATGTGCCAAAGAATCATAAACAAACAGAAGAAGCAAAATTAGAAGATACTTAAAGATCTTTCTGGCAGATTAATATTACCTTATGTGGCTGGAACCAACTCTCTGTGATTGTGACCCACAAACAAACAAACAAAAACACTATTGGCTTTTTGTGGAAGGTCGCTCATGATGTCACTTACTCACCAACACAACAGAAAATAATATAAATATCATTAGGGCCTGAAACATGTGTATAACAGTCTCCTCCGGTAGATAGTAGAATCTCCAATCATGGCACAATCAAGATGGACTCTTGAGTGATTATGTTATAAACGTAAAAAACATTGATCGCAATTAAGCAATAAAATTGACGAGGGAAATGTTGTAAAGAAAATTAGCATCTAGATGCCGCCAAGTTGTGTTCGAATTGTGTAAAACTTTTACGAAAACATATCTTACAATCGTATCTGCATTAAGTTAGGGTCTGACTTTAAAGATCATTCGGATTAGGTGGTGCCTCTCCAACCCAATGGAAAGTTATTGACTTTAAAAGAAAACACCAACTAACTTGTAGATAATTGCACAAATATTGGAGAACTATGCACGAGAACGTAACCACTTTTGAGGGGCTATACTCTATTTTGGGACAACGTACAAGTAAACCAAAAAAAAGAACGCATTTCATGGAGTTAATGTCACTTTTTCCTCTTATTAACACTACAAGAAAACATCTCTGTTTGTGACGGAAAAATCCGTCAGAAATCCGTCAGAATCAGGGGTTTTCCGACGGATTTCTGACGAATTTGTTCCGTCAGTTCTATCTCGTCAGAATTTCAAATCCGTCAGAATTCCGTCAGGAAATTCGTCGGATCCCATAATTCCGACGGTTTTCTGACGGTTCAAGTAACTGACGGAATTCCGACGGTCAGCAAAACCGACGGCTTAGAGAACCGTCGGACTTCCGTCAGTATTTTGAACCGTCAGAAAACCGTCGAAATTCTGGGCTCCGACGAAATTCCGACGGTTTCGTGACGGATTCCGGTGATCCGTTGGCCGTCAGAATTCCGTCAAGGTGTCCTGACGGGATTCTGACGGATTTGGCATTATTTTTTTTAAAAAAATTATTTTTAATAAAATAATTGCAAAAAAATAAATTAGTAAGAAAAAATTTAATTAAAAAAAAAAGAAAATTATAATTAAATAGAAATTGTTTTAAAAAGAAATTAAAAGTTTTACATTAAATTTAAATTACAATATAAATTTAAAGTCCTTGACGACGTAAGAAGTCGTTCATCTTCTTCTCCGGCTGATTGTATCGTTCGTCCGCCTCCGCCTTCTCTCTCAGACGCCGTGCCTCCACCTCCTCAATCTGTTTCTGCAGACGTGCCTCCGCCTCCGCCTTCTCTCTATCGTACCGGTCCTCCAAAGAGCTAATCCGCTGGGTCAGCTCGGTGTTTTGTGCTACCAAACTGCTACCACCGAGATAGCGATGCGACGAAACGGATGAGCAACTGTCTTCGGGGAGACCGTAGACACGACCTCTGCTCTTAGGGGTTACCTAAGAAACAAAAAATCAATTTGAAGTCGTATTAGTATCAAAAGGTATTTTAAATGTGTTTAAAATTGACACGTTTACTAACCTCGTAAGCGAACTCGTTGACCTTGTCGAATGGAACTTCGGTTAGCGCCGGAGTTCCTTCGACGATCGGTTGCGATAGGAGGTATTGCTGCCCGGCCTTCTCCACGCTCTCCACGATTTCCCATATTTAAAATTTTCTCATCAAATTTTCTTCCATATTTAAAATTACTATGTCAATTATAGATATAAAATTTACAATCTTTATTACGTAGTTAGGGCTTTTGGGAATTTTGATTTTGAGTATTTTAGATTTTACAATTTATGGATTTTAGGATATATGGAAATTTGGTAATATGCGATATTGGAAATTCGTGAAAAAAGCAATGAAATAATTCCCCGACATCACCAAGAACAAACACGTAAAATTTTAAAACAGTTTAAAGGTTTTTAAGATATAGTTGTTTTTTGATTTTTTGATCATATATATATATATATATATATATATATTATATAGATTTTGGGATTTTGGATGTGTTACATAATTTAATTTTTTTAAAAGTTAAATGTTTTTAAAACTTAGATAATTTTAAATATTTAAAAATTACATAGTTACATGTTTGTAAAAGTTTATAAATTTCTTTAAATTCCAATAAGAGTTTAAAGTTACATGTATTTAAAAGTTACATCTTTTTAAGAGTAACATATTTATAAATTTATGAGTTTTTAAAAGTGTTTTCAATTTTTTAAAGTTAAATTTTTTTAAAAGTTACATCTTTTTAAGAGTAACATATTTATAAATTTAACTGTTTTTTAAAGTTTTTTCATTTTTTGTTTCAGTTAAATGTTTTTAAAAGTGACATTTTTCTAAACGTAACATAATTTGTTACAATTTTTAATTTATAGATTTTCTTATATTAATCCTATTATAAATCTCAATCAATACTTTAAAATTACACACATTTATTAGAATAAAATTTGGTAAATTCCTAAATTCATACCATTTTCTAAATCCCTAATTTCATAAAATTTTCAAAATCCCTAAATCTTAAATAACTAAACATCTCTTAATCAATTTCGAAATCATGTTAAAGTATGATTCTAATTCGACATTTACCCATTCCTAATTGAAGAACACACAATTTCAACCACAAATCCGTTTATATTTTTAAAAATCAACAAAAACTTACATTGTTTTGTAGATTTGGTGAAGGTTTATGATTTGGAAAGGGGAGGTCGCAATTCCGGTGACAAACGGCGGTGAAGACGGCGGCGAAGATGGTGGCAACGTCGGCGATTTTGGGGAAAAAATTTGGTGAAAACTGGTTGTGACTGCGGGGAAGACGAAGTGTGTCTTTTTAAAGAACTATTCGACGGCATTCTGACGGAATAATGACGGACTATTAAAATCCGTCAGAATTCCGTCAGTTATTCCCGCTTTATCGATGAGATCGATGTGTTTAGGCGGGATGAAATTAGGGTTTTCCGTCAGAAATCCGTCATAATATTGTCATAATATGATTTAATATTAATTGCGATTCCGTCAGTATTACGTCAGAATTAATGTTTTTTAAAAGTTTAATAAGGATTTAACAATTTAAATGTAAGACATTCATTTGTTTTTGAGATATGAGAAATTATAGATTTTATACATTTTATTTCCAGGACTAAGGGATTGTAAAAGATTTTTAAACATTTAAAATCATTTTAACATCTTCAAAATTTAAAAAGTTAGGAAAAAAAATGAGTTTCCGTCAGTATTCCGTCATGATTTCTGACGGAATACTGACGGAATTATTAAATTTTAATTCTTTTAATTGCGATTCCGTCAGTATTCCGTCAGAATTAATGTTTTTTAAAAGTTTAATAAGGATTTAACAATTTAAATGTTAGAGATTCATTTGTTTTTGAGATATGAGAAATTATAGATTTTATACATTTCATTTCCAGGACTAAGGGATTGTAAAAGATTTTTAAACATTTAAAATCATTTTAACATCTTCAAAATTTAAAAAATTAGGAAAAAAATGAGTTTCCGTCAGTATTCCGTCATTATTTCTAACGGAATACTGACGGAATTATTAAATTTTAATTCTTTTAATTGCGATTCCGTCAGTATTCCGTCAGAATTAATGTTTTTTAAAAGTTTAATAAGGATTTAACAATTTAAATGTTAGAGATTCATTTGTTTTTGAGATATGAGAAATTATAGATTTTATACATTTCATTTCCAGGACTAAGGGATTGTAAAAGATTTTTAAACATTTAAAATCATTTTAACATCTTCAAAATTTAAAAAATTAGGAAAAAAATGAGTTTCCGTCAGTATTCCGTCATGATTTCTGACGGAATACTGACGGAATTATTAAATTTTAATTCTTTTAATTGCGATTCCGTCAGTATTCCGTCAGAATTAATGTTTTTTAAAAGTTTAATAAGGATTTAACAATTTAAATGTTAGAGATTCATTTGTTTTTGAGATATGAGAAATTATAGATTTTATACATTTCATTTCCAGGACTAAGGGATTGTAAAAGATTTTTAAACATTTAAAATCATTTTAACATCTTCAAAATTTAAAAAATTAGGAAAAAAATGAGTTTCCGTCAGTATTCCGTCATTATTTCTGACGGAATACTGACGGAATTATTAAATTTTAATTCTTTTAATTGCGATTCCGTCAGTATTCCGTCAGAATTAATGTTTTTTAAAAGTTTAATAAGGATTTAACAATTTAAATGTTAGAGATTCATTTGTTTTTGAGATATGAGAAATTATAGATTTTATACATTTCATTTCCAGGACTAAGGGATTGTAAAAGATTTTTAAACATTTAAAATCATTTTAACATCTTCAAAATTTAAAAAATTAGGAAAAAAATGAGTTTCCGTCAGTATTCCTTCATTATTCTTTTAATTTTTTCTGACGGAAAACTGACGGCTTCTCAACTTTAAGCCAAAAATTGAGGGTTGTATCAGATTATTGAGGGACTCGCTCATAGTTGACAGGAGTATTATTCAACATTGACCAAGTCCCCCAGTAATCCTATACAACCCTCAATTTTTTTTTATGAAGAAAAGATGTAATGTGATAACTTATATTTCCTAAAAGTTTCGACAGAAACTTTGATTCCAAAGAGTCGACTTAGCCTCATACCGTACTTAGATTGCCGGATATAGAAAGGAGTCGATTGGGGCTAAATCCACCCTTTGGGAATCAATTTCCTATCGAGTTTTGATAAAATGAACTCATATCATAAAAAAATTTGTAATTACTCGAAGTTGTGTTCTGATGCAATCAACAAATGTGAACTTATATAGGATGGTATTCCGTCAGAATTCCGTCACAAACCCGTCAGTATACCGGCGGACCCTCCGACATATCACGACATCGCCAACCGTCGGAATTCCGTCAGTATTCCGTTACAAAATTAAAGTCCGTCAGAATTCCGTCAGGAAATAATAGTTGGAAAATTGTAAAAATATAGTAGTGTTTTTTAAATTTATTTTTTTCTAAGGGGGATTTGTAATGAAACACAAATTAAGTCGGAAATCTTTATTATAACATATAAAATCATCGATGGTAGATACTAAAATCATGGAGGGTAAAATATTACACATAACAACATTATTCGGATAAACTCGTACAATGAAAAGTCGAAAATTATTAAAATCATGGACGGGTCGGATGTTTATTCATCATCATCTGAGTCTGGAACTGTTTCATAATCGTACCCAGTAGTTCCGTCATCTTCATCATCAATGGTACATACTTCCGTTGGTTGGTATTCAGCAATCATAGAATTAGCACCGATTATCTGTTTGAAAAATTAATTTAATTAGTTAATTAAGATTTCCTAGAAAAATTTATAAACTTATAATATACATGTACCTTAACAATGTTCCGCTCTGTGATGTTAAGGTACTTTGAGTTCCTGTTAAAACGGCAAACGGTAACATTCTTTAGGATGACCACCGCACCTACACCAGTTGTGAGTCTGTACTCCTCCTTCATGAAGATGTTATGGTGCATGGTTCCCTCGATTTTTCCTGAAGGATCTTTAAAGGTTACTAGCAGATCTCCCTGGTCATTGGGGGTTAAACTAGAGACCATAGCCACAATCTGATAATGAAATAGAATATACTTGTGAGATAAATTTTATGTCTACATGTTAATAAAATAGGTCGACTACATGTTAATAAAATAGGTCGAAAACGTAAACCTTTTTCACTTTCACAAATTGTGAATGCGGACATTGAATTTCTGCAAGCTGGGTCCAGAATGGTGTGCTCCTATTGTTATAAGAACCTACATGTATGAATGATTGATTAAGTATTTGTCAGCTACGATCATTATTGTAAAAGTAAACATACATATATACCTTCACGGAGTATGTAATCGATAGTAGAAGTCCACCGAGGACTACTAAAATCTTGGTCGGTATGTGGTGCCTCATTAATGACCTCACGAATAAAATCTTGTGTTGGGCGTGCCTGAGAACTATCACCCCGCATGACCTGCGCATCATGAGACCTCTTTCGAAACAGGCCTCGGCGTATCACTTGGCCAGGTCCCGGTATTACCGGCGTTTAGTTATGGGATTGTTGAGTTGGACGGAGTGAAATTGTCGGTTCAGCTTCAGTAACATTTAAGTTATCGTACGGAGGGCTTGAAGGAACAAGAGTTGTGTTTGGAGTGTTATGACCGGGGGCTCGGTTTTGCATATAGTAATTCCACAAATCTCTGTTAGCCATTACGCAATAGAATTTTTCTATGTTATGAGTGTGTGTTGAATTTTTTTTGTTTTTCAAATGATCTTATGAACAACCGGAGAAATTGGAAAACTTAAGTAGAATGAAAATCTGTCAGAATTCCGTCAGACAACCGTCAAAACCTCCGACATATCGACACATCAATCCCATCGGCCAACCCAGACGATGTGTTAACCACACAAAGTTTGCCGACATCGGAGTCCGTCACAATTCCTTCGGAATTCCGTCAGCCCTATAAAAAATCTGATTTCCGTCAGTGTTCCGTCATTAATACCGTCGGAATTGGACGACCAATTCTTGCCGTCAGTATTCCGTCGGTTACTAATGACGGATTTATGACGGAAAACTGACGGCTTCCCTTGCCGTTAGTATTCCGTCGGTTACTAATGACGGATTTATGACGGAAAACTGACGGCTTCCCTTGCCGTCAGTATTCCGTCAGAATAAACTGACGGAATACTGACGGAATGAATTTTCTGTCAGATTACCGTCAGTAAACCGTCGGAATTGACCGACGGAAATACTGACGGCTGAAAATTCCGTCAGAATTGATGGTGTTTTCTTGTAGTGTAAATGTCACATTAGCGTGTCGAAAGGATACTGCAATAAGAAGGAGCCACGAGAAACACGTGAAAAGATCTTTAGAGCTGCGTTGGAAAAATGAAAGGAGGGCGGGAAGAAAGAGCCTTAAAAATGGTGAAAAGGGCAGAGAAGAGAAGGATAGTACTAGTTCCAGTTCCAGCACAAGGTCATGTAATTCCAATAATGCAACTTGGGAAGGCCCTTCACTTGAAAGGCTTCTCAATTACAGTTGTTCAAGGAGAATTCAATCGAGTAAGCTCTTCCTCTCAACACTCTTCTGGTTTTCAATTTGTAACCGTACCAGAAAGCTTACCAGGGTCTGAGTTTGCGAGACTCGGACCAACCGAGTTTCTCCTGAGGCTCAACAAAACCAGTGAAGCAAGCTTTAAGGATTGCATAGGTGAGTTGCTTATGCAACAAGGCAATGACATTGCATGTATCATTTACGACGAGCTCATGTACTTCTGTGGAGCTGCAGCTAAGGAATTTGACATTCCCAGTGTCATCTTTGGCACTACAAGTGCTACAAATCAAGTTTCCCATTGCGTTCTAAGCAAACTCAATGCCGAGAAGTTTTTGGTCGACATGGAAGGTGCTAACACCAGCTTAATAACCCTTCTCAAAACTATTTGTTTTTTTAATGAATGTAAAAATTATTCAATCTTGAAAGCATTCGTTTTCACTAAAACAATATGGCTTTGTTTTTTACTTTTCAGATCATAAAGTGCAAGACAAACTAGTGGAAAATTTGCATCCAGTAAGATACAAAGACCTACCAACTTCAGAGATGGAGCCACTAGAGCGATTTTTCGAGCTTTGTACGGAAAAAGCCAACAAAAGAACAGCTTTTGCTATTATCATCAACACGGCGACCTGTCTAGAGAGCTCATCTATAACACGGATGCAGCATGAACTCGGGATTGCGGTGTACCCATTAGGCCCTCTTCACATTACATCGTCAGAAACTTCTAATTTATTGGAAGAGGACAAGAGCTGCATTGAATGGCTAAAAAAGCAGAAGCCGAGGTCGGTCATATACATCAGCGTGGGTACAGTAGCTCTAATGGAAACCAAGGAAGTTTTGGAGATGGCTTGGGGGTTGTGTAATATATTATGGGTCATCCGACCAGTCTCTATCCTTGGCTCAGAAGGAATAGAGTTACTACCAGAAGAAGTGAGAAAGATGGTCTCAGAAAGAGGATACATTGTGAAATGTGCACCGCAGATTGAAGTACTAGGACATCCTGCAGTGGGAAGCTTTTGGAGCCATTGTGGATGGAACTCGATGCTCGAGAGCATTGTGGGAGGAGTCCCAATGATTTGCAGACCTTTTCAAGGTGAGCAGAAGTTAAACGCAATGTATGTGGAAAGTGTTTGGAGAATAGGATTTAAGGTGGAAGGTTAGGTGGAAAGAGGAGTGGTGGAGAGAGCTGGGAAGAGGTTGATTGTTGATGAAAAAGGTGTAGGCATGAGGGAGAGAGCCCTTGTGTTAAAAGAGAAGACCAAAGCCTCTGTGAGAAGTGGAGGCTCCTCATACAATGCATTGGATGAACTTGTCAAGTACTTGAAGGCAGAGTAGAGATGCTCAAATTCATGTTTTACGTACTTGAGAAACATTGAATGTTAGATCAAGCTTGATCATGCAAATTTACAAAGTACATGTGTGTTTTATTCAAATAAAAAGTAATTGAAATAAACAATTTAAAATTGGATCCAAATTGTTATGTTATTCTTGTGTCCAATTGTAATACTATTCTTTTGCGATTGTATGGTAAATCGTTGTGAGTGCAAAATTCAACATATTCGATTCACAATATAATAATAATGGGATCAAAGCTTCTCCATAGGTAAAATACCAAGTCATATAAAATAATAACAAGCAAGAATTAAAAAGAAAGATGAATCATATTTTTATTAGAAATAAACGAAGTAAATCATGAAATAAGAAGAACAAAGAGTTTTTAGTATTCTAAATATACTTCTTGTCTAAAGAGGTCCCTTTTCTCCTTCTCCTATTCCTCCTCTTTATAATCTCTATTCTTTTTTCATTAGTTTAGAATTCATTCACCAATTAATTCTAAATTTTGACCACCACCATTAATTCAAGAATTGAATCCCAAATTAAACACTAAGAATCGACCGTTTTAATTTGGCCATCTCAAACATCCATGGGCCTCATATAATATAGACTCTTGATAAAATTGGACTGGATCCGTAGTGCGAGATCCGACGCCAACAATCTTTGTTACAAGTTATTCAGTGGCCACCCAAACATAAATTTCTGATCATTTCATATTAGTAACACTAGGAAACAAACCCGCGCGTTGCTGCGCGGTTAATAAAATTTAATGAACCATAACAAATTTATAGATGATAAGAGTCGTTAACTTATGCTACATAGGCTCGAATCAATTCTTGTGACATTTAACATAAAAACCAAAGACGACCAAAATTGATTACTAAAATATTGCCACCACAAGTTTTTGTGTAATTCAAAATCATCTTTCTAACTTTTCTAATTAGTTGGCTGAGGCAAGAGAACATCACACTCAAAATATATATGAAAATTAAACATTTCTATTAGACCGATAATTAGGTAGAATGAATATATAAGAAATCAAAATAAATAACTATTAAATCCTTTGGTTATAATTTCATTGGTTTTTAATGCAATCGTATTTACAGCGAACATCGTCAATTGTGAATGAGTATCACCGGACTGAAAAAATCTAACATGTAAAACTGTGCTGTAAAAATTGACATTAACACTAGTTAAAATATACATGCCACAAGTGAATAGAAACTTATAAAATTCATTAATGAAAAGCAAACAAAGCAAATTAAAATTCACTGAATCAAAAGTAACATCTTTCTGAAAGGCCTTACCAAAGATAATTTGTCTCTCAGTTGTAAAAAATAGTTAAACGATAAAACATGTTGTTTTAGGCGAACACAAAATTTAATGAATTATTTCATATGTTAACAAGTGACAACGAAAAATAATACATAAAACCATGTCATGTTTAAGAGAAACAGAAACCTTAAAAAATAACAAGAAAATGACCAATTTTAATGTAAATATATAATGGTATTAAGTTAGATTATGTAATCGGCTCTTTATGATAGAAATATTTTATTTTTAGGCTTAATTGTGGAGAATTTACGTTGTATAGCAAGGAAAAACACATAAACATATAAACTGGCCAAAAAATTCTAATTTTATAACCACATCGACCAACCTATGATCTGTGAAAGAGTTGTAGAATTTCAGTAAAATATGGCCACAGATAGAAAATGAACAACAAACAAAACGATTCTGCAAAGATTGAAAAAACTAACTGGGAGATACTTGAGCTTTTTTCTTCATGATGGCTAAAGAGCGTCCGAACAACCAGCACGCTGTTATACGAACATTACAAGAAAACAGTTAATCTGTGACGGATTTTTGTGACAATTTTTTTCGTCACAAAAGATTGCGACGGAAGTGGGACGAAACTGTGATGGATTTGTGACGAAAATGAAAAACGTATCAAAATCGTCGCAAATTTGTGACGGGATTCTTCTGTTGTAAAAGAGTCACAAATTAGCGATGGAGTTGTGACTATTTTAATGAACGTCACGCTTTTTGCGACGCATTAGCGACAGTATTAATTGTCACTCATTTGTGACACCTTTGCTACTGATTAGCTACACCCATATGAATTTTTGTGTTTCAAATGTGTATTGAAGAACTTGTATTATATACAAACATACATTATTCATGTGTGTACTAAAAATCTTACATCTAATTATTAAATTTTCTATTTCCAAAAAAACTATAATTTCCATATTAATCATGTTATATATACTATAAGTATTATTACTTTGTAATCTTTGTAAAAAAAAATGTTTTTGATAATTAGACATTTGAATTTAAAATTACCTAAATATAATCATTCAAACTAAGATCATAGAAAAATTAATTTAAACTCATAAACTTACCAAATTTACATTTAAATGATAAACGTAAAGTTTGGTATAAATAAAATATCTCGTGTAACATTTGCATATGGGCCTTTTTAAAAAAAACTGAGACTTTGGTATAAATAAAATATCCAGGGATATAATTATGATTTGTTACTATAGCCCAGTGGTAAGCATGCATGTTACAAGCGATTGAGGTACCGGGATCGAGACTGCCTAGTTGCATTCTGGCCTTTTTTAAAACCAAGAAAAAGAATTCGTCACGAAAGTGTCATAAAAGCGTCGCAAAACGGACAAAGATGAGTTTCGATGGGATGTTTTAGAGTATAGAGTTTCATGTAGAGTCACAAAAGCGTTAAAAATTTGTGACACTTTTGCTACGGATTAGCTACGCTCAGTACCATTTTGGTGTTTAAAATGTGAATTGAAGTGCTAGGATATTACACATACATATATTACTAATTAGTGGATTAAGAATGTTACATATAATTATCAAATCTAATAATTTCCAAAAAAATTGAAATACTCATTCCAATCACATAAGTGTTATTGTAACATCATTATATTATAACTTGTAAGTTTCTTTAAAAAGTAATTTTTTTTGTAAATGGACATTTGAAGTTCAAGTTACCGCAATATGATCATTCCAATGCCCAAACTTGATAGAAAACTAATTTTAAGCCCACTAACTTACCAATTTTCCATTATAATGTTTAGGGTTTAGGGTTTCAAACTTTGTATACACTGAGCGTTACAAATATGGGACGCTTGTGTGACATATTTGTGACGCTTTTTAATTTGGGATTCCCACCAGAGTTTGTGTATTAAATTAATTGGGCTCGAAATAAAAATTTGGGCCAAAACTTTTCCCCCCATAAATTATTTGTGACGCTTTAGCGACGTTTTTGCAACACCGATGTTTAATATATATCAAAATCAGATCCCCAATCGGAAAACCCTAGTTTCGATCTCTCTCTTTTTCTCTCGTGACCCATCGTTTTCTCTATCGATTTCTCTCTGATTTCTGATTTCTTACAGAATCAGAGAAATCTTTCTGATTTCATCTCTTTTCCTATCTTTGATCTATTTCGTTTCCCTTTCTCCATTTGCCTCATTCGAATTTCTCAAACCCGTTTCGATTTCTCCTTTTCAAACCCTAAAACTGCAATTTCTTTTTGAATTGAAACAATTTGTGCTCGATTACTCTCAAGATCTTCATGTCTTCCAATCCTAAAGGACATATGAAGCCAAAACCGCCGGCGAAGTCTGTTGGAGCCGGTGCTAGAGGAAGAGGCGGTGCTACAGGTAGAGGAATCGCCGGTCCTACCGGTAGAGGCGGAGCCGCTGTTAGAGGAAGAGGCACAACTATTCCTACTGGAGGAGCCGTGGGTAGAGGAAAAGGCGAATCTTTTCGTACTGGAGGAGCCGCGGTTAGAGGAAGAGCCTCAAGTGTTCCTACTCGAGGAGCCACGGTTTACAGGAAGAAACTCAAGTGTTCAAACTAGAGGAGCCGCGGTTATAGGTAGAGCCGAAACTCTTCCTACTCGAGGAGCCCCGGCTAATAGAGTAAGAACTAGAGGTGGCCTCGGAGCCGCGTGTATAGGAAAGGGGAAAGAACATGCAACTGATGCTTCCACAAGCGCTGGTGTCGGTGAAGCTGACAAAGGAGTCGAACCATCGACATTTCTTGTACCGGCTAGATCTCTGGTGGCTCCTAGTGGAAACCCTAATAAGACGTCACCCGGGGGTGTTACAGCTAGGTCTTCTTACTCTTCTAATCCCTCCTCTGAGAACACAACCTCCGTCAACAGAACACAGATACCTGCTCTGTATCCTTCATCTTCCCAACAAAGACCTAGACTCCAGTTGGCGAATGAAAATCCGACGTCTCTTCCTCCTCCTCAGAACATAGTCGATGAGCAAAACGATGACCAATACGATGACCAATACGAAGAAGACGACAACAAGACTTCCAGTTTCCTGAGTTTCCTGACTTCCAGTTTCCTTTTCAAGAAGAAGAAGTCAATCAACAAAATCCAGAGGGCCAAGGCTTCGAAGCTCTCCTCGAGGCAGAGAGCAGCTTATACGGTTTTCTTAGCATCCAAGCCGAGACTACGAGTCCATCTGGTAATGTTTTCACTTCTAAATAATGCTTATTTGTTTATGTGTTTAGGTTAATATACTGATACATCATTAGGGTCATTAGGTTCATGTACTTTTGCTTGTGTGAAATGATGTGAAATTATTAGTTTATCTACTGCTTAGGTTAATTACAAATACTTAGGTTCAATAATGCTGCTTGTGTGAAATTATGTTCTCATTCGTTAGGTTTATCTACTGCTTAGGTTAATTATTGCTGGTTAGTATGTGCTTATCTTCTGATTTTATTTTGCTTATGTACTTGAGGTTTAACAGCGACGACGGAGTACTGGGTCGAGTGATTCCTGGAATCATAAGGCACAACTTTAAGGGTCCGTGGTATAGCTGGAGGCGTACCCGGATCATGTACGAGAGCTATGGTTCCGAACATTTGCGGTAAGGAAGCCGAAATTATTTCTTTGTACACTTGTGTAACTTGTTCAACAGATAACTAACATCTTCTTTCTCCTTTCTTCTGTTTAACATAGCGGATGTACAACTGGGAGCATGCGCTTACTCCATTGATCAGGGAGAATTTCTTTAGGATAGTGAAAAATTGGCTCAGAGGATTGTTAGTCAAGCTAGGCACAGACCTGGAAAACCCTATTGGATCGGCGATGATCTTTGGAAAGTTATGTGCGCCTTTTGGGAGACTGCTGAGGCCATAGACAGGAGTACGACTGCTTCCAACTACCGCAACTCCGACCGTGGCGGTTTAGGACTTGCAAAACACGTTGCGGGTCAGAAACCGTTCCTGCGGATTCAACAACAGATGGTAATATCTCTATACTTCCTTTCATATCACTTAAGTCATTGTAAATTTGTGGAACAAACTTAACACTTCTATTTATGTGTAGAAGCGAGAGTTAGGCTGAGCAGTTTCATATGGCGAAGTATTCAAGTAAACACACACCAAACCAGATGGGAGGTTTGTTGACAACAAAGCTCAAGCAGTTTCTGAGGCTTATGAGAAGGAGATAGTTGAACATATGGATGATGGAGATGGCCCATCTAATTCATCTGATGGTGGTTCTCAACGCTCTACTCAACGGACACTGACCCTTGATGAAAAGAACACCATTTTTCTCAAGGTATTTGCTTATCTCTTCTGCCTATGTTTGTTTCTAGTTTGCTTTGTTCTTGCTTTGAGTTTCATCTTGCTTTCACTTTCAGCTGTGATTTGCGTATGGTTGTTCATACAGATAATAATTGTTTTCCTTTGTTCTTTTCTTGTTTCAGTGTACTAAAAAAAATGCCAAGGGCGAACCCTTTGGACTTGGCCAATTAAAAGATGGTGTGGCCACAAGAAAGAGGAAGAGGGATGATGGCTCTTCTTCGTCTGACCTTGAAGGAATCAAGATCCAACTTGCTACTGCCAAAGAAAAGATTGCTGAGCATGAACAACCTCAGGCTCGCCGTGATGCCAAGGTCAGCAGAATGGAGAAGTTCATCGAGTTCATAAGGCAATCCGATCCCCGTATCGCCGCACACTTTCAAGAAGAAGAAGAAGAAGAAGCTGATGATCAACTAGCTAATCCACTGACCTGTCTAGCCGACACAGCACTCGGCTAAGGCATTGGGCCGAGCTCGAGCAACGCACCACCCAACGCAGAAGGTACCGCAACACCCACCTCAGAACCGTAAACGTAAACTATATGAGTTATGAAACTATATTTTTCAAATTACATATGAACCTATAATTTAAAATATTACATTATCTAAGTTTTTTTTTTTTTGTCAAAACATTACATTATCTAAGTTTTAGGATTTGAATTAAGAATATAGTATATAATAAGTTAGGTTTAAATTAAGAATATGGTATGTTTTTCTCTAAAATATTTTAAGCCATAATTATTTACCATAAATCAATTAATCCTCTCATCGCGAGGGGTTTAAATCTAGTATTAGCTTAATGAGGGGTTATAATTGAAAAAAATAGTTTAACACATGGGTTTCAAAACTTAAGTTATTTTTGTTTTGAAAAATGGGTTAAATTTGTATTCTTTTCTTTTGGATTTTGTCTATTTTTCTAATGGGTGCACACTGTTAAATACTAGCTAGTGGTAGGGGTGGGCCGGATCCGGATATCCGGCCTTTTTGAGGATATCCGGATCCGGATCCGTCGGATCCGTGGTTTTACTATCCGGATCCGGATCCGTGTCACCCGGATATCTGGTGTTCGGATATCCTTCCAAATATTAACATATCCGCGGATATCCGGATACTGATCCGGATTTGTAAAAATATTTAAAAATATTAAAATCATTTAAAAAACTGATTTTTTTTTGTAAAATTATTATAATTTAATTAAAAAATAAATAAAATATTACGAAAATGATTTTAAATTTATTTTCTTATGTATAATTTTTTTAAAAATTTAAAAAATAAAATTTTTTAATATATTTAAAAGTTCCGGATCCAGATCCGGATATCCGGCCTTGAAAATAAAGATATCCGGATCCGGATCCGTCAAAAACGGATCCGTAGTTTTACTATCCGGATCCGCCCCCCCCCCCCCGGATATCCGAATTTTCGGAGCGGATCCCGGATAATAATTCCACCCCTAGCTAGTGGGTGCACATATCAAATTACTAAAGATAATACATTAAATAAATAAAAAATGGGTGCAAGTGCACCCCCTTTATCAATACTACATCCGCCCCTGGCCACGACCCTTTATCACATACATCACAATTCTTGTGCATCCTATATTTGTAGTATAAAGAATGTGGATGGCTATCATGAGTAAATGGTTCGGATGTTGAACCGCATCGAACATCAAGAGTTCTAATATTAGATTTGTACCTGAAACCAGTGAAATCTTGACGACAAAGAGTACACATTGCTGTTTGGTGAGGAGAATTCCCGCTACCGTCTGTATGCAGAGTGAACGGTATGTTGTGGGACACATGTCGCTTTTTTGAGGAAGATTTGCACATGTTTCATGCAAAACAAAATCGCATTCTTCACATGTGTAGAATGGATCAGTTTTTAGTTGAAATACACATGCTTGACAATATCTGCTTTCCTAGAGAATCCCACCATCATTGTTGAGTATTAAATTGTGATCATGGCTAACATACTTTATTGTGTTCTCATCAATAACTTTGAATGCCACGATGTCATCCTACTCTTCTATTGTCTCTTCTAGTTCTATATTATCCCACACGTCGAACTTTATTGCACATGTTGAATGAACAGCATAACTAGGACATTTTGAGCAGAAATAAGCTCCATAAAACCCATCCACATCTTTACGGCAAACTCCGCATTTCCATTTTCCATGTCCAAGACGACTATGTAAGAGATGCGATGATCATGACAGTTTATGATGCGTGGCAAATCGATACAAGCTCGATGTGACACGCCCCGTCCCCGATAACTTTAAGCTCAAGGTCACGTGCCCTAACTTGCAACACAAGAAATAAAGTCTCCCAAGAACAATCTTAGCTTCAATAAAGTATAACTCTCTTTATTGATGTTTAGAAAATAACTCAAAACTAAACACAAAGCTTTCTTAGTTCTTAGATGATGTATGAATGTCACAACTCAACCTCATACTTATAGCATTAGATTTACTTTTCTAATCCTAATGAATAATGGAAAACACATTTTTCCTATTTTAAGAAGAACTAGTAAATTTCCTTTTAGCCTCTCTTGTCATTAACCAACTTGTTAATGATATCTTGGGCCTTAAGCTATTGAAACTTACCCAACATTCACCCCCTTAAGCTTCAACTCATTCTTGCTCAAGTCTTGAACTCCAATCAAGCTTCTCATCTTGTTGAACTTGATCCATGCCAGGGCCTTAGTCAAAGCGTCCGGCTTTTGCTTAACTTCGATTTGATCATTTCCAATGCTAACCAACGGTGCAATAACTTCATCAAAATCTATGCGGGATTCTTGTACATATCCTTTTACTACAAGCAGTGCCTTATTCTTCTTGATTGTACCTTCTCATTCTTCTTGATTTTGAAAATCCACTTAAGACCAATACTTTAACTTCAATTGGCTTCACAACGTACGACCAAGTCTTGTTCTTGTTTATCGAATCAGTCTCCTCTAGACACGCCTTTGTCCATTCAATAGATTCTTTCGCTTCTTGATAACTCACCGGTTGACAGCTTGATCTTCTTAGCAAAGGTTGGATCTGAGGTAGATCAACTCCGAGCTAAGGTAGCTCACGTCCTGCTCGAGGTTGGAGCTGAGGTTGGTGCTGAGGTAACTCACCTCCGTCTCGAGGCTCTTCATCCTTTTCTTCTACGATTCTTGAGTGTAAGCAAATTGTTTTTCCGATTCTGAGATTGGTCTTGTAAAGTCTATTAGGAGATCTCATTACCGTTATCAAGAACCTTCCATTCGAATCATGAAGGGTTAGGTAATCTTGTCTCATTCTCACATCACACCCATCTTCTGTAGCTTGTCCTAAACTTAGAATGTTGCTCTTGAGTTGAGGAATATAATAGACATCAGTAACAAGTGTCTTCTCATCTCTTTTGCTTTGAAATAGAATTGACCCTTTCCCTTTTATTTCAACACATGAACCATCTCCAAACTTCACCTTGCCTTTGATATTCTCATCGAGTTCAGAGAAATAAGTTTTGATGTCGGTCATGTGGTTGCTTTCTCCATTATCAAGATGCCACACCCCTTCTTCTACTTCCTTGGATTTGTAGTTCTTTGGTACGACCTTTTCTTCATTCAAGAACATGATTTCATGCATATAAAGTGCTATGTCGGCTTCTTCCATCTCCACTTTATGTGCTTCTTGTATCTTATGTGTTCTTTCAGGACATGCTGAAGCAAAGTGACCAGGTTTTTCACATCTAAAACAAATCACTCTCGATCTATCTCTCTCTTTGTGTTGATTTTGATCAGATTGATCTGTGCTATGTCCTGAGTCAAATCCTCTGCCTCCGGAGTTAAATCCCCTGCCTCCTAAGTTAAATTCTCTGCCTCGGCTTTTACCTATGTATCCTTTGCCTCCTCTTCCACGTCCTCTCCCTCGAGAACTTGGGTAGTGTTGATCCGTATTAGCAAACATCAGTTTGCTTTGTGTCACTTCACGATTCTCCTCATCGAGAATTCGTTCCTCATAGGCCTTGAGTCTCCCTATGATGTCTTCAAAACCAGTTGTGTTTAAATCAAGAACTTGCTATAACGATACGATGATGTGTATGAACTTGCTTCTTGGTAAACTATTAAGAAACTTCTTCACAAGTTTTGATTCCTCGATAGCTTGTCCAAGAGCCGCTGACTTTGATGCTAGCTCCGATAACTTTCCCGCAAAGCTATCGATTTTATCGGTGTCCTTCATATTAAGTCGATCAAACTCCGACATTAAAGTTTGAAGCCTCGCTTCTTTGACACGTTCTGCACCTAGGTTACGTGACTTGATTGCTTCCCATATTCCTTTGGAAGTTTCTTGTTCGCCTACTTGCAAAATAAGATCCTCCTGGATAGCTTGAAACAATAATCCTATCGCGATATTGTTTTTGTCCGCATCCTCTGTTCTAGGTTCGATTGTGTCCCAAACTTTGTATATCTTCAACAAAACTTTCATTCGCATAGCCTATACCGTGTAGTTTGTTGTGTTGAGTATAGGACATTGAATCGATGGTGGAGTAAGCTCCTTTGGACGTGTTGGTGTTGTCTTGTCTCCCATGGCTCGGTCACGACAACTCTCTGCTTGTATTATTTTCACAGGTTACAGGATCGATACGCTCTGATACCAAATAAAATCTCCCAAGAACAATCTTAACTTCAATAAAGTATAACTCTCTTTATTGATGCTTAGAAAATAACTCAAAACTAAACATAAAGCTTTCTTAGTTCTTAGATGATGTATGAAGGTCACAACTCAACCTCATACTTATAGCATTAGATTTCCTTTTCTAATCCTAATGAATAATGGAAAACACATTTTTCCTATTCTAAAAAGAACTAGTAAATTTCCTTTTAGCCTCTCTTGTCATTAACAAACTTGTTAATAATATCTTGGGCCTTAAGCTATTGAAGCTTACCCAACAAGAAACACCTGCACACACTGGAAAAGAAAAAAGGGTGAGCAATTCCGGAGAGAATTAATCAAAGAGAGAGATCAAGTCTGACCACATGATCCATATTAAAAAATAATATAATTTAATAAAACATATATACTAAGCCTAGAAACAGTCAAGCAACATTCAACCTAATAACTATCAAGATTTAATATAGTATACATCACATACTCATCATCTTGTAACTCAGGTTGGCCGTCACCTTGAAAGGTCGTACACCACCTCACATATAATATATACATATATCTTGACCCAAGTCCATGAAAAACCTTGGGGCTGGCCGTCACCTTGAAAGGTCATACGCCACCCTTACTGGCTCGTCAGCCGTTAACGAGCTTCAGCGGGATCGCCATGTCACATGCTCTCAGTCCGGCCACACAACCTCACACATTATATATATATTACATATTAACTTATCACATAACATAATCTCAACTAAACATTTCATTCATCACATCAATCACTATTCCTAGACAAAGGATACATGCTCACCAAATCATATTATTGCATAACATAAATCCACGAATCTCAACCCTCACCTTAGCCACAAGCCTTTGGAGTCAATGAAAATGCGGTCTCACCTTGGTTACCAACTCTTCTCATGAGTACATAAGAATCCTGCAAGATTCAAGCCCATACCGAGCTCATTTCGCCAATCAAACAATACAATTCAACAAACTTGGTCGATAATATAAACTGCACCAACTACGCTATGAAAGAAGCATATAGTAGACAAACTAACCGTCCAATTGTTGATCCAACAGTTGATTCTGAAGACAGTAATTTTATGAACAACTCCGCCAAATTTCAGTGTGATCGGACTTCATTCGATCCGCCTAATGAATCCTCAAAGCAGCTGCATCGAAACTGTCCCGGACTGTCATAATCAGGTTACTTGCGCCATAAGAAACAAGTCCACACGGCGACTCCGATGGAACTATGATTCCATTTTGATACCTATGGAAAGCTGTGAATGTCACGGTTCTAACGCCACCCATTTTGGAGCCATCGGATGCTCCCGTCACCGCCGGTGAAGCTCCAAAGTTGTCAGGTCTGAGCTGTCCAAATTCCTCGATTCTTTCTACACCATTTTCATCTCCCATGTCTTTTCCTCGTTGCCATCAGAGTCTCTCTCTCTCTCTGACCAGTAAATCACCATCACTAAGCTCAAGAGTGCAAACGGTGAGATCCTCTTCTCCCACCACCATTATTCCTCCATTTCCTTCACGCGTTTTCGGTGGTGGATACATCTCATCTCATGCGCGTCTTCTCCAGTAGCCACAACAACATCTTCTCTCACACCTTGGTTCATCATTGCCTTGCTGTCAATAGTTACGCCGCAGCCTCCGTCTTCTCCGACCGTGTCATCTCCGCTTTGCATCTGTTTCTCTTTCTCATCATCAAGGCTTCTTCTCCTTCTCGATGTCTTAGAGATCCTCCCCTCTCTCTTTCTTCTTCCTCTATTTCCTCCTCTTCACGATCTCACTTTGTGCCTCCTTTCTCTTTTTCTTTAACTTTTCTTTTCACGACAAGGAGAATCCATTCCTTAGGGTTTTGGCTAGTAACTTGTTTAATTCCAATTAAACATGTACTTGGGCTGATGGGCTATAATTAATTAGGTCCAATCCAATCAATTAACATAATGAACTCTTTCTCTTTTCAATCTATTTTTCTTCGGGTCCAATACATTTATCTACTTGCCTTAAGAACAAGATTCACTATGCTTCCTTGCGAAATAGGCTAGACACGATGAATCATGAAATTACATTGAAGACAAAAGTAAGGGCTGCGATCACCTTGTGTCCCACATGCATTGCAAGTGAAATTAACTTTTCTTGGAACAAGGTGAAGTTGATGTTCATAGGTTTTCTTGCTTACAACACTAAGAGGGGGTGGATGTGTCGCACACCTCGTGCATATGCTGAAGTTTATAAATATCACAATGGTGAAGGTTATAAATATCCCTCGCGCAAAGAAGACATTTCCTTTCAGCATAGCTGGGTACTCCAGATGTGAGGAACTTGAGTGGATGTTTGGGATGAGAAGCGTGGTATGCTTCTGAAAATAGTTGGGCGCATTCCATTTCAAAGAGCAAATTGCATGGAGGACATTCATGAAGGCGATTCTTGTTATAAACTTGTGTGCCACATACTTTGCACTTGCTCAAGCTCGAAGCCAACTCTTCCTCGGTACCATTGGATAGCACAAGCGGGTGCTCATGCGCCTTGGTGTGTTCAAGAGTCAAGGGCGGTGGTGGTTTCCTAGCATAAGCCAAATCCAACTTGAAATCACATATTGAACTAGAATAACCAACCATAACCGGATCACGACACAAACAACAAATAGATGATTTGAAGTTTAAAACAAGTTTGAGAGGATGCTTCGGATGAGAATGGTGATTGATCTCTGGAGCGGACTCAGCACATTCTTTGTGGAACACATAGCTACATCCCAACTCATTGCAACGGTAGCCGCCGTAAAGGAAATCATCAGACCAACAACCTCTACACGAGCCATAGAAAATGCGATCAAAAGGGAGTAGAGGATGGTTTTGAACCGGTCGCTCTACTTTTTCCATGGTGGATTCCCTTCCCAATCAGTGCCAATCTCTCTTCTCTAGTGAGTTTTTTTTTTTTGCTTTATAGAAATGTTAAAGTGGGTTATGAGTATAACATATCAGTTCAGATTATCTGCCTAAATAAATATAATATACTAGGGATTGTCCGGTTTAAAAATTAACATGGTAAATATGCAATGATTTTTAGCTTACTGAATAATTATGATTAATTATTACATAAATTTGATGTTTATAGTAATAATTATCTAGGTTAGATGACTAAACATTTATAGCAAATTGTTGAACATATACAATATTATATGGAAAAAAAAATAGATCGTTCATAAGATTAAAGCATATATAGAAGATATCTCTTTTGACACAAATCCCTAACTTGTATGTCTTTATCAATATTCACCACGGTTTCCTAAGAAAAATGATTGATCGTCTTTTTTTCTTGCGTAAAACACATTTGTAAAAAAAAAACTATTGGTCAGGAAAAATTGTAATATGCTTTTAATTCTATCGAGACACATATATCATCTGTTTGAATGCATTTTTGTATTTGTTTTATTAGAACCTTTAATCCTAGTAAGAGAATAATTGATGTTTTAATGTATTTTTGTCTCATTTTCTTTATTGTTTGTTGTAATTTTTAAAAAATCAACATAATAAAATATGCAATAATTTCTACCTTCTAAAATAAGATGTTACATAAATTTGGTGTTTATATAAATAAGTATATAGGTTAAAAGACTAAACATCATTATATATACAATAATTTTATTTATGAAGATAATTTCATGTTACTTATCTAATTTAAGATTACTATTACCATTACACTTTTATTTTAAAGTCATTTCAAAAATCACAAAATTTAAGGGACAAATGTCAAAAGCTATGAAATTATAAGGTTGTAAATAAAAGAAATAATACGTGTCTTATCTTTTAAAAGAATGTTGGGTTTTGAAAACCTTAACCTATTATATAGATTTAAATTAAATAAGCCTAATTAACCGACGCTAGATACTTCAAAAGAAAGATTCTTTAACCTTTTAAATCTCCGTCATTCACGGCATGTGCGACCAGTGAGAGTTCATGTAAAGTTTCTTGTGTTGGGTGTAGAATTAAATATTGGAAAAAGCTTTCTTCTTCTTTCCGATCTCAGTAATATTGGGCAATTTATCATAGGAGATGGTTCACAATTTTGTGACTAGTTAGGTGAAGTGTGCGAATCTCGTTTCAATAGCGAGAATCTATTTTCATTCATTTTTTTTGGCTATTGTACATTTGTACTAATAAGTGTATCGTGGTGCAATAAACTCATATATAATGAACTGCACTTTGAAGTGTAGCCCTGACCAGACTTCACAAATTTCAAAAGGTAGAAGAATCATTTCACGTGGTGTGAGGCGACTTAAATATATTATCTTGTAGGGTAAAAATAATTTTGATTATATATAGGCACTTTTTAATCCATCGTTGGGAGAATATCAATTATACTTTAAAGTTTAAACTTTATATTATAATTTAGCCAGACTCTCATTGTCCGATAACCACAGAATAATTTAGGTTCGGGAAATGAAGCCACCATGTAAAAAGTAGAGCTACCACCAGTTCACAACCATCCAATGTTATTCTTGTTGGAACTTATTTTTATTAGTCGCCCAAGATGCTTTTCTCGTTCTTTCGCTATGATGTATGGCTTATGGGATCTTTGGACTCGTCTCACAAGCATTATTTCGTAAAATACTTACATGTCAAAAATAAAATATGTAAATGAAACATAGAGATTCAAAGTGTTTCAGGTTGTATCGCTCTGCAAAAAAAAAAAAAAAAAAAAACTGGGTTGTATCTTGTATGATATGCAAAAAATTAAGGCATAACGATCAATTCTGTTTTTTTTTTTTTTTGCTCTGATCCGTTTAAAAGTCGTATTGATTAGTCTTCTCCTTAAATTTGTAACGGCCCACTATAGTGGAATCTTCTCCTTAAATTTGTAACGGCCCACTATAGTGGAATCTTCTCCTTAAATTTGTAACTACTCTACTGAATGAGCATTATTCAGTTTCAAGAGAGGCTATAGTGGGAACACTAGCCTTTATGCATTTCATTCTCATCAGAAAAAACTCTAGCAATCCACCTTCATTTTTCCGCAAAATCGAGAGTACAGTGATATGCTTACGTTTAAATCCGGAAATTAATTTTGTAAGAGCACATGCAATCATAGTAGTATATTAGTACTTAAGAGTCGATCTACCGAAGAATAGAGGTGTTCTGTTACAAATTTATAAACTCAAACTTAGCTAAGACAGAGATATTAATAGCAAGATAATTCAAAAATGGAGAATCGAAATACACAATAGATTAACAATTTTAGAGACTTAAAATCCGTTATGATACTCAAATCTTAGCTTGGAGGTATAATCATTCCATTTTCGTAGCTGGAATTTGGCTCGGGCCATTTGAGGTTTCCTTTGAGCAAAGTGATATTATGTGTGTTATGCTTCGTCATCAAGGCTTGGTGTCTCATGTTCCGTGTCTTTTGGTGTACATCTCCTTTGAATGGACTCAAATCTTTTTGAAGACGATTTTGAGTTGTTTGTCCACAACCAAACGTCTTGATTCCTATAATATCAAGTATGAAAGTTCTTGCAAAACACTTAAAATCACTTGTTAATGTTTTCTTATATCTATCAAAAATAAGTATCGAGTTCCAAGATTGTTTAAGATAACTCATCAAACGTATTAGATCTTATTGAAAGATCCAAATTTATTTGAACGTTCCAACCCAAGTGAAACGTTAGAAACGTTAAGCAATAATTGATTAGATGTGACATTCATTTTTAAAAAAGAAACAAGTTCATCGAACCAAAACCGCCAAATTCGAATTACAAAGTTCCTTAGATAATTAGCCTCTTTAGAATAAATTATAGAGATGTAGAGAACATTAATCAAGGTTCTATAGTAATACACTTATAAATCGTGTTTGGTTCACATATCTTGTTAACTTGAATTGAAACCTGATTTTTGAGTTAAAAACTGATTTTTGAATAAACAAAGGAGAAGGAAGGATCACTAAGTGTAGAATGGACCAATACATCTGGTGTGTGTGTGTGTGCGCGCGCGCGCGTCAGATGAAGATTCTCCAGCCCTTGATGCATTGTATAATGGCCGCAGAAGACTTGAACCGATGTGTTTTGATGCATGATGCGTAGGAGAAATATTGTAACATATGATGTGTCTCGAGCTTTAACAATTAGTATAGATAAATGATCATGTTAACATGGAATTGTTAACTACACTATGAAGTGTAAAGAAACAAATCAAGCTAGAACAAAATGTGAATGTTGTTTTGTGATTAATAAGAAAGTAAAAATAAAAAGTAGAATTAAATAGATGTAAATTCAAGGATATTCGCAGAGAATCATGCAATGATAAGATATATTGATTTTAAAGATTTAGACAAAAACCGTCGAGAACGCAGAAGGTATAGTCTTCCCATTTTTGGTTCCATAGGTTCAAGTTTTGATGGTTATATTACAACAACAAAGCATGTTTAGAGTTGGTCAAGTTATAATAAAGTTCACTATACTTTTTGCTCAACTTTCACATGTTAAGATCACGTCTAGCTCATCGAATACTATTTCATCTAAATACATGCGACACTTTCTATTGTCCTAAGATCAAACGGTTAAACAATCATTGAGAATAAGATACAGAAAAGCCAAAAAAGGACAACTGAAAGTTCAATCAGACTAAAAAACATTCAGGTTTTGTGACTATCAGACCAGTAAGCCCGATTGACATGCATTGGTGATGTCACCATTGGGTTTCTTGCAAACCAAACAATAGTACTAGATTTTTTTTTCTTCATTGAATGAGACAACGTGCGAATCCCAGTTCTGGTAGAAATCCTAAATCCAGGAAGAATGGTTAAAATGGAGAGGATTCGGATCCGATCAGCTTCAAAATGTGACAATTTTAAATGGAACCAAGAAATCAGCTGTACTCAATTTTTCTCACTCAGCTCTTGCAGGGTTCTCCATCAGGGTTGATTTATCTTCAAGATTTCAGTGAGACATAGAAGACGAAAATTACAATTATTGCTATAAGAATCAATGCACCGAAGCTTCCCTCAGTGTGTCCGACACAAGATAAAAGGTATATACAAGAGGCGATTTAAAAAAAACAAAAAACAAAAAAGAGGGAAACTTGAATTGAAGGAAGATGATAACATGTAAAAGAGAATGTGGCAGAGTCGACTAATCTGATAAACATATGTTGTTGCCTTTCCAACTTCTAAGAACTCTCATGGAGCTTCCAAATTATAAACCCCCCGCATTTGTTGTCGCCTTTTCTACTCTCTTTCCCCGAAAGGCTTATCTCGGGTTGTGAAGAGCTACAAATCCATATGAAAGAGTTAATTAAATCCGTGAAAAGTTAAGAGCTTTTCAGAAGTTTAACACTACGAATTCCGAGTTTCAGAGACAGAAAGTTGACAACTTGAGAAAACATGAAACATTGAACGCAATGAATCCTAGCGATGGATTTAGTATGAGATGCAAGAACTTTTAACTAAAGTATTGCAGATGAAACCGATGCAGCAATCAGATATTCTGAAACAAAGAGAAAGTTTCAACAGTTAACAGAAACACTCAAATATTATTACCTTTTTCATTCTCTTCAAAAGAACCGTGACCTCCGCTCAGCAGGCTTGAGAATTTGGAAAGAACACATTAAACTTTCATCGACACTCATCATTGCGCCCGCATTGTCAAACTCACCACAGTAGTTTGGAGCAGAAAATATAGTCACAAGCTGTCTATCAGCAAAGAACTCATACCCATCTTCTACAACCTGTGGGGACATTATAATTTCTTACGCAGCAGATCCAAATAGCAAACCATAACAAAATAGAGGAAACATGTATATAACGTAATGAACCTGGTGGGCACGACAGACTAAATCCATATCGTTTTTTATTAGAAACTCAGCGACTTTGTCAGCACCAAAAGTGTAAGAGACTCCGCGATCATTCATCCCCCAGCCTTTGACGTCTTTACTAGGATCAGACCAAAGAAGGTCACAGAGCAAACCAGAGTCCGGAACATCGGTTGGACGCTCTATATTCTTAATCTGTTCCACATTAGTCAAATCGGGAGAAAGTCCACCATGCATACAAAGTATCTTTTCGTCTATGACAGCAGCCACGGGAAGACAGTTAAAAGAGTCTGTAAATACTTTCCAGAGCTTCACGCTAAATCTTCGTTTACATTCGTCATAGAATCCGTAAATTCTGTTAATAGACGCACATTCGTGGTTTCCCCTTAAGAGAAAAAAGTTCTCGGGGTATTTGATCTTGTAGGCAAGCATAAGACATATAGTCTCCAAACTCTGCTTACCACGGTCAACGTAATCTCCTAAGAATAAATAGTTTGCTGCAGGAGGGAAACCTCCGTACTCGAAAAGCCTCAACAAATCTGAGTACTGACCGTGAATATCACCTGTAAACAACACAAATACAAAGAAGAATGTTACACATCAACCTAGGAATCCAAAGAAAGCAATACAAGGAGTTGATATCTTTCAGAACAAAGATCAAAAACAACTTTCTTCTTCTCGCATAGCGGTACAAGCTCTATTACCATTAAGCCCTTATAGATTCTCTAAGGAAGATTTCAAAAACTCCAAGAACAGGGTTAAGCCCAACAAACACATCTATCATTAAGTGACATTAATTGGTAAAAGTTCTCCCACCACTTTAGTATTCTTCAACCTCATGAGGTCACACACCAATCAAACAAAGCATTCTACATTCTCTCAGAAATTCAATTCTCTTCGTTTCTACAAACATCTCTGACCAAACTCATTCATGTTTTTCACAAAACTAGACTTATCTCCAAGGAAAATTGCTAGAACAACTAAAACTGGCAACTTTATTCAGTAAAAAACAAAATAGGAAAAAGGGCAATCAAACACAGAATCATAAAAATATCATCAGATCCCAAATCGAACAAACACAAAGGTGGAAATCGGAGAGAGATTGTTTATAATTACCACAGATCTTGACAGGGGCATCGAGCTCAAGGAGACTGGGCTGTTGAAGGAAAATCTCTTTAGAGACAAAGCAAAGCTGACGGATCTCAGACTCGTTGAGCATAGGCTGCTTTGGCCCAGGCTTAGGGCTTCTGATGTCCAACAAGCGTCGAATCATGTCGTCGAGAGCATCAGGGTCCATGCTTCCTTGCCCTTGTTGCGCCATTCACTACCAACCCAAGTTTCAATTTTTCGGATAGGATTCGATCGCCCCAAAAAGACGACAAATTTTTAAAATCTGAATCGAAAAGTTTTGCGATTTCGTTTTCTTTCGAGTAAATTTCTCTGATTTGGCAATCTCTGGGCTCTTTCCCTTACGCAGGGGACCAAATAACTATTGGCTTATTGCCTTTGTTTTCATTTTCCCTTTCGTTTCTCATATCTTCGAAATATAATTTTCAATACTAATTTTACTTTAAAATAAAAAGGGTGAATTTGCCTAATATACATATTGAGAGGTTAATAATAAAAAAAATAGCTATGAAGATGGGAATTTAACTAAATGACTTAATGTGTTTCCAATTTTGTCCTTTTTCACCTTCTATCTCAAATTTCGTTGCTATGTCGGAGTCACCGGCCACGAAACGTCGATCTTAAACGACCACCGCCACAATCTCCCAAACCATAACCACCATGTCAGAGCCACGGCCAGGACCGAGATTTCGTCCTCCTCCGCCATAACCACCAGCATGGTCTCCTTCGTCATCCCATTGGTTCCAATCGTAATCACCACCACCATGATTTCTGAAACAACCATCGCCATGCCGGAGCTACGATCACGACCTTGATTTCCTCCTCTGTGCCATAATCACGACTGCTATTTTCTCCTCGCCGGCGTGACGACTACTTCCGGCCACCGTAAACACGAAATCTGGATACGCAAGCATCGGTTTCACTTGTGTCAAGCGTGACCCAATTGTCACCTTTCATTTCTACTCTTTACTCATCCACTGAAGAATTATTAAAATCACGTGTTCAAAATTACTTCTTCTGCCATTCAGGTTAATTTTGTCATTTTTACATATTACACACTGTGTATCGTAGACAACACTACTCACTTAATTATCATTTTTTTTTTGTATATAGCTGCCAATTTCTCAAATAAAAATTCACTTAGACCAAAGAAAAAAAAAATTAAAGTTAAGTCTTATTTGTTTTACTATAAAGAAAAATATTTTATTAATGAAACCTGTAAAGGTAAAATAAAAATGTTTTTAACAACTAAATATTTCATTATAATATATCTTCACCATTTATTATTCAATCCGGTGGTGGCGAATTGCTTGTAAACTATGATTTCAAAACGTTTTAGAATTATGCTTAATAAAAATAGAAATTTACATAATATACCTTAAGTGTAAAACTAAGAGCATGCACACCCATAAACCTTGATGAGTATCATTTGCAATTTTTTATTATTAATTTATATATTTGTTTATTATTTGAGATTTCTTATGATACTTGTAAAAAATCTCTTCCAGCGGTGATACCGGTCTGAGTATCATTAAAAAAAAAATTAATTAATTATTGTATGAGGAGCATGATCAACGGTGATACTTCGTACAAATTCGGATAAATTGTCCGGATAAATTTTTGTACCTCCAAATTAGGAGCTTCCTTCTCCTTGTACAAATTCGCATAAATTGTCCAGAGTCCCATCGTCTCGTTCGTCTTCTTTAATCATATTGTGCAATATGATACATGCTCTCATTACCTTGCCTATTCTTTCTTTATCCCAAAAAGAGCTGGATTTCGAATAATAGCAAACCAAATTAAATGTTTGCAAAGTGGATAATAATAAAACTTGAAAGAAACTAAAAAGAAACTTAAAAGAAATTTATAGAGTTTTCTTGTTTGGGAATGAAAAGAAAATGAGAACAAGTTTTGGTAATGAGAAGAGTTTGGTTAGAAGAGATTGAGAAGAGTTTTTGTAATGGTAATGAGAGGATTGCCAAATTCTTTCAAGTAATGAGAGGATTGAGTTTTGGTAATGGGAGGAGTGAGAAGTGTTTTGCAATGAAGTGAGAAAGAACTTATATAATGAAATGAGAACATTTTAGCCGAACATATTACAAAAGTTGGTACATAGACAATATTACAAGAGTTTGGTACAACCACCAAAACATATTACATTTTAGCCGAACATATTACAAGAGTTTGGTAAGCTCCAGTGCTTCCTCTCCTTATCGAAGTGCTCCAGTGTTTCCTCTCCTTATCGATAAGCTCCAGTGCTTCCTCTCCAGAGGGTAGCCCAAGAACAAGATAGTGATCCACAAAACTCTCCATTTCTATCTTCTTCTATGCCAGACCACACTACTGCAGAAAACCACGAAGGAGTAAGTAATTTAAAAAGATTCACAACTTCAGTTGCACAACAACAGATACAATCCAAGTGACGAACAAAAATTTTAGGGGAAGTAATCTCTAAAACCCCAAACCAAACATTTTATTCTAAAACACCCCATTTATAAAACAGAATTTTGTTTTGATTTATTTTAAAAGGAAAATGTGGTTAAAGACAAGTAAACCCTTAATGAATGAGAGAAACTACAAACCCAACCATAATAAAATCGGGTTACCCACCCAACCATGATAAAATCGGGTTACCCACCCAACTCAAATTAATCTATGTTTTTTTTATACAAAGCAAATCCCTAAAAATTCTTTAAAATCTCCATCTTCTTCACGCCTCTATTGTGCTCTGCTCTCAATCCTCTTTTCCCCTTGCCTCGCCAACATCTTCCTCTTTTCTCAAACTTTTTTCTCAAATTATTTTGTCGTTTCCTCTTTTTCTTTTTCTCTGATTTTCAAAGGCGATTCCGGCGATTCTTCTTCATCTCCGTCTCACCATCTTTTCAAGGTAACCGACACTTCTTCAATTTAAGAGAATGGGTTTTGATTTTGAATTGGTTTTTGGTTGCAAGAAGGGTTATGAGGTTTTTATTTGTAGTAGGATTTTGATTTCAAATGGTGATGTGTTTTGATATGAATGGATATGTTTTGAGTTTGAAATTAGGGATTGATATAAAACCCAATTTGGGGATTTTGATTTCAAATGGGTTTTGGATTTTGATTTGTACTACGATTTGGTTTAAAAATTTGGATTTAAAGAATTTGTGTACTTACAAATGATTTTTGAGTTTGAGTAAGAACATGTTTCTGAGTTTTTGGATTTGGTGCAGAGGAAAAGCTTGTTTGGACTTGAATTGTCCAAATTGAAAGTATTGTTCTTAGGGGTTGATGAGGGAATATGTCGCTCCATGTTTGTTGTGATATAAGTGAGTGGTGGCCATGTCTTTTTAAATCTCTTTGAAAAATTTTGATACTACATAAAAAAACTACCAGTAAGCTTCCAAAGTCAAAAGTTTCTTTATTGGTTTCAGGCAAACAAATGTTGATTATTATGTTTGATATATGTATGTTTAGGTTTGAAGGCATTTATGCATGGAGATGAGTAGTAGGTGGAGAGTGATGGTTAGTGATATACAAAGGAATGAGTTATGGAAGTCTTGTGGTGAATCACGTGACATCGTAGAGAAACAAGTGGTGTGTCACACTAATCCAAATTAGAGGCATTTATAATATCAAGACAGAGTTAAAGTTCCAAGCGCTCTGTTAGAGACTTATTTTGGTGGGAACAAGGTTTATGTTTTCTTGGTGGTCACTAGTATGGAAACATATGGTTACTTGAATAGACAAAAGAATTTGGTAAGCTTTTTCATTAGGAGGATCCATTTGGAAGGGTTAAGAAATGAATCGTTTGAAGCCACTATAGAGCGTTCAGGAGCAGATGTTGTGGGTGGAGACTACTCATAAGGGAATCAGTTTAGGGTGTAGCCGCGAGGAATTAATCGCTACAATAAAAAAATCCAAGAAGGCAGCGAGTAACGCTTCGAGTAGTAAAAAGGCTTCCAGGAGTAACAGTGGAAGTATTAATCAAAGGAGTGGGTCAGAATCTGTAAAGAAGAGAAATGTTGGAGCTGACCCCAAACAGGCTGGAAAGAAGAGAAAGAATGTGAATGTGGCTACTAAGACGACGAAGATATCGAAGAAGTGAGACTGTGTTAGGTTGTAAAAATGTTGATCTATTTGTTTGATACTTTTTAATGTTTTTGTGGTCTCTTGGTACTTGGTCTCGTAGGATAATGTCAGGTATTGTAAGTATTAAGTGTTGCTATTCTTGTTTTTAAAAGAAATGGTATAACTGGTATAACTGGTATAACTGCAAAATAAACCTCCTAATGAGTCGACAGGAGAAAAAAAAAAAAAAAAAACAATAATAATGAAAACGTGCAAAATATGTGGTTGCATCAAAAAAAAAATTAATAAAAAACAGCATATTTAACATGTGAGCCATCTTTTGAATAAAAAACTGTTAAAATTTTACTCATAGTCATACTTAGTATTTGAGTAGTCCCCTTTAACACATAGTCATACTTTGATGCTTTTTACATTTTATTAGTCATACCTAGGTGAAAGTATAATTTTTCTAGTAGGACTGATCGGATTAATTCATTTCAACTTAGTTTACATTGTTTTCTATTTTAAAATCTATGAAAACAAAATTTTTCAATGTTTGACTTAAAAACTAGTGCTTCTACTCATACATTACCTTACATTTACATAGGTGTAAGCTATGATTTTAGTAAAAAGTTTGGTTTTCATAAATTTTTAAATTTTCACAGTACTAAGTATTAATAAGTATAAAACGTAGTAGTATTAGACAGAGAGATGTGCGTGTAGTAGTGGTACCAAATACGTAGTAGTATAAGACAGAGACATAACACAGTCATACTCAGTTATACCTAGTAGTACCAAACAGAGAATTGTCCCAAAAACTCATTACAAATATTTAACACAGTCATACGCAGTTATACCTAGTAGTACCAAACAGAGAGTTGTACCAAAAACTCATTACAAACATTTAACACAGTCATACGCAGTTATACCTAGTAGTACCAAACAGAGAGTTGTCCCAAAAACCCATTACAAACACATAACACAGTCATACGCAGTTATACCTAGTAGTACCAAACAGAGAGTTGTCCCAAAAACCCATTACAAACACATAACACAGTCATACGCAGTTATACCTAGTAGTACCAAACAGAGAGACTTACCTAAATCGGATTAGACGTACTACGTTCACCACCTAAATAGTCTCACAGTCATACCTAGTAGTATGTATTATTACCAGGCAGAGAGAATTACCTAGTTCGGATTCGTATCTCTCGGCCAACGAGCGATGCGTACGGTAGAATTGTTCTACCATAGCTACAAGCTCAGGCCTTTTCTTGTAATACATCTCAGCTCGTGCGGCGAAAGAATCTGCATCCTCATCAATCACTCTCAGCATTTCCTTTGTCTTTTCATCCAATTCTTCAATTACAAAAAAATCAAGATTCACTATGTCAAATCTCAATAAAATTAAACACTTTACAACTATTATAACAAAGCGTTACAACTCTTAAAAGCCAATTTCAACAAGAAAACTAAAAAAAGGCAATACCTTTGCAAGAACCATACCACCAAATTCAAAATTTCAATTTTGACATTTGCAATGGAATTAAACACTTTTATCACAAAATCGTAACAAAAAAATTGGAATTCAAAAGATAATCCCAAATCTTACTGAGTAATTAGTCTATTTTAGTACCCCAAATTCAACAAGCAAAAGGCAACATCTTTGAATAAATCCATAGATTCACACATATACCAAAACCAACACTTGGATTATAACATAGATTCACAAAAGAGAGGTTTTTTCTTAAAACCCAGAAAGAGATGAACTTACCAGAGAGAGTAGAATGAAGCCATGGAGAGAAATTTGTCGTGTTGTGATTTCCAATCCACCACCATTTTGATGACTCCATCACCATTTTTCACTCTTTCTTTAAACTTTCTCCACTCAAAAACACATAAACCAAACAGATTCTTCAGTTATCTTTCACACACTGAAAAATCCAATCAAAGACTCACTCTTTGATTAGAATCAACAACAACAACTGAAAACAGAGTACACAGAAACAGAGACTCGAAAATTACCAACCTCAGTGACGAATTCCGTTTACAGAGACTAAAAACGGCGCCGTTTTCTTTCGTCTTTCTCTTCTTCTTCTTCTTCTTCTTCTTCTTTGCCTTCTTGATTTTGAAGAGAAATGCAAAGCTCTGTTTTTTTTTTTTTCAAGATCCCCACCGTGCCCAGATTTGAGGAAGAAGGAGAGGGGACTTTAAGTTTTGCCACGTGGTAACATTCCATTGGATAAAAAACTTTCTGGTAGTTGTTATTAATTAAATGATTTTTATTTATTTTTTAATTAAATAAAGAAGGGGTAAAGAGGAGAAAAGAAAGGAGATAAATGGGTTAGGATTTTAAAGATTAAGGTGGGGTTTTATGATTATTTGATTTATTTTTAGGGTTTTTGAGATTACTTCCCAAATTTTAGGCTTCAGAACATTATAGAATGTACAAGATAAATACATGACCAAACAATCGTAACCATGAAACGCAATTCAGGGTCTTTCTTGCTCTTACCCTAGCCAATTACACTAATAAACCTGAACAGTCTTACAAGAAACTAACAGCCAATGCAGGAGGAGGAAAGAAATAGATAATATGCATCTCAGAATGAACTCTAAAACGTAATTCCAAAAGAGAAAATTGTTGACATAGCAAAATTAAACCCTATGACGAAGCTTTTCAATTACAGAGCAAGAAAATAGTCTCTCTTTTCGTTTCCTAACCCCATCAAGTATCAAATAGATGAGTCTAAGTTCTTAAGGCTATGAAGTCGGAAATTAACTTAAAACCTCAATGAAAACTTGGATTGTTCATTATTCCGAATCAATTACGATTCACAGCAATCAAAAATATAAAATTCATCATGTCGAAACGATTCCAAGCCGCTAAATTATTGAAAATCGAGACTAAAACCCTCAAATTCTATCAAATTTTCCCTGGGAGACATCAGAAACGTATAAATCCGATCACAATTGTCTCCGATTGAAGTGAAATTATTAAGAACCACAGGGAAACCCTAGAACTAGAAGCTTCTTTCTCAACGAAATTATCGAGCGAATAAACATAACACAATTTGACAATCACCCATTTCAGACAAAATTACACTTATCAGAAACCCTAAATCGAAAAATTTCCTTCAACATAAACCCTAAATAACTACAATTCAGAGAGATAAGAGACTTATCTTCATTGCTAAACTGCGATTTCTTGTTTGGGTCGACATGCAATCGATTCATGAAACCTCAAATCTTCGACGATTCATCAGAGAGAGAGAGAGAGGAAGAGAATCGATTCACCAAAGAAAGAGATTTATCGACGAAGAAGTTTTACGGGATAAATAGATCCGATTACATGAAGAAAGAGCTCCGATTCACCCGAGAAGAAGATGAATTGGCGAGCTCCTTTTTCATCGCCACAGAGGAACACGAAGAAGAGAGAAAAGTTGTTTGGGAAATGACTTTAATTTTTTTTTTCCCCGACTCCACCAACACAAAAAACACGGTTCCAATAAAAATGTGACACCTGGCAAGTGATACCGTCTCAAACAGATCACTCGGTTGAGACGTATCAGGCCATTTTTGATTTAAAGATCCATTTTCATTTAAATTTGGGCATTTGATACCCATCAGATATCATGAGTGGGGGTGCTCTAACTACTCAAAATACCACAATCCAATTCTTCTTCATCTCTCTCCTACTTCAAAATACTATTTTGTCCCTCTTTTAATTCATTTCTCTTTTTCTCTCATTCTTCTTCACGTGAATCTCAGTCTTTCTCTTCTCTTTCTTTCTCCTTCACATACCATTTCTATCTCTGCCTCTCTCTTTCAATGGCGGAAATGTAGCGGTGGATGGTGATGACAACGTCGAAGACAACGGCGTGGACAAAATGATTGCGGGAAAAAATGGCGGTGGACAAGATTGTGACGGATACAACGGCGGTGGACGGCGACAGCGACGGTAGTAGACAACAGTCGGCGATGGACAATCAATGGAAGGGTTTATTTGTCTTTTCAACAATGTTAAATAGTGTTGTGTGATAATTTTTGAAAGCTCAAATGTGTGGTATTTTTTGAAAGGTCATTTCTAAGATGATATTTATTATGATTCTCCTTAATAAAAACTCAAAAAGAAAATAAAAATAATACTATTTTTTTTAAAAGACCTAAACATGGGTCTAAAAATATTGATCTTGCCCTCACTAAAAACAGAAACGTTATAATCTACTTATCTTCTTTAAATAATAAAGATTCTACAGAAACTAATTAGTGTAATGTTATTTAGAGATCAGAAATCACAAAGCTCTTTCGTTTGTAGTATTTTGGAATTTAAAATTCTTTTCAATAAGAAATGATTTGGAACTCAAACGTTGACTTAAAATTTTCATTAGTATTATGAACACACACTCGTGCATGCGATTGGTTAGTTTTGCAAGTTGGCTAATATGACGTTTTTCTCCACCACAGCACCACTCCTTTTATCTTTCTTCTTGTAATGATACTCAGAAATCATTTAAATTGGTCGGTTCAAAACAACCTAGAATCTGGCCATTATTTTTCGTCTGACCTAAGTGGGGTACGATGCTCTTAGTATATGATAATGACTGCACTTCTCTTGCATTTTCATTTGTGGTAATTGAAGGAGCCAAATTAATTGGTCAGCATTGTTTTTTCTATGATATTGAGAACAAATTGATTCAATATCCATTTTGTAACAAAAAAAATTGCACCCAGTATTTCAATGTATTATTGACGTTAAAGTAAAAAAAGGATTTGGAACTTGGTTAATTGATAAGAAATAAATCAATTCGATCAAAACAAGACAAGACGAACCGGCCTAAACCGGAGATGAAAAAAGAAATAGAGGATGATACTTTATAAACCAGAAATGCACACACACCAACGCAAGAAGAAGAAGAAGAGATAAAAAAAAAAAAAAAGCACCACCAGATTCTAAGTGTACTACTAACAAGCTTTACTTACTAAAGAATCTGACAAGCTTTAACTGAACACAAACCCCAACCGAAGAGCATAAAAACAGAATGTATTCTACATGGTCTTGCATAGTTACGTTTCATCAGCCAAAACTTGAATAAAAAAAGAAAAAGAGAAGCCAGTGATAAGAAAGTTTGAATCTTTGAAGAGGCAACAAGCGAAAAAAAACAGTTTACCTTTCGTTTAGGTAGAGCAACATGCTCGTTTCGCACCTCCATATGTGTCATCGACGTTAATTGTAGTACCTTGACCAGGAATTGCGGAGTTAGCTGCTGCTGCTTCTTGTGCAGCAAGTGCCTTTTTGCTTATGATATGGTAGATCTCTCCTAAGATGGTCGTAAACGCTTTCTCGACATTGGTTGCTTCAAGCGCTGATGTCTCCAAGAAAGAGAGACCTTCCTTCTCGGCCAAACTCTGACCATCTTCCTCAGCAACGGATCTCAAATGGTTCAGATCAGATTTGTTCCCAGCCATCATGATCACAATGTTGGAATCTGCATGGTCTCTAAGTTCGCGTAGCCACCTTAAGACATTGTCAAACGTCTGTCTCTTGGTGATATCGTAAACAAGAAGTGCACCAACTGCGCCTCTGTAATAAGCGCTCGTGATTGCCCTGTACCTCTCTTGACCTGCAGTATCCCAGATCTGTGCCTTAATCGTTTTTCCTTCCACCTGTGTATCCACAATACAATCACAGTTAGAAACAGTTAGATCTCCCAAGATTTACGAACAAGATTACTAATGTTCCAACTATCGAAAGTTTTCCCCAGTTGTTAAAACCATCTCTGTCAATCCATCTCTCTGTATGCATATATATCTAATATGTGTTAATGTGTATTATAAATTTCTCTTCTTGTAAATTTATTGGTTGACTTCAAAAGGGTTAAAAGGTGGACTAAGCCATGCATGACAACTACAGCAAATTATTGAGGACAAGTTGTGAGAATCTACTTTTTTTTTAATTGGCCCTCACGACCTTCCATTTATAGTCTTAAAACTAAGCAAAAGCATCAACCAGCACATCAAAGATTCTGTCTTGAAAAGCATAATTGCAGCTAGGAATACCAGAATTCTACACTACACTAGTAATGAGATGATGCAAGTAATCTAAAAAGCATATTGCAGCTAGGAATTTCGCTTCACAAGTTTCTAAATCTATGTATACCAGAGAAAGTATCCCAAAACCATAGCTTTAAATCTCTATTCACATTTCTTTGATTCTGAATTCCACACCATAACAGGTAATTAAAGATATCGAATTTCACCTGAGTAGTTCTGGTGGCGAATTCGACACCGATAGTGGATTTAGATTCCAAGCAAAACTCATTCCTGGTGAATCTCGACAAAATGTTCGATTTCCCAACACCCGAATCACCAATCAACACGATCTTAAACAAATAATCATATTCCTGATCTACCCTATTCGCCATTTTTTTTACCTTTTCCGATCTCGTAATCAACCTACACATTCAAAAAAAACCCAAATCAATCACAGATCCAACGAAATTAAGACGATTCCAAAGTAAATCCGAAGATCGTGTACCACTTTTCGCTGGCGGATGAATCGAGATTTCGAATTTCAGATCTGTGCTTCTTTTTTTTAACAATCTATGAATGAATGAAGTTTTCTCCCACAATCAATGGTGGGAAATGGGAAATTCTGAATTTGTTTCTTCTTTTCTCTTCTTCTTATTCTTCGAGAGAGAGAAAGGAGAAATAAAAGTGTATATATACGTCTATGTATGCGCGTGGTATACGTATATATGTGTGAGTGGAGAGAAACGACGACGTGTTGCAGAAATGGACAAAGGTTCCAGTTATGGTGCTGATGTGGCAGTTGATGATTCATAAGCAGCCTGGCGAAAAGTAAAAGCATGTTCCAAGGAGAGGATTTTTAAATATTTGAGCTCCCCAAATTGCATAGTGCAATGATTGTCTTGTGGGTGTGTGGCAATGGTGAGAAATCGATGTTTAAATTATCATTAGACGTTCGACACACAGCAAAATAATTATTAGACATTACTTGGATGATCGTATAGTGTTTGGCGTCGAATGATTTAACCAAACACTAGGGGTGGACATTCAGGTATCTGTTCGGGTTCATATCGCGTATTTCGGTTTTTATGGTATTCGGGTTTAGAGATATACTCATTCCGTTCCAATATGTAAGTAGTTTTGGCTAAAAGCACGGTGTTTAAGAAACTACTTTTTCTTATAAAAAATATCATTTAATATACATAATAAATATAATTTAATCAAACCTAAAAAAGACTACAAAATATTATTGGTCACACAGTATTCAATAAAGATGAAAAATACCTAGGATTCTCAAAACAACTTATATTTCGAAACAAAAATAAACACCCAAAAAACTTATATTTTGGAACGGAGGGAGTAATATCTATTCGGGTATTAAAAAACTTTTAATTGGGCTCGGCTCCAATTCGGATCGGATTATCCGTAATAGTAAAAAATTGTCGAAAATATTCAAAAACTACTCGGAAATTTTATAATTTACTCACTTTCTTTTTAATACCCTAAATAAAATAACAAATTTTTGTTGTGCTAGTTCAAATAATAACATAAATTTGGGTATTTTTATCGAAATGTATACACAATATGCGAATCAATAAAAAAAACATTGAAAAAACTATAAAAAATTACATAAACTACATGAACATACCGGACCTTAACTCTAAATATACTTTTGTTTGTTTATGTTTCGTATATTTCGGGTACCCATTCGGTTCTCGGTTTAGTTCGGGTTCGATTTCGGATTTTGGCTCCGTTTGGATATTTTAGAGAATCGGTTCGGGTAATTTATATCGGGTTCGGTTCGGTATTTCGGTTTTGGATTTTTGCCCACCCCTACTAAAAACTATTCAAAAATTAACTAAACATTTTTTTTTAATTTGGTTTTATAATTTGTATATTACAGATTAAAAAAAAAACTAAATGATGTTTCAGTATATTATTTTAACTGGGATTTTTATTCATTTTTGGTCAAACGAAGATTTTTTTGATATACTTAAGATTCTAAATATCCATGAAAAGATTATACAAAAAGGCTACAAAGAGCCAAAATTGGTTAAACATATGTGCTTGTAGAATAACGCCGCATGAAACCGATAAAAAAGGGATAATTTTTCAATCTGCCATAATGTTCGAAAGACCTTTTCAAATCTTCCAAAAATTGAAATCTCTTTCTAAATCAGCCACAATCCACATGAACGTCTATTGTGTAAAGACAAAATTAGCCTCATAAATAATAACCAATTAGTTTAGTGGGTCACCATTGTCTTTTCTTCCGTCTTATATTTCTTGTCCTCCGTCTTGTATTTCTTGTCCTCTGATGGTCACCGTCTCTGGCTATGTCCACCAGCGTCTCTGACATCGTGGTGGTAGATAAATACTAGTAGACTGTAGTGGTAGACTTATTATAGTGGTGGTAGATTTATACTGAGTGGTAGATTTAATATTTTTTTACGGTAGACTTATTCAATCTTTTTCCTGTTTACTAGAACAATTTCCCAAAAAACATTGGTAGAGTTATTTTTTCTGTTTACCTTATGGTAGATTTGTTTTTCGGATGGTAGATTTGTTTTTCGGATGATAGACTTATTATCCGAAGATGGTTGTCATGTAGTTGTGGTAGACTTATTATCCGACGATGGTTGTTCATATAGTTGTGGTAGACTTGTTTTCTGACATAGGTACATATAGTTGTGGTAGACTTATCATCCGGAGATGGTTGTCATATAGTTGTGGTAGACTTATTATCCGACGATGGTTATTCATATAGTTGTCGTAGACTTGTTTTCTGACATAGGTTCATATAGTTGTGGTAGACTTATTATCCGGAGATGGTTGTCATATAGTTGTGGTAGACTTATTATCCGACGATGGTTGTTCATATAGTTATGGTAGACTTGTTATCTGACATAGATTATTCAAACAACGATGTTGTGGTAGACTTATTATCTGACCTAGGTTATTCAAACAACCCTGTGGTGGTAGATTTGTTATGTGACTTAGGTTTTTCGAACAACAATGTTGTGGTAGACTTGTTATGTGACTTAGGTTTTTCAAACAACAATGTTGTGGTAGACTTGTTATCTGACTTTGGCTCTTTAAACAATGTAGTGGTAGATTTGTTATTTGACTTAGCTTCTTTAAACACTGTTGCGGTTGACTTGTTATCTGATTTAGGTTCTTTAAACAATGTGGCGGTAGACTTATTATTTGACTTAGCTTCTTTGAATAATGTTGTGGTTGACTTATTATCTGACTTAGGTTCTTTAAATAATGTTGTATTAGACTTATTATCTGACTCATGGATAAAAGGTGCATTGGAGACTGAGATGGAGCAATACCAGCCAAGGAAAGAACACAAGTGTTCTAATTGTTGTCAATACGATCATACTCATACCACTAGTGAAGCTTAAATATATGTCTATTATTATGTGTGCCTTTTCAATTTTAACTTGTTTTTCCTATTTTAATGTTATAATAATTCATTCTAAAGGCATTTGGAAACAGATTATATAGCGAGCAAATTTCTAGAGTACATACCATGGCAGAACAATAAATCTACCATTACAGAACAATAAATCTACCATGGCAGAACAATAAATCTACCATGACAGAACAAACTTCCTACCAAATTAAACTACTATTACCACCGCCGAATCCAACAGATCCACGACCTCTGCCTCTTCCGCCACCACTTCTGAAGCCTCCACGTGTACCAGAATAAATCTACCAACAAATGAAAACGAATCTACCATCAAAGTAGAATAAATCTATCACAAAAAAAACTACCATACCATTGAACAGAGAATAAATCTACCATGACAGAACAAACTTTCTACCAAATTAAACTACCACCACAGCCGAATCCAACAGATCCATGACCTCCGCTTTTTTCGCCACCACCTCTGAAACCTCCATGTTCACCAAAATAAATCTACCAAAAAAAAAATATATATATACCATCAAACTAAAATAAATCTACCATCAAATAAAAATAAATCTATCATGCCATCAAACTAAAATAAATCTACCATGACAGAACAAATTTTCTACCAAATTAAACTACCACAACCGCTGAATCCAACATATCCATGACCTCTGCTTCTTTCGCCACCACCTCCGAAACCTCCACGTCCACCAGAATAAATCTACCAGCAAAGAAAAACAAATCTACCATCAAACTAAAATAAATCTACCATCAAATAAAAATAAATCTATCATGCCATCAAACTAAAATAAATCTACCATGACATAACAAATTTTCTACCAAATTAAACTACCACCACCGCCGAATCCAACAGATCCATGACCTCCGCTTCTTTCGCCACCACCTCCGAAACCTCCACGTCCACCAGAATAAATCTACCAGCAAAGAAAAACAAATCTACCATCAAACTAAAATAAATCTACCATCAAATAAAAATAAATCTATCAACACTGAAGACTTTTGCTCACACGGCGATTCAATTCTACGATGTTCAAGACCGGCTTGGTTTCGACCCAGAAGAACCATCGTTAAACATTAAGTCTCTCCGCCGCAACAACAACCGCAAAATCTTCAATTCAACAAAAAAGTTTCAATGTCGAATAAAAGAGAAAAGAAGGGAAGAAAAGAAGAAACAAAGAGAAGAGAAGTTGAGAGATGCCCGAAACTTACCTTTGGAATCGCCGGAGACGAGGAAATCGCCGGAGAAGACGAAGAGATGCGGTTGTCTTCGAGTCACCAACGCTTTTTTTTGTCGTCGAAATTTATGAAAAAAAAAGAAGAAAAAATGTTTATTAGGGTTTTATGTAAAAGTTACAAAAACCTAGTTTTTTTTATCAATGGCAGTTTCGTAATAAAATGAACTTCACAAGGTTTATAAGACTTTTCATGTGTTCACATCTCTACAAGGTTGTTTTAGTTATTAAGTGATTTTTCAAGGTTGTTTGAGTTATTATCTCTAAATTATATTAAAAAATGGGAAAGAGTCGATGGTTGAGTACCATCTTTCCATAATATTCATCGAGTTTCTCAAACAAACATGTGTTCTTTTCAAAATTGCTAGAAATCTTTCCTTTAGTCAAGAATCAAGAATTGATCTTGTCTAATAGACTGATACTTTCCCTTTAATCGCCACAAAGAAAGAAAACAAGGGATCATAATGTTTGAGAAGTGCACCTAAGAAAATGAGACTTCCACTAAATCAACTACGAAGGTTAAAAAATCTTCAAGAGGAATACAAGAAAGTGGTTCACACACACATATATATATCCAACGAGATAGTTTAGATGTTAAACCAATGTTTTTTCAAATTTGCAGTACTGGGAGCATCTATGTAAATACGAGAAATTCGAGTAAGACAATAAGTAACTCAGAATTTGACACATAGGTTTCCTCTACATACATATTATTAAAAAAAAATTATTAGATGCACTTATAAGTTTCACCTAAGTGGTGTTTCCACAAGCTCAAGATACATCTTGTTAACCGAGATTTCTAATCTCACACATTCAATGGATCTAATACATGATCCAAGAACTTCTCAATGCAAAAATAATTTTCGAGGGTATTTTTAGTCACACTTTCTAAAGTATACACAAAACTAGGGATTTTCCACGCGTTGCATGGGTTTAAAAATTAAAATGGTACAATATGCAATAATTCAGCTTATGATTAATTGTGATTTATTATTACATTTGATGTTTCTAAGTTAGAAGACTAAACATTTGTAGCAAATTGTTGGACATATACAATGTTATATGGAAAAAAGAAATAGACCGTTCATAAAATTAGAGTATATAGAAGACATCTCTTTTGGCACAAATCTCTAACTTATATGTATTTATCAATATTCACTGCGATTTCCATAAAAAATGTTTGTTCGCCTTTTTTTTCTTGCATGAAACACATTTGTAAAAAAAATAATGATTCTACAAAGACACATGCATCATCTCAACAAAGATGTTTGTTGTATCTTTATGTTTTTCGTATTAAAACCTTGAACATAGTTTGCAGTGATTTTTTAAAAATCAACATAATAATGTATGCAATAATTTCTACATTAGAAAAATTAGATATTACCTAAATTTGGTGCTTATAGTAAATAATTATATAGGTTAGAATATTAAGAATTTGTAATAAATCATTAGACATATACAATAATCTCAACAAAGATGTTGGAATGTATCTCTTTCATTTATTAAGATAATTTGATGTTAATTGTTTATTTTAAATTAATAGTATCATCACCACACTTTTATTTTTAAGAATCAATTCAAATATCCACAAAACTTAAAGGGCAAATGTCAAAATTTAGAAAACTATAAGATTGTAAATAAAAAAAATGCACATGACATCCTCTCATAACTTTAGTTTTGAGGAAACTTTAAAATATTATATAGATAGAGATAGAAATCTAAGATCATCCACATCCATAGATCTTTGAGAGATCTTAGAGGAAAATATTGATGATTTGGAAATAAAATAAATCAGAAATGGGCCTTTTATATAGGACTCGGATCCAATTTAACATGTTGAGGATATCAGATCTTCAAGTAAGACACTACACATGTGTCACAATTGTAGTGTTTATTTTGGGAAAAAAATAATTAAAAAAAAAAAAAAAAACAGGGTCGTCTCTCACTTTCTCACTTTCTCTCTTTCTCTCTTTCTCTCTTTCTCTCTTCTCTCTCTCTCGTGTTCATCGAACAAGAAGGGGAAATTTTTTTGATAAACGAAATCCGCATCTTAGACGATGTAATGACCATTACAGATCATGAGAGTGGTGTTATGAACACCAATCGGCGACGGAATCGTGGGGAAGAGGAAGATGCGGTTGTGGTAGAAGAACTGTCGGCGTAAATTGGCTCCGCCTTCCAGGATTCCGGCGATATTAACGAAGGTAATCCTCTTCCCTTCTATGGGTTTGTTTCTTTGTTCGAATTGAATGTTAATTTGGAAGGAAAGAGTCGCTTAAAAGGGAAGCAAAAAAGAGATTTGGATCATAATCGGAAAAATGGAGTTTGTAAACTTCGTCTTCTTCAATTGTTTCTCTGGTTCTAGGGTTTATATCTCATTGTTAGCTAGTTTTGATTCTTCTTATGAAGAACTAGCAGATGAGATTTGAGTTGTTATTTTATGAACGGCGATTCAAGTTTATCAATAAGATTCATTCGGTTTCCTTTATCATAGATTTTCTAATTGCATGCAATATTGGTGGATTGATAGTTTTATTAGAACCCAGAAATGAAGAATTGAGGAAGATGAAGTTGAGAGAGAAGAGTAAAGTTTGTTAAGCTTTTCATTCTATTCTGAGTTAACTCGTAAGTTTGTTACAATGTAAAATATATATAGCAATCCGGTTTAATAGATAGTGTAACCGGAAATAACAATTAAACCAATTAACCATCTAATACCCTCCCCTCAAGATGGAGTATATAGAGTATGTATACCCATCTTAGACAACAAAGTCTTGAACAATGTTGGTTGCACAACTTTGGTAAAGATATCTGCTAACTGGTTGTCAGATTTGACATGAAGAGTCTTGAGAAATCCACTTTGCAAATGTTCCCTCACAATGTGACAATCATTCTCTATGTGCTTCGTTCTTTCATGAAATACAGGATTGGATGCTATATGAAGTGCATATTGATTATCACAGAAGAGAGTTGCAGGAGTACCAGGAGGACAATGAAGATCTTGAAGCATATTAGTCAACCATATCAACTCACATGTGGCATCTGCCATGGCCCTATACTCTGCTTCAGAGCTACTCCTGGAGACAGTGGGTTGTTCTTAGCACGCCATGAAATAAGAGAATCACCTAGGAACATACAATAGCCAGTGACTGATCTTCGAGAATCTGGACAAGCTGCCCAATCAGCATCTGAAAAAGCTGTTAAACGAAGTTCAGAAGAAGCATAATAGAAGAGTCCTTGGCCTGGATCATTTTTGATGTATCTAAGCACCCTGTTTGCAGCTTGAAGATGAGCAGAAGTAGGTTTTGACATGAATTGACTCAACTTGTGCACGGCATAGGTGATGTCAGATCTAGTGTGAGTTAGATAAAGAAGCCTCCCCACAATTCTTCTATACACTGAAGGATCAGATAGCAAATCGCCAGTAGTCTCAGATAGTTTCAAATTTGGTTCCATAGGAACTGAGACAGGTTTGCAGCCCAACATACCAACATCTTCTAGAAGTTCTAAAGCATATTTTCGCTGATTAATGGAGATACCATTCTTGTTTCTAGCTATCTCAAAGCCCAAAAAATACTTGGCAGGACCAAGATCTCTTAACTTAAAAGCATTCTTCATCATATCTTTGAATTCATTCACTGCAGTATCATCACTTCCAATCACCAATATATCATCAACATAGATTAACACAATGATATATAAGTCTCCTTGGTGTTTCACAAACAAAGAATGATCTGAAGGAGCCTGTTTAAAACCACCAGAAAGAATGACTTGAGATAGTTTCTGATTCCATTGGCGAGAAGCCTGCTTTAAACCATATAACAATTTGTGTAATTTGCAAACTGAACCACATATGGACCAAGTTCCTGTAACCACTAATGAATCCATTTCTAATTTGGCAGCACCAGTCCATTGTACAGATTTTTCAGCTTCTTTAAAGGTTTTGGGTAGGGTATGAGTTGAAATAGAGAGGACAAAATTCCTATAAGATGGATGAATATTGTCATAGGACAAAAAAGAAGAGATAGGGTATGAAGTGGTAAAAGAAGGATGAGTTGGAAAATCTAGTTGATGGTTTAAGAGGTAACAATGATACTCATCAAGGTAAGTAGGGATTTTGGTTTGGCGTTTAGGTCTAGCATTAGGTTGAGGACTTCCTGAGGAAACCACATCATTTGTAACATCTGGAGAAGGAGGAATAGAAGAATGATCAACAGAATCAGATATGAATGGTGATCATGAGAAGGAATAGGAGGAAGAACATGGATATCAGATATGATAGAATCTGATGACTCAATAGGTATATCAAAAGAAGCTGGAAACAAAGATTCAGGATCTGGAAGAGGTAACAAGTCCTGATTGAAGAAATCAGAGACAGGTGGTGGATTTGTAGAGAAAGGGAAAACTGTTTCATGAAAGACAACATTTCGAGAAATAGATATTTCTCTAGTGTGAATGTCCATGACTTTATATCCTTTATAGCCAGAAGGATAACCTAGAAAAACATAAGGTTTGGCTCTAGGAGAAAATTTGTGACGATCTTTAAGAAGAGTGGAAACAAAACAAAGACAACCAAAAACCTTTAGATGATCATAAGCAGGTACCTTGGAAGTTAAGAGTTCAAAAGGAGATTTATTTTGAAGAAGGGGTGATGGAGTTCTATTTATCAAATAGATGGCTGTTTAAATGCAATCCCCCCAATATTCCAAAGAAATGTTTGATTGAAATAAAAGAGATCTAGCCACATTGAGAATGTGTTGGTGTTTACGCTCAACCACTGAATTTTGTTGTGCTGTATAAGCACAAGAAAAGAAATGAATGATCCCTTTAGATTTTAAAAGAGAATTGAAAGTGAGCTCAGGAGCATTATCAGATCTAATGGCCTTAACCTGAGCATTATATTGAGTTTCTACAAGAGTAAGAAACTCAGGAAAAAGAGTTGAAACTGAACTTTTATTGGATAACAAGTAAACCCAAGTGACTCGAGTACAATCATCAACAAGAGTTAAGAAATACTTGTATCCTTCAGGAGTAGGAACATGAAATGGTCCCAAATATCAAGGTGAATCAAGTCAAAAGGAGAAGAAGAAAGATTATTCGAAGATGAAAAAGATAATCTTTTCTGTTTTGCCAAAGGACAAATTTTACAATGTATATGAGAATCAGTTTTCCCTTTGAAGATATCTAAAGAAGATGAAAGAAGTTTGATCTTATTAAAAGAGGGATGACCCAATCTTTGGTGCCATACTTCAGTGGAGACTTGAAGAAGATGATTATCCACTGAAGAAGAAGAAGAAAGTGAAAATGATGGTGTAGACTCCAGAACATATAGATTATTCTGAAGTTTACCCTTCCTAATCATCAAGTCCAGAGTATGGTCCTGAAGATGAAAAGGATTGTAAGGGAAGATATAACAAGAAGAGGAAGAAAATAGAACAGAGATAGTGCTATTTTGAGTGAGAGCACTAATGCTTAGGAGATTGAATTTGAAATGGGGGACATATAGAACAGAATGAAGAATCAGATTTTCGGAAAGAATGATTGTTTTAGAAAGTGTTACATCAATGTGGTTTCCATTAGGAAGAGTTACTGATGTATGACTAATGGGTTTAGTGGTTTCAAACAAGGCAAGGTCAAAACAAACATGGCAACTAGCACCAGTATCTATCACCCAATCATGTTGCTGAAAAATAAGGTTGTTCTTAATTCCAACATTTGAAATGAAATGAGAGGTATAGGGTAATGTACCTGAATTGGTTTTAGTATGAGGAATAAGGTGAGGTTGTGGTTGTGAGATAGAGGTGGTTCCATCTGCTAAACTAAAGGTGCTGCCAGACACTAGAGACACATTATTCAGATGATGAGGAACATTGTTGATCACATGTAGTAATTGCTGGAGCTGATCCGCAGTAAGATTCCCCAGATTAGTGCCCTGTTGAGTGTGCACATGCATCATAGTTTCATTGTCTTGAAGAGTGAAGTTAGCAACATTATCCTTTCTTAGGAGGCCAAGACTGTTGTGGCTTTGAAGAGGAGTAGTTGTTGTATCCAGATTGATGAGAAGAAGACTTAGAATAAGTATTCTGAGTAGAAGCCTTATAGCCTGGAGGATAGCCATGAACTATTAATAGTGTGACCAGCTATACCACAGTGAGAACATATAGGTCTATTCTTCTGTTTGTTGTACCCATTTGTATACGCAGCCACAACTGGTTCAGAAGATGATCCTATTTGATTCTGTGAAGTTTGAAAAACCACTGCACTAGTAGACTGGCCATTCTTCATAGATCTTTGTCTTTCCTCTTGAGATATCAGGTTGAATACCTTAGAAATTGAAGGTTTTGGTTCCATCATGAGTATTTGACCTCTCGTAGCAGTGAAAGAATCATTTAAACCCATCAAAAACTTCAACACTCTGTCTTGTTCATCTCGTGCTTTTAACTTCTTGAGATTAACACAATCCATACGACCACAACAACAAGAATGAGGACTCTCATGATTCCTCAATTCTTCCCATAACTGTTTCAACTTTGTATAATACTCACTCACACTGTAAGAACCTTGTACTTCAGAAAAAATTTGTTGCTTAAGCTCTGCAGTTCTTGGTCCATTACTTTGCTTGAACTATTCATGAATGTCTAGCCACATTTGTCTTGCCGTATCAAGATACATGATACTCTTCGCAATTGACTTATCCACAGAATTAACAATCCAAGTACAGATGATATTGTTGCATCTAGACCAAGAGCTAAAATCTGGATGATTCTCAGGTAATTCTTGAAAAGATCCATTCACAAACACAGCTTTATTTCTCGCTCCTAAAGCTAATAACATCGACCTACGCCAAGTACTAAAATTTCCTAATCCAGTGAGTTTCTCAGAGACTAGAGTGATACCAGCATGATCGGCACTGTGAACGTATAACGGATTGGAATTTGGATCCAATAATGACGCCGTTGAAGGATTTGTCGAAGGATTCGTTGAACCTGTCGAATTAGAAGTTTGATTCTCCGTCACCATTGTTAATCGAGTGAACACGAATGAAGAAATTGATGAAATGTATAGAAAAGGATGAAAAGAAACTCGAATCTGGAAATTTTACCCAGAAAATCCGAGAAAACGAAAGAAAATCGCAAAATGCGAGAAAGTGATGAAAATGAAAGCGAATCAAAGCGATATGTTCAGGGAATATCAAATCGAGTATGCGGAATACAGAATTGAGCATGAATCGAGCTGATTCAGTAGCTCTGATACCATATTAGAACCCAGAAATGAAGAATTGAGGAAGATGAAGTTGAGAGAGAAGAGTAAAGTTTGTTAAGCTTTTCATTCTATTCTGAGTTAACTCGTAAGTTTGTTACAATGTAAAATATATATAGCAATCCGGTTTAATAGATAGTGTAACCGGAAATAACAATTAAACCAATTAACCATCAAATAAGTTTAGGGTTTGTGTTTGGATTTGGGTTTTTTTTGTATATTATAGTAATAAAGGTTAAATTGGTGCTTGATTGATTAATTGTAGTGTTATAATTGAAATCCAATCATATCGTTTACAACTTCTGATTTTGAAACACACTTGATGATATATGATTGAATGGTTGCTTGGGAAATTTGTTTTGGTTTAGTTAATGCTATGTATGAAGATGATCAATGAACCTAGAACATTGCACATGGTTTCGTGGTTTCGTAATTGTTAAGAGACTGTTGTGCTGTTTCCAAGGTCTGTTTCCAAATTTCTTGTTTTTAGACTAAAAAATGTAGCTTTTTGATTCTTTTCAAGCTTCATTGTAGTTTTATGGAGGCTTTGTTTCATGTTTTGTTGTTCTACAATCTAATCGTTGTACAAATGTGTGTTGATTCTGAGAAGGGGGAAAGGAAGATTGGTGTAGTAGCGGATAAGCGAGTGAAGAGGCTTACTTTGGGATCATCTTCAAAGAGCTTCAGGGTGTCAGCTAGTAGTTCTGTTAAAACTGACAAGGAAATTCGGATTGGTCTTCTTGGTGCAAGTGGCTACACTTGTGCTGAGGTTTGTGCAATGTCCGAATCTGTCTGTTTGAAGTTTTCATTTCATTGGAATTTTGCTTGGTTTAGTGGTCTCCTTGATTTTAGCTGGTAGCTTTTTGGGTATAGGTCTCCTTTTTTTAGCTTAAGCAATGAACTGAAGATATATATATGCAATGTTACTTGTAATCTCATGGAAATAAGGAAGAAGAAAGCCTTTTGTTTCTAGGTGTCTGAGTTTCTCTTCACTCTTTTGCTTTATTTGAAATAGCTCTGGTGGTATATAAGTTTAAAATAATTTAATTTTTTTTAAAAAAAATTTAAGATCTCCACATTTTAAAACCCACCAATGGAAGCCAATAAAACTAAAATTATTTATTAGAGATCTTACAAGTTCATGATTATAATTTATATTAAAAATATTCCTAAGATCCAAATTTTAAGACTTGCTGATGGAGATGCTCTAATTACATCAAAGTGATCCCTTTCAAATTCTTTGATACAACAGTTTTTATTTTCTCCGAAAGACTTTTAATACCTCCAAAGATTTAAGATATGCATCGCCTGTAAAAGTAATTAACCTGCCTCACATAATTTGGCTGTCCGCTGCCATATTAAACCGAATTCAGAACATACATTTCTACATTTCTAACAATTGCCAAATAATAATTATCTTTTCTAGCATAATTAGAAATAAAAAAGGAGAAAATACCTTCATTTCTATTGGCTAGTCGATTTTAGAGGTTACTATATTGAGAATTTGAATTCTTTTTATTTAATAACGAGAATGTATATAACAAGTCAAACAAAGGTTCCTTGTATTTAATATTTTTCTATATTCATGAACAATAAACAAAAGGATCGATGCAGAATAGTTGAATAAGAAACGGTAGCAAGTTAAACGCACCAATCAAAATCATTAATATGGAAGATACATTATATTGCCATTAACGAGTGAATAATTAGAGAGACCAATTTTCAAATTTTTCTTTCAAAAAAACAATTGAGAAACAAACTTAAATGACTTTGATTGCGTTCTTGGACCCTGTACAAAATCTCTCCCTATAAATAACCGTTTCATTCTTACAATATCACAAAATTTAATCTAATTAAATCAACGACAAAAAAATGGCAAAACTTGCTGGCTTCTATTGTCTCCTCTCAGGTCTCATTGTCTTGCTTGTGAGGTTTGCCTCAGCAGCCAATAATGATCAAGATAAACAGGTAATTGCACAAATCATTCTTTAATAGCTCTTGTTTCTAATTACCAACGTTTAATGACAAACCATGATAATGAATTGATGATTACGATAATAACAATATGATGATGATATTAATCCCTTGTAATATTAATCTCTTGTAGGTGTATATAGTATACATGGGTGCACTTCCGGCTCGTGTTGACTACATGCCAATGTCCCATCACACTAGTATTCTTCAAGATGTCACCGGCGAGAGGTGTAATATATATTAATTACTAGTATTATTTACACGGCCAAATGAAGTGTAACTGATAAATCAAGTTTTATGGATGATTTAATTATTTGCATATGATTTCATTTCTATGGATCGAAGTCATAGACCGATAAACATCTACAAACTATCGAATTTCTTTTGTTTAGTTCGATCGAGAATCGATTGGTTAGGAGTTATAAAAGGAGTTTCAACGGTTTCGCGGCTCGACTAACCGAATTGGAAAGAGAGATACTAGCAAGTAAGTGCCCTATTAAATTCAGACCGAAAAGGCGAAAAGTTTCAATAAATTATTGAGATTCAAATTACAATTATTCTGTATATATGCTTATAATTAACCTTTATGTATTAGTTATTATTATTTTTTTGGTTTAAATGTTGTAGTTATTTTGTGAATATGTAACGTTTCTTTTGTATTCATTTTCTTAGGCAAGGAAGAAGTTGTGTCGGTGTTTCCTAGCAAGAAATTGACGCTCCAAACAACGAGATCTTGGGATTTCATGGGCCTAAGGGAAGGTAAAAGAACAAAACGAAAGCCTAGCATCGAAAGCGATACGATCATCGGTGTTATCGACAGTGGAATCTACCCTGAGTCGGATAGCTTCAACGGCAAAGGCTTTGGTCCTCTTCCTAAGAAATGGAAAGGTGTTTGCGAAGGCGGCAAAAACTTCTCTTGCAACAAGTATAAAAACACTCAAATTATTAATACAATTAAATTGCGTAAAAACAATCAAATTATTTAATGTGAATGATCTGTTTATTATGTACAGCAAGCTTATTGGAGCAAGGTTCTACACACCCCAATTGGAGGGGCTTCCTCATTCAGCTAGGGACAACATGGGACATGGATCGCACACAGCGTCCACTGCGGCTGGAAACGCTGTGAAGGACGTTAGCTTTTACGGACTTGGCAACGGAACCGCGAGAGGTGGTGTTCCTGGCGCAAGAATTGCGGTTTACAAAGTATGTGAACCGGGTGACTTTGGCTGCACCAGTGATGGAATTCTATCTGCATTCGATGATGCGATAGCGGATGGCGTTGACATCATCACAATCTCCATTGGTTCGGATTCTGGTTCGTCGTTCGAGGTGGACCCGACCGCGATCGGGGCTTTCCATGCCATGGCTAAAGGCATCCTTACAGTGAATTCCGCTGGCAACAGTGGACCAGAACGGAGCACGGTCTCCAGCGTTGCGCCGTGGATCTTGACAGTTGCTGCAAGTAATACAAACCGCGCGTTCATCACCAAAGTTGTTCTCGGAGACGGCAAGAAAGTCGCCGTGAGTACCAAGAAACAAATCTTTGTTCTTGTAAAACAAAATCATCCTCGTAAATATCTAGTCCTCTTTTAACATTAACCGTTGTTGTGAAACAGGGAAGATCAGTAAATTCATTTGATCTTAACGGAACAAATTACCCTCTCGTGTACGGAAAATCAGCTTCAACTCGTTGCGATCCTAGTTCCGCCGGGTAACTTGCAGCCCAAGAAATATTTATCTTCATACCAACTAGTTGCTCTTCACGTAGTAATTTCAAAAATTTTGATTACGGTTTCAGGTACTGCATAGCAGGGTGTCTAGACAGAAAACTTGTGAAAGGAAAGATCGTGCTATGCGATTCCGCGATGAACATCGAAGAAGCTCAAGCTATGGGAGCTGTCGCGTCCATCAGTAAGAGCAGCAGAGAAGACTTCGCCTCTGTCTTCTCCTTCCCAGTCTCTTCTCTAACGAAAGATGAATATAACACTGTCCTCTCATATATGAACTCCACAAAGTAAAGCTCGTCTTTCTCAGGTTTCATTATCGTTCTTACAATTTCTTCATCTTAAATCTTGATTAATTTTTTGACAGAAACCCTAAAGCGACTGTTTTGAAAAGTGACACGATCTTTAAGCAGAAAGCTCCCATCACTGCTTCCTACTCTTCTCGTGGTCCAAACGCAATCATTCCAGATATTTTGAAGGTACAGTGAAAACTCTACAAATTAGTAATGTCAGGAGCAGAAAAAATATTTTACGAGTTTATAGAGTTATTAATTTATAAAAATATATAAACGGAAAAACCAATTTCAAACTGGATAAATTTATTAATTTGTTGAGTTTGATAATTTACCGAATATTAGTTTATGGAGTTTCTACTGTATTTAATACAAACGTTTTACCATGTCGTTGTCTAATTGAATATTGAACTTGAAACGCAGCCTGATATCACAGCGCCGGGATCAGAGATCCTAGCTGCTTATTCTCCTGATGCTCCGCCGAGTAATTCAGACACTAGACATGTAAAGTACTCTGTTCTTACCGGAACTTCAATGGCTTGTCCCCACGTTGCTGGTGTAGCTGCCTACATTAAAACGTTTCACCCTCACTGGTCTCCTTCCATGATCAAATCCGCCATTATGACTACTGGTAAGCAAAATAAGATCCACTCTGCTTTTTCTTGCATTGCAAGAAACTTTTATAAGACTCTGTTTTGGTTTGGTCTCTTGCAGCTTGGTCAATGAATGCATCTACTTCTCCGTCCAACGAGATGGCCGAATTTGCGTACGGAGCGGGCCATGTCGATCCGATAACAGCCATTCATCCTGGACTCGTCTACGAAGCTAATAAATTCGACCACATTGCCTTTCTATGCGGCTTAAACTACACTGGAAAGAACTTTAAACTCATCTCTGGTCATATCAGCAATTGCACTAAGGAACAAACTAAATCGTTACCCCGAAATCTAAACTATCCTTCCATGACTGCTCAAGTCTCAGCGACAAAACCATTCAAAGTGACTTTCTGGAGAACAGTCACAAACGTTGGTATGGCTAACACTACCTACAAATCAAAGGTGGTCGGAGATAAACTCAAAGTCAAGGTTGTTCCTAATGCCTTGTATTTTAAGTCGATTTACGAGAAGAAGTCTTTTACGGTGACGGTTTCAAGCAATGGTCCTGGAGCTGATAAACTTGTGTCTTCACATCTGATTTGGTCTGATGGTATCCATTCTGTGAGAAGCCCCATTGTGGTTTATGCTGCAAACTGATGAGTCAGAAATAGTTCCAGTCGATTATGGTTGTTAATTCTTAATGTTCATGGTATGTTTGTTGTTCATGATGTTTCTGGTATGTCTATCCATTTTAGTTCTAAACATGAATTTTGATTATTTGCATGTTCTTTGCATTATTTTTTCTTGTTCTAATTTAAACCAGTAAGCTATATATCAAAACGGTTATGAGAATGAAATAGTTTTTGTAATCTGGAGAACTATCACCATCTTGATGATGATGTAACATCTAATATTGAAACACCAAACTCAAATCCTAACGAAGAGCAAATAAAAACGTAACAAACATTGAAATAACACAAGCTACCTTCTCATTCTCCATTTTGGTGTGCCAGTGCCTTCAACTCAGCTAACTTCATATGTGTGGCTCGCAACATTTCTGCCAACTTACCGAGCGTTTTATCAAATCCGAGTTCCATTGATGGCGCAAAACCAAGTCCCTCATATTCATCAACAATCGTTTTATTGAGAATCAAACTTAAATGACTTTGATTGCGTTCTTGGACCCTGTACAAAATCTCTCCCTATAAATAACCGTTTCATTCTTACAATATCACAAAATTTAATCTAATTAAATCAACGACAAAAAAATGGCAAAACTTGCTGGCTTCTATTGTCTCCTCTCAGGTCTCATTGTCTTGCTTGTGAGGTTTGCCTCAGCAGCCAATAATGATCAAGATAAACAGGTAATTGCACAAATCATCTTTTCTTAATCATCTCTTGGTTATAGTTACCAACGTCTAATAACAAACCATAATAATGAATTGATGATTACGATAATAATAATATGATGATGATGATAATGGTGATAATTATGTTAATCCTTGTAGGTGTATATAGTATACATGATACATGGGTGCACTTCCGGCTCGTGTTGGCTACATGCCAATGTCCCATCACACTAGTATTCTTCAAGAGGTCACCGGAGAGAGAGAGGTTTGATATTAATTACAATTATTTTAACGGCATAATGAAGTGTATATGATAAATTAAGTTTTATAGATGATTTTATTATATGTATATGGTTTCATTTCTATTGATCGAAGTCAAAAACCGATAAAATATCGTAAATCTAAGAGCATTTCCATCAAGCGGTTTAGACTAGAGGCTCTAAACAATTTAAATCTATAAAATAATAATAAAATTAGCCGTTCGGGATGAAGCTCTTGAGCAACGTGACAAAGCTCTTTCCGAAAGAGATAACACTATAATGGAAAGATAAAGTGCGTTGAACGCTCTTCAATACCGTGAAAACAGTCTCAACTACATTTTATCGTGCGCGAAACGCGGTGATTCCCAAAGCCAAATACCGGATCTTTGTCTTTTATCAACTATTCCACCCGAAGTACCCAAAAAAAAACAAACAAAAAAATTTGGGTGTTTTTTTTAGGGCTCTATAATGTTTTTTTATATATATTGTCCATAGTTCCGTTGATGCAAATGTTAGTATTTGTTTTTGATGTTTTATGCAACTAATAATAAACAAGATAGGTGAATATTTCCCTTTTTTTACGACGAATTATCTTATGTTTTTGGTTTAAAATTTTGATTTTCAAAATTTACCTCAAGATCACAAAATCTTAACTGTTTCAACCAAAAAAAAAAGGAATTTGTTTTCTCTATAATCTTCTTATATATATATATATATATTTATTCATTTTCACTATTATAAATTTTGCGTATTTTTTTATAAACTTTTTTCTTGCGTATATCCACAAAATAGTTACAATTTTTTTCATTAACTAGTTAAACCGTTATGTATTATTTATCCACAATATAGTTATGCTTTCATTTATCTGCCATTATTTGTAATTTTAGTCATTTCGTTAACTAAGTAGCTAGACTCCACCGAATCACAATTAACTCCATCAATTAAAACCAGCATTCATGTTTTCATTCAGGTTTCATTGTTACTAGACTTTAGTAATTAGTAAGTTCTTAGAACGTATAAAAAAATATATATAAAAGATTAATTACTTTCATGCAGAATTATTTGATAGCCAAAGAAATATAGAGTATATAGAAGTACATGGTTCTTTCTTCTTCCTTGATAAGCTAAAAACAATTTATCTTTCAAAGACCAAATATTATAGAGTCTCGATTATCACAATGTACAATAACTTTGTTCCAAGTGGGAATTGGACTTGTGGTATAAAAGTTCACATTCATTTTCTAAATTAATTTGCTATTTACCACATTATGTCTGGCTAAATATATATATTTTTTTAGGAAATGAAAAACTATATAATTTGATCTAAAGGACTATTGGGCTAGACACGGCACGAACCGCTACATCACTATCAAGTAGCCAAAATTTATGAGCGAGTAGCCAATATATATTTGAAGTATGTTTCTTTCTTCATCTTTTTCTGTTTTCTTTTTAGTTTTACTAATTTAGGATCAAAAGAAAATGAATCTTAGGCTCTTTAATGGTTTTTATTGTTCATAGTCTCGTTATTGCAAATGTTTAGTACTGTTTTTGATGTTGTATGTAATAAATAAACAAGATAGGTGAATTTATTCCTTTTTCTTTACGAATCGTACGCTTCTTAAGACGAAATGAAGCTTAGGCCATCACCATTAGAGACATTTTACCAATGTCTCACAATATATAAATATTAAAAACACATTCTCTCTTCTTTTTACTCAACTTTATACCTTTTTTTTCATTTTTTTACTCAACTTTATACCTTCTCTTTCATCCTTTTACTCAACTTTTATTAATTTTATATTTAAACACACCCCAATTATCTCTCTTATGTCTTCCCCAAGACACAATCTCTCCAACTAAACCCACTATCTCCTCTCTTTACTCAACTTTTATTAATTTTATATTTCAATACACCACACTATTTCAACAAAAAACACTCTTTTTCTTCCTTTTACTCAAATTTTAATAATTTTATATTATGAGACACACCCACATTGTCTCCAATGTACATGCTCTTAGGCTCTATAATGTTTTTTTTTTATATTGTCCATAGTTCCGTTGATGCAAAGGTTAGTATTTGTTTTTGATGGTTTAAGCAACAAATAATAAACAAGATCGGTAAATTATTTCCCTTTTTTTATGACGCATTATCTTAGGTTTTTGGTTTAAAATTTTGATTTTCAAAATTTACCTCAAAATCACAAAATCTTAACTGTTTCAACAAAAAAAATAAGAATTTGTTTTCTTTATAATCTTGTTATATACAGTATATATAAGTTTCACGATTTCTTTAGTCTACTCATTCTCTTCCACAAGAAGTTAAAAAAAAATATGGACCAAAAGACAAAGGCAGTCGCAACCCGTACTAGTCCACCACCGTTGCATCCGCGACCACAAAGCCCTTGGATCCACCACATCAATACGATCGTCGATGTTCCTAACCCGAGAATCGGTCAAATCTTTCTCATAAGCAGCTTTGTCACATGTTGTTTAGGCTTTGCTTTTGTCTTAGAATGGGCATGTCACGGCAAGTACCAATTCGGATTTCAATGGATCATCTACTATGCATTGGTCCTAATCTTTCTTCCGATTCTCATTTGGGTTAGTCTTGCGGTCATGGCTGATTCATCGAACCACGAAGAAGAAGTGCATATTGATGATTCGATTGAAAAGTGTGGAAGTAAAGAAACTGAAGATAACAATTGTCGGAGTTTAGCCATTATGGTTGATTCGGATACTAAAGAGAGTAATGAGGATAAAACTTTACAGCTAAAACGCAGCGTTTCATTCCCATTGCATAACTTTTTTTTTTTTTTTTGTCAACCATTCCCATTGCTTAACAAAGCGAGATCATGTCGTACTAGGTAAGCACGATGAATTCATCTTTAAAATAATAATTTTTTTTTATTATATTAGATTATATCCCCGCATTTGAAGCGTATTTGTTATTTTTTCCGTTTGGTTCTTGTAGACGTTTGTGTAATGTGAAAGTCTATAATAATTTTATTTCTTTTTATTTCCTCTTGTAAACCAAACCAAGTGTAAATTTGTCAAAACTCGATTCTCCGTAATTATCCCTAAGAAAAATGAATTTGGCGAAAGTTGTTGTTGATATTGTTCTTTCTTTCTTTTCAAAAATTTTATTTATTTTGGTCAAAGTTGTTGAACGAATTGAAAGAGAAGTTAATATTAGATTTGGATTAAATGTGCTTTACCAAATAGTATATTCGTTTCATTTCATAGAAGAAAAAATGTCTACTCTCCTCTTTTGAGAACCTCTCTTCATATTTTATTTTATTTATTTGCTTTCAAACATTTTTTTTAAATGATGTTGAATGTTTTTTGTTGTTAGTTATGTTACACATTTTTGTATTTTTATTTAGTTACAGAATAGTAATTTATTGTACTATATATATACTCCCTTTTCATCATTTGATGTACTTAATAATAAGTTATAAATCTATACCCTTTGAATATTTATTTTCATTTAAAAAAAAAAATTTAGATAATTCTCACGTGCTTATTTTGTAAAGTCGAATCTATACGATGGACTACTATCTTTTTGTTAGCTTTGGTTGTTTGGAAACAAAACATACCTTCTCCTACTGTAGTACATATTGTTAATTTCGTTGGGTGATATTGATTTGGTCAAATTCAATTTACAACTCGTGGAAAAGAGAATTCATATTGAACTCGTGCTAATTTTTAAAATAGTTATAAGCTTGGGTAAGAAGAATTTTTTTGTGTTGGTCGGCTTATGGATTTGGAAAAAATTGTTGAAGCGCCGATATCTCGTGAAAGGAGCAATTCGTAATGGTAACTTGTCATCATTTTGGTACAATATGATTGGTTCACTTTTTGTATTAGCTTTATGATTTAATTATATTGAAAATATTAGTATTAAATGTGTGAGATACTGTTGAAGAGATACTCTCACATTTGAAATTGTTGTGAACTGTAACACCGTGGAGGTGTGAAATCATATAATTGTTCGTATGCGTGCTTTTCTATTCGGAGAAGCCTTTTCAAGCTCCTGTTTATTTCATAAAGATGCTTTTATGTTCTTGAGCGGGCTCGGGATGAATCTCATGGAGAAAGATTTTCTAAGACGGCATTCATACCAAATGTTGATGCTTCTGCACCACAAGTTAGTACCAGTTTGTCGATAGCGATTTTGAACTTCCATGGCTTCAGTGTGCTTAATTCATCGATTACGTTCTCACAATGCACATGTTTATAACCAATAGCAGGATCCACAGTCTACACATTTGTTATTCCTCAAAGTCAAAACTACATACCTTGCTTTGACAACACAAATACAAAGTTTTCACATTTCTTCTACTAATTAAAGCCTCGATTGTTTGTGTTTGCGTTAAGTGTTTTTTTTCCAAAACCACCATATTAGCCATTTTTACTTTAAAGCAATTTTTGTAATTAACTGTAAAAGTATTTTAGAAGAAAAGAAAAATCTATATAATTCAAAAATAATGATCGGTAATTATTATATTCTCATATAGATCTTAAAAAAGGATCTAAAGGATGAATGGTTGAAGGAATTTTCTTCTACATTTTCACCTACTGTAGAAAAATCCCAAAACAAAAAAAATAAAAAAGAGAGACACATGCAAAGAATTTTCTCCAATGTTAGTAACTTCACCATTATGAACAATTCCCATCCGAGGATTAGGTTGGATTTTCTCATCACAGAGTAATGTTACTCTGTTCCAAGGCGCGACTTCCGTAAGGTTCATTCCCTTGGTGTTAGTTGCAGAAGCTTTGGCTCTTAAATCCGCGTTAATGGCAGCCTTCTCATCCGAGATCAAGGAAATCAACGTTTTTTTCCGACTCTCAATCTCTGATCAAAATCCTCAATTCCGGGAACATGATCATCGAGCTGAAAAGCATTCTCTATGACATTCATTGAATTGTGAGATCTTTTTATTTGTCCATCACTTTTAATTATGTATCGCGTAATGCGAATGTAGACTCCTTAGCAAAACCCGCTCTGCAATCGCTTTCTTCTTCTTTGTCTGTGTAACTTTAACGTTTAGTAATGCACTATTGGTTTGAACAAAAAATAAAAAAGAACCATTCCCAAATTTAAATGACACGAAAATCAGCCATAAAACTAATATCGAATCTGAGATATACAACCAAGAAAATGTTTAAGCGAAAACTTTCAGTTAAGTAATTACCTCATGGTTATTAGCATCAAGTCTCCAACAATTATATCATGAATCTTAGGAGGGGTTATTGGATTGGTGTTTTTTGTGTATTTTATTGTAATTGTATTTAGAAATATTTGGTTGGGTTATGATGAATTCACCATGTTGGATTCGTATTTTTATGTATTAACTAGCATTGTATTTGAAAGTATTTTACTGGATTTTGTTGAATTTAAAATTTTGTTAACTACCTCCCTTAACCCACGATTATAGTCGGAGAGGCCTCCATTTTTTTTTTGTTCATTTTCGTTTTCAATTTTTTTTCTAATTTCAAGGATTAGCAAAAGTGATAACATCCAATTTATTATGATTTGTTCATCTCGATCTTTATGTATTTAATAATTGAAAGAGTGGGTTGAGTTTCATCACGATTTCATGTTCCAGATTTGTAGAAATGTTTTCGGAGAAGAAGTGAATTTTTTGGAATTATTTTCATTATTATTTTTTATTTTATTTGAAATTCATCAAAAGCAAAGGTGAAAAGCACATATTTTTTTACTCATGTTTAAGGAAGAAAAATACATCAAAATCCACTACAATCAAAATCTCCTAAAATCAAGGATAAATTGAATAACACTTGTTTTTATTGTATTTTAAAATACATCAAACAAATATTCAATCCAATAACAAGTGATTTTAATGGATTTCTATCAAATACATAATTGAATAACATGAATTTTACTCTGATTTTAAAATACAATAAAATCCCTAATCCAATAGAACAACCTAGTTCTATCATTCCCAATACTTGAGCGTGAGATACATTCCAAGAGATGAAGATAATAAACTCAAGCAAACTTAGTGATTCAAGAAAAGGTTTGAATGGTCCACCAGGAACGAACTTGAGAAGTATATATAGGCGTTAGGGTGTCTGTCTTTCCTCATTGTGCCTATATATCTCTAAGAGCAAGAAAAGAATAACAGAGTTTGATCCATATGCTCTAAAAATCTCAGCAAGAGAGGCACAGAAATGCAAAATAATGCAAATGAGCAACTGAAGTTGAGATGGATAGGGACATAGGGTTATCGGTTTCTTACCAATCTTTAGTATCATAAATATATTCTTTATGAACTCAATCACTGACATTGAATTCAGGATATGAATGGCAACCACGTAAAGCCACTTTAGTTTTTTTCTACCTGCCAACAATTTGGTGGACTAATCTAGAAAACAAAGTAACAAATGTGAGATTAGATGATTTTTAAAAAACATCATACGAAAGTAATTGAAAGTATTCAATACCGACACATCATGGAGAATATTTTCAAACTTTAACTGGAAAACTCTCTTAGATCATTTAATTTTAAAATCCTTAAGATATTACGAAAGTACACATTCATCGAGTTCATCTTATTTTTTAGGATCGAAAGATGGCCATGGATTATTGTGGAGAGAGAGAAACGAAGAAGCACAATGAGAAGCATCAACGACATCAGAATAAACGGAAGGAAGGAGAGAGTTTATGAGATAAGACGAAACGATACACATAAGAGCATGCACAATGGTGAGCCAATTGTGGTCTCACAAAGCATAATTTAGTATTATTTTTAATAATATATTAATTTTTTGAGACTCAATAAGAGACTGACAATAAATCTGTCTCCAGTGGTGAGACCGAGTTCGTTCCTGAGTCAATCCGCTTCAAAACTCAAAGGTGAGTGCGTGATCGTTAGGAAAAGCGTAGGATCGGATATTAGGAATTGTGTGATTATCGTTATTCGTTTTCGTATGGAAAGATTGGATTTGTGGTTGATTGCTGTGTGATTTTGTCTTGTGTGGTCGATGTGTCAATCCACGAGGAATCGAGACGAGCCGTGTGAGGATCTGGGTCGGGCTCGGGTTCTGGTGCGACGTGTCGATCGACGCCTTTGGGCAGTGTCGATCGACACATCGCGCAGAGATGGACATCGACTTGGTTGCGTGTCGATCGACACCAGGGTGGTGTGTTGATCGACACCCGATAGTTTATTGTGTAATTTTGTGTGTTTCTTTTAATTAATCTGAGTTGTTAATTAATCTAAAAGAAAATGTTAATTAAGCTGAATTGGTAATTTAATCTGGAAATTGGTTTAATCGATATTTAATCGCGTAGTAAATTGATATTCGTATTTTTATGTTTTTTCTATTGGCGGGGGATGACCGCTCCACTGAGTATTTATGATAATACTCACGCAACTCTATCTTTCCCTTTGAGTTGCAGGTAAAAGAAAAATGTGATCGTGGAATCGAGGCCGAGAGAAGAGGATGATAGGGTTTAGGTTTTAATATTGAGTCTAGCGAACCAGTTGGTTTGGTTGCTAGATAATTTATTCTGTATTCCTGAATTTTGGTGTTTGAATTAAATGGTTTAAAGGAGATATTTATTGTTGGATTATTTTTACTGGTTTAATTGTTTATGTTAATTTCCGCAGTAGAATTATTAGTAAAAAAAAAAAATATTGGGTGTTACAATTTTGGTATCAGAGTCTATACGGTTTTAGGACAATTGAATTTGGATGCCTGAGACTATGTATTTAAATTGATTCGTGTGTTTAATCGATTTAATAGAGTCTTAGTATCATCCTCTTTGGCCTTTTAAAACGATTCCACGGTAAGTTTTGTGTTTTGTTTGTGACTTCTTGTAGCTTATAGTCATGTTCTGTGAGTAATGCAGGGAGATGGACGCCGGAGCTAGAGGTCGTGGTAGAGGTCGTGGCAGAGGTCGTCGTGGTCGTGGACCAGTGGTTGAGTCGACTTCGAGTGCTACGCATGCGTCAGGGGCTCCTACGCATCATACGGGTTCTGTGAGCGAGACCAGTGCTAGCGTGAGTGTTGTGGGTGCCGGGAGAGGCACAGGGATGGCTGGTAGAGGAGCAGGCTCGGGTGTGGGTGCCGTTCCAGCTCAGGATCGTATGGATCGCATGGAGGGTATTCTAACAGAGTTACTGGGGCGTTTTCCGGCGGCGGCTCTGGTTCAGGCTCCAGTGGTTCCGCCTGTGGCAGAGGTGCAGCAGAGGGCTGCGGTTGCAGAGGTGCATCCGTCTTACCTGGAGATGGTGAGTCAGATGCGGCAGATGAGTACGGATTTCTTTTCGGGTGGTGTCAGTCCCGAGGAGGCCGATGAGTGGGGTATGCGCGCGGAGCGCAATTTCCGTTCGATTCGCTGCCCTGAGGAGTATCGGGTAGAGCTGGCGATCCACTATCTGGGTGGTGATGCGCACGCTTGGTGGAGAGATATTGAGGCCAGGAGGCCTGGTGCAGTATGGACCTGGGGAGAATTTGTGGCTGAGTTTAACGCCAAATATTTTCCTCAAGGTGCATTAGATCGTCTCTCGTCAAGATTTGTGGATCTGGTTCAGGGAGATCGTACCGTACGTGAGTACGACGCTGAGTTTGGGCGATTACTGGCTTATGCGGGCGGTATAGTGGATCAGCGGACGCAGTTCCAGAGGTTCCTGAGGGGACTGCAGCCAGATTTGCAGACCAAGTGCAGAGTGACTGAGTACGCCTCCAGGGCGAAGCTGGTAGAGGTTGCTGCGGGGATCGAGGAGGATCTGAGAGGGCAGGCAGCCGTGGTGGTTCCAGTGTCAGTTGTTCCCCCTGTTCAGCCGAGGCAGCAGCAGTTGCGGGGTAGTTCCGGTTTTGGTCCTGGCAAAGGCGGCAAGCCTGCGCAGGGATAGAAACGGAAATGGGATGGCTTTTCCAGGCCCAACCAGGGTTTGAGGGGCGGGGCGTGTTTTGGATGTGGCAGTTTGGAGCATCAGTTGTCGAGTTGCCCTGGGAAAGGTAGTCAGCAGCAGCAGCAGCAGCCGCGGCAGGCAGATGTTAGAGTATGTTATAACTGCTGGGAGCCCGGGTATATCAGGCCGATATATCTTAAGCCGCAGCGGATGACTCTCGCTCCAGTTCAGCCAGTGGCGGGGTTGGCGGTAGTGCAACGTTGGGTCAGATTGGGCCAGCACCGCGAGTCTATACCCCGGGAGAGGTGGGGCAGGGACAACATAGCGGCGCTTCGATCACAGGTAAAAAACATTCTGGACTAACACTTCGTAAATTCTTTAGGTTGTGAATTGTTGTTTGTTTCCACTTTTTGCTTGTGATAGTCTAGTAGGGTTCTCAACGCATATGAATTGTGTAGGGACCTTGTTAGTGGAAGGTTTTGAGTCCCACGTGCTTTTTGATTCTGGAGCATCGAACTGCTTTATTACCCCGGAGCATGCCGAGAGCAGTGGCATCCGTAGCAGCGCGGGTGAGCGTTCAGGGTTGGTCAAGGTCGCTGGAGGTGGTTTCCTGGCTACTTCGGGCCGTGCTAGAGCAGTTGATGTTCAGATTGCAGGGCAGTCTATGCCAGCAGACTTGGTGATCAGTCCGGTGGAGCTGTATGACGTTATCCTGGGGATGGATTGGTTGTCTCATTACCGAGTCCATCTGGATTATTACCGAGGCAGAGTGTCCTTCGAGCGTGGGCCAGAGAAGTTGACGTTTTAGGGAGTGGGACCGACTTCAGGGAGCCTGATGATTTCTGCGATTCAGGCAGTACAGATGGTTGAGCGAGGATGCGAGGCGTATTTGGCGATGATTTCTATGCCAGAGTCCGTTGGTAAGGTTGCGGTGAGCGAGATTCAGTTTGTCCAGGAGTTTGAGGAGGTCTTTCAGTTGTTGCAGGGATTGCCGCCGTCGCGGTCTGATCCGTTTACGATTGAGTTATAGCCCAGGACAGAGCCTATTTCCAAGGCACCTTACAGGATGGCTCCGGCCGAGTTAGCTGAGCTGAAGAGTCAGTTGGAGGATTTGACTAGTAAGGGTTTTATCCGTCCGAGTACTTCACCGTGGGGAGCGCCGGTGTTGTTTGTGAAAAAGAAGGATGGTAGTTTTTGGTTATGCATCGATTACCGGGGACTTAACCGGGTCACTGTGAAGAACAAGTACCCTCTCCCGAGGATTGATGAGTTGGTAGATCAGTTGAGGGGTGCTACTTGGTTCTCTAAGATTGACTTGGCGTCAGGTTACCATCAGATTCCGATCGACGAAGTTAATGTTTGGAAGACTGCTTTTAGGACACGGTATGGTCATTTCGAGTTTGTGGTGATGCCGTTCGGTTTAACGAATGCGCCAGCAGCGTTCATGCGGTTGATGAACGGTGTGTTTCGGGAGTACCTGGATGTTTTCGTGATTATCTTTATCGACGATATCTTGGTTTACTCTAAGAGTCTTGAGGAGCATGAGGTTCATTTTCAGTTGGTTCTGGAGAAGCTTCGGGAGCAGAGGCTTTATGCTAAGTTGAGCAAGTGCAGTTTTTGGCAGCGGGAGATGGGATTCCTTGGTCACATTATCTCTGCAGCGGGAGTTTCTGTGGATCCGGCTAAGATAGAGTCTATTCGAGATTGGCCTAGACCGACTAATGCTACCGAGATCAGGAGTTTTATGGATTTACCAGGATATTATCGGAGGTTCGTCAAAGGATTTGCGAGTATGGCTCAGGCGATGACGAAGTTGACCGGGAAGGATGTTCCGTTTTTTTTGTCCCAGGAATGCGAGGAGAGCTTTTCGAGGCTCAAGGAGATATTGATGAGTACACTGGTTTTGGTGTTGCCTGAGCCGGGTAAGCCGTATGTTGTGTACACGGATGCTTCCGGGATTGGTTTAGGTTGCGTGTTGATGCATGAGGGTAGAATGATTGCGTATGCTTCGAGGCAGCTGAGGGGCTCAGAGCGTAATTACCCTACGCATGATCTAGAGTAGGGTGCAGTGGTGTTTGCATTGAAGATTTGGAGATCCTATCTGTATGGTGGGAAGGTTCAGATCTTCACCGATCATAAGAATCTGCAGCACATTTTCACTCAGCCGTTGCTGAATGTCAAGCAAAGGCGCTGGGTTGAGTTGTTAGCAGATTATGAGCTTGATATAGTCTATCATCCTGGTAAGGCAAACCAGGTAGCAGATGCTTTGAGTCATTGTCGGGCAGATTCGGCGCGGGAGCAGGATATTGAGTCGCTGATTAGCGAGATTAACACATTGCGTTTATGTGCCATGTCAGAGGAGCCTTTGGGTTTAAAGGCGGTTTATTAGGCGGATCTGTTGAGTAGGATTCTTGCAGCTCAGGCGAGTGATTCTAGTTTAGTGGCTGCATCGACCGCGGCGGGTTCTGAGTATCAGGTCTCCTCGAGTGGGGCGATACTTGTTCGCGGTAGGGTTTGTGTACCCAAGGTTGAGGAGTTAAGGCAGGAGATTGTGCAGGAGGCTCATGCTAGTAAGCTCTCGATTCATCCGGGAGCGACTAAGATGTATCGTGATCTCAAGCGGTATTATCACTGGGTCGGGATGAAGAGAGATTTGGCGGCTTATGTCTCTAAGTGCAACATGTGTTCGCTGGTTAAAGCTGAGCACAATGTTCCTAGTGGTCTTCTGCAGAGTTTACCCATTCCGGAGTGGAAGTGGGATAGGATCATGATGGACTTTGTTGTGGGATTACCTGTTTCGCGGACGCACGAGGCTATTTGGGTGATTGTTGATAGGTTGACTAAGTCAGTACATTTTCTGGCCATCAAGAAGACAGACGGCGCGGCTGTTTTGGCTAAGAAATTTGTGCAGGAGATTGTGAGGCTGCATGGAGTGCCAGCCAGCATTGTGTCAGACCGAGATCCGAGGTTTGCATCTGAGTTTTGGAGAGCGTTTTAGGCAGAGATGGGCACTAATGTGCATATGTGTACAGCTTATCATCCGCAGACTGATGGGCAGTCAGAGAGGACTATTCAGACTATGGAGGATGTTTGTTTTGGATTGGGGTGGTCACTGGGCTGGTCATTTGAGCTTAGTGGAGTTTGCTTATAATAACAGTTTCCAGGCGAGCATTGGTATGACTCCTTTCGAGGCTTTGTATGGGAGGCCATGCAGGACACCCTTATGCTGGACCCAAGTGGGGGAGCGGAGTATTCATGGAGCTACTTATTTTCAGGAAACGACGGAAAAGGTCTGGGTTGTGAGGCTGAACATGAAGGAAGCTCAGGATCGGCAGAGGAGTTATGCGGATAAGAGGCGGCGAGAGCTTGAGTTTGCAGTGGGAGATCGGGTGTATCTTAAGAAGGCTATGTTGAGGGGTCCTAACCGAGCCATAGCAGAGAACAAGCTCAGTCCGCGGTTTATGGGTCCGTTCCCGGTAGTGGAGCGAGTTAGGCCGGTGGCGTATCGGCTTGAGTTACCATCGATCATGAAGGCATTTCATAAGGTTTTCCATGTGTCGATGTTGAGGAAGTGCATGCATGAGTCGGAGGAGCTAGTGCCTGAGATTCCTATGGATCTTCAGCCTGATTTGACGGTTCCGGTAATGCCTGTGAGGATTCTCGAGAGGAGAGTCAAGGTGCAGCGTTGGAAGAAGATTCCATTATTGCGGATTCTGTGGGATTGCGCTGGTTTTGAGGAGGAGACTTGGAAGCCCGAGGCAAAGATGAAGTTAAAGTTCAGGAAGTGGTGTGAGCTTTATTTCTCTTTGTGGTTCCTGTTTAGTCTGTTTAGCATGTTGATGCTTGGTATCGTTATATTTTTCGTTGTGTTGTAACGATTATACCTTTTCGAGTTATAAGATGGAGTTGTTCTTATTTAATTTGTTTTATAAGATGAGTCTTTCTTATATGTGTTGTGGTGATATTCCAGGTTAGGGAGTATCGAGTTTGACCACGAGAGGCTTTTAGTCGATAGATGTTTATCAGCGTTTTAGAATTTATTACTCTAGGGGCTGCGGTCCCGATCAACTCATTCATTTTGTTTTGAGAGGATGTGTTCTTTCTAGGGATTGTGTAACTTTCCCTGTGTACCCGGAGCTCAAAGGATGCGTCCTGAGAGTGGAAGGGGCACGAGGCACCGATAGCTCAAAGGATGCATCCTGCGAGTGAGAGGGGTGCGGGCACCGATAGCTCAAAGGATGCGTCCTGCAAGTGAGAGGGGTGCAGGACACCGATAGCTCGAGGGATGTGTGATGTGTATGAGTTTTAACTCAAAATAATATCCGCAAGTGCACAGACAGTTGCAGTAGCATAAGGGGTATCGAATCCACAGGGACCAAGGTTACACTATGAAATTACGAGATTTTAATTTAAAGCTAAGATAAAGTATGAGGTGGTGAATTGTAGTGAAACAAGAAACGGAACAGCAAATTAAACGATATGAGACTCAATAAAGAAAGGCACTAGATCAAGGTCATTCGCCGGTGATTTCGAATTGAGGACTGAGCATCTATTCAGGATTCAATTTAAGTGCGGTCTAGAACTCAAACAAGAATGTAATATTGCCTCACTGTCGTGATGCATCAATATCTTTATCTAACATCCTAAATGCCTGAACTGTCGTTTGGATCCAGTGATGAAGACAAGCAGTAATGAATTGGTTCGAATTGTTCACAGTTGAGGGTAACAATCAACTGTCGTTGGTTACACACCCATTGCTCACCAATGGGTTATCTAGCAACCTAGAGCACTTTCGTGAATAAGTTCAACTTGAAATCAGAGATTAGGTGTACAGGCTAACCTAAGCGTTATGAATCCCAATTGATGAAGATGAATGATAATCTATCCTATTTGGCTCAGTCACTAATCAATCCTAAATCACCATTGAAATCCCTCAATCTAGCTAGAGGACTACTCGAACATAGAGAATGAAATCGCAGCAATCAACGAGATAGAATTCATAATGATAAATGGAAAAGTTAAGGAATTAGAATTCTTCTCAATGGGTGTTGTGAATTTATCCTCCAATTGTTACAAGCAAATCCAAAAGGAATCAATGAGGAATAGTTTCAAGGGTTGAGGAACCCAGCAAATCTCCAAGAAAACGTAAAAAGAACTGTTTTAGGAAAATGTTTCCGCCCTGTTTTCAGAGGTGGCTACCTCTTATTTATAGAGAAAAATAGGTTAAAATCGGATCAGGCATGGGACCGGTCGGTCTGAATCCAGACCGGTCGGTCTCCTCACGTGGACCGGTCGGTCCGCTTTCCAAAGAGTTACGGCTTCTTTGATTCTTCGGGTGAGCAGGTGCTCGATCCAAACCGAGCAGGTGCTCGATTATGAAAATCACCATCTTTTCTCCAGATTCGTCCATTTAGCTCCAATGACCGCCACTGACTCCAATCCATGCTTGAAGGCCTCCTAGAACCTGAAAAGACACAAAAGGAACTAGAAAGAACCAAAAAGACTAAAGAAGCAATACGTAAAAGAGACCAAAATACTAATATATCAATTCCCCCGGACTTAGATCTTTGTTTGTTCTCAAACAAATTCAGAAATAAGTAAAGGAGAAAGATTTGAAAACACGGGAACTCTTCTATCCTCAGTGAACCGAATAACCTTTCAATCTGCAGACCACATAATCCAAATTACGAATAGCAAAGCTTTACCAGAACAACCTCAACACATTTCTCCTCCAAGCCATTTCCCAAACACAAACTCAACGCATTTAAAGTACGCATGAGGATCTCGCTAAAGGCACACTATTAGGGAAGACGGCTCTAGGGGTTTAACGGCCATTTAGAGGTGGAGTTCAAGGTGTTTAGAGTGTTTGAGGATTACCCGATGTTTCATAGAGGATGCAGGATATCGCATAAAATTGCAAGAGAGAATGAGTACGTTGATATCCACATTCTCTAAACCACTCTTTCTTCTCCAAAACTCTTTGTCGTCTCATTCGGCTAATCATCCACCTTGGGTATACTCGCTGTGTAGAGAGACACTTTTTCCATTTTACAGAATAACCACTTCTTCATCATCGTTTTTTTTTTTTTTTTTTTTTTTTTAGGAATTAATAATGATGATGAAGAGGGATATACATTACAAGTGTGTGTCTCTCAAACACGAATATAAATAGGAGTGTTGTACGTACCCAAGTGGAGCTCATTATTGCTGTCCCTTCCTTAGTAATTAAATCATCTTTCAAAACCGAGCAGGTGCTCAATTATGAGTGAGCAGGTGCTCGTTCTTCTGAAATCTTCTGAAAGAGTGATTTAGATGCAGTGTCGACTCGATTCTCTCCGGCCCTTTTGCGCATATGCTGCACATGTGACAATGAAGTAACAAGAATGCAAGGAGTTTGAAAAGAGGTAATGGTTAAGGAGGGTACTAGCTAAAAATGAGCTAGCTATTCAGGAACAACAAGAGCGGTAAAAAGAATAAGGAGTCCTGAATATGGTTCGTTTCCCTAATCTAGTGCCAGTAACGAGAGGAAATTTGGTCAATCTGAAACCTGGAAGATAGTGCGTCGAAGTGTCCCAGCTATTCCTTGTACCCATGCTATGTAAAAATGGTCACTAGAGAGAAGGTTAATCATAGGTAGTTCAAATATCATCATAAGATAAAGTCCTAATTCCCTACAAAGTTTTGACATAAAAATAAAAATACAAACTCAAAAGCAAGACCGCTCCCCCGGACTTAAATCACACCGTCTCCGGTGTGAAAAAGTTCAAGAGATTGGAGACTCAATAAAAACAGAAACAAATATGGAATAATACAATGATGAAAGAAGGGTGAAAGAAAATATCACCGAGTAGAAGTTCGTCATCAGAACTCTGGAGACTCCTCAGAATCCATTGTATCCTCGAAGTCAGCTGCTTCATCATCTGATCTCAGCTCAGTGGAAGGTCCAGCAGGCGGAGGCATGTGACTTCCAGCAAAGTCTGATCCTCGGACCGCATCTGTGCTCCGTGAACAAGAAATGGCACTCCAAATGTTAGACATCATGTTATGGAGTTTCTGAAAACTCCTGTACTGCCAATCAGTGCGCTCTGGTGCGGTCCAAGTCTCTCGAGGCGGAGAGATGGCGAACTGGTTCTCGTACGGTGGAAACTGGAACCTCGTCTCTGGGTTGGCGAGAATACTACTAGGACCTGCATAGTCTGAATCTCGTCCGATGTGGCGGCGCCTCCTGTGCCGCATTGGAACAACTGGATCGGTATCCTGAGGTGCGATTGGTGGCAAGAATCGCACATTATCTATGGTGGTGAGAGGCACATGCTCACTTGGTAGCGCAATGGACTGCGGGTTTCCAGCCAAGTCAGTGTATTGCCATCTATCCGCAACTAGCCATCGGCTCTGAATGAGGTGTTGCACGTCCAAGAGTGCAGGTGCTGGGATTACCTCGGTGCCTACAAAATCAATCCCGTGGTGGATAAAAATTGGAGTTAAAAGACTTCCACAAACCTCTTGCTTCTTCTTTCCCGGTCCTCCGAGAGCCCTAAATTTCCTCTCCGTCAGGAAATGTGCAAATACCGCTCCAAAGTTAGTGCGCTGATCGCTAGGATACTCGTTGTAAATCTCTGATACTAAATCTGGCATCCCGAAATGCAGTAAGACTAACTCATCAAGACGCAGAGCTCCCGGTTCCTCCTTGCTTAACATAGTAGTGCTTAGAGCCTTGGCGACGATACGGATGATCGGGTTCCTGATCAGAGTGAGCTTCATGCTGCGCGATGTTGCAGGACCCGAACCGATCAAGTGCCACAGTCGATCGATCTCACAGAAACCATGACGATCAGGGAATTCTAGACGTTGAGAATATTCATCAAAACCATATAATCTACACAATCTTGTGAGCGAAATCTTGTATGAAGTCCCATTGATCTTATACCATAGGCGACCATGCTCGGCTCTTCTGTGATCATCCGATGGGTAATAAACCTCACAGGAGGCAAGGAACTGTCGTACTAATTCAGGATAGAGAGGATATTGGTGTGTAGCCATGGTTCCAAAACCCATACGATTGAGAAAGTCTATCACTTTATCCAACATACCATATTTCTGCAGCATCTCACGACATATAACTCTAGTTGGCAATATCTCAACATTGAGAAGACCATTGTAACAGATGCTGTTGTACTTAACCCAACCGTCTTCTTCTTGCTTGTTCACATACGATGGTTCTTTAACTAAACCCTTCCGTTCTAATCTAGGGTGTATATCTATTCCGGGGAAGGGAGTACCGTTTCTTCTTGGCCATTGAGCATTTGAATTGCGCGAACTGTGCGATCGACGAGGAGGGTCCGGTTGAGAAGAGGTCGCTTTTTCTTTAGCTTTTTTCGCTCTCGTCAAGCATCTTTGTTTATCGTGAACGAGCTTCGTTCGTTGCTCGTCTTCTTCATTCGGGTCAATTTCGGGTGGTGGAGGTGCAGCACGCGGATCCATTACGCGAACCATGGCTGCAAAACGAACCACTTTAGAGTGAAAACAAATCGAATTGAACTTCAAAATCCAAAGAGAACATAACCCAAACCTGGAATTTTCTCAAAATAACAACTTCATACCTTGGTAATCGAACGAATTAATGCAATAATCAGAATAAGCGTGTAAAATCGAGTGGATTAGAGCCAAAAATCGTCAAAAACGAATGAGAAATCAAAAACTTAAGGTTTGAAGAAGTTGTGAAGAAAATCTCCAAGAGCACAAAGAAGAAGGGGAGAATTCGGCGGTTTTGATCGGTGAAAGGGGTTGGGGTCATGGTTTTTCAGTTTATAGGGTTAAAAACCGGTTCAAAACAAGTGAACCAAACCGGTTTTTACCGAAAATCGGAAGAATTTTTACTTACCTGGGTGCGAGACCGACCGGTCCTGATACTAGATCGGTCGGTCTTGTCTACACGGATCGATTTGTTCAATTCGGATCGACCGATCGGTAAATAGGACCGACCGGTCCCATTTCCAGAGACATTTGGCTCTTCGGGTGAGACGACGGGATCGACCGGTCGGCATATGGGACCGACCGGTCTTGTTTCCAGAGACCTGGCCATTCTTGTGAGACGAACAGGATCGACCGGTCCTGAGATAGACCGACCGGCCTGATCGTCTGAGTCCCAATCCAACGAGTTGTGGCGACAATTCTGAGGAAAAATAAAGAGAAAACAAAAAAGGTAAAATTGAAAAACCAAAAATGAAAGAAAGTATGTACACTTACCGGTGGGTTGCCTCCCACCAAGCGCTTGTTTAACGTCGTTTAGCTTGACGTGTGTTTCCGTTTTAGGCTTGAGACGAATCCATATGAGGATTAGAGACCTTCTTGTCCGGATCAGGGCTCGGTTGAGGTGGGTTGAGGCATGGTCCATTTGCTCCTTGACCACTCACATTCAGTTGTATAACCTTGCTCATCATACTAGCCATAGCTGCTTGACCTTTCTCTTTAAACTCCGGAGTGATGATGGCCTTAACCTTAGAGAAAGGCTTAGACATACTCTTGCTCTGCACTTTATACTCGATCGTGTTCCCAACACATCTCTGTGGTGTCAAGGTTACAGGCGAACTTGTACCATTCTTCTCTTGATTTACTACGTCCCGCTTGTTAATCTTTTTGGGCTTCCATGTTACATTGTCTATGGCAACACAAGAGCCATACTTACCGCTATCTCTGTCCGATATGGCATTGTAGGAGACTTTCTTGTCGACATTAGCGAAGACTATTTTTTTGTTCGGTTAGTCCACAACCGCTCCTACTGTTGCAAGGAAAGGCCTTCCTAAGATCAAGGGCACGTGTGAACCATTGACCGTCTCCACAACTTGGAAATCAGTCGGGATCAAGCAATCCCCAATCTGGATATTCAAATCCTCAATGAACCCTTGTGAAGTTGTCACCGAGGCATTCGCCAACCTTATAGACATTGGAGAAGGCTTTATACCAACAATGCCCAACGATTTTGCAATAGCCCTTGACATGAGGTTAACACTAGACCCGGAGTCACACAGAGAATCTTCAAAGTTGATTCCGAAGATGAGACATGGGACAACAAACTTTCCTGGATCTTCAACCTTTGGCAATCTCTTCAATGGTGGTCGTGCTGCATTACTCCTCGCCATTTTCTCAGGAATATCTAGTTTCTCCGAATTGATTGAATCTCTCTGATCTCTAGGTGAAACTGGGTAGGGGATTGGGGGTTCATAGATACGCGACTGAATCTTGTTAACAAGTTCGTTCGGTTGAAGCACCATAGAAGAAGGTCCAGCAACCTCTTCACCCTTTTTCGGTGGGAATATCTTTTCCTTACCAAGCGTGATGGCATCCACAGGCTCCCTAGTGTTTACAACCGGTTTGCTTGGGAGGATTCCTTGTATATTCTTGACTGCATCGGCGGTGTGAGCGACTATAATATCAAGCTCCTTTGCATGAGCGTATATAGCTTCAAACTTACTGTTGAGATCATTGTACATGCTATCCACCTTGACATTGATCTCACTAGCGTATTTCTGCTGACCGAGTAAAAGCAAATGCATAAGAGATTTCAGCTCGTCTTGAGAATTAGATGCATAGGATTGAGAGCTCTGATTCTGCACATAGTCTTCGCCTACGTAGTTCACCTCAGCATGCTGTTCATCTCCTTTGTCCTCACAAAGCTCAACGCTTTTCTGATTTCTCTTCAGGAGCATGTTCACCTTTTCTGTAAGCTCGTCTATCCTTAGTGACTCAACTCTTCTTACAGGTGTAAGGTTGTCATGATTGTGGCAACGATTCCTGGAACTTGCAGCCAAGTTCTCTATCAATTCATATGCTCCTTCCCTGGTTTTGGTCATAAAATCACCATTACTCGCAGCGTTCATAGTGTTCCTACAATCCCGCTCAACACCATTATAGAAGACGCCAAGCATACTCTCATCAGTAAATCCATGGTGTGGACATTCCCTCTTGTACTCCTTGAAACGTTCCCATGCCTCACAAAAGGATTCTCCTGAATGTTGCTGAAATGTTGAGATCTTGTTCCTTATACTAGCGGTCATGGTTTTAGTATAGAAGTGGTCCAAGAATGCTGCTCTACATTGCAGCCAAGTCGTGATGGATCCGGCTGGTAGCGACTTGAGCCAACGGGAAGCTTTGTGTGCGAGTGAGAACGGGAAAAGCTTGCACTTTAAGAGGTCTGCGTCCATCCCATTAGAGCTCGTCGTGGAGCAAATCTCCTCAAAGTTATCCATGTGGTCCATCGGATTTTCAGCAGGCAATCCGTGGAACATACGCTGCTTAACCAGTGATATCATCCGCGGTTTTATCTCGTAATCATCCCGGTTATCAAGAGGGGGAACTATAGCAGCTCGGTTCCGGTAGAAAGCGTGGGGATTGTCCATATCCCCAATGGCGCGATGCTGCTCATGCGCATGCTGTTGCATTTGAGCCACTTGTTGCTCAAGCCTTCGAATAGCAGCGGCTACATGACCATTTGCAGCTCGGTTGTCTGTTTCGTCGCCCATATTGGCTGAGTTAGACACCTGAAACACACGCAAAAGAAAACAAAAAATAAAATTAGCAAAATTCTTAGACTATAAATAAAATCAAATCTCAAAGGCAACGCAATTGTTCCCCGGCAACGGCGCCAAAAAACTTGATGTGTATGAGTTTTAACCCAAAATAATATCCGCAAGTGCACAGACAGTTGCAGTAGCATAAGGGGTATCGAATCCACAGGGACCAAGGTTACACTATGAAATTACGAGATTTTAATTTAAAGCTAAGATAAAGTATGAGTTGGTGAATTGTAGTGAAACAAGAAACGGAACAGCAAATTAAACGATATGAGACTCAATAAAGAAAGGCACTAGATCAAGGTCATTCGCCGGTGATTTCGAATTGAGGACTGAGCATCTATTCAGGATTCAATTTAAGTGCGGTCTAGAACTCAAACAAGAATGTAATATTGCCTCACTGTCGTGATGCATCAATATCTTTATCTAACATCCTAAATGCCTGAACTGTCGTTTGGATCCAGTGATGAAGACAAGCAGTAATGAATTGGTTCGAATTGTTCACAGTTGATGGTAACAATCAACTGTCGTTGGTTACACACCAATTGCTCACCAATGGGTTATCTAGCAACCTAGAGCACTTTCGTGAATAAGTTCAACTTGAAATCAGAGATTAGGTGTACAGGCTAACCTAAGCGTTATGAATCCCAATTGATGAAGATGAATGATAATCTATCCTATTTGGCTCAGTCACTAATCAATCCTAAATCACCATTGAAATCCCTCAATCTAGCTAGAGGACTACTCGAACATAGAGAATGAAATCGCAGCAATCAACGAGATAGAATTCATAATGATAAATGGAAAAGTTAAGGAATTAGAATTCTTCTCAATGGGTGTTGTGAATTTATCCTCCAATTGTTACAAGCAAATCCAAAAGGAATCAATGAGGAATAGTTTCAAGGGTTGAGGAACCCAGCAAATCTCCAAGAAAACGTAAAAAGAACTGTTTTAGAAAAATGTTTCCGCCCTGTTTTCAGAGGTGGCTACCTCTTATTTATAGAGAAAATAGGTTAAAATCGGATCAGGCATGGGACCGGTCGGTCTGAATCCAGACCGGTCGGTCTGTCTTCAGGTGGTTACGATCTTTGAGCGTGGATCGGTCGGTCTCCTCACGTGGACCGGTCGGTCCGCTTTCCAGAGAGTTACGGCTTCTTTGATTCTTCGGGTGAGCAGGTGCTCGATCCAAACCGAGCAGGTGCTCGATTATGAAAATCACCATCTTTTCTCCAGATTCGTCCATTTAGCTCCAATGAGCGCCACTGACTCCAATTCATGCTTGAAGGCCTCCTAGAACCTGAAAAGACACAAAAGGAACTAGAAAGAACCAAAAAGACTAAAGAAGCAATACGTAAAAGAGACCAAAATACTAATATATCAATGTGCCCGAGAGTATGAGTGGTGTGACACCGATAACTCAAGGGATGCGTTCTGCGAGTGAGAGTGGTGTGGAATGAGTTAAGAGTAATAGATGTCTGGAAACGGGCGTATAAACATGAGACTGAACGAGAGCCACGAAGATCGGGTGTGTGATCTCAGATAGTTTTGACCGGGTTGGGTCAGGTTTTGAGTTTTGGTGACACTAATGGACCGACTTGGGGGGTCGGATATGAGTCTTTGATATGCGGTTTGTCGGGATTCGAGAACGAATCCATTGTTAGTGCTGGAGAATTGTAACGCCCGTGATCCAAAATAGGTTTTTCGGGATGCCTGTCGATCGACAGGAATGGGTGTCTGTCGATCGACACGGGCGTTTGCCTTGCAAAGGTTTTGGGCAGAGAGGTTCCTGTCGATCGACACAGTGTGTCTGTCGATCGACACGCATTGAAATCAGACTAAGGGTTTTGATTTTGGTTCGGTTTGGGCTTGGGTTGGTTTAAGGGAACCCTAGGGCTCGGCTATATAAGCTTATGTTGTTCGTGGCCGCGTTTTCCAGAGTAAAAATCGCAGAGAAGCTTGAAAAGTGAGAGAGAGTTTGTGATTCAAATGTTTTCAAGTAGAATCGCTCATGTTCTTGAGGATTCGCCGTTTGTTTGTTCCGGTGGTCACGTGTGGTGATTCGAGGTTCTTTTCCATTCGGTTCCAGCGAGGAATCAGAGACTTGGTGGTTGTGATCAGTCATTTCGCGTTCGTTCCTGAGTCAATCCGCTTCAAAACTCAAAGGTGAGTGCGTGATCGTTAGGAAAAGCGTAGGATCGGATATTAGGAATTGTGTTATTATCGTTATTCGTTTTCGTATGGAAAGATTGGATTTGTGGTTGATTGCTGTGTGATTTTGTCTTGTGTGGTCGCTGTGTCAATCCATGAGGAATCGAGACGAGCCGTGTGAGGATCTGGCTCGGGCTCGGGTTCTGGTGCGATGTGTCGATCGATGCCTTCGGGCAGTGTCGATCGACACATCGCGCAGAGATGGACATCGACTTGGTTGCGTATCGATCGACACCAGGTTGGTGTGTCGATCGACACCTCGGTGGTGTGTTGATCGACACCCGATAGTTTATTGTGTAATTTTGTGTGTTTCTTTTAATTAATATGAGTTGTTAATTAATCTAAAAGAAAATGTTAATTAAGCTGAATTGGTAATTTAATCTGGAAATTGGTTTAATCGATATTTAATCGCGTAGTAAATTGATATTCGTATTTTTATGTTTTTCCTATTGGCGGGATGACCGCTCCACTGAGTATTTATGATAATACTCACGCAACTCTATTTTTCCCTTTGAGTTGCAGGTAAAGGAAAAATGTGATCGTGGAATCGAGGCCGAGAGAAGAGAATGATAGGGTTTAGGTTTTAATGTTTAGTCTAGCGAACCAGTTGGTTAGATTGCTAGATAATTTATTCTGCATTCCTGAATTTTGGTGTTTGAATTAAATGGTTTAAAGGAGATATTTATTGTTGGATTATTTTTACTGGTTTAATTGTTTATGTTAATTTCCGCAGTAGAATTATTAGTAAAAAAAAAAGATTGGATGTTACAGTAAATCTCTAACCGACGCCGAGACAAGATATCCACAAATGGAGAAGCTGGCCTTGTCAGTCATCATGTCTGCAAGAAAACTGAGGCCATACTTTTAGTCACATTCAATCGTGGTCCTCAGCACCTTCCCTCTCCGCTCTGTCTTGCACAGCCCTAGTCAGTCTGGACGATTGGTTAAGTGCGCAATCGAATTAATCGAGTATGACATTGAATACTGCGGGCGAACATGCGCAAAATCACAAGTCCTAGCTGACTTTCTAATCGAGCTTCCGGAAGAGGTAGTTGCTAAAGAGAGTCTGAACCTAGTCTGGCAACTTCATATCGATGGGTCATCATCTAAAACTGGTTCGGGAGTCGGGATTCGCTTAACATCACCCACTGGCAAAATACTGGAGCAGTCATTCCGCCTAGGCTTTCGAGCATCTAACAAAGAAGCAGAGTACGAGGCCCTTGTAGCCGGCATGAAACTTGCGCACGCACTTAAACTCGACCACATTCAGGTATTTTACGACTCCCAGTTGGTTGCAAACCAGTTCAGCGGAGAATACGCTACGAAGGACGAGCGCATGGAAGCGTACCTTAAAGTTGTCCATGAGTTGGTCACGCAGTTAACAGAATTCAAACTTACTCAGATTCCTAGAGGAGATAACACTCTTGCTGATGCCCTCGCAATCCTCGCTTCAACCTCCGACCTTAGATTGATGTGAATCATCCCTGTGGAGTTTATTGAGCATCCAAGTATCCCTGTTCTAAAAGTGGTCAACACCTGGACTCGATCTCACGCAGCCAAGAAAGCCACTGCAACAGCTTCTAAAGAAATTGCCGCTAACGCAGAAGTCCAGGAAGAAGTAGACAACACTTTGATAAGCAAAGTCGAAGAAAGCGAGCCTCTACTTGACGGACGGCGAGAGCCGGATTATGAGGTGGACATAGAAAATGACACAGTCGACCCTAGTGAAGTTGGACCCAGCAGTCCTTTAACTTCGCCTCAAATCGACCAGGAAGTGGTTGCCATGGATGAAGATTCCCAACTACCCGCCAGACAAAGTTGATGCCAACGCTAACCCCTCCGAGGCAAATGAAGCAACTGCAATGGAAGAAGATTCACCTGAATCAGAATATGGTTGCGATACACGCTGGCTTGAGAACATTCGCAGATATGTTGAAGATGGCACAAAACCCACCGATAAATGGGCGGCTCACAAGCTGAGAACCCAAGCAGCCAGATACTTTCTATTGGATGATAACGTATCCAAGTAGAGCTTGTCAGGACCACTATTAATCTGCGTCGAAGGAAAAGAAGCTTGCAAAATCATGCATGAAGTTCACAGCAGCTCTTGCGGCAATCATTCCGGAGGACGAGTGATATGCTCAAATTTCCCTAGAGCTAGACTCTCTCAAATTAAGAGGTCAATCGCAGTACTTAGGGTTATCGATCCACAGGGAGTCAGGAAAACACTATAGATTTCAGATTTCAGATTAAGCTAGGTGAGACGAATGTTAAAGCAAATAAATGAAAACAAAGCAAATGGTTGTGAAATCAGTTAAAGAAAACGCTAGGCACAGGGAATTCTCCAGTGAATCAGAATTGCAGATAAATCAAATATTAGGACAATGAAGAACAGTTCATGAACATGCACACGAAAGTAAACAAACCAGTTGTCGCTGCGAATAATTTCTATGTCTAAATCCTAGAAGACCAACTGTCGTTGCGAAATCAGGTTGATTCAAACAAGCATTAATGATCAAGCACAATTGTTCACAAAATCCTAAGCCAAATCCCTTTGCGAATAGGTATTTTGCTCATCAAAAACTAGTTCAGGATTATCAATCAAACTGTCGTTTCTATTAATAAACCATAGATCAGATTTCAGTTCGCGAGGCTAAAATCAGCAATAAGAACAAGTTAAGATGAAGAACTTCTAATGATTTTTATCCTAATAAACAGATAAGATCAGCAACTCATCAAACACTTTCAAAAACCCTAAACCTAACAAGAGAAATTACTCAGACATAGCAATAGAAGAAAACATCTTTTTATTAATTAAACTCTCTAAGTAATTCTATAAAATAAAGCGTAAAATAAAGCATGATTCTAAACAATGACTCTAAATACGTATTTATACAAGTTCCAAACCGTCCTAAACATAAAAGTAAACATCTGAAGGCTTCGGGCTTCGAACGGACTTTTCTGATGAAAATCCGGGCTTTGACGAACTTCGTGTCGATCGACACACATAGATCGTGTCGATCGACACGACTCTTCAAATCGTAAATCTTGGCTTCAAAAGTCTTCATGTCGAGCGACACACATAGTCACGTCGCTCGACACAGATTCCAAACAGTGACTCCGAATTTGCATTTCGCCACTTCATTCCGCGAATGCTCCAAAATCTCCAGTAAACATCTTTTATGCTCCAGACGGTCCAGTTCCTGTAAAGACACTAAAACAATACCAAAAACACCAAAAGACACTAAAACATGGACTTATATCGTGGTCGAAAACCGGTAAAAACCACGATATATCAACTCCCCCAGACTTAGCTTTTTGCTTGTCCCTAAGCAAAACAGTGTGCTCACTCCTTAAGAAACCACATTCCTCAAAATTTAATACATGGTGATACTTCGATGTGTCCCTAGAAGCTTAGCAGTCCTCTAGTTTGATTCCAAATCCCTTAGAAAATCTCAGACTTTCAATCGCAGACCCCATGAGTTCAATTAAGTTCGGTCTCATCGAGGGAATATTGATCGCTGGACTTTCTAGATTCTTTTACTTCCTTTAACACTTTCTGCGTTTCACCCTCTCTCTTCCCTCTGAAACTGTATCCAATTAAGGATATCATAGAGATGCATGCCTTTTTGATGACTGATTTTTCTTTTTGTGATGGCGGGTACCTCAGCAGAGGGTCCTTTACCACCGAATGCCTATTTGAATTCAGGCTTGCACTTTTCTGCAGATTTTTTTTTTTATTCCCTTGGCATCTCTATGATCACTAGATCAGCTCTCATTATTGTGTTTCTATGAGGCTTTTTGTGATGGCGGTTTCCTCAACAGAGGGTCCTTTACCACCAGATCTAGGACAGTTATATCCGTCATTGGGAAGAAGTTTCAAGAGCGGTCCTTCCTCGCTTTCAAGTGTTTGGAAGCTGAATCAAGTCTTGCGATTTCCAACGCCCTTGATTAGAGATTCATTAGGGCGGGGTCTTTGACATCCTTTCTGAGTTCTCCAGAAACCTGAACTCGCTCCAGAAAACCGATCCCTTTCCAGTTACCCACCTTGTAAAACCGCTGATCAACTTATATTGGAAATGGTTCGTCGAGTGTTGTTCAAAGCAAATCTAAAAGAGAACTTTTGACTCTAAAAATTTTAAAATTTTAACGAAAAACTCAAAAGAAAACACAAGTGTTAGCAACTAACTCCCCCAGACTTAAACAACACTGTCCCCAGTGTTATTAAATCCGAGATTGGCTAAATAAGATAAACAGAAAATGAAACGTATGAAAAATCAAGTGAGATTTCGTACCAGGGGGGTCGTGTCGAGCGACACGACCTGTATGTCGATCGACACTCACGTTTCTGTCCCAATTCTGACTAGTAGATTTTTCTTCGCGTCGAGCGACACACTAAGTCCCGTCGCTCGACACAGAGTGCTGAAGAGCATTCTTACTTGCATTCGAACGTTTGTTTTCCTGAAAATCGACACCAAAAACAAAACCAAAGCATAAAATTGAAAAAGAAACATAAATATAAGTAGATAGTTAGATAAAACTCACAAGTGGGTTGCCTCCCACTAAGCGCTTGTTTTCAGTCTTTAGCTTGACTATTTTGGAATTGAGGACTTTAATGTGGATCTTTAGGAAGTATTGAACTTCCTTTATCCGGGATGGAACCAGCACCAGCTTGCTTGATTCGAGTTTTCTGGACAGCTCCCCCAGACTTATCAGATACAGTCTCAGGGAAAAGTCTCATCGTTCTCTCCATCATCTCCTGAAGAACTGCTTCTTCTTGATCTTTAAACCTCTGGGGGACGATGATTTGCAACTTCGCGAATGGCTTTAAAGTTCTCTTTGGCGTCATCTCTTCTTTTCTGTTGCCTGCAAATTCATCAGAAGAGCCAAGCTTTCGAGAAATTCGAGGCTTGCGTAAGCGCGTAACAGGCTTTTCAACTTTAATGAAATCAGAAGAGATGGAATTAAGTACTGAAGGTTCATACCTGGGCTCTTCAAGAAGTACCTCAGCAGATGGTAGTGTAGCAATTGCTTCCTCAATGGTCTCAGCAGAAATGACTTTCGAAGGCTCCTCAGTTGGCTGATCTTCTAGCGATGTATCCACAGAGAAAGCTTGACCATCAATGGTGGGTCTTCTCCTTTTACTGTCCATGTCAAAATCCAAGATGACATCACCAAGGTCAAGCTTAATCGTTCCTCTTCTACAGTCAATATGCGCTCCAGCTGTTGCTAAGAAAAATCTTCCCAGAAGCAAAGGATCCTGAGGCTCTTCATCGTATTCCAAAACGACAAAGTCTGTTGGAATAACGCAGTCCTGAATTCTAATAGGTACATCCTCAAGAACTCCTTTCGGGAATCTCATAGAACGATCAGCTAGGATTAGAGTCATCCTTGTCTTCTTGAAGTCCGTCATCCTAAGTCTTACAGCAACGGAAAGAGGCATAAGATTGATTCCAGAACCCGTATCGCAGAGAGAGTGAGAAAAGCTTTCATCAGAGATGGAACAGTCGAGTACAAAACTTCCTGGATCAGGTAACTTCACAGGAACTTTGCCCTGGATCATCGCGCTAACCTCAACAGAAACCACTATCTCCTTCTTCTCCTTTTTGGAGACTGGAACTGTGTTCAGGAGTACTGCTTGGAGATCTCTGGTCAGCAGCGCACCTTCCTCTGGACTGATTCCATTAGCAACCATTCGCTACACATAACGGCGAATCACAGGAGAAAGCTTGATTGCATCCACAAGAGGCATCTCAACCATGATTTTCTCAATCATCCTCTTGCAAATGGCTTCCGTAGCCTCTTGTTTGCTCTTTCTAGCTCTGGGAAAGGGTAGCTTCGGCTTATAGACGGATTCCTCGAGGATTGGAGACGGTTTCGGATGAACAATTTCGGACTGCCTGCGTGTCGAGCGATATGGGGTCTGTGTCGATCGACACGACTGATTTCATCGTGTCGAGCGACACACTTAGGCTCGTCGCTCGACAGAAGAGCTTCGATTTCAGAAATAGCGATTTATCACGTGTCGATCGACACGCATGATCTGTGTCGATCGACACAGTCTCTGCTGCTCCAAAAATCACATCGAACTCATCAAAATAATTCTCCTCTGCTGTCAGAACGGCATTGCAGGCTCCTTTGGGATTCCTATCAGTCTTCGCAGGAAGAAATCCTTCTTGTCTCTTCACAGTTTCTGCAGTTTGAGCTACCTGGACGTCGAGCTTCCTGACATGAGTACTTAGAGCTTCGATCTTACCGTTTAAGTCCGTGTAGAGTGAATCGAACTTCCCATTCCACTCCACAGCCAACTTCTGCTGTCCCTCTAGAAGTCGTTCCCTCATGGATTCCAATCTACTGTTCTCTGACGGAGGAGGCGGTTTCTGATACGAAGAAGATCCATAGTATCGCCTATAGCTGCTGTTCTGGTAAGGCTTCTGAAATCCGGTCTGGTGAAGATAGTTCACATCCTCTCCTGCAGGTTTGACGTCTTGCGCAAAGTGAAATGTCTTCTTCCCAGCAAGAAGACTAGTCATTGTGTCCATCTTCTTAGTGACCTCTGCTAGCTGGTTTCCACTGATGCTCTGTCCAGACTTGCTCCTTTCGAAATCCATGGCTTTAGCACTGTTGCTGTTGGCAAGATTCTCTATAAGTCTCAAGGCAGCCTCTGGCAAATTTGTGTTAAAGTTCCCACTACTCGCAGCATCTAGAGACGCAGAATATTGCAGCGCAATCCCTCTGTAGAAAATATTGAGTAGCTGCACTTCGTTGAATCCATGGTGTGGACAGTCTCTCTGATAGCTCTTGAACCTAAACCACGCAGCCTTGAATGCCTCAGTATCGCCCTGCTTGAAGGTCGCGATCTTCGATCTCAGGTCCTCGGACTTTGCATCATCAAAGAAATTGCTTAGGAAAGCATTCTTTGTATCCATCCAGTTAGTCAGCGAGCCCGGTGGTAGCGTCCTTAGCCAATACTTAGCTTCCCCATATAGAGAGTATGGGAAAAGCTTGCAGAACAGGTAGTCTTCAGAAACTCCATTGGCTTTGATAGCAGATGCCAAGTCCTCGAATAGCTCTATGTGGTCCATTGGATTCTCATGAGGAAGACCACAAAACGGGTCTTGAGCTACTAAGGAGAAGTACGCAGGCTTGAGCTCAAAGTCATTCCGTTGAAACGCTGGAGGTCGGATCGTGGCTCGATTCGCGTAGAATTGCTCAGGACGGTTGAAATCAGCAAGTGTACGGTTCTGGGCATCGTGTTGAGCGATGTGTGGTTGGTGTCGCTCGACATTAACATTTTGTTCCTGTCGAGCGATCTGCTGACCCTGTCGATCGACGCCTCTGTTTCCATCGTGTCGAGCGACAGCCAGGTTGTGTCGCTCGACACCTTGATTTTCTCCCTGTCGAGTGATAACCAAAGCTTGTCGAGCGACACGTCTCTGTTCCACGCGTCGTGCGATCTCCTCCTCGTGTCGCTCGACACGAGCCTGTTCTTCACGAGCCAATCGCTCTTCTTCTTCCTCGCGAGCTCGTAGCTCTTCAGCCTCGTCGACAATCACGTTCCCAGCCTCGTCTAGCCTCTGACCGTCCTCATTGTATCGATTTTCTTCCTTGTCGAAGAAACCATCATCCCTTTGGAACAGAATCGTTTGATTAACCATCTTCTTAACTTCTTTCGTCGCTTTTCTGTTGGTTCGTTCCAAGCGTGCTAGATCCTCAAGTCCTAGTTCCAGTAGTTCCTTGTCTTTGCTGCTCCTGGTATTGCGATTTCGCATGTACCTGAAACAAAGAACAAGGAGAGAAAAACGAAAACAAAAACAAAAATAAAATAAAAACAAGAAATAAAAAAAACCTAGACAAAATCCTTATAGTAAAAATCTAATGGCCTATTGACTCCCCGGCAACGGCGCCAAAATTTGATATGCTCAAATTTCCCTAGAGCTAGACTCTCTCAAATTAAGAGGTCAATCGCAGTACTTAGGGTTATCGATCCACAGGGAGTCAGGAAAACACAATAGATTTCAGATTTCAGATTAAGCTAGGTGAGACGAATGTAAAAGCAAATAAATCAAAACAAAACAAACGGTTGTGAAATCAGTTAAAGAAAACGCTAGGCACAGGGAATTCTCTAGTGAATCAGAATTGCAGATAAATCAGATATTAGGACAATGAAGAACAGTTCATGAACATGCACACGAAAGTAAACAAACCAGCTGTCGCTGCGAATAATTTCTATGTCTAAATCCTAGAAGACCAACTGTCGTTGCGAAATCAGGTTGATTCAAACAAGCATTAATGATCAAGCACAATTTTTCACAAAATCCTAAGCCAAATCCCTTTGCGAATTGGTATTTTGCTCATCAAAAACTAGTTCAGGATTATCAATCAAACTGTCGTTTCTATTAATAAACCCTAGATCAGATTTCAGTTCGCGAGGCTAAAATCAGCAATAAGAACAAGTTAAGATGAAGAACTTCTAATGATTTTTATCCTAATAAACAGATCAGATCAGCAACTCATCAAACTCTTTCAAAAACCCTAAACCTAACAAGAGAAATTACTCAGACATAGCAATAGAAGAAAACATCTTTTTATTAATTAAACTCTCTAAGTAATTCTATAAAATAAAGCGTAAAATAAAGCATGAGTCTAAACAATGACTCTAAATACGTATTTATACAAGTTCCAAACCGTCCTAAACATAAAAGTAAACATCTGAAGGCTTCGGGCTTCGAACGGACTTTTCTGATGAAAATCCGGGCTTTGACGAACTTCGTGTCGATCGACACACATAGATCGTGTCGATCGACACGACTCTTCAAATCGTAAATCTTGGCTTTAAAAGTCTTCATGTCGAGCGACACACATAGTCACGTCGCTCGACACAGATTTCAAACAGTGACTCCGAATTTGCATTTCGCCACTTCATTCCGCGAATGCTCCAAAATCTCCAGTAAACATCTTTTATGCTCCAGACGGTCCAGTTCCTGTAAAGACACTAAAACAATACCAAAAACACCAAAAGACACTAAAACATGGACTTATATCGTGGTCGAAAACCGGTAAAAACCACGATATATCAACGAGCACTACCACTAAAAATCAAGCGCCACGGGTTCTACTGGCCGACAATGATCAAAGACTGTATGAAGTTTTCAACTAAGTGTGACAAGTGTCAACGCCACGCTCCTAAGATCCATCAGCCAACAGAGATGCTCTCTTCAATCACCTTTCCTTATCCGTTTATGAGATGGGGTATGGATATTGTTGGCCTTCTGCACCCCTCAAGACAATGACGATGGTTACCTGTGCTTACAGACTACTTTTCAAAGTGGGTTGAAGCATAAACTTTCATCTTTATAAAAGACGTGCAGGTAGAACATTTTGTATGGAAAAACATTATATGTAGACATGGTGTTCTTTACGAGATCATTTTATATGTAGACGTTTCGAAGGGTTGTGCTAAAAATGGAAGATACGCCTTAACAAATCTACTCCGCGGCGTCCACAAGGTAATGGCTTGGCAGAATCAACAAACAAAACTTTGATTGCCAGTCTCGAAAAGCGCCTCGATGAGAAGAAGGGCCACTAGGCCGACGAGTTAGATGGCGTCATCTGGTCTTACCACACTACACCGATGGAAATCACCGGTAAAACTCTATTTGCTTTGGTTTACGGAACAAAGTCGTCATTCTAGTCAAAGTTCAATTTCCATGAGTGCGACGAAGGCTACTTTCACAGTAAGAAGAAGTCAACCGTCTCCTTTTACTTGACGAGCTGGACCTCATCAACGAACGCCGCGACCAAGCGTTTACCCGGATTACCAACTACCAGCATTCAGCAACAAAATACTATAACTCTAAGGTGCGAATCCGGCGTTTTTACGAAGGCGACTTGGTCCTCAAGAAGTCTTCCAGAACATGGCAGAGCGCAACGCTGGTAAACTCGGCGCCACCTGGGAAGGGCCTTACAGAGTCACTAAGGTGGTTAGACCAGGAGTTTACAAAATTGCCACCATGGAAGGCATTCAGATCTTGAGGTCTTGGAATGCGACTCACCTGAAGAAGTACTATCACTGAGTATTTTACTTAAACTACGAAGCGGCTTGATCCCTCCAAATAGTACGTAGGCAGCTCATCTGCGGATGGGTTCAGCTGCCCCCTTCCTTAAAGATGGGGGGGGGGGGGGGAGTGGGGCACGTATACTCGTATACTCCCACCTCTCTCAATTGGTTTTTTCTGCAAGAAAAAAAACAAATAAAGAAAACTTAGCTAAACAATTTTGCTTATAATACAATCTTAACATAAACAGACTTCTTCGCAAATAATCTTTGTTTACATCCACCGCGGATATCGTAAGTCTTATCAGAAACAGACATAATACCTCGCTGCTGGCCACAGTGACGGTCTACTTCGCAAACTTCAGATCTGACTTTTACATCCTTAGCAGGATCGCACAACGCTATACAAACACATAATGTTTATTTTAGGAGCGGATGCGTTAGAGGAAAGCGTGTCCGTAAACCCAAATGATCATTTCAGAAACCCAACTTACAAAGCGTTGGTAAACTCACTAGAGAATATTCACTTAAACGGAGCGGAAGTGTTAGTAGAAAACGTGCCCATAAACCCAAGTGTTCATAACAAAATCCAACAATCTAAAGCATTGATCTTAACACAGAAAAAGACTTATTGCTGAAACATGAAAGTTTAAGACAACATTTCTGCAACTGAGGCGAGAAGTAAAAACTGCGTATTAAATCATAATAAATAAACCAAAGGAAATACAAAGTATCCAAAGAGGAACGAGCTATCAAAGCAACAAATGATGATAAAAGGGTAAACACCACCCAAACTGGAGAAAAACACTGAAAACCAAAAACCAAAAATAAACTAAGGCAAAATCCTCTCAAGCTCCATCTGCAGTCTGCGTAACCTCAACATCTTCAGTCTCAGTCTCTGGATCTGACGAATCCTCATCACCAGACTTGTTTTCTTTAGACGAACTAGAAGAGCTCGAAGCTGGATGAATCACGTCATGAATAGGACCTGGCTCAACAAGGGCCTCTCCATTGGAATCTATCATCCTAAGAATCCCCTCAAGTTTGCTCATATGATTAGTCCAACCCTCAATCGCATGCAACAGGCCTTCCTCCTGCTCTCTAAGTTCACGAAGCTCGTTAGTAAGATCAGGCGGATTGTTCGTTAGTAAGATCAGGCGGCTTGTCACCCTGAAGCATTGCTATAAACTCAATGTTGCTCTGAACTTGAGTAAGATCAAGGAGCTCATTCCAGGGAACCTCCTTGATCATCCTAAGCTTGTTCCTAGCTCGCCTCATCCTCGACGTAAACTCTGTTGTCGCCTCGCGCCTCACCTTCTCACTCGCCTGACCAACTGCTTGCTGAACGGCTGCATCCTGAAGCCTGGCTGAATCATCTAAATGAGTGGTTATATTGGAGACTTCTTGCTGCAAGCGTTTCTTCTCAGCTTCAGACTCTGAAAATGTGCCATCTATCTTGCGGAGCTGATCCTCAGTCTCTTTCACAGCAGCTTCCAGGGTAGCAACTCACACCTCTGCTCAACGCTTTTGTTTCTTGTGATCATCACATAGCTCCTGAATACTAGCAAGATGACGATTCTGCGAGAAGGCATCCGTCTCGTAGCCCTTGGTAAGCTCGTTGATCGAAGCAAAGAACTAGCAAAAAGAGGATAAGTCAGCATAAACGAAGCAAAGAGGATAATGCCGCAAAATTCAATAGAAGTTCATACCGTCATGCCATGAAGGCCACCTTTATGTAAATATCTCTCTTCGACATGTCTTGCGGAGGAGGAAACTCATTCCTTGGAAACACAATCTTCGACATTTCAGCCGCGACCATACTCTTGCTGCTAAATAACTCTCCTGGATCAATGCCTTTCCTACTATCATATCGAGCACGCTTTCGATCTGTATTTGAAACATCGCAACGCTTTGGTGGCGAGTCATGACGACGACTAGAATGGACAGCAGTACTGCGCTCAAGCTCAGAACGACGCGACTTAGGTGCAGCAGTAGATCTAGCTTCTTGCGGAGCTCTCTAGGTAGTGCTCACTCTAGTCTCGGCAGGTCTCTTCTCGCGTGCGATCAATCTTTTCCCGTTGCTCGACATTTCTCGTGGGGAAGTTAGGAGATATGTTCCGAAATGACGAATGAGTGCTTCTCGAACACGGTGCGAAGTGTAACCTTTCGTCCAACTGTACTTCTCGACGATGAAATCGGTGCGAAGATCAAATAAATCTATCGGGAACTTGTCAGCGCATCTATAATCTACGAAATAAAAAGTAAGAACAGAAGGGTTAGAATTTGACTAACTTACAAACAAGATAGAGACTGTCGCTAAACTGAAAAAAGCATAAGGTAAAATAAAAAAAAACACGACGAAGTCAACTACCACAGTGACCCTATCTCTTTCGAAGCTTAGGATTATCTCCGACTGAATCACTATTTATTCGTACAAAGAAGAACTTTTTCTCCCAAGAGCATTCTAGAGGAGGGAAGTCTTTGATGACGTGAAAATCACGTTTACCGTCAATGGAGTAATAAAGTTTATCTTTGCGACCAACCTGTTTGATAATCAAAAGATTCAGCAAGTGGTCTACCCCAAGCTCGCTACCATTCTCATAACTACGAATCATGAGTCCAACTAAACATCGCATCCCTCGAGGTGTTATCTGCGAAATGGCAAGGTGATTCTTCCAGATATATTTGAGAATCGTGCTAGGAATCGGAAACCAAAAAAAGCAAGTCCGAAAATAAGCTTCATACACCGTGAAGAAACCTTCTGGAGGATTATCAGCACGATCTTCTGGGATAGGATTGGCGAACTCGACATCTTTAGAAGCATTGCAAAGTGCAAGAATGTCTGTTAAAGATGTTGAAGTCGACTTAGAAGACTCTGGTCCTCTGCGCGTCTTGTCTGTCTTAGTAGCCTGCGGAGCCCCCACTTTGGTATTGTCAAACACTACCAGAGCATTCTGGAAGACTTTGTCTCCTGAACCGCCATCATCACTAGGAGACATTCGCACCGAGATGTGTTGTTACTGCGATGAAAACCTGGAATTCGAGTCAAAAATCATAATTCGCGATCAATTCAGAAATGTTGACTTCTGTTGACCAGTTGACGGTTGACTGTTGACTCGTTGACCATTGACCAAAAATTAGGGTTCCCCAAACCCGTTTTGAGCACAGATCGCTGCCGCACACAGTAGCGTTTCTGCCGCCCAAAACAGCGTTTTCAGCAAAACCGCGTTTCCAGATCCGACCGTGCCAGATCTTCTCCTCCGCCGTGAATTAACGCCACCAAGCTCCACCATCTGGTTCACATCCATGCTCCGTCTGGTCCACGACCGAGCTCCACTGTCGAGGCGATAGAAACTCCTCCATCTCCAGGAATCGGCGGCGAAGGTCAGACATGACGAAGTCCTCTAGCGACGACGAAGCTGCAGACGAAGGCTCTGTACCACGGCAAAGACGAAGGCAGATCCATGGTGGTGAAGCTCCAACGGTGGCAGCAGCCCCGATTCCATAGATCTGCGTCGATGGACAAAGAAGACGTCGGGATCTGCGGCGGATTGCAGATCTGCGACAGAGGCGGCGGATCCACGACGATCTGCGGCGGATTGCGTATCGCCGATGACGGAAGAGACAAAGATGACGGATCTGGTCATGGCGACAACGGCGACGTGGCCGCAGTGTCGACGACGGTGGTTGGATCCCGTCGACGATGGCTGATCTGCGGTGGCAACAGCGCAGATCCAGTGAAGCTCCTCCTGCAACGACGAGGACGACGGTGGCGTGAAGAAAGGGCCGAGATCGGCGAGCTCCGGTGACCTCTACGGCGGCGGCAGATCGGAGAGGTAGGAGATAAACAAAAAAAAATTCTACAAAAACCCTAATTTGCACTACGGGACAAAAAAAAAATTGGAAAAAAGGATTCTAAATTTTTTACTTTTTTTACTGCAGAAAAGCCAACTTGGTGAAAAAAATAGACTGCTTAGGGGGTCTATTTATACCAGAAGGGTTGCTTGAAATCCCTAGGGTTTTTCAGGAAAATTTCATGAAACTTTCCTAACGGGCTTTAAAGTCCAATTAAATGAGCCCAATAGCCTTTCCTGTCTACTAACCTCATTTTCAAAAACGCCAGCAGGTCCAGAAAAACATGATAGCATCAAATCAACATGGAATAACTGCAACTTCCAGAAATCGATGATAAGACGTCAACGCCTGGCTACTTCATTGTCCATCGCATCGATCTCAAACTTCAACAGCTTATACCTTTGCATCATCTAGCTCGATACTACCAAGCTGAGGGGCTAACTGTAGGGATCGGATTTCACCCCTAAGAGATCGATGTAACGACAAGAACAATTCTGCAAAAAGGCTTGAAGAAATCATAAACGGGCTTGTAGAAGCCTAATTCAAGATAAGCCTATAATATCATTAAATCAATAATTAAAATGGGCTTAATGATAATATGGGCCAAAAGTCATTTAAATGCTTAATGGGCCTGACCCAAATGTATTATTAGTCCTAGTCTAAAAAACTATAAATAACTCATTGTATTCACCCAGAAAGGGGATCAAAAATTTTGCATCAAAAGGAATGAAGCTCTCTTAACAGCAAACGCAGGTGTTTACATTTTCTACATTGTGATTCACTCAAGAGTCTCGCATTTCCTCAACAACCCTACAAATTCGATTGTGCGAGTTACGACTCCTACACAATTTAAAAAGTTATGATGAGAACAACACTTTGCATAAACAAGAGACAAGTGACAGTGTTCACAATCAATTTCTTGAAGTAACCACATCAAAAGTTAAGTCTGTCTCCATCACCATAAACTTCCAATTTAAATCTCAATTGTTATCTACTTAATCTGTATCCTACTTTGCATCAGTTTATTTCTCTTAATCCAGTACACAAATTATAGAAGCAGGATTACACTTTACCTTATCACCAATCAACCTTACACACAACACTACAAAAACATAGAAGATGTTCTATGATTTGCACAAAGAACTTGAAAATCCAAATAGCAAAGAATAGACAAGTTCATTTGGACAATATCAAATTCAACAAAATCAATTGCATAATTCCATAACACAAGTCAATTGCATAATTCCAGAACAAATTCAACCGTAATTAAAAATATCAGATTCTTCAAAAATGAATTGCATAATTACAGAACACAAATCAATTGCATAATTCCAGTACAAATTCAACCAATTTCAAATTTCCAGAACTACTACTCAACCGATTGGATAATCTGATGAGATTGGATCAACCAATATCAAATTTCCATAACAAAATAGTGTGACAAAAACCACAGATTCATTATTTTCACAACACAACCTAATCTACAACTCTTGGCTTTTCATCTACCCAAACCCTAAACGAAAATGAACAAATAATCAAAGAAGATCGAAGAGAGACAGGTACTTATCTTCATCATCATCGTCTGACTCATATCGATCCTCTATCTCGACATGCAGAAGATATGGTATTGGATCTGGCGACACAGAGAGACGCGAAGAGAGAACCGAAGAGAGAGGCGAGGAGAGGCAAAGAGAGACGCGATGACAATCTCGTCGGCGATGATTTTCATCACCAAGAAGGCAAATCGCCTTTGCGATTACAGAGAAGAAGAAACCAGAAGCTTTTTACAAATGATTTTTTTTTTTACTCTTCCCCCACATCCACAATTCACGCACCACTGAAAACGTGACACCTGTCCCGTGAGACTGTCTCAAAAGGCTCTCGGAACTGAGCCGGCTCAAGCCCAAAATATTTTTCACATCCAATTTTTATTTAATTTTGGCCTTGTGAGCCTCTTATAATCTCTCCATTGTAGCTGCTCTAACTACACAAAGATGCGGGAAAAAAAGAAGCAAAAAAAAAAAAAATTGCATACGTGTCAATCAAATAAATTGCTATGTGAAGAGTTCTAGCCAAGTTTTATATAGTAGATTTTATTTATTATATATAATTTTTTTGAGAACCTAGTCTAAACCCTTAAATGGGAAATACTCTAGCATGATCAACGGTAATATATTATTTAAGTCTCTCAAATATGATATTTAGTTAATAAATTAAATATTAAATTAGTAAAGAAATAATGAGCCAATTAAACGTCAATATGTGGGCATTAAGTTTCTCATAATGAGAGAAACGTTTCTCAAAACAGAGACGGTTCCTTTCATCTCTCCTGCTTTTATAATATTTTTCTTCTTTTATTGTTGAGGAACTGAGTAAAAGACCCTCATTGGACATAGTCTAAACTTGTTTTTTTCTTTCCTAAAGGCCTTTCTTTTGTGTAGTTCGATCGAGAATCGATTGATTATGAATTATAAAAGGAGTTTCAACGGCTTTCCGGCTCGGCTAACCGAGTCCGAAAAGAGATACTAGCAAGTAAACATCTCCATAGGTTAGGGACTCTTGGTTAGAGAGTAGAGACTCTTGGATCTCTCAGTTAATATTTTTAAAATAATTTCATAATTTCTTTAATTTATAAATTATTTAAAACACACACATCAAATATAATAAAGATAAGTGGTATATGAGGTTCTCATGTTTATGAGAACTATCTCTGGTTTGGAGATTCATCTCTTTTTCTTTCCTAATTTTTCTATTTTTATTTATTTATGAATAGAATCTCTTGTTAAGAGACTATTAATAGTTCAGACAGAAAAGTTTCAAAAATATTTAGTGAGATTTAAATTACTATTCTTCTCTCCTTTTTTTGTTGGTTTGTCACAATATGCTATTGTTCTATGCATATGCTAATAATTAACCTTATATTTTAATTCTTTTGTGAAAATATAACGATAACTTTGTATTAACTTTCTTAGGTATGGAAGAAGTTCATGTGTCGGTATTTCCTAGCAAGAAATTGACTCTCCAAACGACAAGATCTTGTGATTTCATGGGTCTTAAGGATGGTAAAAGGACGAAAACAAAACCTAGCATCGAGAGCGATGCGATCATCGTTGTTATCGACAGTGGAATCTAACCTGAATCAGACAGCTTCCACGCCAAAGGCTTTGGTCCTTCTCCTAAGAAATGGAAAGGTGTTTGCCAAGGCGGCAAAAACTTCTCTTGCAACAAGTATAAAACTACTTAAATTACAATTATATTGCGTAAAGATATGCCAATTTTGTAGTTGCGTAAAGAAAAATTGCTTATAATTGCTTATATTTTAATTCAATTTTACTTATGTTTAACTTTTTTTATTCAACTATTGTACATGCCAATTAACTAATATAAATTTCTATTCATTTTAAATATGGCACAAAGATCATGGCGTGGATTTACAAAACACTCTGGACCGTATATCGGAAGCTCCCTCGAAACGGAAAATGCATTTGGCGACATAGCCACCAAGCCAACCAATGGATATTGTCCAAACATGGGCTCCAAATCCGCAAACAAATTCATCCAATATATGACTCTTGACAAGTTAACAAAATCTCACGAAACTGGACCGAATGAACAGCACCGCATGGTAATAAGCTTTAATTTTAAAAAATATATCAGAAGATTTGTATTCATTTGTGGGTTGGCCGCCTATTTCACTTTGTACTAATGCCACTAAACGTAAATCAACCCAGACTTTTTACCTTTCGATTTTGTAACCTAAACTTTATAAACTCTTTATAAACCAACCTGAACTACTAAACTCTTCTAAATTCCACTTTTAAAATTGGTTAAGGCTTAACCATCCATTAACCACTAATTGGTTCATTAAACCACGAATTGGTTAATTAAACTTCCAATTGCGTTTTTAAAATCACGATTTGGCCAACCCGGTTGACCCGAATCTGTTTTATTATTTCTGAGCCAAACACAACAAAATCGATTTGGGGGAAAATCCATTTGTTCAACCAATCTGGTAATTCGAATTCTTCAACTTCTCCAATATGCTTTAATAGCTTTTTAAACGCTTCCCCTATGTGATTATGATCGGTAATCTGAGAAAAACCCAGAAAATTATGAACCTAGAAAGTAAGGTTTAAGGAAGCAGGAGATTCTTCTAGAACGAACCTTCTTCGCGGTGGGCATGGCCAGAGACTTCGATTGAATCAGAGTTGAAAACAAGATATGAACTTCGAGTTTAATGAAGGTTGAGGAGATTCCGAAAGCAGCGACATATCGAGTTCTTTTACGTTGAATTCCTCCGAACGAAATTTTAGAATTCTTTGACCGTTTTGAATCAAGCTCCACAAATTGGGTAGATTTGCTCAATGAACAAACCGGTTTCCATGGTTCCAAATGTTCTGGATTCAGATTTAAATGACAAACCCTGATTTGAAATGATGAATCTAACTAGTTTTGTGTTTTGATGTTGAAGAGAAACCAAAATTATGTGTTTTGATGTTGAAGAGAAACAAAATTTTCAATCCTTTAAAAGGAAAAATGGGTTCCTCTCTTCTCTTCTTCGTTAAGAATCCATTGAGAGGAAAGATATAAACAAAAGCTTATTTATACCATTCACCAACACTTCAAAAATGAGATTTAAGAATCTTCTCGATTTTTTTGGTTGCGAAGAAGACGACTGGTTCGGGTCAAACTCAGGTCAACGGGTTGGCCAAAACGCAAATTTAAAAATGCAATTATTGGTTTAATGAACCAATTAGTGGTTAATGGATGGTTAAGACTTAACCAATTTTAAAAGTGGAATTTCGAAGAGTTTAGTAGTTTAGGTTGGTTTATAAAGAGTTTATAAAATTTAGGTTACAAAATCGAGAGGTAAAAAGTTTGGGTTGATTTACGTTTAGTGGCATTAGTACAAGGTGAAATAGGCAGTCAACCCTTCATTTGTATGTAGGTAAAATTATACAGAGGGTACTACAAAATCCATCAAAAGGATCCTGGTCATGAATAGAGCTGTCAAAATTGATCAAAACCCACTAGTTGGACAAGACCCATCTCACCATGAGACGCGTATGGATTCACTATTGTAAACCCAAAAAAAATGAGTCTCATGGAAATTGTATGGATTTAGCAGGTAAAACCCATGACGGGCGGTGGGTTAATGGACAACCCACTTAAGTCTCATATACATACAATTATACATTATTTTTTATATATTTTAGTATTCTACATATACTATATATATATATATATATATATATATATATATATAAGACATGTTGGGGGTCAATTTCCACCTCTCCAGGATCAATGTCTGAAAATGATTAAGTATGGAAACTGCCTCCATGTCAACTAGGTGAGCATAGTGGATCCAGTAATCCGCAATATCAACGAGGACAAATTATGCTACAAGCAAGCTTCGCGAGGTAAACTCTCAGTAGAGCAGCGGAGTCAGCGGAGTAACGGGGTTAGCGAGTTCGAGTCTGAACAAGAATGTGTTAAGTCAACTGGAGTCAAGTCTAAACTGAAGACGAAGTGGGCTAGACCCAAAAGAATTAGAGATGCTAGAACGAGCTCGCTAAACAAAAAAGCCTAGAAGACGAAGTCGGTTACTAAGAATACTTTACCACCATAAGATAAGGGAAAATCCCAAAAGTTTAGGAGGTTTTCCTTGTCTTGTTAGGAGCTGACCTAGCCGACCTAGGGGACTTAGCCAACCTAGCAAAACTATATATACTTGTAAACATCTCTTAAAAAGGGGATCCGAATTTTACTAAGAACAAAACACTTAGATTTTTTCGAAACAGCAATAAAACAATCTTTTTACTTTTTGCATTGTGGTTTAATCTAGATACTCAGATTTCCTCTAAACAAAACCTTACTAATCTAATTGTGCGAGTTACGACTCCTACAAGACATATAATATATCATAAGTAGTAGAGGTGACAAATAATGAACTTGATTAACAACACGTTTTCTTGAGTATGTGAGCAAAAATGATCGTGTAAAACAAGATGTTTTTCAAATTTATAGGCATATCATTTCTTAATCGATGTTTTTGATTTTTTTTTTGTTTTATACTATTTCTCATTTCTTTTTTGTATGTTTTCCAAAATTTGTTCAGATCTTCGTATGTTTACCTTTATACGTCAGACAATCTGTTGATGTGCCACTAAACATATGGGACTACATTTCCTCGGCTATCTATTTGACGGGAATCATCATGGCGTACTATGCAGACACGCATCTCCACGAGTTTGTAACCGGAAACCAAAAACTCAAGGAGCAAGGAAAGCCAAAAATCCCAAATCTTGACACGGGTTTATGCCATTACTCTAGACATCCTAATTACTTGGGTGAATATTTATGGTGGTGGGGATTAGTTATATTTTCTTGGAACCATGGTGATATGCTCAAATTAATCCTAAGAGCTATTCTCTCAAATTAAGAGATCAATGCAGTACTTTAGGTATCGAAATCCACAGGGAATCAATGAAACACAATAGATTAAATAAGTTCAGATTAAGCTAAGCAGAATTATGAGAATGCAAGTAAATCAAAGCAAGTACAACAAACAGTTGTAAAATCAATAAAGAAAGACACTAGGCACAGGGAAATCTCAGGTGAATCAGATATGTAGATGATCAATTAAAGATAGGATTTATGAAGCTCAGTTCCTAAACATGAACACGAAAGTAAAACAAATCAGCTTCCGCTGCGAATATTATCTATGAATAAATCCAAGAAAACCAAATTCCTTTGTGAATCCTATGAATCTAAACAAGCATTAATTTCAGGTTCAATTGTTCACAAAACCCTAAACCAAATTCCTTTGCGAATAGGAATTTTGCTCATCAAAAACTAGTTCAAGGAATCAATAAAACTGTCGTTTCTATTAATTACCCTAAGATCAGATTTCAGTTCGCGAGGATAAAATCAGCAATACGAACAAGTTAAGATGAAGAACTTCTAATGATATTAATTCTAAGCAATTATGATCAGATCTAGCAAATCATCAACAATCCTTGAAAATACCTAAACCTAACAAGAAAACTACTCAGACATATCGAATGATGAAAACATGTTTTTATTCAAAGATATATCAAAGAGTTAAGTAAAATAAAGTGTAAGCCTAAACAATGGCTTGGAAAACGTATATATACAGGTACAAAGTCGGCCAAAACATAAAAGTAAACATCTGGAGGTTTCGGGCTTCAAACGGACTTCTGCGATTAAGAATTGGGCTTTCTCGAACAGGGTATCGATCGACACCCATAGATGGTGTCAATCGACACCAACTTCAATGTCGGGTTCTTTGGCTTCATAAGTCTTCGTGTCGAGCGATGCTCTTCGTGGTGTCACTCGACACTACTTCTAAATATCGATTCCAAACTTGCATCTTTGCCACTTCTTTCCGTGATGCTCCAAAACTCCCAGTAAACATCGTTTATGCTCCAAATGTCTAAGTACCTGTAAAGACTCTAAAACCAACACAAAACACAACAAAGACTCTAGATATTGGACTTATATCATGGCTTAAACTGGGTAAAAACCATGATATATCAACTCCCCCAGACTTAGCTTTTTGTTTATCCCTAAGCAAAACAGTGTTATCACTCCTTTAGGAACTACATACCTTTGCGAAGCTAATCCGGTGATACTTTGATGTTTCTCTAGAAGTATAGCAGTCCTCCAGATTGAATCCAAATCCCTTAGAGAAACTCAGACTTTCAGTCGCAAACCCCTTTAGTTAAATTAGGTGCGGTCTCATCGAGGGAATATCGATCGCTGGACCTTCTAGATTCTTTCACTTCCTTTAACACTTTCCTGCGTTTCACCCTCTCTTTTCCCTCTGAAACTGTATCCAATTAAGGATATCATAGAGATGCAATGCCCTTTGTTGAACTTTTTCTTCAAGATTTTTTTGATTTTCGGACTTGCATTTTTTTCTGTAGATTTTTTTTATTATTTCCTTGGCATCTCTACGATCACTAGGCCAGCGCTCACTACTGTTGTTCTATTGTGGGAGACAGAGTCATGAGGCTTTTTCTTTTTTTCGATCTAGGACAGTTGTATTCGTCATTTGGGAAGAAGTTTCAAGAGCGGTCCGTCCTCGCTTTCAAGTGTTTGGAAGCTGAATCAAGTCTTGCGATTACCAATGCCCTTGACAAGAAATTAAAGATTAAATAGGGCGGGGTCTTTGACATCCTTTCTGGCGTTCTCCAGAATTCTGGACTCGCTCCGTTAAACCGATCCACTTCCAGTTACCCACCTTGTAAAACCAACCAACTTGCATTGGAAATGGTCCTTGAGTGATGTTCAAAGTAAGTTGGAAAGGGGAGTTTTGACCCGAATAAAGGGGGGGTGTCGATCGAGACCATTAAATTTTTGCAAGTGTCGAGCGATTTGACCATGGCGTCGCTTGACAGAAGCTCCTGAAGTTCATTCTTACATTTTAATCTCCTAAAAATCAAATCCAAACACACACCAAGCATAAAATTGTAAAAGAAAACATAATTATTAAGACTCACAAATGGGTTGCCTCCCATTAAGCGCTTGTTTTGAGTCTGTTAGATTGACTGTGTTGAGAAATTTAGACGTTTGGAGGATCAACACTCTTCCATGGAATGATTCCAAGGAAGAGTTTTTGTGTCTTCTGCACCATCTCGTGAATGATCACCTCGCCTTTGTCTTTCAGCTCTGGAGGAATGAGAAGTCGCATCTTTGCGAATGGTTTTCAACTCCTCTTACTTGCCTTAGGAATCCCTGCACATTTATCAGAAGAAGAACCAAGCTTTCGAGAAACTCGATGCTTGCATGAGCGCGTAACCGCTTTTTCAACTTTAATGAATGTAGAAGAAACGGAATTAAGTACAAGGGGTTCATACCTAGGCTCTTCAAGAGGTATCTCTGGAGACGTTTCTGGAACGGCTAAGTCTTCGACAATCTCAGGAGGAATGTCTTCTGAAAGCTCTTTGATCAGCTCTTCTTCCTCTGAAGTATCCACAAAAAAAGCTTGACCATCGATAGTGGGTTTCCTTCGTGTCCTTCGTGTCAGTTCCATGTCAAAATCCATGACAACTTTACCAAGATCAAGCTTAATCTTTCCTCTGCGCATATCAATTGTCGCTCCAGCTGTAGCTAAGAAAGACCTTCCTAAAATGAGAGGATCTTGAGGTTCTTCATCGTATTCCAAAACCACGAAGTCTGTAGGAATTATGCAGTCCTGAATTCTGATTGGCACATCCTCAAGAACACCTTTGGGGAACCTCTTAGAACGATTAGCCAAGATAAGTGACATCCTAGTCCTCTTGAAATCTATCATTCCAAGTCTAGCAGCTACGGAGAATGGCATCAAGTTAATTCCAGAACCTGAATCGCAGAGTGAATGAGGAAACCTCTCGTTCGAATTCGAGCAATCGAGCACAAAGCTTCCTGGATTAGGCTGCCTCACTGGAACTCTACTCTGAATCATTGCGCTTACTTCTTCAGAAACCATTACTGTGGGGGTCGAAACCAACACAATTAGAATTTGTAAGAGTTCGTGAGGGAATTCGGAGATTTCTATGATAAGCTAGGATTGCAAAGGATTTGAGAAAAAGATGTTGTTTATTGCTCTGAAAAGTTGAGTACAAGTTTTCGTATTGAAAATTGCGGATCCCCTTTGGGGTGTTTACAAAGGTCTATTTATACTATGTCTAAGTCGGCTTCGTTTCCTATGTCCCTGCGGATTTGCCCTGATAAGGTCGGTCACGTTAGAGTGGGCTTCGCGTCTAGGCCGTAATGCTTTCACCTTTGGACTATCTTCACGTAGCTGGGCCGAAGGTCCTATCGGACCGAAGGCAGGATCGGTCCGCTAAGGCATCGCCAAACCGAGTCCATACTCGGCCGTCCGTCCACGCCGAAGCCACGGTCGGTCTTGGCGTGCCCGAGCCTACAGTCGGTCCAGGCGTGCCCGAGCCTACGGTCGGTCTTGGACATGCCGAGGCCTATGTTCGGGTCTTGGACGTGCCGACCCTATGGTCGGGTCTTGGACATGCCGAGCCTAAGGTCGGCCCTTGGTGTTCCGGGCTCGCGATCAGTCCTTCCTTGTCCAAGACTTTCTTGCTTCGCCTCACTCTACGATCACTTACTTTGCTACTATCCGCAAGAGGACCTCGGTGAACATTTTGACTTTCATCGTTTAAGGTCGAGGGGGTGGAAACCGACCCCAACAGTTAGCCCCCCAGCTCGGTAATATCAGAAGTGATGATGCCGAGTTAAGAGATGTGTTAGATATCGGCGTTACCGTTTAAAGTCAAGGTGTTGGCCTATCCTTCATCACAGTGGTAGAGAATGACTTCATGAAGGAGGTTTTAAGACTTCGTAAATGTTCTGAAGATTTTAAGACTTCATGCTTCCTTTGCTGAAGCTGCTATGTTTTCTGCAAAAAAATTTTTTTTTCTCGAAGATTTTAAGACTTCGTATATTCTCTACGGAGGTTTTAAGACTCCGTGTTCCGGTAGCCGGTGTCGAGGACGCTTCCGAGCGATGGCGAGGCGGTTTCCGGAAAAAATGTTTTGAGTGGAGCCGGGACCCGTTTGAGAAAGGACAAGGAAGAAGATAAGGTTTGTGTGGTTCACACCCCCCTTTTTTTTTTTTTTCTTTTCTCCTTCTTCCTCCTTAGGTTCTTCCTAATAAGAAAAACAACTCTTCTTTTTTTTTAAACCGGACCGCCGCCGGAGCCACCGCCGATCACGAGCTCTCCGTCGCCGGATTCTCCACCAACCTCGCCGGATTTTCTTTGTTCCTTGGTGAGTGTTCCTCATTGTTTCATTCTCTCTTTGATTTCCATAGATCTTGGATTTAGCTTTAGGGAGAAAAAAGTCTTGGCTATGGGATGTTGTTATGAAGAAACCACAAATCCTTTGATTGATTTCAAGCTCCTATTGTTGATAGGATTAGTCTAGATTTGCAAGGATGTCTTGACACCCTCCTTGAGGCTTGTTGTAGATGAAGCTTGTTCTTGATGAAAATGCTCAAACTCACCTTTTAATTTTGTTTTTGGGGTTGATGTAGATTTGATTTTGTTATGGATAAGACGAAACTTGGTTTGATTGACCGTATCGGACCGGCGGCGCCGTTGCATCCAACCGAAGATACCATCGCACCACCTCGGACCGGCAATGTTGTCGCGTTGTCGGATCAACCCGATCCCATGGTCGCTACTTCGACCGGGACCGACCCCGCAGTCACTACTTCGATCGGGACCGACCCCGCGGTCGCTATCTCGTCGCCCGACCATGTGGTCTCTGTTTCGGTCGGGACCGATCCGATCGTCGTCGCGCGGCCCGACCCCGCGGTTGCTATGTCGGGTGGTGTCGATCGCTCGGTCGCGCCTTCGGGCGGAACCGACCCCGTGACCGCTTTGCCGAGCCGAACCGACTGCGTGGTCGTGATGCCATCCTCGGCACCGCTTGAGAATACCGGAAACGGAGTTCGCCTCCGTAGCAAAACCACCGTTCCGCGGCGTCGTTTCGGCGGATCCGATGAGAGTGACGAGGATATCTTTGATGGCTTAGCGGATATTGAGGAGGAGAGGAGGCCTAGTGGCGATGAGGATTTGATGGCCCGTAACGGTGGGATCAGACTCTCCTTTCCCCTCAATGACGAGGACCCAGGGCTCCCAGATGGTGCAGCCGACGTCGCTCTATCGTCGGACTCTTCTTCGCTCAGGTCGATTGCTTCCGATGCTGAGGATGGTGATGATGATACCTCCGCAGAGGTTGAACGACCCGCGGCGGCCAAGAAGAAGAAGGCGCGTCCGGACCCTCTGGGATCCACTTTTTCTGATGATGAGTCGCTGCAGCTTCTTAGAGAGAAGTGCGGGATTTCAGATGAGATCCGGTTCGTTGCCCCCGATCACACTCAGCGAGCTGATGCTCCGCCTCCGGGGTACTTCACTTTGTACGAGAACTTCATCGAACACTGCTTGTTATGGTTCCCGGTGCCCGGCTTTCTTCTTCGCTTCCTAGAGGCGAACGGTGTCTCCCTTGCTCAGATCAACCCCAGAGGGTTGAGGCATGTCATCGGTGTTTACGTGCTGAGTAGGGAGTGCAACGCGGAGATTAGCATCGAGCAGCTGTCCTCTCTGCTGGACTTCAGGCCTCGTGGTCGCGCAGAGGAGCTGAGGTATTGCATCTCTCCGGTTCCGGGTCGTACGCTCATCAATGGCTTCCCGAGCAAGGACGATTACTTCGAGGACCGATTCTTCTTTGTCAAGATTTCAGAGCATAGTGTTGAGGCGGATTGCATTCCCTTCCTCAGGACGAGCTGGGAGAGACGAGGTAACTCTACACTTAGAAAAATTCTCTTTTGTAACGTGTTCATGTCTTGTGTACTAATGTGTAGCTTTGCTTTCGCAGTGAAACCGGCATCCCAGATAGTGAGCCGGAGTGAGGCAGCAGCTATCCACAGCGCCCTGGCCTCTGGAGATGGTGATTGGGTGAAGTCTTTCACCCGTCAGAGGATCCGGAGAGCGCTCTCCATTCGGATCTTCCCAGGGAAGGTCCTTGGACGAGGTACTGCCAGGGTCTCCGCTTTTCAGCGAGCTGAATTGGCGAAGGCGGCGTCGACGAACCTCGCGGTCTCGGCGAGGGCAGGCTCGCAGACGGATGCTCCGTCATCCACGACGCCCAAGACTCCTGCTGCGTCAGCTCAGCGTTCTCGTGTTTCTGACCTCACTTCTGATGAGATTGCTAGGCGGCGTGAGCAACAGCGGAAGAGGGCCCTTAGATCGGAGGGTAAGGCGGGAGGCACTCCTGATGGAGCACCTCCGAAACGAAAGAAGGTGGGCCCCTCTTCGGCGTTTGTTAGCGACCCGACCAGTGACGGTGCTGCAGCAGCTCGCTCTTTGACTCCTGGTTCTGGTGAGAGGGCTCTTAAGCTGGCGAGAGCCACAGTGGCTGAGGTTTGCTCTTTTTATCTTCCTCTCTTTGTCCTTGTTATTGTTTCTCCACTTATTCCAGCGTTATGTTTGATTTCCTTTGTATGCGCAGCTCTCCACCCAGCTGGATGGCATGGCTTTCTGCTTTGAGGAGGACTCTCGTTCTCGTGACCGTGAGGTTAGCGAAGCCAGGAGGGTCAATGCTGAGCTCACTGAGAAGGTCCTAGCCCTCGAGGACGATGTCGCTTCCGCAAAGCAGAGGTCGGATGAGTTGAGCGGGAAGTTGTCCAAGGCGTCCTCGCGGCATGCGAAGAACAAGGAGGAGATCACCTCGCTTAAGAGCAAGCTGTTGGAAACCGAGAGTCTTAGGGACGCCCAGATCGAGGAGGCCGTATCTAGGGCCAAAGAGGAGGCAGACCGTAGCTTCGCTAGCCGGACCAGACAGGTTGCCAGGTCGCTCGCTAGGCTTGAGGGGACAGCGAAGGATAACATGCTGGATCTTGCTGAGATCGATGCGAGCTTGGAGCTTATTGAGCGTCTTCGTGGGTCTGATGGAGCGTCTTTGGACGCTGCAGCAGAGCTTTTGGTCGAGAGGAAGATCCCGATCTACGACGCTCGTGATGTGTTTGATGAACTTGTTTCTAGCGTGAGGCAAGCTTTGGAGATCTCAGAGGATGCTGATGTTGCCAATGGAGAGGTGTGACCGATGAGCGTCCGTTGCTCTTTTATTATGACTTAGTCTATTTCTAATCTTTTGTTTTTAATAACTCTTGTTGGACTTGATGATTTTCGGTTGTAGCATTGGATGGTTTGTATCCTTGCTATTATTTTGGAGCCTTGCATTGTGGAGAATGCAAGATGACTTTGCAGCTTTTGCTGATGTTAAACCTTGATGGTTACAGATTCAGGTTTTGCTTTAGATATTGTTGATGTTGTGCCTACACTTAGGAATTCTTTAAGCTGTTTAAGCGTTTCTGTCATGTGTTTGCCAACACCAGCGTTGGGCTAGGTGAACCGAGGGCCATAAGACCCCGTGACTGATCAGAGGTCTGAAGGCTTCTCATTGTGCTTGCTCACGTATGAGGCTCTTGTTGAGACTATGAAAACGCTAATGCGCTCATGCTCTTTATTACCAACGTTGCTGTTGGGTTTTGCAAAATGGTGCTGCTCTTCTAGACACGTCTGTCCGAGAGCAAGTTCACCTTGACTTCGACCAGCGCTTGTCCTGGGTTTCAGAGTGACACGCTCAGGGTATAGGCCGAACGGAGGTCACTAGCAGCTGCATTACCAACGATGTTTGCTGGGTTTCTGAGTGGTCAGGTGGGTACATCCGCCCCGTACTGAACACTGGTACTTATATAGCGCGCTTGAATCCGTTGTGGATGTCAGTGTGTTCGCATCTCCGCATTCATTACTGTGGCCAGCAGCAATGAAAGCGGAAAGACTCTGATTTAAGCCATGAGGCTCGTGACTGATAAAGTTGTTCTTATGCCACTGAGGCTGTTGTGGAAGAGCGGAGTACGGGTACCCCACTCCCCCCCTTCGAGACGAAGGAGGCTGCTGACTTTGTCTAAAAGCAGAGTAAAACACTCACCCCCCCCCCCCCCCCTTAGGCGGAGGAGATCATAGAGTTCCTCTAACGAGACGGATGAAGCGTAAAATCCCCCTCAGTTGATGGAGGGGGGCAACTGAACCTATCCGAAGACAGGCTGCCTACGTACCCTTTGCAGGGATCAAGTCGCCTCGTAGTTCAAGTAAAGGAGAGAAGACTAATGATAGTACTTCTTCAAATGCCTTGCGTTCCAGGAATGGAGGATTGGAGTCCCGGTCATGGTGGCGAGCTCATAGACACCAGGACGAACAACTGTTGTAACTCTGTATGGGCCTTCCCAGTTGGCTCCGAGCTTGCCAGCGTTGGGTTCCGCTGTGTTCTGGAATACCTCTCGAAGGACTAAGTCACCTGGGTAGAAACTCCTTTCGTTGACCTTGGAATTGTAGTACTTGGAAGCGGCGTTCTGATAGTTGGCGATCCGAATAAGCGCTTGGTCACGTCGTTCATCGAGGAAATCCAACGCGTCAAGGAGCATTGTGCGGTTGATAGGCTCGTGGAGAGGTAGCAACTGACGGCGTACACCAGGCGAACAGACCTCGGACGGGATGACACACTCGGTGCCATAGACAAGGGCGAAAGGGGTTTCGCCTGTTGCTCTGCGGGGAGTGGTGCGGTGGGACCACAATACCCCTTCAAGTTCGTCGGCCCAGCGACCCTTCTTCGCCTCTAAACGCTTCTTAAGGCCATCAAGGATTGTCTTGTTGATAGCTTCCGCTTGCCCATTGCCTTGAGGGTAGCGAGGCGTAGACTTACTAAGCCGGATGTTCCATTTTGAGCAGAACGACTCGAACCGGTTGGATATGAACTGCGAACCATTGTCAGTTACTATCTCGTATGGTACTCCGTGACGGCATATGATGTTCCTCCATACAAAGCTCTCCACTTGAACATCTTTGATGTTAGCATAAGCTTCAGCTTCCACCCACTTCGAGAAGTAATCTGTTAGGACGAGTAAGAACCTCTTCTGCCGTGACGGATGCAATGGTCCAACGATATCCATGGCCCATCTCATGAACGGATAAGGTGAGGTGACGGAGGAGAGCATTGCAGTCGGTTGATGGATTTTCGGAGCGTGCCGCTGGCACTTTTCACATTTGGCTGAGAACTTAGTGCAGTCACCTACTATAGTAGGCCAAAAGTGACCATGTCTCTTGATCTTTAGAGCAAGTGCTTTCCCTCCTGAATGATTGCCACAAGAACCACTATGAACCTCTTCCATTATCTGTCTTGCTTTCTCTCCTTCTACACAAGTAAGCATTGGACCAGAGAATCCCCATCTGAAGAGGTTTCCGTCAAGGAGAACATAACGCGCGGCTTGCTTTCGTAGTTTGCGAGCAGCCCACTTGCTGCTGGGCAATTTGCCATCGGCGATATATTCTCGTATCTCACTTATCCATAGCTTGTCACAGCCATACTCAGATTCTTCAGTGTCAGCGTCCATTGGGATTGCTTCAGTATGATGTGGGCTGTTAGCGTCACGCATGTCAGCGTCTCGGATTTCTGGTTCTTCTGCCATTTCTATATCTTCGTCAGTAGCCCCCACAAGGGCGTCTGCTTGCTTCGCTGCTTGGGAACGTGTCAGGATGGCGAGTGCTGCATCCTTCGTGATGCTAGGGAATTTGATGAACTCAACTGGGATAACTCGCTTTAAAGCTGGATCCTCTGGCGCAGTGGTAGCGGAGGCCAAATTTGCCAATGCGTCAGCATCCATATTCTCACCTCTAGGAATCCTTGTGAGGATAAACTCTTGAAATAAAGCAGCCAAGTCCCTTACTATCTTCAGATAAGCTTCCATTCGGTTGTCTTTTGCGACATACTCGCCGCTGAACTGACTGGTTACGAGTTGTGAATCCGAAAACACGTGAATGTGTTTGATTTGTAGCCCTTGGGCGAGCCTCAGACCGGCGACAAGAGCTTCATACTCTGCCTCGTTGTTAGAAGCTTTAAAACAAAGTCGGAATGATTGCTCAAGGACCTCTCCAGTCGGTGACAGGAGTCGTATCCCAACTCCGGAACCGTTCTTTGAGGACGAACCGTCTACGTATAGCTGCCAAATCCCTGGCGGCACCTCCTTGGAATTGCTATCCTCTGGAAGTTCTATGAGGAAGTCCGCCAGTACTTGAGATTTATTGCACGTCCGCCCTCTATATTCGATGTCGTACTCGCTGAGCTCTACAGCCCACTTGGCCAGCCTACCGGACTGACTTGGGCTGTGTAAGACCGATCGTAGCGGGAAGGTGCTAAGTATAACGATTGAGTGCGATTGGAAGTAAGGCCTTAGTTTCCTTGAGGCCATGAGGATGGCTAATGCCAGCTTCTCCAATTGAGGGTATCTCGTTTCAGCATCTGTGAGTGTCTTGCTCACATAGAAGATAGGCTTCTGCTCGCCTCTTTCCTCACGCACAAGGACGGCACTAACTGCTGTTTCTGAGACAGCGATGTAGAGAAAGAGAGGTTCACCAGTTACTGGCTTAGCAAGGATGGGGGGCGTCGCCAGATACTCCTTCAGTTGCTTGAAGGCGTCTTCACACTTCTCTGACCATTCAAACTGCTTATTGCCTCGTAAAGTGTTGTAGAAAGGCAGACACTTATCGGTGGATCGGGAAATGAACCGATTGAGTGCAGCCACTCTCCCAGTCAGCCTCTGTACTTCGCGTTTATTCTTTGGTGAAGCCATCTGGATCAAGGCATCGATTTGTTTCGGATTGGCTTCAATACCCCGGCGAGTGACCAGGTATCCAAGGAACTCACCAGAGGTTACAGCAAACCGACACTTCGCTGGGTTGAGCTTCATGTTGTGGAGGTTCAGCTGATTGAAGCATTCTTCTAGGTGGGAAATGTGATCTTCTTCCTCGAGTGACTTAACGAGCATGTCGTCAATATAAACCTCCATGGTCTTTCCCAACTGGTCTTGGAACATTTTGTTCACTAGTCTCTGATACGTTGCACCAGCATTCTTAAGGCCGAAGGGCATTACTTTATAGCAGTAGATACCTCTGTCAGTGATGAAGGCCGTCTTCTCACGATCCTCAGGGTGCATTAGGATTTGATTATAGCCTGAAAAGGCGTCCATGAAGCTAAGCAGTTTGTTACCCGCCGTTGCTTCTACTAAGCGATCTATGTGAGGTAAAGGGAAACTGTCCTTCGGGCACGCTTTGTTAAGGTCTGTGAAATCAACACAGACGCGCCACTTCCCATTTTTCTTCTTTACCACAACTGGGTTGGCGAGCCAGTCGGGGTACTTGACCTCGGTTATTGATCCTACTCGCAGAAGCCTTTCGACTTCATCATTCACAGCCTTTGCTCGCTCAGGACCCAACTTCCTTCTTTTCTGCTTGACCGGTTTAAATGTTGGATCTACGTTGAGCTCGTGGCTCGTGACGCTGATGTCTATCCCGGGCATGTCTTCAGCGGCCCAGGCAAAGGTGTTGATGTTCTCCCGGAGAAAAACCACCAACTTTGTTTTGAGCTCCTCATCAAGAGCAGCTCCGATCTCAACGCATCTCTCCGGGTGCTGTTCATCAATGCACACAGAGATCACAGGCTCGCAGGTGGGTCGCTCTTCTTCTTCACGACCCTCTGCAATCTGTAATTGCTATAAGAGGGTGGTTAGGTCCTTCACTTGATCGGACCCGGCCTTCGCTTTCTTCCGTGGCCCTTGTGAGTCCGAGTCGTCTTTCTTTTGGTCGTGAGCTTCTGGATTTGATCCCTTGCTCTCTTCACGGTTGCGCAACTTGTGCTCTGCTAAGAAGCACGTGCGTGAATCCCTTTGACTACCAAAGATCGTGTGAACGCCTTGGCTGGTTGGGAATTTCAAGCAAAGGTGGTATGTCGACGGCACTGCTCGCATCTGACTGAGCCATGGTGTCCCCATAATCAGATTGTAGATGGCAGGATGATCGGACACTGCGAAGTTGACCATCTTCTTAACGCCTCCAGCTTGGACAGGCAGGCGAATCGTTCCCCGTGTCCAGGTTGTTTCACCTGAGAAGCCCGTTACAGGCTTTGGCTGTCCTGTGATGAGGGACTGGTCGATCTTCATCTTCTCGAGTGTTTCCCGGAAGATAACATCCACTGAGCTTCCGGTGTCAATGAGGACTCGAGCGACATTGAAGTCGTAGACAGTCAGGTTGATTACCAACAAGTCGTTGTGCGGATGATCGATGCCTTCAGCATCCACTTCGTCAAAAGTGACGGGATCACTAGCACGCCTTGTTGTTGGAGATGTCGAGATGTTGGCGCAAACCTCAGCGCGCCGTTGATAGGCCTTGATCGCAGCTTTGTTATCGGCACAGTATTGCGATCCTCCCAGGATCACGGAGATAGTACCATGGGTGCTTCCGTTTTTGGGGTTATCTCCACGACGCTGTCGCCTGGGGTTCTCAGTCTGAAGCTCAGTAGCATCTTGAAACTTCTCCTCTGGCTTGAAGTCCGACAGACTGATGTTACCCTTGAGGGTGCCTTCGGCCAGCCTAGCAGCTAGCTGTCGACCCAACTCTCGGCACCTCGCGGTGGAGTGCCCAGTTGCTTTGTGAAAATCACAATACAACTTCTCATCATACTCCTTCGGGTCTCTTATCCAAGTGAGATTTCCTCTGCCACGTCCCCGACCACGGCCTCGACCTCTGCCGTAGCCGGGTGAATCGATCTGGTAATTGTGAGCTCCGCCTGCTCCCCCTTCAAACTGAACGAAGGCGGGATTACTTCTTTTAGAAGCAGCTGGGGTCAGAACTTGGGAAGGTTCGCCTATCTGCTTCGCTTTACCACCCCTCTTGGCGCGAAGCTCTTCTTCGCTTCGGGCAAAATCAGCTGCACGGTGAAGGGCGTCCTGAATCGTCGTTGGAGGGTTTATGGTGAGCTCTTGCCAAAACGGGGATGGACATCTCACTGCACCCCTCAACGCTTCCAGTGCGGATGTGCTACTGATTCCATCCACCTTAGACAAGGTGTTCTTGAACCTTGTCATAAAAGACCGCAAGCTTTCACCTTCTGCTTGCTTGTTGGTCCACAGGTCCGCATCGTAGATCTTCCGTTCAGCGAAGATGTTATAGTGTTGGACGAACATCTCGGAGAGCTGCTGGAAGGTGTGGATAGAATTCTTCTCCAGCTTGTAAAACCACTGGAGGGCAGGTCCCTTCAAGCTTTCCACGAATAGCTTGCAGTATCCGATGTCCTTCTCGGAATCTCTGAAATTCGCCCTTCCTAGGGCCACCTCAAACTCCATCAGATGATCAGCGGGATCGGAGGTCCCTTCGTAAGTCGGAAGCCTAATCCTTCCCGGGTCAGAAATCCTAGCCCCTGAGATGTTATCTGTGAAGGGGGTGTTCCGTGCCTTCTCCAACACGTAAGCGACCCCGGGAGCCTTCCCAGTGCTCCGATACATCTGCAGCTTAGTCGTCCTTAAATCTGAGACGACATGATCCAACTGGGCCTTCAGGGCGGCGACCTCTTCATCACGGGAACCTCTAGGAGCTCTGCGCTCTCGCTCCCTCCCGCGAAGCTCTGCTATGATTGCATCGCCTTCTGCGGCAGCCGCATCGTGGTCAACTTCAGGGTTGACTCGGGTTCGCCTGCGAGGGGGTTGATCGTCGTCTGACCCCTCCATCACTCGCTCAGGAGTCGGATCGAAATCCCGACGAGGTGGTGGTGGAGGCAGATCCTCCGGATCCGAGCGATCGGTCCGAGGTGGCAGCTCCTCGTGTTGACCCCTCCGAGTAGCTCGCGGTGTATTGAATCTGAGGCGCGTCGGACGGACACGGGACCTTCTGCGCTTCCTCTTCTTGAGCGATTGCAGCTCGCTGGCCGTATCGTCAGTCTTCTTCACCAGAGTCTCAAGCATCTGCTTGATATGTGTGAGGTCAATTGCGGCGTTAGGAGCGGGAGGCACCGTGTTCTCCGTGGAGTTGCTTCTGTCTTCGTCGTGCTGGCGAGACGAAGATCCTTCGTTGCTCATGGTGTTGCTTGACATCGTGATCGTGTGTTGAAAACCCTAACTCTTGAGTGTCAGAAATCTGCAGTGGGTCCCCTTAGTCGGCGCCAAATTGTGGGGGTCGAAACCAACACAATTAGAATTTGTAAGAGTTCGTGAGGGAATTCGGAGATTTCTATGATAAGCTAGGATTGCAAAGGATTTGAGAAAAAGATGTTGTTTATTGCTCTGAAAAGTTGAGTACAAGTTTTCGTATTGAAAATTGCGGATCCCCTTTGGGGTGTTTACAAAGGTCTATTTATACTATGTCTAAGTCGGCTTCGTTTCCTATGTCCCTGCGGATTTGCCCTGATAAGGTCGGTCACGTTAGAGTGGGCTTCGCGTCTAGGCCGTAATGCTTTCACCTTTGGACTATCTTCACGTAGCTGGGCCGAAGGTCCTATCGGACCGAAGGCAGGATCGGTCCGCTAAGGCATCGCCAAACCGAGTCCATACTCGGCCGTCCGTCCACGCCGAAGCCACGGTCGGTCTTGGCGTGCCCGAGCCTACAGTCGGTCCAGGCGTGCCCGAGCCTACGGTCGGTCTTGGACATGCCGAGGCCTATGTTCGGGTCTTGGACGTGCCGACCCTATGGTCGGGTCTTGGACATGCCGAGCCTAAGGTCGGCCCTTGGTGTTCCGGGCTCGCGATCAGTCCTTCCTTGTCCAAGACTTTCTTGCTTCGCCTCACTCTACGATCACTTACTTTGCTACTATCCGCAAGAGGACCTCGGTGAACATTTTGACTTTCATCGTTTAAGGTCGAGGGGGTGGAAACCGACCCCAACAATTACCTCCTTCTTCTTCTTCTTAGAAACCGGAGTTGTGCCGAAAAGTATTGCTTGAAGATCTCTAGTCAGCAATTCTCCTTCCTCAGGACTAACTCCATTAGCAACCATTCGCTTAACGTACCTTCGAATTACAGGAGAAAGCGTAATCACATCCACTAGAGGCATTTCAACAATGATTTTCTCAATCATCCTTCTGCACATGGCTTCCTCAACTTCCTGTTTGGACTTCCTAGCTCTGGGGAATGGTAGCTTCGCCGAAACTCAACACAAAAAGAGACAAGATACTAGCAAAATAAAAACAAAACTAAAAACCTAGACAAAATCCTAGTAATATAAATCTAATGGAAATTGATTCCCCGGAAACGGCGCCAAAATTTGATATGCTCAAATTAATCCTAAGAGCTACTCTCTCAAATTAAGAGATCAATGCAGTACTTTAGGTATCGAAATCCACAAGGAATCAATGAAACAGAATAGATTAAATAAGTTCAGATTAAGCTTAAGCAGAATTATGAGAATGCAAGTAAATCAAAGCAAGTAAAAAAAACGCTTGTAAAATCATAAAGAACGACGCTAGGCACAGGGAAATCTCAGGTGAATCAGATATGCAGATGATCAATTAAAGATAGGATTTATGAAGCTCAGTTCCTAAACATGAACACAAAAGTAAAACAAACCAGCTTCCGCTGCGAATATTATCTATGAATAAATCCAAGAAAACCAATTTCCTTTGCGAATCCTATGAATCTAAACAAGCATTAATTTAAAGTTCAATTGTTCACAAAACCCTAAACTAAATTTCTCTGCGAATCGGAATTTTGCTCATCAAAAACTAGTTCAAGGAATCAATAAAACTGTCGTTTCTATTAATTACCCTAAGATCATATTTTAGTTCGCGATGCTAAAATCAGCAATAAGAACAAGTTAAGATGAAGAACTTCTAATGATATTAATCCTAAACAATTATGATCAGATTTAGCAAATCATCAACAACCCTTGAAAATCCCTAAACCTAACAAGGAAACTACTCAGACATATCGAATGATGAAAACATGTTTTTATTCAAAGATATATCAAAGAGTTAAGTAAAATAAAGCGTAAGCCTAAACAATGGTTTGGAAAACGTATATATACAGCTACAAAGTCGGCCAAAACATAAAAGTAAACATCTGGAGGTTTCGAGCTTCGAACGGATTTCTGCGATTAAGAATTGGGCTTTCTCGAACAGGGTGTCGATCGACATCAACTTCAAATTCGGGTTCTTTGGCTTCATAAGTCTTCATATCGAGCGATGCTCTTCGTGGTGTCGCTCGACACTGCTTCTAAATATCGATTCCGAACTTACATCTTTGCCACTTCATTCCGTGATGCTCCAAAACTCCCAGTAAACATCTTTTATGCTCCAAATGTCTAAGTACGTGTAAAGACTCTAAAACCAACATAAAACACAACAAAGACTCTAGATATTGGACTTATATCATGGCTTAAACTGGGTAAAAACCATGATATATCACTTGGTCAAGGATGGACTTTGATAGGTGCATTTGTTAATACTCTTTGTTTGGTCTATGTAACGATCCTTGTCAAGCGGCGGATGCTTAAACAAAAGTATAGAGCTGGAGCTTATCCAACGTATTAGAAGACAACCTCGGTGTGGATTTCATGGTTCAAGTCTCATGCTCTCGCTACTAAATAGAAGAACAATTGAATAAGCTGTGATTTTAGTTTGTTTCAGTAGAGATCATTTAATTGTGTATTTATTGGTATTGTTTGATTGTTGTTTTTTCTTGTTATGTGGGGCGGGGGAAAGTGTGACAGGAAAAGAAGCTAAGGCCGACTTTGCTATTGATTGGACAAACAACTCTGGATTGAGCTTCCAAAGCAAGAACCCTTTATTTGAGTCTTGATTTACCTTTTAGAGCAAGCATTCTCTCTTTAGCCATGGCTTCAAAATTCATTGATGTCTTCCGTGTTGATGTTACAGCTACCAACAACTCTAGATTTACCTTCTAGAGCAAGCATTCTCTCTTCGAGATTGAGCTAAAGAATGGTATGGTTAATGTGAAGGTGGAGACTCCACCTCCTCATGATTTTTTCAGGAGGCAAAATTCATGTTTAAATAGGTTTTCTCATATGTAAAAAAATTAGTATGAGAAAAATTCTCATCGTTTAGGTTTAGTGTTAACATGAATACGATTTTGAAATTTTGAGCAGATCATTCCAAACTATCGAAAGTAGGAGATTCTTGCTCCTTTTTGTTTTTTTTTTCATAAGAAACCCTATTTTCTCACATAAGAAAACCTATTTTCCCTCAATGTGTCAAAAACCGTACAAAACAAATAATCAAAATTTGAAAACTTCTTGGTTCGCAAGAAAACCAAGCGTCTGTTGGGTCAAGTAAGATTGAAAACTGGAGCTCCTGAATCAAAGAAAATGTAACAATGATCATTTCATTTTCTCCAAACGAGATAAACCATATTGATGAAACCGAGTGCGGCCATATAGTCTTTGTGAAGCTCTGTTTTTCTTCATGTTTTACTTTTTTGCGACTTATTTAGTATGCATGACAGGCGGTGGGTTCACGGGCATCCCACTAAATTCTCATATACATACAATTATACATTAATTTATATATTTTAGTATTCTACATATACTATATGTATATATAAGACATATATGTATATGACTAGTAGAATACTAGAATATATATATATATATATATGTAATAACTAGTAGAGGTGACAAATAACGAACTTGAGAATCAACACGTTTTCTTGAGTCCGTGAGCAAAAAACATAGACTTATCATTTCTTGATTGAGTTGTTTCCATATGCTTTCGGTTTTTATTTATCGATTATGATGTCGAATTCGTTTCTCTATGTTTTTTTGGATTTATCTAAGTTTGTGGGATGTTTTTTGTATAAACAAATTTATATTACTTATTTTTATTGCTATTATAGAATAAAAACTAAAATCCACAGGTCTCCCATTAAATATAGTGGGTCGGGTTTGGGTCTAATATTACTGATTCGTGGGTTTCGAGGATCGGTTCATCATGGACCAAGAAAAAAAAACCCATGATGGAACATGTCAAATAGGTTTGGTTTACCCATTTTGACAGCTGAAACTTCTGATCATGTTCGTTGTAGCGAGTATATCACTGATTTTTTCACACTTTATTATATTGAAACTGATTTAAAATCGATTACATCATAGAAGAGATCAACATATGAAATACAAAGAGAAACTTTTGTGATACCAAGATGGTCTTGTTTCTAGTCGAAAGTAGACAATTAGGTGTTCCCGAATCCACAATAGCAGCCAGACTTCTGAAATCTAATACTATAACACAACACCAATTCTCTTAATTAAGATAAATCTCTTTCTTTGATTGCCTTTGTCAATTTTGTTCCGAGTTAGCTTCAGTGAAACCGCCGTTGAAAAATTTTGAACTACAAAACTTAAATCAGATAGATAGCCATAATTTACTATAAACTAAACAACTAAAGCAAACGATAGATTTTTTACGAAAAAAAATCCTCAACAAAAAACTGAACCCAAACAAAAGAATCATAATAACTCATAAAAATCAGACAGCAAAAACCATCGCATCGTTTTTGACCAAAAACTTCAATACACCTTATAGACTCCATGTTCATCGTATAATCTACTAGTTTACAATCCTCCCATAATGCCCGTAAAAATACTTGACATCGGAGAGGAGAGGGTGTAAACGAAAATCACTTCTCCTTTTTTCCCATTTCTCTCTGACGTAGGGTTTTCAATTATAAGGTTTTCAATTATAATGAAAAGTCCCTTCTCGTTTACTTCAGTATATCACTGATTGGGGTGGGCACGAGCCGAGTACATGCTAATTTTGAAGTACTTGTGACCCGGCTTGGCTTGTTCAAGTAACTGAAATTTCGGCTTGATACTTGACTTGTTCGAAGCAAGTACTTGCGATATCAAGTACTCGTCCAAAATCTTTTTACTTGCAAGTAACTTGATTTGGCTTGTTACTTGCCAAAATTCTATACTTGGTATTTGAAAGTATTTATGTAAAAATAGTTTTCATACAAACTATAAACCATTCAATGTTAAACATTCTAGAATCACAAAACATTAAAATTTCAAAAGATAAGCATTTAAAGAAACAAGCTTGGGTGCTCTACATCATAGTTGTTTTCTTCTTAATTCCTTTTTTTCTTATAAAACTATTAAACCAACATAACAAATGTAAGAATGATCATAACACATTGTAAACCTGAAAATGACTTGGTTTGGTTATGCCGTCAAATGTCAAAGACGTTAACTAGTGACTTAGTTAATAGTCACTTTTAAATGTGGTTACTTCTTAAAAATATACTTGCACCAGTGAATTATTAGCTAGGCTAATATTTAAAATATCAAGTAATAGAAACGAGTATCAAGCCGAGTAACGGGGCAAGTAGTAAAAAAAATTTGATGACTTGATACTTGTCCCGGACTTGCAAGTAATATAATTTGTTGACTTGTTACTTGACTTGCCCGAAACAAGTACTTGCTTTTTCAAGCCGAGTATGGGACAAGTAGCGAGTACAAACCGAGTAACGAGTATTTGTGCCCAGCCCTAGATTGGGGACGAAGTAAAATTATTTGGTTCTACATTAATTTTTTTTCTTTTCTTTTTAAGTTAAATCCAAAACGGTGTCGTTTTATAAATTTCACTACCGTTGTGTCGTGTGGTTATGTGATGCTGAGGAGAGACGCTTCGAAGCTCACAATTTCTCACCCTTGAGAGTCCTGAGACCCGAGAGATGGTACCAATTCGTATCATCTCGAGAAAATTCCCAACTTTCGCTTCAATTTTCTTCCAAACCCTAACTAGAAATCCTGCAATTCATCGAATTTCCTTCCTAAATCCAAAACCCATCACACTACTACACCTGATTCCGCAGAAACCTTCCACGGTCTTCGTCGCTCAGTTCCATGACGGAAGGCCAAGAGGTCCTCTCTGGAGAGGGAAGAAGCTGATCGGAAAAGAAGCCCTTTTCGTGATTCTGGGTCTCAAGAGATTGAAGGAAGACGACGAAAAGCTTGACAAGTTTATAAAGACCCATGTTTTCAGATTGTTGAAATTAGACATGTTAGCTGTTATCGGCGAGCTTGAACGGCAAGAAGAGACTGCTCTAGCTATAAAGGTGATTTCTTCACGTTCTCGCGTCTCATGATTTTGTTTTTGCTTCAGCTATATCTAGTTATGTCGCTTTAAGTTTGATTCATGTGTGTGTTTGTTTGTTTGGGGAAATTCTCGAGCTTTTTGAGTAGTACGGTCGTGTATCCGTTTGTATATCTCCTCATTGTAGTGTTCGGTGTTGCTATTCTAGAAAATAGGGGTCATTTTTGGTTAGATGCAGAGTTTTTGGGAGATGCTCATCAACTGTTCGACGAAATGCCTGAGCAAAACTGACTTCAGAATAGTTGTATGCTTAAGTTCAGGACGTTTTAGGCCTTCATTTATGGCCGGGATCATATACGCATATTCCTGTGGTTCTGTATCTTTTTCCGAGGCTTGCTTCTTTTGTGGCTCTTATAGTTTATGCATTTCATTCCTGATTGGCTTCTTGAAATTACAGATGTTTGAGGTGATCCAGAAGCAGGAATGGTACCAACCTGATGTGTTTATGTACAAGGATCTTATAGTGTCTCTAGCAAAGAGTAGAAGAATGGATGAAGCAATGGCGTTGTGGGAGAAAATGAAGAAAGAAAACCTCTTTCCAGATTCTCAGACGTATACTGAGGTCATTCGAGGATTTCTGAGAGACGGATGTCCCGCTGATGCCATGAATGTGTATGAAGACATGTTGAAATCTCCTGATCCGCCTGAAGAGTTGCCGTTTAGGGTTCTGTTGAAGGGGCTTTTACCGCATCCGCTTCTCAGAAACAAAGTGAAGAAAGATTTCGAGGAGTTGTTCCCCGAGAAACATTCGTATGATCCACCAGAAGAGATATTTGGTAGATGTTGAGGTGTGTGTATGCACAAAACTCTATTCCTCTATCTTATTAGTTATTAGTGTTTCCAAAATTGTTCTCCGAATTTGTGTTCTCTCCTGTTATGAAGTTTCGGTCTTTTGGGCTTATCGTAGATCAGTCTGAGTCTTGAAGTGCACGTGTGAAACACGGGAAAGGTGTGCGACTGTTTCATGTGTAACTTGTTTGCATTGTGCAGGCTCTGAACTAAATCAAACGGAAAAAGTCTGTCTTAATCAAGATCCAAAAATTTTGACCTGCAAGAAGTATCACCAGATCTGAGGAAAATAAAATCAATAAATAATTGAACTGTTACATCACAATAAGTAGACTGTAGTTAGTTAGACGAACCCAGATAACGTAGAGACTTCTATTCCTTGTTTACCAGTCAAAGACCGAATTTTTGTGAAATAAACTCACCTTTCTTAGAAAATATTCTAAGTGAAGAGCTTTTCCACATTTCTCCCTGGCCTCTCAGGTTGTTAAAGGGGTCGGTTCTCTTTGAGTCTTTGTATTTTATTTCTTCATGAACAATTTGGTAGACATTTATTAGTGTCAATTTAGTAGATGGTTCTTGTCCTTGTGGGCGTGCCGGAGTGGTTATCGGGCATGACTAGAAATCATGTGGGCTTTGCCCGCGCAGGTTCGAATCCTGCCGCTCACGTTTTTATCTTCTTTTTCTGTGTGATCATTATTGACCTTCCCAAAAACATGAAGATAGAGTGTATCAACACATGACCAAATCCATCTTGAGTATTATTATATTTATCCTTTATTACCTTATGGCAATATAAGCTTACATTATGGCATCCACTTGACGAGACAAGAGAACATTTTTAGTATGGGATCAAAGATATTTGACTATTCTTTATTAATGTGACATTACTGGTGAAATCTTTTGAGAGTGACGTTAAGATCATCTTACCGCCGTATAATCTTCTTTTTGTAAATAATGTTAAAGAATAGAATAGAGGGACTAAAGAAGCTCAAGTACAATTAGATTTTGGCTGAGTGATCAAGAAAGGTTGGAACATATAAGGTGTCCTAAAATATTCGTTCCCTTGACATCAATGACATGTCTAGAAGATTTTTCAAATATTCAAAGAATAATTTGACGAGAAAAAACACAACACTAAATGGTATCTAACTTGGTAAATCCCAAAAAAAAATCAAACAGAATTAACTAAATCTAGCTAAAAGACTAGGTTTTGTTTGACTTTTCACGTAATCATAGTAGGAAGCATTGTCTATATATATATGTACCCAATTATCTTGTTGTAGTTGTTGGGGTCGGTATTCACCCCCTCAGCATCAACGTCTAAAGACAAACCGATAGAAGAGATGGCCCTCCGGACTCTTGACAAAGGAGGCCTAACGGAACCTGAATCTTCCTGCGGAGCGAAGCATGTGACAGCGGAACGGACCTGGGCAAAGCAGGAAGAGACCGGCCTAGTACCGATTGCATGCTCACTACCGCGCTGACCATACGCTCGGTACCGTGTCCGACCGCGTGCTCGGCACCGTGGTCGACCGCGTGCTCGGCTCCGTGGCCGACCGTGTGCTCGGCACTGCGGCCGACCGTGTGCTCGGCTCCGTGGCCGATCGTGCGCTCGGTCGGTGTGGTCGACCGCGTGTTCGCCTTCTGGGCCAACCATGGGCTCGAAGTTGGTAGGGCGATCTCACGTTCGGCCCAGTCGCCAATCACCTCTTCAATCCGAGAACAGTCTTCAGCCCAATAGCATTGTGGTAGCCCAGGTCCGGATACGAAGCCCATGTTGATGCAGCCGACTCCGCAGAGGATCAGGAGACTTAGCCGCCTTAGAATAGTATATATAGCTAATGTAAAAACCCTTTTTGGGGGATCCGATTTTAGATACACAAGCCTTGTACTCAACATTACACAGTAATAAACACAACGCTTTCTCAATCTCTGGTGATCCTAGCTAGACATAGAATTCTCTAAATCCTCCTCACGAACTCTTACAAATTTAGTTGTGTTGGTTTCGACCCCCACAATTTGGCGCCGACTAAGGGGACAGAGAGTTTTTTACACACGAAAGCTAGGGTTACGCAACACCGTGAAGATGTCCAGCAACAGCAGAAACAGCGAAGGATCCTCGTCTCACAGAAACAACGAGGAAAGAGAGAACTCCGTGGAGAGCACCGCGCCTCATGCCGCTAACAACTCCACGGATCTCACGGAGATCAAGCAGATGCTCGATACTCTCATGAAGAAAGCTGAGGATCAGGAGAGGAACATGGAAGCCACGACTAACGAGCTGCAAGCACTACAGAGAAGGAAGCGCAAGAGGTCCCGCGTCCGACCAACACATCTCAGCTTTGCTACCCCTCGGACCAGTCGAAGGAACCGAAACGAGGAGCTGTCACCTCGGAACAATCGCACAGCTCCAGAGAATCTGCCTCCGCCTCCGCCTCTTCATGAGTCTGATGCAACCCCTGAGCGTGTGGTGGAGGAGTCAGACGAGGATCAGCCATCTCGGAGGCGTGCCCGAGTCAACCCGGAGGTTGACCACGCTGCGGCTGCCGCAGAAGGAGATGCGATCATAGCAGAGCTTCACAGGAGGGAACGAGAGCGTAGGGCTCCCCAGGGTTCCCGAGACAAAAGAGTCGTAGCACTGAAAGCCCAGCTGGATCAAGTCGTCTTCGATCTGCGGACCACCAAGATTCAGATGTATCGCAGTACGGGAAGGGCTCATGGGGTTGCCTACGTGTTGGAGAAGGCATGTAACACCCCTTTCGCTGAAAACATCTCAGGGGCTAGAATCTCCGATCCAGGACAAATCAAACTCCCAAGCTACGAAGGGACCTCCGACCCTGCCGATCATCTAATGGAATTCGAAGTAGCACTAGGAAGAGCAAACTTCAGAGAAGCCGAGAGAGACGTCGGCTACTGCAAGCTATTCGTGGAGAGTCTCAAGGGACCTGCACTCCAGTGGTTCTACAAGTTGGAGAAAAACTCCATTCATAATTTCCACCAGCTCTCTGAGATGTTTGTGCAGCACTACAACATCTTCGCCGAGCGAAAGATCTACAACGCACACTACAAGAAAACAGCGCGATTCCTACGGAAATATCCGTCGGAAGTCTGTCGGAATAAGAGTTTTCCGATAGATTTTCGACGGATATGTCTGTCGTTTCTATCTTGTCGGAAATGGAAATTCTGTCGGAAAACTGTCGGAAATTTCCGACAGCTTTCCGACGGCAGTATTTCCGACGGAATTCCGACGTCTTGCCGGACTCCGGCAGTCTGTCGGAATTCTGTCGGAAATACTGCCGTCGGAAATAAAACCGACAGCTTTCCGATGGGTTCCGACTACTAGTAAACCGACAGACTTCCGTCGTCATTATTTCCGACATATTTCCGACGGATTTATTTCTGACAGCTTTCCGACGGATAAATTTCCGACGGATTTCCGACGTATTCGTAGAAATAATTAAATATAATAATAAATTAAATAATAATTAATTTAATATAAATTTAAAATTTAAAATTTGAATTATTTAAATTAAAATAAAATTAAAAGTAGAAATTAAAATAAAATTAAAAGTAGAAATAAAAAGTAATATTGTTTTACAAAACGTTAATAATAAAAATCTAAGTGGTGGGCCCCGGCGGAAAATCCGGGTTGCGCCCCAAGTACGCCATCATCCGTTGCATCATCTCCCTGTCCTTGTCCCGCTCGGCTCTCTCCTTCACCCGCTCGGCTTCTAGGACGGCTTGTGCATCTCGTATCTCTTGGACCGTCGTCTTCAAACCTTCAATTTCGACGTCCTTTTCCTTCATCTGGGCTCTCAGGTCGGATGTCTCGCTGTGGTAACAAGAAGACTCCGATGATCCCGCATCGTCGGGAAGACCATAAAGCCGCCCTTTGCTCTGCGGAGCAACCTGCGGAACAAATTAAATTGTAAATGAAAAAGACTTGAAAACTAATTTAAATTTTACATACCTTTAAGACGAATTGGTTGATGATGTCGTCCGGGGCTTGGGTGAGGGGAGGGGTTCCTTCGACGTCTGGCTGAGAGAGAATGTACTCCTCTTCCATTCTTTGGACGCTCTCCTGTATCTCCCGAGCTACCTGATCCTGGACAACACCATTCTTGTCGGTGTGTGTCGCTAGCAGAAGTTCCAAGTTGTTGGGATCCCGACCCAACTCCTTAGCCTGCAGTTGTTAGATATTTATTTAATAATATAAATGTATAAAAAAAAATTTAATAAAAATCAAGACGTTCAATGAAAAACTTACCATATCCCTAGCCTTTGTCTTCTTGCTGGTAGCTCCAAGGTTGTGGGTGGCAGGTCCCTTGCCGTTGCGCTGGCTGTTCCGGTTGCTAGAGTGATATGTAGAGCTCTCCTTGGTCGCCTCTAGTTGCCAATAGGCGATGAACCCGTTCCACAACTCCGCCTTTTCCACCATCTCCTTTGGCACCTGACCGTGTAGCCACTTATCCTTCCACTCGAACACCTTCTTCGAGTAGTGCAGTGCTGCATAAGAGTCGAATTCTCTCCTAACCAGAGCGGTCATGTGTGGGTCCCACCTAAATTCTTGCTGCAAATACAAAAATTAAATATAAATAATAATAAAAATGAAAGTAAAAATTGTGAAAAAGATGACTTACCGCAAATTGGCGAAACCACATATCTTGATCCTCTAGTGGCATGGCCGTGTACGTCGCATAAGGACGGCTGAGCATAGAGTTTTCCATCTTGTTCAGGGACTTCGAAATCCCGCTGCGAGAATCACCAAACCTACGGGAAAAAATGCAACATTAGTCGCAATTAAATTAATTTGTTAAAAAAAAACAGAAATGAAACAAAAAACTTACCATCTGTCTCTACCGAGCTGGTCTGGATGGAGTCTAGTCAACCTCTCTCGTCCAGGAAGACCCATGAACTCCTCGACGCTAATCTGCGACGGTGCTGTGGTGGCTGCTGGTATCACTGGCGTCTCTACAGGTATAGACGACGGTGTAGGTGTAGACGTCGAAGTCGAATGAGCTCTACTCACACGACGACGACGATGTTGGCCGCTGCCAGATGCAGTGGCGAAACCACCGTAATCCCTAGATTTATATGATAATATATTTTAAATATATGAAAAATCTATAATTATAAAAATATAATGGTTTAAAAAAACATTGCTTTAAATTTCCAAAATTCTCAAATTTAAATTTCCAAAATTGTAAAATTTAAAATTCTGTGGTAGAATTTAAAATTTAAATTTCCAAAATTCTAAAATTTAAAATTTAAAGTTTTATAAGGTTTTTAAATAGTGTTATAAGGTTTTTGTAAAGTTTTATAAGGTTTTTAAATAGTTTTATAAGGTTTTTAAATATTTTTATAAGGTTTTGTAAACAATCTTATAAACCTTTTAAAAACTTTCCTAAATCTAATTGTTTAAAATTATTTAAAATATAGATATAAATTCAAAAATTAAGTCATTATCTTTAAATTTACAATTATTTCGATATTCTAAAATTCTTAAGTAATTGTTACATAATTTAAAATTCTAAAAAGTTAAAATTCTAAAATTTTAAATTAATCGTTATAATTGTTTAAAAATTAGTAAAACTTGCTAACAATATTCTAAAAAATTATGGAAAAAATAATTTCCCTAAATCAATTTCTCTAAATCAATTTCCCTCATTTTTCCTAATCATAAATCTAATTTTTCATAACAATTTAAAAACCCTAACAATTTCATAACAATTTAAAAACCCTAACAATTTAGTAAAAATACTAACAATTTACTAACAATTTCATAAAATTAGTAACAATTTCCAAATTTCATTTTATAAAATACTAACAATTTCCAAACCCTAATCCTAATCCTAAATCTAGCAAAAATCAATTCACAAACTCATTTATATAAAATCTAACCAAAATCAACATGAAATTTAAGGATACTTACAAATGAGAAGGAAGATCCGCCATGGGTAATCCGGCAAGGAGGAGACGGCGGCGAATTCCGGCGAGGAAGAGGGGATTCTCGGTGGCGGCTAAGGGGAGAGGAGGAGGCGGTTGGGGCGAGTCTCGGAGGAGAGAGGATAGGCGGAAGGGCGATTCCGGCGAGGAGGAGGAGATTAATCAGCGAATTCCGGCGAGGAGGAGCGGTGGTGGCGAAGAAGAAGAAGTGATTTCAACCCGTGGAGAAGAAGAAGAAGAAGAAGAGTCGGTTCTGTTATTAAATTAGAATTTCCGACGGAATTAAATCTGTCGGAAATCCGTCGGAAATTCTAATTTAATAATTTTCATTTTGCGGTATTTATTTTTCATTTCGCGGGTTAAATTCGGCACATCCGTCGGAAATATAAATATATTTCCGACAGATTTCCGACGGAATTGTGGTTTTAGGGTATGGGAAATTTAAGAAATGTTTTTTTGACGGTCCGGAATCTCCTCCGGCGTCGGCAACGGCTAGTTACACGGTCCAATAATCCGATCGATTTCCGACGGTCTATGGTCCGTCGGAAATAATTCCGACAGATTTCCGACGGAATTGAAAAATTTCCATTCCGCCGGAAATCGGTCGGATTACCGTCGGAAAATTTCCAACGAAATTACTTCCGTCGGAATTTCCGTCGGATTTGCGGCTGTTTTCTTGTAGTGGCAGAGCTGTGGACCAACAAGCAAGGAGAGAACGAGAGTTTGCGGTCTTTCATGACCAGGTTCAAGCACACCTTATCAAAGGTAGACGGAATAAGCAACACAGCAGCATTGGAGGCCTTAAGAGGAGCGGTTAAATGTCCATCTCTGTTTTGACAAGAGCTTACTATCAACCCGCCAACGACGATTCAAGACGCTCCTCAACGCTGATTTCGCCCAAACCGAAGAAGAGCTCTGTGCCAAAAGGGGCGGAAAGACCAAGCAGACGAACGAACCTTCTCAGGTTCCGACCCCAGCTGCAGCAAAGAAAGGCTATCCTGCCTTCGTTTAATACGAAGGAGGAGCAGGTGGAGCTCATAACTACCATATTGACTCACCGGGTTACGGCAGAGGTCGCGGTCGCGGCAGAGGAAGCCTTACGTGGATTAGAAACCCGAACGAGTACGATGAAAAGCTGTATTGCGAATTCCATAAGGCGACTGGGCATTCAACTGCGAGGTGCCGTGAGTTGGGACGGCAGCTGACCGCTAGACTGGCCGAGGGCACCCTTAAAGGGAACATAGGCATATCAGATTTCAAACCAGAGGAAAAGATTCAAGATACTACTGAGGGATAGACGGAGAATCCCAGGCGACAACACCGCGGTGATAATCCCGAGAGCGGAAACCCCCAAGGCACCATCAACATGATCATGGGAGGATCGCAGTATTGTGCTGATGATGTAACTGCGATCGAAGCTTACCAGAGGCGCGCCGAGGTCTGCGCCAACATCTCTGCGTGCCCAAGGACGAAGCGTGCTAGTGACCCTATCACCTTTGATGAAGGGGATTCTGAAGGCATTGACCACCCGCATAATGATTTGCTGGTAATCAACTTGACCGTCTACAATTTCAATGTGGCTCGAGTCCTCATCGACACCGGAAGCTCAGTGGACGTTATCTTTAGAGAAACACTCGAGAAGATGAGGATTGACATATCACTCATCACAGGGCAGCCAAAGCCTGTAACGGGCTTCTCAGGTGAAACAACATGGACAAGGGGAATGATTCGCCTTCCAGTTCAAGCCGGAGGTATCAAGAAGATGGTCAACTTCGCAGTGTCCGATCATCCCGCCATCTACAACCTAATCATGGGAACACCATGGCTCAGTCAGATGCGAGTTGTACCATCAACGTACCACTTGTGCCTGAAGTTTCCAACCAGCAGCGGTGTGCAGACAATCTTTGGCAACCAACAGGATTCGCGCATGTGCTTCTTAGCAGAGCACAATTTGCGCAGTCGCAAAGAGAACAGGGGCTCCAACGCGGGAGCTCACGAAGAGAATAAGGGCGACTCGACCTCACCGGGGCCGCAGAAGAAAGCAAGGATCGATTGCAGTCAGGCCAAGGACCTGACTAATCTCCTATAGAAGTCCTTGCAGGTCAATGGGAGTTTCTTGGTCGCGCAGTCTCCACCAAATGAACTACAAGGCGACTTGATCCTTGCAAAGGGTACGTAGGCAGCCTATCTTCGGATGGGTTCAATTGCCCCCTCCGTCACAAAGGCGGGGTTACATTTCACAATAGTCTCATTCCGAACGAGCTCACACGATCTCCTCCGCCTCCGGGGGGGGGGGGGGGGGGGAGTGATTTTTTTCACCAGTCTCTAGTCGACTTCGGTACCCTCTTTCGTCTAAAAGGGGGGGGGGGTACCTATACGCCACTCCTTGACACCGTCACTTCTAAAAAAAACACAACAACAAACACTCGCCACAGCACTCATCATGAGAACAGCTTGTCCTTTATGGACTAATCAAAGCTTTAATCGAGTAGAGTCGTTCTGCATTTATTGCTGCTGGCCACAGCAATAGTGTAGAAATACGAACACAATGACATCCACAACGGATACAGCGCGCTATATAAGTACCAGTGTTCAGTATTGGGTCATGCCAACTGATCACCAGTGTTCAGTATTGGGTCATGCCAACTGATCACTCAGAAACCCAACAAACGTCGTTGGTAAAATGCAGCTGCTAATGACCTCCGTTTGAATTATACCCTGAACGTGTCATTCAGAAACCCAGGATACACTCTGGTCAAATCTAAGGTGAACTTGTTCTCGGACAGACGTGTCTCGAGAACGGCACCATTCCACAAAGTCCAACAGCAACGTTGGCAGATAGAGAGCGTAAACGCATTCGCATTCTCTCTACTTAACAAAGCTTCATGCATGAGCAAACAAAGCCCCATTCGGGAGGCCCAACGTCAATGTTGGCAACCACATGACAGAAACGCATAAACAACTCAAAGAATTCCTAAGTATAGGAACAACATCAACAACATCTAAAGCAAGTGGCTGAAACTGAAACCATCAAGGTTCATCACGAACAAAAGCTACAAAGTCATCCCGCATTCTCCACAATGCAGGGATCCAAAATAATAGCAAGGATACAAACTGTCCAATACTACAACCGAAAATCACCGAGTCCAACAAGAGTTTTCAGAAACAAGAAGCTACAAATAAACTAAGTCATAAGCAAAGGAGAATGATCACTCATCAGTCACTCATCCTCATCAGCTATGTCAGCATCCTCTGCTATCTCTAAGGCTTGCCTCACGCTAGAGACAAGCTCATCAAATACGTCACGAGCATCATATATCGGGATCTTCTTCTCAACCAAAAGCCCTGCTACGGTGTCCAAAGTCGGGCCATCAGGCTCACGAAGACGCTCGATGAGCTCCAGGCTCGCATCAATCTTAGCAAGGTCTAGCATGTTGTCCTTTGTTGTCCCCTCAATCCTGGCAAGCAACCTGGCAGCCTGCCCAGTTCGGCAAGCAAAGTCACGAGTCGCCTCCTCCTTGGCCTTAGAAATGGCCTCCTCAATCTCGGAGTCTCTAAGACTCTCAGCCTCTACTAGCTTGCTCCTAAGCGAAGCGATCTCCTCCTTGTCCTTCGCATGCCTCGAAGACGCCTTCGACAGCTTGCAGCTCAAATCGTCTGACCTCTTCTTCGCAGAGGCGACATCATCCTCAAGAACTTGGATCTTCTAAGCGAGCTCAGCGTTGGCCCTCCTGGCCTCGCTAAGCTCATGGTCACGAGAGCGAAAGTCCTCCTCAAAACGGAAGGCCATATGATCTTGCTG